>JASJUZ010000128.1:0-600000 GCA_037159825.1 Tupiocoris notatus | reverse complement strand
ACGCGGTCGAAGAGGCCGGCCCTTCCAAACTTATGTTACCGGTCCCATTGCTCATGACAAATGAACAAAGACACCATTAATCATCACGTGTTTTCTGATCCGGAGATTGATGCTTCATTTGGTACGGCTTCTCCCTCGACGAGTTTCTATCGCCCGCGCGTCGGGGGTACGGTTCGTTAATCGCACGAAAGTTTCGTTCCTTGTTACTTGACAGAACGGTTTACAAAACTACGACGCCTATTATGTGCGTTATAATGTGAGGGTTCATTTAATCGCTGTTACGTAGAGTACGAAAATCAATCGGTTCCCTTTTGTTTATGTGTAAGAACAATTAAAATTGGCAAAGCTCCACCATCGATAGCTGAGTATTTAGTTTCCAAAATTCGGAGGTCGTGAGACAATTTTTAATCAACCGAAATGAGTGTATTTTTTAGTATATCTCTATGTAGGTTTTCGAAAGCTCTCCTTTTTGACTTCACATTCCTATGGAATTCCTGTCTTTTTGAAAGTTATCAAAAAACGCTGCAAATGATTGTACAGTGGCTTATTATTCCTTCGCTTCAATAATGATTTAGGAAGATTATCCATTAGTGGTAGTAATTATTCCGAACATTTGTGAACGTTCCCACCGAAAAATAGATAGGACACAATCGGGGAAAATTCCGTAGCAACTGTTGTAATTTTAATCCTTTTTATTTTTCTCGATTTCCAAATCAAAAGCTTAATTTAGTGTAGATTGCGTGAGCAGGTAACTAAACGATTCCTTCAGAATCTTGTTTAGGGGTCTTAGGTTGTTAACATACCAAAAGTCCTGACTCCTAGGTGATGAGCGGGGGGAGGAGGAGCGTTAAATGTACGAATTTTGGGTTTTTCGCTTATATCTCGAAAACGGTGCATCGGAGAGAAATATTTTTAGATAATAACATGGAGTTCTTAAAATTATTTAAAACCTTTATATCACATGTTTTTTTCTAATTCCTAACCGTTTTCGAGCTATACCCTCGGAAAAAGTTAAAATTTTCAAAAAAAATCAATTTACGTCAAAATATTCATAAACCTATTCATAAACGAAAAGTGTGAATAGGAAAGAAGTTGTAGATTTTTAAATTCCCTTTTAGAATATATAGGTATAATATACGGCTCCGCCGCCGCCCAACCCCCTCAGCTATCGCGCACGGTCGGCCCGTCGGACGGGCTGCGCCCCTCCTCTCAGGCCTTACATATTGTTCGGATGGGGTTGTTGTCCTTTTCACTACTATATATTTATATAGTATATAGGTATAGGTATGGGTATGGGTTTAGTAGTTGATTATTTGTGTACGGAGAGTGGGAATCTGTAGTTGTTATTATAGTAGGTAGTAGTAGTTGCTATAATTTGGTTTGTAGTTGGTGGGGATTGTATTGTACATACTTAGTATCATAAAGTATTGGGTTTTTAAACTGGAGCAAAGTAGGAGCAAAATTAAACATAACTACTTTAAGTTTTTCTAGATTTGTGACTTGCAGAGTGGATAACTCAAACAAAAAGTCGTCAATTCAGATGTTTGAATATACCAAAAGTTAGGTAATTTAACTGTCCACATTTTCCTAATGCAATGTACCTATCCATTTTTCAACCGTTTTTGCGTTATTCAACAATATAAGTAGACTATACACGAAAACATGACATTTTTCAACTTTAAACGTTATTTTCATCTATTTAGTGCGAAAGAAACAAAGAATGAACCATATATTATTGATATACACATCATCAACTATCATTATGTTGAATTTGAGCGAAATCTATTTTAAAAAATTCTTAGCGAAAAATCCAAGGGGTCCCCCTGCGATTTTTTTCAACCGACCATTTAACGAATTTTTACTCGTCTCTCAACACAGATAAAAATCTGAAATTTTTAGGAAAGTTGTGTCATACCAAGATGTATTTTTGTGATTTTTTTTATTTCTCGGAAAAATCTGCAAGTGGTCCAAAAAAATCGGTTTTTAAAAGCTCAAAAATTGGACTTTAACCGTGCTTTTCGGGGTCAAAATTCATGTGAATCAATTGTTTTATTATGCAGGAGTCTTCATTTGAACGCCTTACACACGTACATAGCAAAAAATTTGGTGAAAAAAATTTAAACAGAGCCAGAGAAATTATTTTCCGTAAATCGACTTTTTCGCCGGCCGAAATTCCGAGCTCGGTAATAGTGAAAAATTAAATTTTCGTTCTAAAGCGATTTTGAAAGCTATTCTTATAGGAAGTTTAACGCTGAATCCGAATATGACGTCAAAACGGCGGAAATTTTACAACTATCATTTTTTCCAGGTTTAATACTACGCCACTCCTACGTTTTTCAACTTTGAAAATCCGTTGCAAATACTTACAGTACTGTTAAAATTTGATTAATTAATGATTCTTACAGGAAATTAGACGTGGAATTCGAATTTAAAGTGAAAACAATCAAAATCGAACAATTAATAATATTTTTTGATTTTTTTCGATTTTCATATTTTTCAAGTTTTAACTTTGGAATTTTTTTTCGTCACGTTTCCGAAATGGGAACAATTAGGTGCTGTGGAAGAAAATGAAGGAAATTTAACGTAAAATCCAGTAAAAATACGAAAATGGCTAGCGTATATGATAGGTCTCGAGCTATATTCCACTTTATGTCAAAAAACGTGTTTTGACTTTTCTTTGATCGCGAATATAATTAATACACCAAATTGTGGGATTTCGATAGCTAGTAGTACTAGTTACAAGCGCGTAAAAGCCCACCTTGCTTCTCCTGAAAGTAGCAGAAGTTGTGTCGCATCCGGTAAATGGATGAAGGAACAGGATGTGTTCAAATCTACCTTAACCAGTACCGCTTCCAATCGTGTACGAGGTCAGTGGCAAATATGAAGCCTGAAATCAGCTCCCTACCTCCAATAGAGAATGCAGCTAAACAGTATTCTCGGCGAACCTACCACCAAGTGCAGCAGTCGGTAATGAGCTGCCCCCTCAAGATTGGGGGTGGAAACGTGTAGAGACACCCTGGTGGCAATTACAATGGAAAATCTACCAGCACGAGAGGTTCTTCTGAAAACTATATTTTGCCGCTGCACCATGGATTGTGTAATTGGAAAATGTGGCTGCCGAAAAGCGATGCTCACCTGTTCTGCAGCGTGCCTCCACTGTCAAGGGAAGTGCCTGTTGACGATGAGGACGATGTAGAGCACATTCAGCAAGAGCCACCCGCTACTGAGGAAGAAGATGCCATGGAAGAACAATCATTGCCTGGGCCCTCAAGTTCAAAGAGGATGAAAATTTGATTACTTTTAAAGTTGACAGTAAAACATTAGGAATATATTGAGAACAATGGGGTTTACAACTATTATTGTATTGGTGTAACGAAACTATCTTTAGAATAAAGTGTGAAATTTGTCATCATCATTATTTTTTCTACTTTATTTAATAACTTGCTTATAAGTGGCCATATAAGTTATTAGATGAACGAAAGAAGGTTGTGGGTTAAGAATACGATATACAAACTAATTTTCTGAAAATTGTAAAATGCTATACAAGTTTTAAAATAGCTGTAACTTTAGGCGGGTTGGACATTAATCAGCATACGTATATATATTCTAAAAGGGAATTTAAAAATCTACAACTTCTTTCCGATTCATACTTTTCGTTTATGAATAGGTTTAGACAATATGATGCAATGTTTATGAATATTTTGACGTAAATTGATTTTTTTTTGTTGAAAATTTTAACTTTTTCCGAGGGTATAGCTCGAAAACGGTTAGGAATTAGAAAAAAACATGTGATATAAAGGTTTTAGATAATTTTAAGAACTCCATGTTATTATCTAAAAATATTTCTCTCCGATGCACCGTTTTCGAGATATAAGCGAAAAACCCAAAATTCATACATTTAACCCCCTCCTCCCTCCCGCTCATCACCTAGGAGTCAGGACTTTTGGTATGTTAACAACCTAAGCCCCCTAAACAAGTTTCTGAAGGAATCGCTTAGTTACCTGCTCACACACTCTACACCTCATTTTGGGTCATTTATTGACTGGACTATAAGCCTCAAACTTTTCATAATCGGTGTTGATCTTGAAGATCAATATCCAGGGTTGGGGATAAGAACATAGGTTGGCGCCGATAGGCACAGCAATATGATGAAGAAGAAAAAAAATTAAGGTTTCGAGCTGTAGAACTGTTTCCACTTCCAATCGTTCGCAGAGAAACAAAAATCATGCTAATCTGATGAAATTTGATAAGTTAACATAATCGGAATCACGCATAATTCTCGGGCCTCTCATCTCTCATAATAATTCTTTTGTAAGTCTTTTGTACTTTTATCCTCTTCGTTTAGGCTGACATAGCTTACCTTGAGGCTTTCAATTGCTTCTATTCATTCTGACGATCGTATCGTTCTTTCTTTATTCCGTTAACAAGAAAGCTCAATGGAACTTCTTTATTGAGGTTTTCCAACCGCTTTTTCAAGAAACGTGATCAGTTGCACTGCCAACATCCACCGTAATAGTAATGCATTGAATTGAACTAATAAATGGCGGAAGAATTCTCCATTTAACTACAGGAACGGAGGATTTCGACTATGAACATAAGAAAGTATAATCCTTCAGTAAAAGGAGCTTGGACTTTTTTTCCAACAGTAACTCAACTACCGCCTGAGATTTTATTGAGGAATTTTTTTGTATTCTGTGTGTATAAAAGAATTTTGTTACCTGGTTAATCTTCCTGATTTTATAGTGCATTTCTTATTTTCGAAAACTTAAACGTAATAGTTTTGGTTACTTCGTTAAATCATAAGTTCCTTAAGCCTAGTCTACACCAGTAGACATGTTGCGCGATTTTGGTCTCAGAGACTTGTCTCAGGAATTTTTCTAGACAAACTCCGGTCTACTGGGCCGTTCGTCATTTCGTCGATTCCTGTCGTTAAAATCGTTTTCGATGAAATTATAGTCGCCTTAACCTCCGAACACGTGAGTTCAAATGTCTGATACGTCGAAAAGCAAGCGTCAAATCTTCTATTAATCCTCGTGATTCTGGATTTGAATTATTTATCCAAGCGGTCTTGGAGTCGGAATCATCGAAAATTGAACCGAAACTGGAAATGAAAACTCGTTCCACGTTACGAACTGGTGAGTCAAGAATGGCAGATAGTATCCGTCCTACATCGCTCCGATCGAAATTGATGGCTTGCAGTCCGCTAATCTTCCTATTCAATGGAAAAATTGAATAAGACAATACCGCCTCTACATCGTCGGGGCTTTATTCGAACAGGTACATGACAAGCGAAGGCTGCGCTTTTATTGTCATTCATCGGACAACAGCGAGCGGATGTATTTATTTCAGTTGTCCTGAACATTGTATACGGCAAATTGAATTATTTAATCGCCAAATTCGACAGTCGTTTCAACCCGAAATCGAATTTAACGATTGAAAGGAACAAGTTTCTCGTCAACAGAAAGCAAGAGTCCATCGATGAATTCGTCACTACACTGAGGAACTTGAGTTCCACTTTTCAGTTAGAAGAGCTGAAAGATTCGTCGGTCAGTGAAATTCTCATTTTGGGATTAAGAAAAGATAATCTCCACATGAAAAAGCCTCTCTTCCAAGAAGAAGATTTTGCGTTGGAAACTGCTATTCGAATTTGCCGCAGTCTTGAAAGATCCAAAATTCAGGCTGAAGAAACAAAGTTTTGCCGCAATTCGTAAACAAAATGTCGAATAAAATGTCTGTACGTCAGCATACGAGCGTGCAACAGTCTGAGCAAGTATATTCAATCCGTTTGAGACCGAGGTTCGTATAGAATTACGTGAGCAATCACAGAAGAGCCTTTAGTTCATCCCGTTCGCACGATCGACGGGGATCCTCCAAACAATTTCCTCCCAGAAACTTTGAAGGGGTTCGAAATTTTTTTCTTGGGTGATTGCAATGGTTCGTTATTAAATATAATAAACCAAAATTTCATATACTTGCCATTGAGGACATTATAAGACTCTGAACGTTGAAAAATAATGGTTATCATGGCCCGTAAAATCAAAATAGAAAAAAAAGATTAAATCTCTGAATTACCTACTGTGTCATTCATCATTCCATAACGTCTAATTTTACACATCCACTGGGAGAACATTATCTGAAAATTTCATTGTCTGAATTTAATTATCTGGAAATTTCATTGATTTTTCTCGGTCATATGACGACTTTGGTCACTTTTTGACCACAGCCCCACAACAATTGTTGGGTCAATTGGACAATTGTTCAGAGAGTGATTCTGAGTGTATTGCTATAAAAATGTTGCTCGCATTCACCTCTGTTCCGAATTCTGCTTTTCACACGATCCCAATACATCTATAATTCTTACCGTTTATAAGAAGTCAACGGGGGAGATGGAGACTTGAGGGTAATGTTTTCAAGCGCCGCTAAAGTGCTCGGGACTGCGTACATAATGGTGAGGACCGGACCGGAACGGTACCTAGTTTGTCTGTGGACTCAGAATAGCCCTGAGCTCATAGCGTTCATCTTCTAAGCTTGGCCAAGTTCGCAATTATTAAGGCGAAGGAACTTCTTCCGAGGAAGTCTCGAGAAATCATTGAATTTTAGCGTTTGGTAGGTATATCTCGGTTCTCTCGTCTTGTACAGGGCCCAATCGACATCGCCATTCGTGGTCAGTTGCAGCGCCCACAGTTGACAACAATCGTACGAAATTGAAATGTAGCTTACCAACTTTGGAGTAAATATTTATAAAAACCTGATGGCCACAGATTTCCTCATCCCTCCTAACAAAAACATTGTTTAAGCGTTTCCACCCACCCGCTATCATGTTTTTTCCGTTTGCTGTCAAGTGTGGAATCTTGTTGTGATAGATACCCCTGATGAAACGTTGTGCGTGCCTTCTCGCAGTTTATTAAGTCGTTTCACACCTTTCGTGAGCGTCCGTCCACTATGGTTCGAGTCCTGCATCTACCTTCTCCAGGCCGGCACGCATCCCTTGAGCCCAAATTTAGAATATTCATCAACGTATTATCATCTCCCTCTAATTACACTCTACTCGCTTACAATTTGCTGCCAATCTGATGTTGGTTTACAAGTCCGACGTCCAGTGCCTTGAAGTACGTATTAGTTTCTTAGTTAGTCTTTTCCCCAAAGAACAATACATTTTGAAAGCTGAACCACATATAAATTTTGGTTTATTATTCAATAATAAACCACTGTAATCACCCAAGAAAAAAATTCTAAAATTCCCCTTTAAAATTAGGTTTTTTACGTTTCAAGGCATGTAGAATGTCCTACGAAGCAATTCCAGAACCACATTGCCAGCTCAATTTTAAGGGTATTTTTGGGGGGTTTTGAGGGGATGACAATTCATATTTTCCAGGGTTTTTCAGAAAAATGTGTATTTGGTAACAATTTCTATAGATTTTTGGACGCTGAATCGAATGAGACCATCGCCGGGTCGATAGCTTTATTGGTTCTCGAGTTAACGTAGCTTTTGTGCCGAATTTGGAAGATTTTCAGAAATTTGACACGAGGGTTTAACTCAAGAGTTCTCGGAGCTATAAAAATCGTTCTCATTGGGATGGTCGTCAAACACTTTCTCCAGGTGTATCGTTAGGCAATAAGTTTAGCTTCTAAATAGGAAATTATGAAAAAGAAAAATGATTAAAATTACAATAGTCGCTACGGAGTTTTCCCGTATAGTTACCAGCTGTTTTTCGGTGGGAACGTTCACAAATGTTCGGAATAATGAAAATCACAAATGGATAGTCTTCTTAAATCAATATTGAAGCAAAGGAATAATAAACCACTGTACAATCATTTGCAGCGTTTTCCAGACAAGTATAATACTCTAAGTAATTGTACTTTAAGCGATCTGCAAAAAAAAAACCAATTTCTTTTTTGTAGAGGGGTTGTGAGGGGGAGAAAAACCAGGCGACCTCATGGTGGACCTCATGGTTCCACGTCGCCCTGAGGATGCCCGAATGGGCGAAAGTGCACGGCCAGCAATTAAAAATCTGGAGAATAAGTCGCTTGGTTTTCTCCCCCTCACAACCCCTCTTCAACAAATGCGACGACAACCAAACGAAAATTTCTTTTTTGGAAGTTTTAACTTGATGCGAGCTTATCCGAAACTGTATGATTGATTGGCAAACGTGAATAATTGTACCTAATATGTTTTTTCAATCTCTGTTGAGCATTAAACGACTACTTTGAAAGCGCCATAATCATCAGGTTATGATCGTGACGCTCCTCTGCCCGGACCGCTGTGCTTGAACGCTCACGTGATGGATGCGACCGTATTTAAATTGTGACGCGTTGTATATGTCGTTGTAAATGCTCCGAGAGCTGACATCAGTCACATTACAGAAGGTAGTTTGGGCAGCCATTTTCAAGTAGAATGACGTATCGTTTCCAATAAGGCGAATAGGACGTAACCGTCGCTAACACCTCCCCAGATGTACAAATATTGCCTACAGTTTCGCGAGACACTTTCAAAACAAATTTTAGGACAATTTTTTAAGCAAAACCTGCATCAGGGAAAGTATTTTCTTGGTGAATGGTTTTATTTCTGCAAAGGGATTTTGGTTTAATATTAAATAAACCATTGTAATTGCCCAAGAAAAAATTTCCAACCCCCTCAAAATTTGATGTTTCAAGTTTCAAGGCATGTGGAATCCGAATATCCAATGAAAAAAAATCTGTTCATCCGCCGTAAGCCGTCAACACTTTTCTGACAAAACTATAAGAAAGCTAAATTTTTGAAATTTTCTCCAAAAATCAATCTTGGTCTGATAATGGCTCAACTCTTTAGCCAAATCGCTACCTCAATTTCAAGGGTATTTTTGAGGGGGGAAAATTCGTATTTTCCACCGTTTTCCAGAAAAGGAGTATTTGGTATCAATTTTTATAGATTATTGGATGCTGAATCGAATGAGACCATCGTAGGGTCGATAGCTTTCTTGGTTCTCGAGTTATCGCTGCTTTTGTGTCGAATTTGGGAGATTTTTAGAAATTTGACATGAGGTTATAACTCGAGAGTTTTTGGAGCTATAAAAATCATTCTATATCAATATAAACGGAAAATCTAAGTCGTTAAAACTTGTGTCTTCGTGTGTCCATAAATGTGTTTCGGTGATGTTTCTTCCGAGTGGCCATATAATTATTTTTAAGGTGACTGAAAGAGTGTTTTCTTAAATAGTTTCCATTTCATTCAATATTAAGAATCTTCATACTTTTGAAAGTACCTCCCTACCGCTAAACATTTTGTTTGGGTTGTATATTTTTATTACGGATTATTTTATAATCGTGAGGTATTTTCAGAAATGAATCATGAAACTGAAGCTATACGAGCGCATTCGTTTTTCCCTTCTGTCCAATGCTTTCCGTCTTGAGAATCGGGGGAATTTCTATACTTCCAGAACAAAATATTTCGTCACTAAAGTATTATTTGACGAAGGCAGCAGCCCTTCGGGAAATCTGGACAACCGATGTGGAGCGCAGTGACGTGGTGCGATTTTTATTCAGATGGTCCGAGAATCTGAAAAGCTCCAAGCCCCGGATTATCCGTTTGACTCGAGGAAGTATTATTTGCAGGATCGTTTCGCAGTACTATTCGGCGTCGGCAACTCCACCAGGGGCGATTGAAACTGATCGGCCCGAAAATCCTCACCGCTTCGGTTCCTTGCTCATCGTATCAGCTCAGGACGGTTTAGCTCCTCTACGGTCTTTAGGTTTGCCGATCTCTGATGTTGTTACACCCAGGACCCTGTGATGACCAGCGAGAGTAGATTATATCCAAACATTGCTCCACCAAGTACATATTTAGTATCGAATCAGATTTGTACGAAGGCCTTTAAACTTTAACTTGTTTTGGTCAATTTATTGTTCACCGTGATTTTATTGTGAATGGTTTTTTTTTCAGGATTCACAGTTTTAACCAATAATTTCACATGTAAAACGGACTAATGGACGATAATACTGTTGGTGAACCGAAGTTGCTGCACGGGTTGTCTAAGTCGAGTGTCGAGTAAATACGTTGTTAATTAATAAATAGTAGAAGTTCTGATTCCATCTAATTTCTATGTTGAAACACGGTGTAAGACGTAGGAAATGAAATAAGAAACAAGAAACTCTTGCAAAGGAAATGGAATGGGGAGGATTCAATTATTTGGAAGAAAACGTACATTCAAAGGAAAAAATGTACAAGCAATACACAAAAAGAAGCATAAATACGCAATCTGAAAAAATAATAAGAGTTACGGTACGTAGTTCAATCGGGGAAAAGAAACTAATAAGCAAGAGAGAAGAAAAGTTGTCTAGACTTGAAATTACTGCGGCAATACCTGACATGTGAGAATAAATTTGGGTTAACTATTTTGAATTATAAACCCTATAAAGTAAATCAAGACAAATTAGCTCAACTGTTAATTCCTTTGAAACACCACTTGAGCGAGTTCTTTCAAAATCGCACTCATCATTGGGAGTTCAATCGCAATCAAACTAGAGGAAATAGCTCAAAGAATCGCATGTTTATAAAAACAATTTTTTTCCTCACAAATGTCATCTTTTACGTTTTAAAGCGCGTCGAATTTAAAAATCGAACAGAAAATTCTATCCATCTTCCGCTCTTTCCACTGGAAGCGATGTGTAGCTAAAACATTACACGAGGCCACTCTTTCTAATACCGGTTGCCCGTGGGCGACTAATATTTTTCGATCGGCGTGAAGTGGTCCTCCCAGTGAAGAGACTGGCGACGTTCGAAAAAGGTCTTTGCTTCGACACTTCTCGCAATGGCAGTTTGGTCAGAGTACGGGAAAGAATTGTTCTCGGGGCCGAGAGCACTTGATTAGCAGAGCACTCAGAGAAGCTGTTTGTCCTACTCGATGAGTGCTGGCTACCAAACTAAGGTAGCCTGACACTCACGTTTTGCGGTACCTGGGCTGAGCGAGGAAAACTTGAGAACTTACTCAAGAAAATTGTCTTAGTGTATGAGGAATACAATCCTTTCCGGTTTCCGAGATCTACAGTTTAACGAAACTTCATGCGCCTGAAATGGACGAGGTTGGTAGATGTTTTCTTATAATCATCTTGATTAATAACTGATAGAACGGTAGCAATTGAATCAATATATCAGTTGAATGTGATCTCTTATTTTTTTTGTTCTGTTAATTATATAGTGCGAAAGTACCTACTGAGCCATTTTATTATTTTTTGTTGCAATATAACTGTCTTTAAGGACGCGCTGCCATCTTCAGTTATGGTTCTGTACTAAACGTTTGCATCTCCCACCTTTAAACATTCTGGCGCGCTGTTGTACTGTTTCAACACGCGTTGCTCTACTCACTCCGCTTCCTACGTTTCCGCCATTGCGTACCATAGCTCAGTGCTTACGAAAGTCATTTCAGTATAAATATTGACCTACGTCGAGTCTGATTATTTCTGTCTCCTCGACTAAAGACATCAACATCCTATAAACGGTGAGTTGATTATATTTAAGAATGTATGCTCCTTGAGGGAAGCGTTCCTGGGTCAACTGAAAACTATCTCAATTAGTTTTCTCAATAAGAAACACCTCGGTATTTCGGCATTATTTATTAATTTTTTTTCCTGTGAATACACCACAGATAATAGTGATGAGGATGGGATAAGGTTTGTAAAACTGGGAGCCGATTTGGCCAAGTTCAAGATGATAACAAGACTTCGGTTGTTTGCCTATTACCTGCACCTTATGGAATGAAAACGAATTTGGCTGTTCCTAATAGACCCAAGACCAAGTCTTTTCAAAATTGAGTCGAGTTATTAGAGTCAAATTTTGGTTCGGTGGTGCCGCTGTTTACATCAAGTCATTGATTTTATCACGCTGCCAGAGAAGGTAATGAAATCATCAACAAAAAAATGGCTCTCCAGGGTTCGATACTATCTTGAAAACATTCACACCGAAAAACAGATTGGTAACTATAGAGGAATACTCCGTAGCAACAATTTATTGTAATTTTAATCATTTTTATTTTTCTTAATTTCCGAATTGAAATCAGAATTTTTTGCCTTACGGAATAGTTGAAGAGAGTGCTCGACGAGCATTCTAACGAGTATAGAACAATTTTTATAGCTCCAAGAACTCTCGAGTAATACCATAATGCAAAATTTCATTGCAAGATTTCTGAACAAACACTCAATTTAGCTGTATCGTTTGGCAATTAATTTCCTTTAAATTAAATAATGGGAAAAAATATGGGAATATTTTAAATTATGATTGTTGCCAAGGACTTCGCCCTTAGTTCATAGGAGGAAACCACTGTAGAATCATTTGCAGCGTTCTTCGTTTTGTTTTACATGCCACAATCTCTCAAATTAAGATTTCAGAAAAACACATTTTGGTGTATTCACACAAAACAGCTAAGTACTTTCGAACTATTTATTAACAGGAGAAAAGAATTCACATTCCTCTGAACATCTCTACCAATTACAGCTATTGTATTAGTTATTAATCAGATAACATAACAAAAACTTCTTCCTCTTCTATTGCATAGGAAAAACCTACATTTCCTCCACTCAATTTGGAGTTGAAAGGGAAATTTTAATGCGCTGGATGAGGTGATTTCATCAATAAGTCTTTTAACCAGGCGGCGCTCTCGTTCAGAATGTCGTACATAATTCACATTTGTGCGAGCCGCAGGCAACCAAATCTTGAGGAAACGAACTAGAACTCCTAGTCCTGGAGGCACGCTTCAGTGAAGTGTCAGCTTTGATCTGGTCTACATGGTGAACCCACATCTTGTTTAGCGACAGTAAAAAAATTGAAGATGGATCTCACAAAGAACTGAGCTGTCAACTGCCACCTGCGACGGTACCGCAAGACTCTTTATCCCTATAACAGCATCACGTTGAAATTAGATAGTCGATTTTTTCTGAACGAGCCAAATTGAATCTTTTCTGCAAAAATTCACTGTAAATAAATAAAATCGAATTATTCTACTCTTAGGAGCAATGTGACAAATATTGACGGACGAATATTGTTGATCCCTTATCATTAAGTGCCTCGAAAAGAATAGATGGTGATCGCTGAGGCTCATAGGTATCCATAGGTAGTTCTTAACCATATCTTTAGTTCTTATTAATTTTTCAATCTTGTTCATTCAAAAGAAGCGCCAGAAAATTAACGGTTGAACTGAAAGCCGACGTTACTAATCGCTAAATAAGCAGTGTCAACGTCGAAGAAAGCTTCAAGACTTGGGCCGTTTCTCTCGCAAATCTTGCTATGGGCATCCCTTAGCTAAAGGGTTAGGTAGGCGCCCTCAAACAAAGGTTGAGTCATCAAAGAAAAGCGCGAGATGGATGGAACGGTTACATGTAAAGGGAGGCGGTTGAGGGACGAATCACTTATTGTTAGAAGCCGGTGCCAGCTATTAAAAGCCATTAGCGTTCAGAAGATTGTGTTCAACGAAGGCTGTTCAAGTTGGATGGGTAGATAGAGGACTGGAAGAATGAGGAAATGGAGCGACGAAGAGCTTAAGGGATCCGAAGAAGACGAACAAAGACATTCTAATCATTGCGGGTTGTTAGAGGTTAGCGAACAACTGAGATGGCAAATAGCGGTAGGATTCGATACAGCTGGAGGAAAACAACAACGTCCAAAATTTGTCGTCAACGGTTGGGCAATGCTAACTCAAGGCAAAAAACGTGGACAGAGCAGGAGGAAACAATCGGGACACCGGTGAAGGAAGTTGAAAGTGGAAAGAGTGAATGAGGTTCGCTGTCATCGATTGCAGGTGAGACAAACACCAGAGTGAGAATGCTTTTGCAGTTTTACATTCCAGTCTGGCCCTCAGGCATGGCCTGGAACTTTATTGGCGGAAACTCAAAGGTATTAAAAGCTAATTTTGCTGAGGGAAGAACGAGATGAGGCCGAAAATACCCAGGAAAAAATCCCCTGCTGCAACATCGAGCTGACTATTTTTTAATTTTTGGAAACCACATAACGTTTTTACAAATTCTAGGATCTCCCTAGGAGTTTGGACTGACTTAGGGTTTTTGCCAAAACTTTGTCAGAGAATACTAGACCATTTTATAATGAAACTGAATAGCAGGACTGGTAGAATCACTAGACCATTACTAAAATATTTTAAGCCAATTGCAAATTTGGCAGGAGTTATAACTTTGGGAGGATTGAATAATTCGTAGACGAACCATCATAATTATATTTTTACTATATTTACTTGTAAAGGTTTCAATGCTCTTTCTCTTTTCTTTAAGTCCCTGTGGAATTCCTCCCCGTTCAAAAGTTGTGCGGCGAAAACTGACGGAAATCCACTTCAACATCACTTTCAAAACTCGATGAAATCCAATTTTTCAATTCGAAGGGGCAGTTTGATAAAAAATCGAATAGCCCCAAATCCGATCCTGATTTCAATGAGCCAACGTATGATTAACGTTAGTTTGATTGTGAAGTGGTAACAAACAGACAGACATCTTTTGCCTTTTATATAAAATAAGATAAACCAAAAACGCCTCAGCCAGCTAGTTAGAAAGAATAGTACTTCTAATTTGAAAGCCTTTCCGGGGAGACTGATCACCGTGAGTACAACAATGTCAACAAGAACCTGCCCAATTGAAATGAAATTATTCTAATTAAATGTAAACGCCTCCATCAATTAAGGGTCAACGACGAATTTGTTAGATTGGTAGCGTCATGCAGCTTCTAAGAACGAGGCTGTTCCTGTGTCTGACAGGAGCTAATATTAAATTTATTCGGGTGAGTAGAGTCCATCTCATGTACTTCGACCTGATGTCATTAGTAAGTTATTTGTCTTCATGTTCAGTGAATCCACCGGACGCTATTACAAATAACCCAACACTCGAATCGTCAGAGCGAAGATTCGCACATCGCTACGAATGTACTCTTACTCTACCTCTCGCTTCCCCTCACTTTCACTGGCAGATTGCTCCCGCATTGGCCACGAAACGAGCCGTATTCAATTCGCTTTCATTCTCGCCAACTCCAATCCTCTCTCACTTACTCACACTACCGAGTTGGGTCCTCCTAATTGAATTCCTAGCTCCACCGAATGAGCGTCCCTTATACATTTTCCTACCATGGACCAACACCAGAATCTTATCTGAGTCTTTCTCGGTGGAATTTCCTCCAGTGACAGCTCTCGCCTATTAATTGAGTCGACAATGGTCTCCTAAAGATTTGCCAATATTCAGAACGGCGGTGCGGATTGTTTTTGGTTTACATTGAACTAATTATCCTACCTACTACGCGTCGTTTTCTTCGTTTAAAAATAAGTAGGGAGATATTAAAACTAAGCCCACTGTCCTAGTTGAGCTGATGGCATTGTTATTGTTCATTAGCCTGTAATCGGGGATGGGGTTTATTATTCCTTTGCTTCAATTATGATTTAAGAAGACCACCGACTTGTGATAGTAACTATTCCAAACATTTCTGAACGTTTCAAAGATCGGTGTCCCTCCTTAATACACCCAAAATTACCCTTGAAATTAAAAATTAAGGTTGCGATTTGACTAAAGATTTGGGCCATTATCAGGCCAACATTGATTTTTGGATACCCAACAGAAAAAGTTCGGTCCGTCCGCCGTACGCCGTCAACACTTTTCCGACGAAACTATTAAAGCTAAATTCTTGAAATGTTCACCGTGAATCAATCTTGGCCCGACAATGGTTAAATTCTTAAACCAAATCGCTACCTAAATTTGAAGGGTATTTTCGGGGTTTTGAGGGAGAGAAAATTCAAAATATCCAATGCTTTTCAGAAAAAAGTGTATTTAGAATCAATTTATGTAGATTTTTGAACGCTGGATCGAATGAGACCATCGCGGGGTCGATAACTTTCTTGGTCCTCGAGTTATCGCAGTTTTTGTGTAAAATTGGGGCTTTTTTCACAAATTTGGCATGGCAAAAAGGCAAATTTTTAAAACACGAGAACTCTTGGAGCTACAAAAATTGTACTTTACTCGTTGGAATGGTCGTCAAACACCCCCTTCAATTGCACCGTTAGGCTAAAAATTTAGCTTTTAATTTGGAAATTAAGAAAAATAAAAATGATTGAAATTACACTTGTTGCTACGGAGTTTTTCCCCATAGTTACCAATCTGTTTTTCGTTGGGACGTTCACAAATGTTGGGAATAATTACTATCACAAATGGATAGTCTTCTTAAACGATTATTGAAGCGAAGGAATAATAAACCACTGTACAATCATTTGCAGCGTTTGTAATGGTAAACCGCCACGATTTAACAGTGATATCGATTCCTTCGTTTACTGATTCGCCCACACAATCGTGTTCACAATGACACAGACGTCATCCGTATAGGTGAAGCGCTTTCAGAAGCAAGTGGCACTTCAGACCCATTGTCAATCACTAGTTATTGAGGAACACGTAGTTTTGAGTGTGCCTTTGCCATGAATAAACCTTTACGAATAGGAACACCTCTGAAGCTACCAATAGGACCGGGAAAACCCCAGGAGGACTTAGTAATGGCAATCGAATGACAAATTTACCTGAATCTTCGCTTGAGTGCGAAATGCTCTCCTAAAGCTGCATGAATCCAGTCCATCGGTATGACAATAGGGACTTTTTGTTCCATCCATAATCTTTGAACCGATGCATCTAAGGTGAGGAAATATCCAGGCTTGAGTAGAGAAGCGTTCATTGAAGAAAGAAGAAACGCCAGGCCACACACTAAGAGCGTAGACAATTACTCGTCGACCCTAGCTTTCTGAACAATAAATGCGGCCCGCGGTATGAAATTTGAGCCGCGCAAATAGTATCGAGTCGAACGATAAGTTCAGAGTGCAATAAAAACGAACAAAAACAAATAAGACCTTTCGTTCTATCCGATCGAGAAGTAGTTGATCCGTTTTAGTAAGTGTTTACTAAGCGTCATTCAAGTGTTTTCTAAGTGTCACTCATGTATGTTTTGCTAGTGCTTTCCAAGTGGCACTCCATTGTGTTGTAAGTTTTTCAAATTGTCAATAAAAGGTTTTGTAAGTGATTTGCCAGTGGCACTAAGTGTTTAGTTAGTGTAGTTATTTGCCAACGTCACTCAAGTGTTCTGTAAGATTTTTCAAGTGTCACTAATTTCTTTTGCAAGTGTTTCCCAAGCGTCACTCAAGTGTTCAGTAAGTGTTTTCTATGTGTCACTCAAGTGTTACTCAATTGTGTTCCAAGTGTCATTCTAGTGATTGCAGTGTTTTCTAAGTTTCATTCAAGTGTTTTGCAAGTGTTTTCCAAGTGCCACTCCATTGTGTTGTAAGTTTTTCAACTTGTCGATAAAAGGTTTTGTAAATGATTTGCCAGAGTCACTCAGGTTTTTTTTAAGTGTCACTCAAGTGTGTTCTAAATGTCATTCTAGTGATTACAGTGTTTTCTAAGTGTCACTCAAGTGTTTTCTAAGTGTCATTCAAGTGTTTTGCAAGTGGCACTCCATTGTGTTGTAAGTTTTTCAAATTGTCGATAAAAGGTTTTGTAAATGATTTGCCAGTGTCACTAAGTGTTTAGTAAGTGTAGTTATTTGCCATCGTCACTCAAGTGTTTTGTAAGATTTTTCAAGTGTTGCTCATTTGTTTTGCAAGTGTTTCCCAAGCGTCACCCAAGTGTTCAGTAAGTGCTTTCTAAGTGTCACTCATGTGATTGCAAGTGCTTTCTAAGTGCCACTCAAGTGTTTTCTAAGTGTCATTCCAGTGATCTTATACGATTGTGAAGTTGATGTTAGTATGAGAACGAATGGATGAAAAACATTAGCCTCGAAGTAACCGAATGGGTACAGTTTTGATTCGATAGATTCGTGAAGCATCCCCAATACATTCGCGAGGTGCTATTTTCGCTCACTAGTTAGGCCTCCTCGATCGCGATTCATTCATAAACTCGAAACTGACTAAACACACCGATGATACCACCGAAAGTTTCCTACGATTGCTAGAACTGTGAATTGTGAAAAATGAACTTTACGCTGACGTGGGATAATGAGAAAAAATGAGGATTAGCAGTGTAGTGAACAATTAAGGCGTCCCATCGTGTCGGTCCTTGGCTAAGTTTATTAAGGCAGCTCTACCAAGGTACCTAACTTACCGCTGCTCAGAACTAGGTCGCTCGGTTGGTGCATGAACCAAGTACTTTTCAGTTCAGCGAAAGCAACTTGCCATGTAGAGTTGAAGTAGTGATGACCGAGAGAATGAGCGAAGAAAAAAGAATTATACGAACTAGGGCACCAAACGAAGAGCGGTTGTTCTGCCTGACGAAGAATGAGACACCGCAGGATGGTGCTAGGGTAGGCCAAGTGCTATACGCGTACACTGAATGAAACCAGCTCATTGGAAAGTTGCTACTCACAAAAAACTGTGGAAAAGTGAGCTCCTATAGTGAAGGGAGAGAGTGGAAGCAAGGGACAAAGGTACTCCTTTTGCAAAAAGGAGCTCAGCCTGAGTGTAGCCACTTGAGAATGAGAGAGATCCGTCGTTCTTGGGTTTGGGGACCACTTCACTCTCTCAACTTATGGCTAGGATGCACTCCTCTTTTATCTCCTCTTGCCCCTTTCCCATCGTCCTTCTTTTTCGCAATAAACTTTCCAGCTAATTATCTTTAATTGTCTACATTTATTTCATTAGTTAATTAGGTACATACATTGGCATTACAGTGATGTGTACGATTCGTTGGCATCGTGTGATGTGTGTACTTGATAAGTATTGTGGTCATCTTAGAAGTCGAGTACGGAAAAAAATTATTTTCTTAGAAGTTACTGAGAATGATTTCCTGAACAAGTGTCGCCGTCTGAAAGTAAGTGTACATTAGTTTGTCTGTATGTTAATAAAAAATAAAAATAAAAATAAAAAACCTTCCTGAGGTATCTACCAAATTTGTTGAATTTTCCTCAGCCAGGATTTCTTGAAATTCATTTCTACCTTTGCCAAACAAGCCGTAATGGAATTTTGGATGAGAGACAGTACTTCCTTGATAACAAGCGTTCAAAAAGCGATGCATTTTAGTATGTCTACGCATCTTTCGTCATTTTATTCGTGGTTTTTTCGTGTTCGCTTGCTATAAAAATGATTCCATTCACAAAACTTGTCTTGTATCGTTAGGGTAACGTTTTGTTCTTAATTAGCGATCCAGCATCCATCATGAATGCCCTGAAGAAGCCCGAACGGGCGAAAGTACTCGGCGTAATAAAAAGAAAAAAGTGGAGAAGAGGTCGTCTCGTTATTCTCCCCCTCAACCTGCAGAAAGAAGTAAGACGACCACCTGGAGGAGAAAATGAAGTATTTTTGTTTTTCAAATTATTTGACGGCCTGCTGGTACGACTTAATTGCTAAATGATGATATTTTTGAGAATCCCATACCTCTTGTAGACCGATCGAAAAATACTTAAACTGATTGATCTTGAAATGTATACATAAGAAGAGGAAGAAGTTGATGATAATATGTATTGTAGAGAATATCCATTCACAAATCGCCATACGCTATGAGTAACGCTCATCTGCCAATGTATAAAGAAAACGATATTTTCTATTAAAAAAGAACCATACTCCTGTGTTTTCCACTGTGATACGTTGCGCTACTGCGGCGGTTGGTTCTGGTCCGATTTTCTTCTCTCAGTTTTATTCGCGGGGAGTTCTTACTACTTAGCCCTTCTTTGGATGGGAAGGAGAGATTACGCCGCAGGTAGACGTTCTAGGAAATTGAATTCCCAAGCTTTACATCACGTCAGGATTTACAGAGGTTTTTGCAGGATTCGGGACCAAGAACAAAAACCTCCCCTTGGATTGACTGTTTTAATAGAGCGACCTATTCTTTTACTTTACTTTATTTTTTCTTTGTTCACTTGCGTCTGCTGGACAAGGATTGTGCATTGACAGATAAAATATATTACGAAATAGCGTTGTCTCATCATCCTGGTGAACTGTAAGTAAATCGAACTGGAAGTACGGTTTGTGACCCTAACGTTAAAAATCAATCGTCATTCACCCGCTTAGAAAACATGTCAAGACCTCAAACATTAACATTTAGGTATTGACTTTTGGGGACTTTAAAAATTTCTAAAATATAAAATTTACTTTTAAATATATAAATATAAATTTACCCCTTCTCACCAGAGATAGCTAAACTCAGCACATAATTACCGTTGATTTTCCTGTCGAAATAACTGAGCGAAATAAGAAACGTGTATATAGTAGACACGTAGATTGTCGACTCCAGCGACTGCGAAACTCACTGCTACAACTCCACTGAATTCTCTCATCGCTCTTCCTAAACTTTCATAAGTTACAAAACTCGGTTTTCCTTTTGATCACAATTTATAAAATGAGAGCGTTTCCACTTAGTTAGCTCAAAGCCGAACCGGCGCTTCGCTGGGAATTCATTCGAAGTTTTCGGCCTCAATTTTACAGATCCTAACCATTTACTTTCATATCACGATCATAGCATTAAGTGGGTTTTTGACAACGGACGAGAAAAGAAGGGCTTATGGCAGATTTCTTCATCATCTCCTCCATCATCCGTTTTTAAAACATCTCTTAGAGAGTACCAAATTATCTGGAGGTGCTACCGACGGGATAACAGAGGCGAGAGCGAAGACGAAAAGTTGATTGGTCGAAGGCAGGTGGATGGTTACTCGCTTTACGTTTCTCCCTTGCTACTGCCTCTCTCGCCGAGCTACGTGCTCCGAAAGCGATGGACTGATGTTGTTGAATCTGTAATTAAACCATTAGGAAGAACGACAGTTGGGCGATGAGGGCCTTCAGTCTCAGCTCACTGACAGTAATCGGGAGTGCAGGTTTTCACCATCACACCGTAAATCGGGTGATTTACTTTTTGGAACACACAACTTTTGTCCCCCAACGTACTTTTACAGTTATTATTATTTGGTACGTAATTGTGTTCCTTCAGATTCGAGAACAGCGCAATTTAGAATTGTGAAATCCTGAGGTTTGCAGCAGACTGTACGTAGGATATATCGGAAAATATGTATGGAGCAAAAAAAAAAAACAAAAAAACGCTGGAGAAAAGCGAAGTGAAGTTGAAAAAAATACGCAAAATAGAACCCACTTCAAAATTAATTGCCTGGAAAAAGGAAAAAAGTACCCAAACTTTTCAGGAACTCAATAACCAGCTAAACATTTTGAATAATTCCTATTTTGATGATAATTATGTGAGAACTTATAAGTATACCTGGCCACTTCCTGATCGATTTGATCATGTCCCATAAAATGGAAAATAATTATTTCTGCCATTTTCCAATTGATTGAACGATTTTCTTTTCATCTCTCAATCCCCCCCCCCCCCAATGATGACTTTCTGGAGTCGCCTCCCCTCTTATGATGTCACAGAAAAATAGGATAGGCAGATGATTTTACGGAAACAAATAATTTGATCTTGTATCCTAACATAGACTACTTGAGTTACTTCGAGCCGAAAGAAGCCTGTTAGCGCTGAAAACGAACCTTTAGCCCACACTTGAAAGCTTTGATCTCAAGATGGGATTCACTACACGTTGAAGAGGGTCAGCTATGCCTCAAGCAAAAGGGCAAAAGGAGAAAGGCACGACTTACAAGTCGTAGTTTCTGACTTGAACTTAGCCACAACAGCCGAACTAGTGGATACATATGTTTTGGAAAACGCAAGGAAAAATTAAACCAGTGGTGTCCATAGATCACATGGCCTCATGTTTTAGGCGGTGACAGGTATTACCAATTATAAAACCAAGTACCTCATACAAAGGCTGCAACACGTTAGTACTCCACAACTGTTATGAAGAACTAGCCACGAGACACTAAACTAGAATTACATTAGTAATGCGGAAGAGCAGTATTTTTTGTTCCCAACAGTTTCCAAATTTTTTTTGAATGGGATCGACCAGCCCTAAAGAGGGAATGAGGCGTCATTCACTCGTCGTTATAAACGTTTCAAAACCTCAAGATCTAAAGATTTTTGCAGCCAGTTGAACATACTCACGAAAATGGTCATAACATGGAAGTACGGAGTGTGTGTCGAAGATGAATGAATGAATGAATATTTATTTTATTTCTCTTTTCACACAAAATATAAAGATAATGCACATACTTCATACAATGGCAGTTTCAACAAAACCACTAGTTAATTGAAATGACGCCGAATAGCTAAGAAGCTAGTGCTCGGCGACTGTTGCCTGTTCGTCAATTCTCATGTCCCCCGACACTCTGTTCATCTTATTATGCTTATCTTTTAACTAATCTCTTGCTCTACTATTTTATTGACTACAAATATTGCGGCATAATAACATTTATTCTGAAAAGGCCCAACTCGCAATTGAAGATGTGTCTGCTGACCTGGTTTGCGATCGATTGATAGTGGAGGTTGCTATCATATAATGGATAGAACGCTTCGAAAAAAAAAATTGAACACACATTTGAGTCTATATGAGGGTGAATTTTGGCTAAATTTTAGTCTTACTTTTGGCTGATCGAGTTTGTAAGGTCTATTTCTCATGTGGCAGATGAAAATCAAACGTCATCTACTTTCCCACAAATAACATTTTAAAACTTAGACCTATCACTATAAACAATACGGAAGGATATTTTAATTCATAGATCGAAGAATTACTGTGTGTAGGTATCCAATATTCGATCACGTCGTCTTATTTTCCCTTAGGAGAACATTTCCAGAAAATTTAGCATCAAATTCGAATGATTCTTCGAGGAAGTAGTATGGTGATATTTGCAATTGTTTGGAATGGACAGACAAACAAACGGACGCACTGACAGTTTTTCAGAAAGTGAGGAGAGCACTCTCGGAGCAGACAGAGGATTTCAGGCGAATACCACTTTTACTCAGGCAGTTTTCTCTTATTTGACAATATATTGCCAGTTGTGAAAAGTTTCCCCTTTGCAAACTTTATTGAATTGGACGAATATCGACCACCAGACGAAACGATTTCCTATGTTCTGCGGTGGAATAATTAAAATGCTGCAAACTATTGCATAGTGGTTCATTATTCCTTTGCTTTATTCATTTGCAAACGTTTCCACCAAATAACATATTGGTAACTTGAAGGGAAAACTCCGTAGCAACTATGGTAATTTTAATCATTTTTATTTTCCTTAATTTGCAAATTAAAAGCTAAATTTTGGGAGAAGATTTTTTGAAAACTTCTTTGACTTCCCATCACTATTCATGGAGATATGGCGGTAGTGTCATTTTTGACCTCAGACAGACGGACTGACGGACGCACAGACACTTGTTCAGAAAGTGATTCTGAGTATATAGTCGTTTGGAAATTTCTTCATATAGGACCTCCGTTTTTAATTTGACTTTTCAGACTATCACAATACTTCCATTTACTACGTAAACATGAAAGTAACAATAATTTTTCTGGCCAGGGATGACCAGAGACATCAGACTTTAAAAATTGAGAAAATGGAATTTTTTGTTGAGTAAGATAATTCTTTATTGAATACTTTTGGTCGAATATTAGTTGTAGAACACGAAAAAGAGAGGTTGAACACGACACAAGTTCGAATCGAACGAACAACAAAATTTCATGTTTCGAATCTTCGAGAGAAAAATATGTATCATTATTCTTGAAATTAACTTCTCGACTGTCCTGAAAATCTCAATTTTTATAAAGTGCTCAAACAATATTTATATTATAAAAAAGCGTTCGTTGGAAACTGGAAGAGCCTGCGGCCAAGTTCGGTAGTTCTTTTCGTTGGTGAGTTGACTTGTAAATAGAAGGGAAATGAAAACCGCTGGACTGAATGCTCGGTTCGGTCGGTCGGACGTTGGTAAAATGGCGGCCAAGATGGGCGAGAGATGGTACCTACGTATTTTAGAAAATGTTGCCCATGTTGAAAAAGCGGGAAGAGTTAATCCTTTTACCTTAATTAATCTCTGAAGTGAACAATCCTTCACCTGACGCCGGCAGGTCGCCTTGCCCTACTGCCCCTGCTTCGCCGCCTGCTCCTGATCCTGATGGCAGCCTAAGGTATTGTTCCAGCACATTAATCCTTCTCATTCAACCAGCGGGCAGGGTATCACCAGAGACAGCATTCGGATTTTCGATAGCGTAATTACTGTTTGGGTTTCTCAAATAATTAACCGGTGACATTTCAGTCGCTGGATTGTATATTCACAGCTGTGGGTGCTACATTAATTAAAAAAAAAAAAAAAATACATTTCGTCTCGAAAGACGTTTGTTTTGTTGGTGCATCTCTCAGCTGAGAGAACCGTACACCGGGATTGGGCCTGTGCAGGTTCAGTGGATTACTAGTAATTCACTACCGACTACAGTTTCTATCTAAGTAGACTCTAACTTTTCTCGTACCTATAGCTAAAGTTGGAGATCTTTAAAAAAAAAAAAAAAAATCATCGCTGACATCGTTCCCATTCGCAGTCACTCAATTCCCTTCTTTCTACCGGACATAAATGAATGGATCCAGCCTACCCAGGATAATGCATTGGACCCTGGTCCATTGAAGAGTAAATTGGCAAATGTCACAAAAGGAAGATTTTAACATATTAAGTTCCCTGATTATGCCGGTTTCTCAGAAGCGCTCGGATATTAAACACTTTTAATCAGAGAGCGCCGCTCTATAACTTCCACCCTCGCCCAGAACCTTTAATGGAAGAAGCGACACAGTCAACGTAAGTTCGCTCTTTTCCCTAGAATTCGACATCAGAACGCTATGTGGACAAGCTTCCTTTTTTCTTGTAACTGCAGGCAACATTGTTGTTTTGAAAGTTCGTTCCAGGGTTGTTTGGAAGTGGAACCGTGTTTTGTAATAGGATATGAAGGTCCAGAGATGAAAATTCTGTCACCTTTGTCGTTGTAGTTTTGGTCTGGCGAGGTGCTATAATTACCCGTACGACAGAATCAAGTACGTGAACTGGGCGAGAAGAGAAGGTTTACAGAGAGAAGGTTTACGCTATGCTTACATGCGGTTCACTGGTAGAGCCGTTAGTAGTGGTAGACAACAACCAGCGAACATCTGGTCTACCTCGTCCTGAGCGAACTCATCATACGTCTGCACCCATCTCCAAACTCGAGCCCTTTCCGTGCGACGATGGCGGTTATTCGACGGTGGCAACCTTCCTGATTGAGTTGACAGTGCTTGGGCTAATTAACTGAGCTTTACTTCCCTTGCTACAAGCGCAAATAAGGTACGCGACCGGTGAAATTAGGCATCTTGCCAGGCCCAACCGTGCAGCCACCCTTTCATTCCCAACAACAGCACTCAACTCTTATTCTGCTATCAGAATGATGCTCTTCAAATCATAAGTGATACGACAACCACTATTCATGTTCTATTTCACAATTCAATACGCCTAGATCGTACGATAGAAATGCTGATGTTGTACCCAATAGGCGAAAACGCCCGATGGCCGAAAAATTTACTCATTCCTAGGACTGAGCAAATGGAAATGCTCAATCCTAGGACTTGGCAAACTGAAAGTGCTCAATCCTAGGGATGGACATTCTTGAAATGCGCGACAGCGACCAGTAGTTATAAAAGGGCGGTTCTACCCTATCACTCTTATCAGTGACGTCATCCCCCACCCCGCACCATCGTAATTGTTTTGATGCTAACCATGACCTACCTCAACATGACCTCCATTCCCGTCCCCTCCTACTAGGATGAGGTGGGGTTCTAACCAGCCCACCCACCTTCTAAGAGCCTTCTCGGAGCCTCCTCCCACCCACCTAGGGCGGTGCGGGGGCGGCGGGTGGGGCCAAGCGTCGTTTCGGGAGGCCCTCCCACCTCCAAATTTTTTTCGGGGGTGGGCCAAAATTTAGGCAATTGGTTCAACGTAGAACCGTCGTGTTTGGGCTCGTTGGAAAGCTCTCGACCTGTAGATAACGAATCTGATAAGCACTCCCACTTCCAAATTTTTTTCGGGGGTGGGCCAATATTTGGGCAATTGGTTCAACGTAGAAACGTCATGTTTGGGCTCGTTGGAAAGGTTTCGACCAGTAGATAACAAATCTGATAAGCACTCCCACTTCCAAATTTTTTTCAGGGGTGGGCCAAAATTGGGGCAATTGGTTCAACGTAGAAACGTCATGTTTGGGCTCGTTGGAAAGGTCTCGACCAGTAGATAACGAATCTGATGAGCTCCAAATTTTTTTTCGAGGGTGGGCCAAAGAATTGGGCAAATCAGTGACGTCACAGCCTCCCTCCAGGTATCGGGTGTCAATATCCCAGATTCTACCTTATCTCTCATCAGTAAGTTGTTGTTGTTCTCGCCAGAAAAAATGTCCTCATCGTGGTAGACATAATTATTTTTTCATCCACCCACCGTACAGTGACGTCACAGCCTCCCTCCAGGTGTCGGGTGTCAATATCCCAGATTCTACCTTA
The DNA here is from genome assembly GCA_037159825.1 of Tupiocoris notatus. Taxonomy (NCBI): domain Eukaryota; kingdom Metazoa; phylum Arthropoda; class Insecta; order Hemiptera; family Miridae; genus Tupiocoris; species Tupiocoris notatus. The sequence continues at coordinate 573,649 of JASJUZ010000128.1, read as the reverse complement.
TCTCTTATCAGTAAGTTGTTGTTGTTGTCGTCGCCAGAAAAAATGACCTTGTCGCGGTAGACATATTTTTTGTTTTTACCTACCTAGGCTTACCCCCCTCAAATACTAGCGCTGCTAGTGGTACTTTTGGTACTAATCTTGATACAGTGCTACCAACGGTTGTAAAACAAATTTTTTCGAGGGTGGCCAAAGAATTAGGCCATATTTTTTGTTTTTTTCCTACTTAGGTTTATCTCCTCAAATACTAGCGCTACTAGTGGCACTTAAGGTACTAATCTTGAGGCAGTGCTACCAACCGTTGTAAAACAATTTTTTTTCGAGGGTGGGCCAAAGAATTAGGCAAATCAGTGACGTCAAAGCCTCCCTTTCAGGTGTCGGGGGTCAATATCCCAGATTCTACCTTATCTCTTATCAGTAAGTTGTTGTTGTTCTCGCCAGAAAAAAAGTCCTCATCGTGGTAGACACATTTTTTGTTTTTTCCTACTTAGGCTTATCTCTTCAAATAATAGCGCTACTAGTGGTACTTTTGGTACTAATCTTGATGCAGTGCTACCAACCGTTGCAACCAAATTTTTTTCAAGAGGGTGGACCAAAGAATTAGGCAAACGATAACCGTAGAGTGACGTCACAGCCTCCCTCCAGGTATCGGATGTCAATATCCTAGATTCTACCTCATCTCTTGTCAGTGACGTCAGTAAGTTGTTGTTGTTGCCCCAGAAACAAATGTCCTCATCCTGGTAGACATAATTATTTTTTAACCTGATTATTTTGTGCTCTAACACCAATGCAGGCCCATTGTACTGCCAAATATTCATAATATACCTCCAAAAATGGGCCTCTTTCCCTCAAACAAATCGCTTGACGGATTAGGAGCCCAGAACCATTGAAGAGCTCCGAGAATGATAATCATAAGCAGCTGATTCAGCTCTACGACGAATATGATCCAAAAAAGGGGCGAAAATGATCCTTTGCAAAGAAAAGTATTCTGATATGGAGGAAAAGAATGTAGGTATATTGTTCCGTAGAAGATCATGTTGATGAAGGGTGATTTCCGCTGACATCAGCGTCTGGATTAAGACCAGCTTCTTCGGCAGATTTTCATCGACCTTGACACGTGGAGAACTAGTTTTCCTTATTCAGCAAAGTTATGTGGTGGAAGGGAGATTTCTGCCATGATCAGCGTCTAGAGCAGCCTGATAGAACAATCTCCATTTCTATTGGGTCCCCTCCATCGTGGCGGAGAAGGAGCGGGAGCACTTCAGTCTCCCACCTCAAACCCCTCCCCTTGAACGGGCGTCATTTTTGGAGGTCTGTGGATACCAAAATTAGAATACCGATTCATACTTCATTCAGATGAACAGTTGAAACGTCACCAAGAAGAAGAACAACAATAAAGTGAGTGCTTTTTTTTTTAGAAACGTTGAACTATTCTGGTATGATGTACTAAATAGTGTCTATTAAACATATATTTCAATTTCAGATGGACTTGTTTCTGAACAAAATCAAGAGGGCGGCATATGTTGTTGAACTCCGATCTCTGGACACTATGCAACAAGATGTCCCTTACACCGTAACGAAGTTGGAATGGGTCAACACAAAATACGGGCCAAGCGTTCAAGCTCACATCATGGAGGCGGCTGGAGACAAAAATGGGCTATTCCGCGTATACCTCCCAAAAAGGGTGGCTGATTCCATGTCGGAGGAAGAAGTTGCAACGTACAACCAATTAAATAAGCAATTTTATTTAATTTCCGTTCCGGAACCAGTTCCGTTCCGGAACCCGTTCCGGAACCAGTTCCGGTACCAGTAACGTAAAACAACAAATTTTGAGGGGGGTTAGAATTTTTTTTTCTTGGGTGATTGAATAATAAACCAATATCATTGAATAATAAACAAAAAATACAATTACTCGCTTCAAGCGCCATACGGGTTTTTAGACGCTTACTAAATACAATCGAGACTAAATACATGGATCTGCGACTATAAATACCAGATCCTCCTAGACGATCAATCAGACGTGATCAATGTAGACGAAGTAATCATGCTATTCGATTTGTTATTGTGGAAGTAAACAACAATACCCCAATTTCGATGTCTGATAAGAAGTGACTAACGAAGTATTTTATGAACACTTACCGAATGGAGAATAGTAGGTTACTCTCTATCGTTCAGCGAAACTCTAAATTATTACGCTTGTGGTGTTAGAAGCACGAATACAAAGGGCACAACTGAAGCATTCCCATTTTGATCAAACTTTCAAGAGGCCTCCGATCTACAATTGAACCGCCACACCATATTGTATCTTGAAGTGAAATACAAATAGTTCGAGTCAGTCGGAATTCACGTTCTATCACACCGTCGAGTTGGCAGTGTGCAGATTATTTCCCAGGTCGGCCGAGCTTCGCGGTGGCCTAAACTCAAAACCTAGAAGAGCCGAGTTATGTGTTATAGAACCAACTATGCTTAGCTGTTGGTACCCGCTTTTCCCTAGGCAACGAAAATCCCCTTTAAGAGAACATAGTTTTCCAACTCGCATTGTTCCCACAGAGAGGATAAGCTTGACACTCTTCAGAAGTAGTTCTACTGAATTCAACTCGTACAGTCGACCGACACAAACATCCAACTGGAATTCCTATAGCACAACAGTCGGCGCGGTTCTCATGATCACGAGGGCGGAGGTTGCATCGGTCGAAACGGCGAAGAAAATGTAGAGGAATGCTAGGCAAAGATAGAGTAAGAACTAGGTGGAAAGACAAGGATGTCGTCTCATCGCAACAGTTGTGCTACCAACACATTTCGACAGAGAGCTAGAAGATGAGCTGCTAGTAAACTCTAGAGCATATAACTGGCGTAAGCGACGAAGAAGTCGCTAAGGCGGCATCAGTGATAGTTCAGCATACATAGGTAAATAATTAAGCAATTCGACTAGCGGTTGAAGATTTAAGTAAGCACAAAAATTATATTGGGCTATAGTTATATTTCCCTACTCCCCAGCTTAAGTTTCATTAATTTTAAGAAATAAACGCTACAATGGTTTATTGTACCTTCGCTTCAATAATAATTTAAGAAGACAATCAATTTCTGATAGTAATCATTCAGAACATGTGTGAACGTTCCGAACGAAAAACAGATTGGTAACTTTCGGGGAAAATTCCGCAGCAACTATAGTAATTTTGATCATTTTTATTTTTCTTGATTTCCTAATTAACGTTATTTTCGTTCCTAATGGCCTGAATTCTGCAATTTGGTGTCAGCTGAAGACGGAATGACCAATTTTTCATGAAAATTGTGAGTTTCCGCGGAGAAAATCGCCAATGAAAACCGATGATTTTGAACGAAAAATGGTTAGTTCTTATGTCATAACTTGTCCCTTGAACGTGAATATCGATACTAGCGCTTGTATCTTCGGAAGAATAAACTAACATTGGGAGCAATGATTTGAGGTTGCTGTGAGGGTACCAAACCCCGGAAAACCTTATATTTTTAGTTCAGCGAACTTCTGCACTTAAGAAATCAAGATTGGTCGCGTGGAAAACATGCAGCGCAGCAAAATCCACTTCAGGAATATTTTCCCTGGTTCCTTTTTCAAACCCAGGCAGCGATTGATTTGCTTTACGAGTCATTTCGGGCGGTACTAACTCGACGATTAAAAAAACATAACAAGTAGCAGTGAAGTTAGCGTCACTTACTCGATTTAGCATGACGCCAGTCTTAAAGACCGTCTTGTTGTTACTGTCTGTCTTTCAGCCGACTGCAGAGGAACTGGTTACGGAACAGAACTGGTTCCGGAACTGGTTCCGGAACGGAAGGGGTTCCGGAACTGGTTCCGGAAAGGAACTGGTTCCGGAAAGGAACTGGTTCCGGAAAGGAACTGGTTCCGGAAAGGAACTGGTTCCGGAAAGGAACTGGTTCCGGAAAGGAACTGGTTCCGGAACTGGTTCCGGAACTGGTTCCGGAAAGGAACTGGTTCCGGAACTGGTTCCGGAAAGGAACTGGCATCGTTATGAAATCCACGAGTAACTGGCCCGGTTGTGTCGTCAAACAATGGAATGTGAAGCGCTCGTGTAGCAAATTCTTCTTGTGGGAAAAATAATTCACGAGGGCCCCGATGACATCCTCGAATTTCTTCAATACACCGCTTGTAGCTTTTCGTGCGTCTTCATCCCAACAATGGCGTGGGAATGAAGGCTGCTACTAATGCGTTGTGGATTCCAATACCTTTAGAACTCAATTGGTTCATAAGGCTGGCGATCTTTATATCGTTTTCTCACGTTTATTTTTTGACGCGAGTATAAGAAATAGAAATGGAATTTTTGAAACGTATCCGTCCACTCCTTTTGCAAATTATCAGCTTCAAATTTAAAAACTTGACTGGTCGCGTCTCAGTCTATTTACGTTACGTTTTAATACAGCACTGGCGAAATCGGATGTCGAAGTAGTTTTTAGTCAAGATAATGTCAATAATTGACAAATTCGATTGAATTTACAAGATTGATTGAGTTTGATCGGTGCGTATGTTTTACGATCGAACTTTCAAGAATTGAACCGCCGCAAAACTAACTCAAACAAGTAAAAATATGTCGTTGAAACCAGGCAGTCCATACTAACTACTCCTGGGTAGTAATAAAAGTTTTCTGACTGCAATGTCCATCCAGCAAACGGAAAGAGAATTTAAAATATATTTAAAAAATGTTGTAGTTGGTTTTTTTTTTAATGGAAATAAATTCATTCCATTCAATTCTATCTTCCGCTTCAATGTCCGAGGAGGTACAAGATACAACATTAATAGATGAAAAATTACTGTTATTGCACTAAACGAAAAGCAGTAATTGCTCGAAAACCGTAAAGGGTTCGACTTTAAATATAAGTAAGTAAAAATACCAAAATGTTTATATCCGATTCGTTTTTCAAATTTTTGAAAAAATGGTCCTGGGTGCGTATAGTGTTTGGTTATTAACAAAAAAATCCTTTTCGCTCATTTTTCATTCAATAATTTATTGGCCTAAATGGGTCAAATCGTCTTTGGTGGGCATAATAAACAACAGAAAGGATTTTTAGCCAAGCGGAACTGGCGCCGGAGCGGAACTGGTTCCGGAACGGAACTGGTTCCGCAACGGAACTGGTTCCGGAACGGAGCTGGTTCCGGAACTGTTCCGATACTGAATCTTGTAAATTCAATCGAATTTGTCAATTATTGACATTATCTTGACTAAAAACTACTTCGACATCCGATTTCGCCAGTGCTGTATTAAAACGTAACGTAAATAGACTGAGACGCGACCAGTCAAGTTTTTAAATTTGAAGCTGATAATTTGCAAAAGGAGGGGACGGATACGTTTCAAAAATTCCATTTCTATTTCATATACTCGCGTCAAAAAATAAACCTGAAAAAACGATATAAAGATCGCCAGCCTTATGAACCAATTGAGTTCTAAAGGTATCGGAATCCACAACGCATTAGTAGCAGCCTTCATTCCCACGCCATTGTTGGGATGAAGACGCACGAAAAGCTACAGGCGGTGTATTGAAGAAATTCGAGGATGTTCCGTTCCGGAACCAGTTCCGGAACCAGTTCCGTTCCGGAACCAGTTCCAGAACCAGTTCCGTTCCGGAACCAGTTCCGGTACCAGTTCCGGAACCAGTTCCGTTCCGGAACCAGTTCCGTTGCGGAACCAGTTCCGCTTGGCTAAAAATCCTTTCTGTTGTTTATTATGCCCACCAAAGACGATTTGACCCATTTAGGCCAATATATTATTGAATGAAAAATGAGCGAAAAGGATTTTTTTGTTAATAACCAAACACTATACGCACCCAGGACCATTTTTTCAAAAATTTGAAAAACGAATCGGATATAAACATTTTGGTATTTTACTTACTTTTATTTAAAGTCGAACCCTTTACGGGTTTCGAGCAATTACTGCTTTTCGTTTAGTACATTAACAGTAATTTTTCATCTATTAATGTTGTATCTTGTACCTCCTCGGACATTGAAGCGGAAGATAGAATTGAATGGAATGAATTTATTTCCATTAAAAAAAAAAACCAACTACAACATTTTTTAAATATATTTTAAATTCTCTTTCCGTTTGCTGGATGGACATTGCAGTCAGATAACTTTTATTACTACCCAGGAGTAGTTAGTATGGACTGCCTGGTTTCAACGACATATTTTACTTGTTTGAGTTAGTTTTGCAGCAGTTCAATTCGTGAAAGTTCGATCGTAAAACATACGCACCGATCAAACTCAATCAATCTTGTAAATTCAATCGAGTTTGTCAATTATTGACATTATCTTGACTAAAAACTACTTCGACGTCCGATTTCGCCAGTGCTGTATTAAAACGTAACGTAAATAGACTGAAACGCGACCAGTCAAGTTTTTAAATTTGAAGCTGATAATTTGCAAAAGGAGTGGACGGATACCGGAACCAGTTCCGTTCCGGAACCAGTTCCGTTCCGGAACCAGTTCCGGAACCAGTTCCGAAACCAGGTCCGGAACCAGTTCCGTTCCGGAACCAGTTCCGGAACCAGTTCCGTTCCGGAACCAGTTCCGGAACCAGTTCCGTTCCGGAACCAGTTCCGGAACCAGTTCCGGAACCAGTTCCGTTCCGGAACCAGTTCCGGAACCAGTTCCGTTCCGGAACCAGTTCCGGAACCAGTTCCGGAACCAGTTCCGGAACCAGTTCCATTCCGGAACCAGTTCCGGAACCAGTTCCGGAACCAGTTCCGTTCCGGAACCAGTTCCGGAACCAGTTCCGTTCCGGAACCAGTTCCGTTCTGGAACCAGTTCCGTTCCGGAACCAGTTCCGTTCGGATGTCGAAGTAGTTTTTAGTCAAGATAATGTCAATAATTGACAAATTCGATTGAATTTACAAGATTGATTGAGTTTGATCGGTGCGTATGTTTTACGATCGAACTTTCAAGAATTGAACCGCCGCAAAACTAACTCAAACAAGGAAAAATATGTCGTTGAAACCAGGCACTCCATACTAACTACTCCTGGGTAGTAATAAAAGTTATCTGACTGCAATGTCCATCCAGCAAACGGAAAGAGAATTTAAAATATATTTAAAAAATGTTGTAGTTGGTTTTTTTTTTAATGGAAATAAATTCATTCCATTCAATTCTATCTTCCGCTTCAATGTCCGAGGAGGTACAAGATACAACATTAATAGATGAAAAATTACTGTTATTGCACTAAACGAAAAGCAGTAATTGCTCGAAAACCGTAAAGGGTTCGACTTTAAATAAAAGTAAGTAAAATACCAAAATGTTTATATCCGATTCGTTTTTCAAATTTTTGAAAAAATGGTCCTGGGTGCGTATAGTGTTTGGTTATTAACAAAAAAATCCTTTTCGCTCATTTTTCATTCAATAATTTATTGGCCTAAATGGGTCAAATCGTCTTTGGTGGGCATAATAAACAACAGAAAGGATTTTTAGCCAAGCGCTAGAAGCAACACATATAACAGCAAAGCTTTGAAAAGCAAACTGGTGCTGCGATTGGAAAACCTAGCCGTCCGTTCGAAAAAGCTTTTACAATCAATCTCGAGGTCGAGACGAACTGAAAAGGGCCCAGGAGGAGTGGAATCCCGTATCCCGATCTTTGCCTGACCCTCAGACACCAACGTGTTGCTCGAACCTTACTAAACACAACCCCATACCAGCGTTTACGACGTCTTAGTGGTGCAGTATATTCCATTAAATATATTTTAACGTTTCAAGAAGGGAATTCGCCAAATTGTGTTGTTTAATAGATAGTGAAGCTTCTTCAATCAAAGTTTTGAAATTGAATTGAACCTGGCACAGTAACTTAAACACCCTACTGTACAGCTGGAGAGAGAGTTTGACGACCATTCCAATGAGTATAGAACGATTTTTATAGCTCGAAGAACTCTCGAGTTTTATTCTCATGTCAAATTTCTGAAAATCTCCCGAATTCGGCACAAAAGCTGCGATAACTCGAGAACGAATAAAGCTATCGACCCCGGAATGGTCTCATTCGATCAGCGTCCAAAAATTTATAGTAATTGATACAAATACACATTTTTCTGAAAAACCTTGGAACATATGAATTTTCTACCTCTCAAAACCCCTCGAAAATACCCTTAAAATTTAGCTATCAAGTGGGTTCAAGAAGTGGGCCCCACCTGATCTCTGGAAAAGTCAATTATATGTGTTAATTGTGTGAGTTTTTTTATTCAAGTTTTTTAATTTTCTGATCAGTGTTGAATCTGTGTTTGGGTCGTGCAATTAAAGTTGTTTTGTATTGAGGAATATTCCCACTTCAGACAGCAAAGAAAATTACATTGGACGAATTAACAAAGTTTTGTCGTCGTAGTTGTCATGTCGTGACCGTATGAGCCTGTTCCAAGCTCTGATGAAGAAAACATTTTTTCGAAAGCATGGAGAAGGAACAGTTTACGTCCATATGACCCTTACCCTGATTAATTGACTTGATATAATCTAAGGGTAGATTAACCATAATTAATTTCAATAATTGAGAAACATAATTATGTGGGCGGGTGGACTCGAAAATTGAATTTATTTTTACTTCCAAAATTACGTAGCAAATGGACATATTGGATCGTCCAAAAAGCTGGATTCGGAACGGGGGTAAATGATATAAACTCAGAAACACGATCTGAGCGTGTGTTTGTGTTTCTATGATCAAAAAATGATAAGATCCGTAGATCTGATCTCTATAGAAAACCTAACTATTAAATTCGATAAAAATTTAAAAAAAAAAAAATTCTCCAGTGGTTGTGCAAAAATAAGCTATCGAATTTTACAAATATTGTATAAAAAATAAAAACACCGGAATGGAAAAATAACAAACGTGTCCCAACCGCACAAGAAACTCAATCTCCCAAATACACATTTTTAGGACTTCCTATCATGATAGTAATAGTAGTAATAATAATGATGTCCGCTATTTCGAGCGTATTTATACAGCTCACATATCAATGTATATTTTTATCATATACCTTGTCCGTCATGTGTTTATAAAAAGATGAATTCTTGTAAATGTCGTAATATTGTCGTGGTAGATCCGGAGTGGAAGTTCTTTATGTACCCTGTTCACCAATTTTGATAATTAATAATCCTGTTCAGAGTCTTTTTCCCAAGACGTACTGCAGTCTGCTCGCAAGTTTCTATCAGGTGATACAAGTCGGGCGGCGGAGACGTTGGCCGCAGTTTTAATTCAAAGGTCATTTCATAGCCGGTGACTACAGGAGCAAACCAATGTTCTGACTCATTAGACTCATCCCATCATTCGTCCCCTGCATCATTGTTCAACCATTCGTCAGTTCCATGCTTCTTCCTCGACAATGGACGATAATTCATGCAGTCTTAATTAAACTTTATCATGAGGTTAACTGTTAGTAATTGCCCACTGAGACACTGCTCATTGTACCACTGGCTAGTCATTTTGAAGCCACTTTTCCTCGATTGCTGGCTAACAAAGTGAATCGTCCTTCAAATTGTGTTGAATCAGCACTGAGTGCCACTATGTAAAACACTGGACCATGTTACCCGGATTACGGAATAAACGGGAAATCTTGTTCACAACCTTTCCAATAATAGTAACTATGTTCTATAGTAGATAGTTTTAGAAATGCAGCACTAGTAACCCCATTGCACCTTCGCGCCTTCATACTCTAGTTGAATATTCGTAAAATTATGCCATTACTGTATTCGACGTGGCGAGGGGCCGCCCTAAGAAGGCACAGAACGTTTAAGCCGTTTTTGTGTCATCAGGTATTCACACGCACGTTTGTTGAATGCAAACTAATATATAAGCCCTTAGTCCATTGCTTTTCAAAATCAAGCTAAAACCAAATTATTGGTTGGTATTTTCACCGTCGTAAGAATTAGACAATAATTTTTTCAACCAATTGAACGGAAAATTAGAAACGCGAGCAGAAAACAAATAAGACAATCCGTGGTGTGCGAGATGACACAGTACTTTCATGTTTGAGTCGGTAACTGGTGTAACCAATTATAAAATCAAGAATCGTTAGTACACTACAAATGTCTTCTTAAATCATTATTGAAGCGAAGGAATAATAAACCACTGTACAATAATTTGCAGCGTTTTTATTAGATATTCGGATTCTACGTGCCTTGAAACGTAAAACATCAAATTTTGAGGGGGTTGGAAAAAGGCAAGCAGCTAAGGGTCAGGAATTGGAACTGGCAAGAGCTGTCGTGTAAAAAATAATTCGCTGGGAATTCACTGCAATAAGTTTTAAAAATTGGTTCACAATGTAACGTTGTGATAGATCCGCCGAGGTTACATACTTGAGCAGCTGCTCCTCCTATTCCTTACCGCTATGAACAGAATAATTCTGCGAATGAAGGTCATGGGGGTTTAGACATTTCGATGGTTCAGTCGTTCTTCGCCTCCGTCCCGTGACGATATAAGTTACCTTTAATTCCTAATTTGATGGATGTGGCAGCTATGGGAGCTCACTTATAATGGAAATGCGGCCTCCCGCATCCGCACGAAGGTTTTACCGTTTCAACGAACATTCCCGGCCTAATCTTAATTTCCGCTCTAGATATTATTTTTCCTACCACGGCATGAATGAAACTGTCGTTTGATTGATTGGTTGTGTGATAAATCAAAAAAATGATTGAATGAAAAAGAGATCGATAAAATCAAATTTCGATGCGCCCATTTCCGATGCAAATAGTTTGTAGGAATTTTGCTTGCTTGAATTAAAATTTATATTTGTCGCTACAATTGTTTGACTGCCGTTTGTTATGTATTTTTCAACTTCACGTTTTTTCATGGGTTTCGTGACTAAGCAGTTGATTTCTCTCTAAGTTTTTAAATCTGATTACACCATTTTGTTGGTGGTGAAAATAAGGAGTACTGGATGGGTGAACTTTACACGGGTTTCTGGCAAAACAACGACAACCTTGGGAATAGAAAAACTTGAAAACAACAGATAGCATTTGTTTGTGAAGTGCTACTACGATTTAACGTAGTATTTGAATGGTTTTCTTTGATCATAATTCAAGCTAAGCAATAATAAACCAGTATACAATGATTTGAAGCGTTTTGTCTACTTTCCCTCTCTTTCATGCGCATCACATTTCTCCCTACGCTGTCCTCCCGTGAAGGCATTTACATACTCTAATGTGAGGACAACAAAATAAAAATTAAATGGAATGTAATGATTATGTTATCAAAAAATAATTTTTTTAAAGCATTTTTAGTGAATTGGGCATTAAACACCGCTAACTTAAATACGATGAACTCGTATCTTGTACATAGGTTGCTCAATTTCTATGGAATTATCTTTCACATGAGACTAAGCTCGTGTCGGAAGATGAAAACAGCCACGACGACTTGCTCCTCTCTCTAATGCCGAATCAGGGTTTTTATCGTTTTACTCTCCTTATTAAGATTGACATTAAATTTCCTACAGATAGTTCTTTGGTTATTAAATTGCTCAAAGTAGGAACTCCGTTAGCTGCCCTTCAACTGACCCGGTGATTTTGTTATATAACAATTTCTTTCGAATATTGGTTGGTTATCGAAGCCTTGCAGCCCTGTATAGTTATAAGATTTTTGTGCGAATGAAGTTTGGAAAAGAGGAGATTCAATTTTATAATCGGTTCTAAATCTATTTTTGGCCATATGTGTTGGGAGATTATAGTGTTCGGTTTTTATAATTTGCTTTATGTTATTGTATATGATCAGCTTTGGAAATGGGAGTATTTAGATTTGTGGAAAGTTGTGCAGTACGTTCGCGCCTTCCGGTTTTACAAACCCTTCTAAGTAAAGCTTTCTGGGCAGTTACAATGGGCGCAATGAACGACTTCTTTATACGACTGCATTTTATACGACCTTGAGCTAACTCTGAAACAGTCTGAGCAGATTGAGGATAATTCCACTGGTGTAGTGATAGAAAAACATAACACACCGTGAGGAGTCGGCGAGGGTAGATAGGCTTAACGACAAGGCCTCAGTTATAAATGAGTAAGGTTGGAAACTGGAATTGCGAACTGAGATTGTGAAGGGTTGAATCTGAGAGTCGAGTCAAGGCAGGAAGTCGTAAGGGTGAGAGCGAAGCCTCTCTTGTCGACCTAAATATTTTATGAATGCCCTTTGATCTTGAGCCAAGAAAGTTTAAAACGAACCGTGTTGGCAAATTGTTTCATACGTACAAAGCAGAACAAATAATGGAGACGAGGAGTACAATAGGCAAAAGAGTTGAAAAGGTTTTTGGAACAAGATGGTTCAGGTCTGGGTGAATGATGAACGGTGGCAACAAGTTTCTAATTGAAACAAACCTCACCCTCTGAGAGCCAAAACAAAAGCTAAGAACAATTGAATGATATTGATAACAATTATACCAACGTTGTGGAAAATGCCTTTTTTCTTCTTGCTGAAATCAGGCAAACAAATATCCTTAGAATGAAGATAGCATTCAGGACGGAAATGAAAACAATTTTCTTCTTTTCAATTCAATTAACATTATCAGTAGTCTACATACTTGCGAAAACTTTATAAAAATATATACATTTAAAAATAATTTCGTCATGTTAAAATCTTTCAGAATATGATTAATGTGTGAATAATGGTTGGGAATTCGATTGAAAGTCGACTAAAAAAACACCTGTTTGAAGACAAACAGGTTTAGTTTTCAAATTTTATTGAGCTAATGACGAAGAAAAGTTTTCTGGTTTTGACGGAACAGTAATTACTAGGTTGGCACCGTACGAACTTCTAACTATACGAAAATGTGCATTTTAGTCGTTTATTCTGGCCACTGAGTTGGCATATTTATCATGAGGGACGCTTTTGAAATGGCTAGTACTCTTCCCCTACTACGCCGACATATATGCTGTATTCTGCTATTCTGTATACTATTCTGTATGCTATATATTCTGTATTTTATACCTCTGCCATCCTATTGAAGTTAATTTAGTCGTTTTTACATAGTCACTAAGTTACTACTATCTGTTGCTACTAAGTTAGCAATTGTATAGCTGAACAGTACGACGTAGAATTGACTTTACGTCCTGTAAAATGCAAACGTCATCTAAGTTGAAGTTTCTGGATCTATTCTGCCACGAAAACGTGGCGAAGTATGAAGATCCTAAATATTATAATGATTAAAAAAAAATATGGGGTTTTCAAGCGAAAAAACTGTTTTATCGTCTGCCTTGGTTCGAATTTTTCACTCCCGTATTTAAAGGGAAGAAAGAGGTGGAGCTCAATTCGTGGACCATCCAGTATAGAGTAAAAGAAGATTTGTACCAAGATAAAATTTTTTTTTTTGAAACTATAATTTGCTAGGAAAAAAGTCTTTTTCGTTCGTACGTTATTTGTCTTTTGGATGAAAACTAAAACAAAGCATAACTGAAATTGCAAAGTGCTCGCCAAACGATGCGTCATTTACATAGTAGCTAGTCGAAAAGACAACTAATTAGATACGTCACGTACTGGCATTAAACATGATTATTGTCATCATTGAAAGTTCATTGATTAGTCATTTTGCCGAAGAGCATCTGAGATGAATAATTCATTGAACCAAACATATATCATGCATAGGTTGTTATGTGAGAATACAAAGCTATTGATACAAGACATTCTGCTGGTGTTCAACTCTTGGCATTTATCAACAAGACTAAAGGGTCAATTTCGCTGGCTCATAAGGTCGAATAGACGATTTGAATGTTACACAATTCGTAAGCAGACGTATAGGCCGATAATTCAATTCCGACGGGAATAGGTTTACTTACTCAGAAAGAGATGGTGAATCTTGAGAGTGAGACAGAAGGCGACAGCAATGATGCGATAAGTAGTCGATAGTAATTTAGCTTGGAAGTAGATTCATAGCTCATATTTTTACCGACACCGCCGCGCTAAATATTCCTTACAGAGTTAAATTTTTCCACGTTACATGTTCACATCATGTTCGAGCTAAGTAAATTTGCATTTCGAGTCAATAAGATTTTAAGCGTATTATCCTCGTTATTATCCACCGATTCGAGTATGAATTTTCCACTAAAGAGAGATTGGCACACTGTTGCTTCTGCCGTTCTAACTGTACTGTCCAATGCTCCAAAACTTGGTTCTATTAATTATCCATCCATTGTTGTTTATCTAGTTTCTCAAAATATTCTGTTAATAACTGCTGCCGAAATCAGTTCGTGACGTCTTGAAAACTGACGCAAACTGCAGACCTCAATTAATTCAAAAAGGTGAAACAAATTAAGGCAATGACCTGTTTGCTGCTCTCGCCGACTGGCTTCCAACTACCGAGAGATGAAATTAAAAAGAACAAAGCCGTTGTCAAAGGTGGAGCTTGAGCACAATGGCAGTTGGACTTCTGGTCGGGAGAGAAAATTGCAAGAATTCCACGTCCCATTTATTTTCTGTTTCTTCTGGCAAAGGTCGTGCAATGGTTTTGCATAGCTGAAAAAAAGCGAAGAGCAGAAGATCCGCCGCGGGGGTGTATGAGAGGAACGGGTGGAGTACAGTGGATGCTACGAGTAGCTATGGGACGCCCTCTCGCGTGACCTGCTCTCCCTCTCCGTGCCGCTTATTTCACATGCAGGCGGCTATTGACAGTTTATTTTAGCACCCACCGCGCTCCGGTCTCGCGCAAGAAAACTTCATTTGTGTGACGGTAGCGGTTCCTTATTTCCCCTGTCAAAATAACTACGACAACGCGATAAACCGCTAGGTCTTTTTCAACATTTCACTGCTCAATAAAATGGCCACATTACGGCCCCATTTCTTCTTTCTTTACAGGCTCCTAGTCAGCCATTTTCTCTCCTTTGGTGGAAGGCCGAAATAAACACACAGCCATGAGAAAAGTGTTCGTTTCAACGGTAGTACGCTGCGATTGGATGCTCCTGAATAAGCTCAATTATTCACAAACTTGGAAGACTTTTTCTAAATTCATTCTATTCACATTTCACATAGAACTGCAACCCTTGAATTTTGATTTGTATCTACATTTTTTGTGCTTGTTTCCTGATTGGTGACTTCCTAACGTTCTATTTTTAAACGATAAAACAAAATAAGGATACTTACCCCTACACGTATCAATTCCAGATGTTTCCTGAAGTGCGTGTTTCCGTGAGGGCGAAAGCGCTCGAATTAATATAGATGATAAGGAGAACTGGTCGCGTTTTTTGTCTCCACCTCAACCTCACAATTATATTTCCTTTTCGGCGCTTTTTCAGTGATTTTTTTTTTAAGTAAATATTTTCAAGTCAAATAATACCGTAGCTCTTTCTTCTAACTCGATTCTGAAATTTTCGAGCTCCATCCGGGTCTTGGTTCAACAATAGTCTATCGATTGCGGTGCAGGCTAGTGTAAAATTTCTTCTTGCCATACCTAGTCCGTTTTAGTTCGATTCGCTCGAAGGATACCAATAATTGTTAAGAGTGAGCAATTAAATAAAGAAGCGCAAGTATTTTGAACGACGACGAGTAATACACTGAATTTATAATCGAAATTCGATATCTAATAAACTGATTGGTTGACGTAAAACAATTTTCTATAAAATTAAAAACTACTTCAATAATGCAATGGAGTCGTAACACCATGGACGCCAATGAAGAACTCTTTCAGTCTATCTCTCAGCACTCCGACTCGAAAACATATAGGACTTAACATTCGAGAGACAACTTTCCTTTTCACTTTTGAAAACTATATATCAATTTCTTATGCATTTCATAAAATTCACACCCGCTGAACCTTTCGGATTAACTCCGCTGTGGGGAACGTTATTCAGGTAAATTTATTGCGCGTTCTTGCCAACGGGGGTCTCCTACGCTATCGCGTGGCTCTTAATAGTTACCATTTCCGCATAATGCAGATCGGACCAGGAGAAGCGAATGGTTGGTCAGCTTCGTTAGTGGTGAAGTCATTCAATATTTTGACGGCAAAAACTACCAGGTGGTTCATTAGGGTTCAAACAAGCTTTTATTGTGTGCCGTCACACGTATTTTATCGGTTGCCGGTGCGTTTGACAAGCTATTTGCAAACGATTTCCTGCTGGCCCTTCTGGAACTGGTTTCAGGGGGTGTGAATGTTGTGTCGTGCGATGTGTGGTGTTGATTACAGGTGAGCCACCGAACGCCGAGAAGATTGTGCGGTGTATGTTTGTTTACTCGATGCCGAGGGGCAGGGTTCCTCTGTTTTGATTCGTAATTTATTGGAAGTCGACTGTTCACTACCGCCCCTCTAATACTTTCTCTCTTGTTGTGGCTGACCACACCACAACCACACGTACGCGTCCGTTCCTCGCGTTGAATTTTCCCTCCCTCAAGTCGGGTTTTGCCGCTTAATACGTATTATGGTCTTCAAACAGGCGATATCGAGCACAGGTCAATTTTCAACGCTCGTTCGTTCGATGCAATCTCGCGCAGTACGTGCAGTCTGCATAAGTCATATATTGTGAACATTTTAGAATACGTAATAAGAAGGAGATGAGATCAACCTAACATTTTTCCTTTTTTCAACGTTCCAGCACGTCTGATCCTGTCTGAGCAGAATGGTCAGAAAGTACTCAGTACTGTGGTAATCATTCTGAATATTCTTCACATTACTTTTTTACACCCGTTTCTAAGCAGCTATAGTCTGTATTTTAGAGAAGAAAGTGGAGGAGGATCCCCATGTTGTATAACAAGCTTGACGAAGCATGCCAGCAAGGCCTTTCGAACTGCCAAAGAAGCGTTCTTGTAGAAAAGACCGGAGCTTATGAAAGTGGCTTGAAAGACAGGTGGTAGTTGTAGGATTTTGCAACTTCTAGCTCTACATCTCCACAATGGAACGTATATTACTGAGTGATTCGCCGTTCCTCCGAACCATTATCGCCTATTATCATGATTCGCCTGAGATGGTTCAAACTGTAGGAGACGTCTAGGGCTAGCTACATATTTTTCATTTCAACGTAAGAATACGTCACGAAACAGATCGTCACCTTAGCATAGAGCAGCAGCTCGTCAGCGACCGTCAGCTTATGTAGGGAGCTGCCCGCACTGAAAGCGGATAATAGCACTGCTAGACATTCGTACGACGCAGAAGCAGTGAAATGAGTTGATAGGCAGACACGTGCACGGCCGAGCCGAGATGCTTTTAATAGAAATGAGCGATAAGTCGAATAACTCGAATAGTAGTAGAAGACTTTGAATATAGATCTAATATGCTGATGGGGCGATATCGATTTGAAGATTGAAGCAAGAGAGATGAGCCGTTGAGAGCTCAGCTGATTAGATAATGAATATCTCAGAGCTTCAACCTCCTGTATACACCGCACAACTCCGCTGTTTGTCCGGATCCAAAACAAACGACATATATGTGTAACGTGATAGGTAGGAGGTAATAAAATAAAATAAACGAACAAAATCTTCTTGAAAGAAATAAGATTTTATTGAAATAATAACCAAATGCGAAACCGAAAAACTAAACTCGAAAATAAAGAAAATGCTTCGACACCAAGTGACCACGTTAAGTGTAAAATAGAAAAATAAACGTCTGGCGTTTTTTCAACAGAGAAATAAATAATCCAAATCTGCAGCACAATGACACTCCGCGCACAATATAATCGGGGGTGAAATTAACACGAGGAGGAAAATAACAAACGGTTGTCTGGACGGAACCGAGACAAGGCGGGGACTGACTTTGGAGAAGCCATGTTTATTTCAGCGCTCACGGACGTTTTTTGAACTAGATTCATTGTATTTTCATCTCCTTGGTTTTTCGTAATATCCGCCATCTTGCTTGTGGATTGAGTCTCAGTTCATGCACGCACACGCATAGTCCAGTCAAGTCAAGTCATTGTTCGCCACTACACCAATACATGCAGATCAGTTTTCAAAGTGCGCGAATTGGTTATTTACCGGTCCTCCGTATTTAAATGATGCGACAGTATTAACAAGAATATCAAGGTGGGCTGCAAGCAGTCAGTTCATTCAGATTTTAGTTTATTATTAATAATAAACCATTGTTACCGCCCCAGTAAAAAAATTGTCAACTCCCCTCAAAATTTGATGTTTTGCGCCTCAAGGCATGTAGAATCTGAATATCCAATAAAAAAAATTCTGTCCGTCCGCCGTTAACACCAAAAAAGCTAGGTTTTTGAAATTTTCACAAAAGATCAATCTTGACCTCACAACAGCTCAGTTCTTTTTACCAAATCGCTAGCCCGATTTTAAGGGTATTTTTGAGGGGTTTTGAGGGGGAGAAAGAATCGCATTTCCCAACGTTTTTCAGGAAATGGTGTATTTGGTAGGTATCAATTCCTATAGAGTTTCGGAAAATGAATCAAATGAGACGTACAATAATATCGATAGCTTTATTGATTCTAGAGTTAGCGCAGCTTTTGTGTTGAATTTGGGAGATTCTCAGAAATTTGGCATGAGTGTAATAACTTGAGAGTTCTTGGAAGTATTAAAATCGTTCTATACTCGTTGAAATGCTCGTCAAACACTCCCTTCAACTGCACCGTTAGGCGAAAAATTTACCTTTCAATTTGAAAGCTAAGAAAAATAAAATTGATTAAAATGACAATAGTTGCTATGGAGTTTTCCCCCATAATGACCAATCTGTTTTTAGGTGGGAACGTTCACAAATACTCGGAATAATTACTATCGCAAATGAATAATCTACTTAAGTCATTATTGAAGCGAAGGAATAACAAACCGCAGTACAATCATTTGAAACGTTTTTTCTTAATTATCTCTTGTCTGGCAATGTTCTGTTTCTGAGGAACGATCTCTCTGTCTAGCTGAGGCTATCAGGGAACATATTCTCAAATTTTCATTCTGAATTTTGGAGTTTTCCGAAAACATCGATTTTTGAAAACAGTGATGTTTTTCTTCCGATCTTAACATCGACATCGATATTTTATTTTGAACATCGACAATCTGAGACATTTAGAGGTCGATGTCGGAGCTCTATGCGTGGGAGTACAACAGTTGTAAATGGTTTGTCTTGATACGTCAACGAACGGTTCTGTTGTAAAGTTTTGTCAGGTTAACAGCGAAGCTAGAGAGAATAAGGTTCCATGGAAGGGATTCGGACGAGGGTGTCCGGGGATGTAATTAGGATTAATACGGGAAGAAAGGCACTAAATTTTAACGAAAACAGAGAAGCATGAATCCTTGGACGGAGCCCCTTTTTCATTCCCAACCCCTAGGGGCCATCCCGCGCTCTTAACCCGTGGGCCTTTGCGATTCCAACTCCCGTTGTTTGCCACGCTTTTAAGCCCCCTCTCGCCGTTGCATTCGAGTACTAGTTCACACCAGAACGACGTATCTGCTCACGTTTGCTCAAGGTTTCTATCACTGATGGCGATCATTAAATTTATTGTGCTAACCTCGTCATGTTATTATCCGTGTATTATTATAAACGAATATGGTAATATTTATTTTCACGCAAGTTTCGCTTCTACTGATTCGACGGAAATCAGTAGACGGGTTTCTAATAATGAATCCTACTTATAATAGTAACAGAGACTCAGAAAAACAGACCAAGACTCTTAAATTTGTCGTAGAAATATTGGTTATGGTATTGAAAAATTATTTTTCCGAATTCATTCGACGATTCCATTACTTCCAATGAACGTTAAATAATCACATCGTAAGAGAGTCTAGTTAATTAAGAGTGAAAAAATATTTGTCTATAAAATAAACTCTGAAAAGGAAAAAATAACAAAAATGTCCCAACTTCGCAGCAACTCATTCGCCAATACAGTTTTCGTTTGGAAGTTATGGGGTCTCAAACATAGCTTCATTATAACATCGATTACTACCTTATTATGCCACCTAAAACGGATTTTTTACCATCATTGGAAAGCTCTAGCTAAGTACTTCCAAGTGCAATAGTGTTCATATTTGGTTTCTCTACGTGGTTGGGAACGGGGCTCGAAAAACCTCAAAAAAGTGAAAATCGGCATTACGTTTTTTGTTACACTTTCTTCTCTACACGCCATATGAGAATGCCGAACAACAATTGGACAAGAAATGGAAAATGGAAATGGAAATTTGGACAGATAAATTATGAACAAAATGACACCAAAAACAAAACAACGGAGCAATTTTTCTAGAAGTTGTAAGCTTGCAAAGTCAAAACTTCCTCTTTTCGCGGAAATCTCGTTTTCCGGCGTTTCCCCGCATCTGGGGACGTAACTAGTGGGTTGACTCAATGGAAGAAATTATGGGACCTACCTGGATGGTAACCCTTTCAAACAAAAAAAAAAAAAAAAAAGTAACCCGATCTGACGTACAGGAGCTAAACGCCAGCGGACAACACATACCGAAAAAAACCGCAAGCCAACCATAGTAACCTCCTCCTTTTGAAGTCGGTTAAAAAAGGTTCGTTTCAAAAGTTTCATAAGTACTTGTTCTGACATGTTGCGGCAAGATCTGTGAATAATTCTGAGTTTGAGATTTTTACAGAATTTCCTTAATGAATCTGAATTCATAAGTGGTTCATTCCAATTATTCGATTTTTAGTACGCTTAGTTTGCCTTTAAATGGAAATTGGCTGTCCATATCTATCGGCAATGAAGGAGAAGAGAAAAGTGGTAAGGGAGTCTCTACTTGGGGGTTTTGAGGAGTTGGATGAGGCTTGGGTGTTGGATCAGTAGGGGGAAGAAGGGGCTATTATTAATCCCCTACCCAACTCACACTGTTCCAAGGCCGCAGAGCAGTTCCCCAGCCTCGAACCCTATACACAACGGTGGGATCGTGTCGCTGGCGACCGCACGTAACAGCGTTGCTCGAGGGCCATCTCCTAACGCCTGATATCGCACCCTCCTCTACTACGATACAATACGCTATCAACGATACTACAACAGATCACATCATTATTAGCGTTGTTTGCCCCTTGGGAAGCCACTGGCCCTCTCCACCGTTAGTCGAGGTCGAGCCGACGTATTTTCATAAGGGATGTGAACTTCATCTTGCATAAATTCTGCCCGACTGAATACGATTCGCCAATATAAACAAGCTGTGGCAAACTGAAGCTACTTGCTAATTCTTGGTGGTGATAATGGTGGCAATACAGTTTTCGTTTGGAAGTTATGGGGTCTCAAACATAGCTTCATTATAACATCGATTACTACCTTATTATGCCACCTAAAACGGATTTTTTACCATCATTGGAAAGCTCTAGCTAAGTACTTCCAAGTGCAATAGTGTTCATATTTGGTTTCTCTACGTGGTTGGGAACGGGGCTCGAAAAACCTCAAAAAAGTGAAAATCGGCATTACGTTTTTTGTTACACTTTCTTCTCTACACGCCATATGAGAATGCCGAACAACAATTGGACAAGAAATGGAAAATGGAAATGGAAATTTGGACAGATAAATTATGAACAAAATGACACCAAAAACAAAACAACGGAGCAATTTTTCTAGAAGTTGTAAGCTTGCAAAGTCAAAACTTCCTCTTTTCGCGGAAATCTCGTTTTCCGGCGTTTCCCCGCATCTGGGGACGTAACTAGTGGGTTGACTCAATGGAAGAAATTATGGGACCTACCTGGATGGTAACCCTTTCAAACAAAAAAAAAAAAAAAAAGTAACCCGATCTGACGTACAGGAGCTAAACGCCAGCGGACAACACATACCGAAAAAAACCGCAAGCCAACCATAGTAACCTCCTCCTTTTGAAGTCGGTTAAAAAAGGTTCGTTTCAAAAGTTTCATAAGTACTTGTTCTGACATGTTGCGGCAAGATCTGTGAATAATTCTGAGTTTGAGATTTTTACAGAATTTCCTTAATGAATCTGAATTCATAAGTGGTTCATTCCAATTATTCGATTTTTAGTACGCTTAGTTTGCCTTAAAATGGAAATTGGCTGTCCATATCTATCGGCAATGAAGAAGAAGAGAAAAGTGGTAAGGGAGTCTCTACTTGGGGGTTTTGAGGAGTTGGATGAGGCTTGGGTGTTGGATCAGTAGGGGGAAGAAGGGGCTATTATTAAT
This sequence comes from Tupiocoris notatus, assembly GCA_037159825.1. Classification (NCBI taxonomy): domain Eukaryota; kingdom Metazoa; phylum Arthropoda; class Insecta; order Hemiptera; family Miridae; genus Tupiocoris; species Tupiocoris notatus. The sequence goes on along the minus strand of JASJUZ010000128.1, from coordinate 551,680 downwards.
CCCCTACCCAACTCACACTGTTCCAAGGCCGCAGAGCAGTTCCCCAGCCTCGAACCCTATACACAACGGTGGGATCGTGTCGCTGGCGACCGCACGTAACAGCGTTGCTCGAGGGCCATCTCCTAACGCCTGATATCGCACCCTCCTCTACTACGATACAATACGCTATCAACGATACTACAACAGATCACATCATTATTAGCGTTGTTTGCCCCTTGGGAAGCCACTGGCCCTCTCCACCGTTAGTCGAGGTCGAGCCGACGTATTTTCATAAGGGATGTGAACTTCATCTTGCATAAATTCTGCCCGACTGAATACGATTCGCCAATATAAACAAGCTGTGGCAAACTGAAGCTACTTGCTAATTCTTGGTGGTCGCTGATAAATTATTACGCATTTCCCGTTTCCTTGGTTTACAATCAGAACGTACGACTGCGAAACATTTTATTTCCAACAATAATTTGATGCTTTTTACTCCCGTGCTTACATAGTAAATGGAAGTATTGCGATCGTCTAAAAATTCGAATCAGGAACTGAAGTCCTGTTGGAAGAACTATGCTAAGAATCGCTTAATGAACTGGTCTCTGTGCATGTGTCCGTCCGTCTGTAATCACAATAAGGTGACATAAATTGCCATATGTCCCTGAAAAATGAATGAAACTCGATGAAATTCTCATAAAATGTTTTCCTGGTGAAAGAGCAAAATGAACTTTTATTGAATTTTGAATAACACAATGAGCATTTGAAATACACCCATTCGACGTTTTTTCTGTTGGTTTATTAATAATAAACCATTGTAATCGCCCAAGAAAAAAAAATTTCTTACACTAGATTTTTGTATATTGGGACACACACAGTACCTCCACTGTTTTCACGATTTCACCAGGTATATTTTGTATTTTGGTTTTTACAGGACAGAAAACTTGATGTATTTGAATTTTCAAGGTCTCAAAATATTTGGGATGGTGATTGAATGATACCTGATTTTTATCAAGAGGGTCACAAGTGTCTGTGCGCCCGTCCGTTTGTCTGTCAGATGTGTCTTTCGGAAAAGTTGTCGAAATTTGGTGAAATATTTTCAGAAAATGTTCTACCAAATACGTCGAAATTTCAATACCCAACACCGACCTAAAGGCACTAAAGCCGGGTTCACAGGCTTCCGTCAATGCGTTTGCGTTGCTGCGTCATATCAAAATGCTGAACACATCATCCCCAACGGATTTGACTGATGCCTGTGAACCCTGCTTAAAACGGCTACAACTCTTTTTCGGCATTCAAAAATTAAATACCAACCATTTATATATGCGGTGCGATAACTCTCATGGTTTTATTTTTCTTCAATTACGTGTTTTTAAAATACGGCTACCGAAGGCTGCACTAGCAAAAATGCTATTTTCACATTCGCTAAACTTTAGTTGCAGTCGAATCCCAGGTAAGCGGTAAAGGCGGTCGGTTTTCTTTAGATTCCCATGGGAACGCACTGCAAACACCACCTTCCATTCCAGAACTGGCGAATTTCTCCGCCGACTGCAAAAGTTGCTGAAATAAGTTCAAAGTAAATTCTTCATCAAGTGTCAACTTGGCCTACTAACTGGAAACCGTTGGCCCCATGGCATCATTCGTAACAACCATCAACCCAGAAATTCGGCATTAATTGAACATGAGGTTAATTAATGTGTATACCGCTCCGTTTAAAAAGCCTAAAAGCGTCTTATACTGAAAATACACCGAAGAAAATAAAATGAGGAACCTAAGTAGTGCAATGAAAATAAATGATAGTGAAAGGAATCCTAGCCAATAGCGTTTGAACACTCATCGATACTTGTTTAATGGGTGAAACTAACTTAAGCACAGAAATACGAAAACGCTGCAAATGATTGTACAGTGGTTTTTATTCCTTCGCTTCAATAATGATTTAAGAAGATCATCCATTTGTGATAGTAACATGTCCGAACGTTACTAACAACAGATTGTTAACTATAAGGAAAAACTCTTTAGGAAGTATTGTAATTTTAATCATTTTTATTTTTCTTAATTTTCAAATTAATAGCTAAATTTTGCGTCTAAGTGTATAGTTGAAAAGAGTGTTTGATGAGCATTCGGACAGAACGGCTTTCGGAAAGAATTTATTCAATTGGATATTCGGATTCCTTCAAACTTCTTTTACTACTCTCGAAACGTTTTCTCTACTTTATCCTTTGAAACCTTTCCTACATTCCTTGAATCGTATAACATCAAATTTTGAGAGGGGTTAAAAAAAATTTTCATGGACGATTTAAAAATGTTTTATTGTTTACGTTTCTAGTTTTAAGAAGAATGAAAAAGGCACTAAACACTTCGTACTTTTTCCCTTGGGCCTTGATTCAATGAGTGTTGCATTTCTGTAATTTTTGTTCCAGGTATTTACTGTTCATTATGGCTGTACTTCTGTTGCCTGTCGTTTTCAAAACCCCTGAAAACTACCGCGTAGGTTGGTAAGTACTACCTTTCCTCATTTTTTTTCACAATCAACCCAGAAATTCGGTATTCGTTGAACATGTGGTTAGTTATTTGTTTATTTGTATATTAACGGGCAAGCCCAATTACATTACTATGGCGGTAAAAACAATGCAAAGAAAAAGAAAGAATAAAAACAAAGAGTACACTTTTATCAATCAAAAATGAATGGGGAATTGTTTACTGTCTTTTTGATGCTAAGGTATACCACCTCCCTTAAAAAGCTAGGGAGCGTATTATTCTGAAAATACCCCGTTAAAAAAGAAATGAGGCACATCACTAGTATAATGTCATGAATAATAGAGAAAGAAAACCTAGCTAAATACGATTGACCACTTATCCTAGAGTATTGAATTAACAGGTACTTATTCACTGGCTATAACGAACCGTTAATTTTGACATTTCTGATCCTTGAATAAATGGGCTGAATATTGAAAGAATGCTTCAAATTTTAAATCGATGTAGATTCATCATAATTCAATGTCCGGAATAGTAAAATTGTTCTTCAGTCTCGAAATTTTAGTGAGTTGAGATCGTAATTGCTCTCAGGCACGAGCAGAAATCATCAGAGTCATCTAACTACCACTTTGTGCAGCGAGTGTATTCTAAGTCGAAAGGATAATCAAATATACCTCTTGAATCAATAAAGAATCGCTCCAGAGTCGTCGTAGTTCTTGTAAATTCGACACGTCGCATTTTCGGAAGCGGTAAAGAGGGTCCACACATGAAAGGAAACAATGGGTATACTACGTATTTGTGTGAACATCGATCACGCAAGACAGATGAGCCTTGAGGCAATACGTTGAAGGCACAGCACTGGTCCTCTCTCGCACCTCTCTTTCCAAGGAGCCGCTTCACTCAATCACTTTACAAGTCAATAAAACTCTCACTCAATCTTCTCTCGCCCCGTCAAGGGTGATATTTTTTTCATATTTGTGCCGCACGTTTTTAAAACGATCGCTACCGATAACAATGCTAACGAAAAACGTATCACATGTTCTTACTGAATAGATTTTTGAAAATATTGAGAGCTGGGCAGGTAATTTAACAGGGATCTTCAACCAATAGATAGTGGCTGTGAGATTATTTTCCAAAAATGGCACCATTCTAAACCAATGCGTATTTTTATCTTTCTTCATTGAGGTTGATGAGTTGTCGAGATTGACGCAGAATGATATGGGTGATTTAGTGGACTCATGAGGTTTGTATTCTCATTCGGAGCTACAATACTAATCTGCGATAGTTGTACACACTGTTTTAATTTTCTTAATTAAATTCCATAGAAACGTGAGGCCTAATTTATCAAATGATTAAACTCGGTTAAAAAAGGAAGGCTTAAGGCTTGTAAAATTGTCAGACCAAGATTGATTTTTGGTGAAAATGTCAAGAATCTAGCTTTTATAGTTTCGTCAGGAAAATGTTTACGGCGTACGGACAGAATTTTTTTTAATTGGATAATCGGATTCTACATGCCTTGAAACGTAAAACATCAAATTTCGAGGAGGGGTTAGAAAATTTCTTTTCTTGTGCGATTACAATGGTTTATTATTCAATATCAAAAGAATAATATTGAATAATAACCCTGTTGTATCTTTCGTTTGAATTCAAATAAGTTCCCGCTCGCGCCTCCGGTCAATGTTATCATTTCATACTTTGATAATAAAAGTTATTGTTCAGTTGCTTTTCATCGAGACGTGTTCGCTTTTTTCCTTCCCTCGTTCATGAGTTTCTCTCAATGTAATACTTGAAATTTGTTCGGAAGTTGAATACACAACAAAGCCAAAACAAAGTAATCCGATCGGACTAACAGGGGCTGAACGCCAGCGGGCAACGCGTAAAAAACCCCCGCAAGTCAACAATGGTAACATCCTCCTCTTGAAGTCGGTTGAAAAGCAAAAATATCGTAAGCTACCTTTTCTCTGGAAAATACACCTTCTTACTAATTTTCAATATTTTTCTTATAGCGACCCTGTTGCTAACGACTTTCTGTATTTCAGAGTGTTCGGTCGCCACCGAAACAAAATTTTCTTACCTACGGAAATCGGTTTCAAATTTTTCAGCTTCAGGAAATTTTCGGCGACTAAATCCGATAATGCGACGCTGCGTTCTTGGCGATTGTTCTTAAGATTTTGTTCCATTGTTTTTTCCGCTCAATTTAAAAAATTCATTTCCACGCGGACATTTTTTGCTAAACCTCTGTGCCAGGCGAAGCCACAGGAAATTAAATATTATAAAATTAGATCCAGCCAATAGCGTGAGAGTTTATTGGTTTTAATGATGAATACATAGCCTTATTAAATAAATAGAATTTAAAAAACGCACGAGATTTTAACGCGTCATATTCAGCAGAATGGTCCTCATGAACAGCATTTTCCTATTTCCCTGGATTCTTGACTCCAAGATGGTGATAATGCAGAAGCTCTGTCTAACCTTCACATACAGAACGAGATTCCACCTCAAATTTCCGGCGTTGTGAGAAAGGAACGAACAGGGGAGCTGCCTCGCGGCTCACGGTGGATTTTTTTTCGCCTTGCCAAGAAGATGGAAAGGATTCGCGCGCCCACCTGTTCCCATCCGTCCCTTCCTATCTGAAGGGAATTGGGATTTAGCCGCCCCTAGTAGACAACACCCATTTTCTGTCTCCTTTGCTCAGTTAACGCTGAGACCCGCCGCATTCGTGCTTTCCTTCTTCTTTCTCACTGTCTTGCTCTTTCTAGTTCCTTCCGAATCCTCCACCAGCAGACCGTACAACATTTCAACCTGCGGCCTTCCTACTCGCCATCACCCGCTCAAACAGAATTACTCAACATTTATCGCTTCCAACTTTGTCCCAGGCCTTCAACCCTCGGAGACTTCTAGAATTTTTCTCATTAGGAGTCCTGCGTTTCGATAAGCTATCCCGCGTCTTGCGGACGTCCTTCTGGGAGCGGAGGAAAACTTCTAGAACACGGTTTCATCGTCGACTCGGTTGTTTTCCCACGCTATACTCCCCCTCCCACCAGGTTTCCTTCACTACTTCTCTCGATTGCTCTTACGAAGCTCGAGAAGTTTCCTAATATAACAGTGCCCATTAAAAAGGGTTCAAATAACCATTATTTGAACGTCGTGAGGTAGAGTCTCTATATAACGATCTTGTTCTCCAGTGTCCCATCTAGCTCGAATCCGCAACGGATTGACATAATGGGGTTCCAGCCATGATTTTAATGTTGTGTTGTATACCATGAAAGAAAGGACATGAGTTCGACAAGCCAAGAACTTACCTTCTTTTCATGTTTTCCCCAGAACCAGGAGCTACTTGTTCGCCGCAATTGTTCTTTCCTTTAAACCTTCTTGCATTCAATGAAACACACCAAGAAATTTTATCGATGGTTACTAATTTGAACATCGACGAAGGAACAGTCGTTTCCTTAACCATACTGGCTATAGCAGGTAGGCGAACAGAGATGCTGTTGATATGAAAGATAAGTTGGTGAAAAACGCTGCAAATGATTATTCACTATGATTTATTATTCCAAAAAAGCTTCGATTTTGTTAACGTTTGGTCATTTTCACACATCAACATCTTTTAATATTCTAGACCTGTACAGAACTGTGAACGCTTCTGCCTGACAATATAATAATATAGCTAAGCCTGGTACTTGCTTGGTACCCCAATTGTTTTACACTTGGATTTTCTCATAAGGACTTCAATATTTCCCAAATACCTTAAGCTTAATCATAACTCTGATTCATGTACCATCTGCTATCTATTATAGTTGGTGTGATTGTCGATTTCGAATCGACAAACGTTCACCGAACGTGACAGATAGCGATGTTAATAATCAAGTAAATACCCGTCGATAGAAGCTCTAAAATTGCTGTTCGATCACTTTCAATTATTAAAAAAATGTAACTTCAACAATGGGACGAATAAATGGGCACTAACCATGTAATATGTGTACGTTTAATTCCATTTTTGTCATTTCATTCTGAATGCAGAGCTGAATTGATACTTTCAATTCGATATTCTGTATAGACGTCCCTTTGCTCTCTTTGATCATTTCCAATTTAGTGTAATTATTATCTCTAGCTAGCACGTGAATCTGAAAAGTGTACGAGTGGAATGTTTGAAATGTATATTCGAAACTTCTGGAAAAAAATATTGAAACCGGTGAAATGAAAAAAACTGAGAGCTAGAGCCTATTTTCAAAATTACAATACTCGAGCATTATTGTTATGGTAGTCATCACTGGGAGTGGGCCCGGTGCATTACTTTGTGTGAAGCAGATGATGTCTGTCGCTCCAATTTCTTTATTTCGCGAAAGCCCACTTTTTTCTCTTTCCATCTTGTTTGCTGTGCAGTGCCGAAGTCCCTTACCGGGTCGTTTCATCAGAGAAGAACCAGCACATGCGGTGAAATGGCTCCAAAAGATAAATGATTGATGAAATCTAACGAGCAGTGTTACTAATCATCCAAATGAAAAAGACGTGGTCACTACAAAATGAAAATACTTCCAGTTACTACGTAAACATGGACGTAATAAAAACAAAATGATAATAATCATAAATAAAGAGTACAATCGGTGTATTTCTTTGTATGCGAACTTGCGCAACCGCGTCTGTCAATATCTATTTTTTCCTCCCTTTTCCACGATCTATCCACATCAGAGCTAATGTCTTGGCTCACGAAGATTCAGTTTGAAACAATGAGAGATACTTAAGCCGCAGAAGGGGCCCATTGTCCGGAAGACATATAGCTGGCGGTAATTGCCACGGGGCGAGCGAGACCCGTATGCCAACCAACTCTTTTCCCATTCCTTTCCATCTAACCATCGTCGTGCCTTCATAGAGACAGCCGCCGGTAGAGAGCTACTTTTTCAATACGCAACGGGTTTCCAGTCTCTAAAGGGGGTGGTTAACCCCTCTGAACTACCATCCACACTTTATCTCTTACTTTTTTCTATCCCAGCCTTTCGAGCAATTACGTTTGTTTTACATCTTTTTCTCAACGTACCTTTCTTTCTTCACTTTCTCCATTTGATAACCACTCCAGAGTTTTTCCCCATTCCACTAATGTAATTTCCATTATCAGAGCGTAAAAGCCAACAGAAAACGATTAAGTAATGAACAAGAGGATTCACCAGGATAGAAAACAAAGACATTGTCACGAATTCCACTGATTTTGAATGAGTGGTATTGTTATATTGATTTCGGCGATTAGGCCATGATCAGTAAAAATCTTACAACTCCAATTTATTGTTACTGATGATGGCCTACTTGCCGAAATAGATATAACAATATTACTCATCTCTTTCATGTCGTCTTATTTTTCGATGCTCGCGAATTGTGAGGGGGAGGCGACTCATTTTCCGATTGTTTATTTTCTGGCCGAGTACAGGGCGTCCTGAGTATGTAGCATTCAGTATTTGTAATCATGGAGGTGCGGAATAATTTTGAAGGCTAAAAGCTTCCTAAGATCCAACAATTTTTTTTTTAAGCAAATTTTTCGTAGAATTTTTTTTTAAATTAAATGTTATTTTATCTAAAAATTGGGGTTTCTCCATGTATTTATTGGAAAAAACCAGTCTCTCTGGTACCTCAACAGATCAACAAGCTCTAGTGGTCGTGTGCTGAAGCTGAATGTTAAGAGTGTTCCGAATTCTGCGCTGCACTGGACGACGTGACTGTCTTTGGTAGAGAGGATTTCAAGGTAAGCAACAATTAAGGTGTTTCGTTGGGAGATGTTGAGCTTGCAGAGCACTATGATCCTCAATTTGGCGATGGCGGTCATGCGGTTTCATCCTTGTCCGGTTTTGTCTGTAGAGGTGGCCTTCGACCTGAACGTCAAGGATTGTTTAGAGAAAGGGGATACTGTTGCAGACTCCTCTCAAATGATACCATAATGTTGAAACACTCATTTGAAGCAGTTGACTTCTAATTAAAACCGATACTGTTAAATGTGAGGTTTCCCCTACGTTTGAAATTCAAATGCACATTTGAAAAAGTATTTCTGTCGGTATAATAACTGTACCACCCTATTAGTTATTGGAGACATGTTATCCTGAATAAATACACAATAAAAAGACGGCGTTTGCTTCTCAGACCAGGCCTTTTCAAATATTTCTCAAGAACTTCCTTTTTCTTTCGCGTAAAACGTAAAGCCGGTGAAATTATATGCGATTGCAAAAATGCTAAACTTCAGCTGTATTCCGCACAATATAAGATCGGATTGGTAGGTAGTACATAAGTAATGTAATCAGTTGGTCGAGAAGGTCACGAGCGTGTTTCAAGGCACTAACACTCAAGCGCAAATTTTCATTTGGAGCTGGTGGAGAACTGAAAGTTTACAGTTCAGCACGTTCCTCTCTCAGGGAGGTGAACGAAATGGAGAAACAGTGAGGTCGCTGTATCGATCTCCAAGATCCGCCGGTTTATCTTCAGTTTACTTACAAGGGAACGTGTTAGGCAAAAGGTGAGCAGAATGCTGAAAAGCGGAGGTCCTGAGGTAGGACCACCTTAATGAAGGATAATGAAGATAAATTTTACGGCTCCTATTTCTCGTTTTCGGGTTTTGTAACTCAAAACATCCGCGTGATCAACGACTCCTAATCATAAGCTAGTCTCCTGTATACTTGTTTCTACCCCGCACTTGACCCGATTCACTGTATTTCATCACGAAACTCACCTGATATAAAACTACCCACCTGCTGAAACCTTGGTCTTCCATTGTTGCAAATTCGATTGCATTTAAATTTTTGTTCCTATCTTTTTTCATTTTCATGCTTCGTTACAGTTTTTGAACCCGGTATCATCTGTGGTATATTTATGTGCAGCAGCGCCGAAATTGGAACTGGGAAACTGCCAACTAAGATTATCAATATCAGCACTGTTACCACGTTACTATTAAAGTTAATGCTCAAATGTACGACCTCGTGCTTTATTCAACTCCGGCTACGATTCGTAAATTAATAATGTAATAAGTACATTACAGTGTATACGTAATATGTTCATATTATGAAATACATCGTGATATGAAAATCTAGAATAACTACGGCAATCGCACTACTATGAACTAGAGAAGGGGTTTATGGAAGAATAACTACTCGTACCTAGTTATATGAGCATAAATGAGGGTTAGAAATTTTTTTTTTTGGGCTACTACAATGGTTTATTATTGAATTATAAACCAAAATCCGTGCAGTTTCCCCACTGCATGGAATCAATTTTATAACGGTATTTGTTTACGTGATGAGTAAAATTACTGAAAATGATTCAACAATGTATGGTGTAATGCCAAAACGCATAAGATCACAGTGCTTTAGTAGGAAAAACGCTGCAAATGATTGAACAGTGGTTTATTATTCCTTCGCTTCAATATTGATTTATGAAGACTATCCATTTGTGATAGTAACTATTCCGAACATTTGTGAATGTTCTCACCGAAAAACAGATGGTAACTATAGAGGAAAAATCCGTAGCAACTATTGTAATTTTAATCATTTTTATTTTTCTTAATTTCCTAATTAAAAACTATATTTTTTCCTAACGGTACAGCTGGAGAGAGTGTTTGACGACCATTCCAATGAGTAAAGAACGATTTTTATAGCTCCAAGAACTCTCGAGCTATACCCTCATGTCAAATTTTTAAAAATCTCCCAAATTCGGCACAAAAGCTGCGATAACTCGAGAACCAATAAAGCTATCGACCCGGCGATGGTCTCATTCGATTCAGCGTCCAAAAATCTATATAATTTGATACCACTTACACATTTTTCTGAAAAACCGTGGAAAATATTAATTTTCTCCCCCTCTAAACCCCCCAAAAATACCCTTAAAATTGAGCTAGCAAGTTGGTTCAAGAATTGGGCCGTCGTAGGACCGAGATTGATTTTTGGTGAAAATTTCAAGAATTAGCTATTATGGTTTGGCCGGAAAAGTGTTGACGGCGTACGGCGTACGGCGTACGGCGGACAGAGAGAATTTTTTTTATTGGATATTCGGATTCTACATGCCTTGAAACGTAAAACATCAAATTTTGAGGGGGTTATAAAATTTTTTTTCTTGGGCGATTACAATGGTTTATTATTGAATAATAAACCAAAATCGTAGTTATCCTCCTTCCATTTCCGCCCATCATTCATTGTTAAACATTGTAGCAACACTCGAAAAATGTAGAGTATGTTACAAGCCTGATATTTCGTACAGTTATTAACTTGAAGAAGCCGGAAGTACTGCTCTGACCATGTAGTTCATTTTTTCGAAGCGGCTGTCTACACATCTCGTGATAACAGCACCATGTTGGCTATTCTGCCTCTCTGTCTCTTCTCTTTCTTTCTCCCTTTTCGGCTCGATCCCGCCGTCTCCCGCTTTCTCATTAATATTCAGTTATTAATAGTACGGTGGTGTTCCAACGACCGTCGAGCAGATACATCCCTCGGGGCGATGGCGTACCCTACGTCTCGTCATTGCCCACACAGGATGGCTCACCTTCCAAACGTCCCATCGGCCATCCACGGTCACCCTTGTCATTCCGTTAGGAAGGTCCCCGTTAGCGGCAGTTACCGTCGGCAGTATCGCCGGCCGTATAGTATTATACACGAGGCCAATAGCTGTGGGTCTATCCTGGTCTCTCTGGGCATCCAATCCCGCACCATCTCATCATTGACGAGGCTAACACGGCGGTGGCTATACCGGAGACAACCTGTGGGGCCGTCAACGGCCAACTCTTACACCTGGGCCGCGACCTCCAGACATGGTTAGTTCGGTTAGGTTTAGTGCTTTCTTGCCTCTCACAATGTACGTAAGTGCTCCAAAGAGAGCATCAACGACACCTCGTTGAGACAATATAGCTTCCATCGTGGGATTATCTTCACATTTCTGCAGCCTTTATATAGCAAAAGGTGAATTGGCGATATCCAAATTTGACCACTTTTGAAGTCGATTGACAACGGACTGAAATCGGCACATATAAAACCCCTAAACCTAACGAAATCGATTATCTTTGAGTTCTTCCAAAATATTATCGCTCAGTCACTGTCTTAGGATTAGTCTCGTCAACTTCGACTCAGAGTAGAAAGTCCATACTACGTATACATACTACATACAATGTATACAATCCCCACAGCGGACCCAATGTATGGTTGAGGTTTATCTCGTAAATTAGGCAAATTCAATAGAAGACATTTTAAAGGAGCAATTAAGGTACAGGTGCGAACTTGATTGATCCCTTTCCAAATTGAGATTCTCTTCAAAAGAACTCTCAAATTGTTCATTGCTGAAGGAATCAATCAATCAATAGCATTTTACAACTGGGCCTAGCCCCTTTAGGGGGTCGAGGGAGCGCCTATTGGGCGTAGGTACGCGCACCATAGCGGCCACTAGTTATTTTGGTTTATTATGCAACAATATTGGTTTATTATAATAAACCCTTGTAATCGCCCAAGAAAAAAAATTTTCTAACCCCTCAAAAATCTTGGGTATCCAATTGATTGAGAAACTGGGAATAGGTAATTAAATTTTGATCATAGAGTCATTAAATGTAGACGAACTCATCGTGTGAAAAAATCTTATTTTTTTTAATTAGGCCTCTGTTCAAATTTTATTGCACTTTGAAATTTTATGACCCTGTTTTTCGCGTTTTTTTGCATGTTTTTCGCAAATAACTTTTGAACCGACCACTTTTACGCAGGTATATTACTCAGAGGCGAGAAAGAGCTATCGAAATCCTAAAATTTGGTGTATTTAATTATATTTTTGTGTTATGTCCCCGCGGAGCTATTTGCGATCAAAGAGAAGTCAAAACACGTTTTTTGACATAAAGAAAAATATCTCGAGAGCTATTATATACGGTAGCCATTTTCTTATTTTTATTGGATTCTACATTAAATTTCCTTCATTTTCTTCCACAGCACCTAATCTATCCCATTTCGGGAACGTGACGAAAAAAAATCCCAAAGTTGAAACTTCAAAAGTATGAAAACTGTAAAAAATTCAAAAAATATTACTAATTGTTCGCATTTGATTTTTTCCACTTTAAATTCGAATTCTACGTCTAATTTTCTGTAAGAATCATTAAGTAATCAAATTTGAACAGTACGGTAAGTATTTGCAACGGATTTTCAAAGTTGAAAAACGTAGGAGTGGCGTAGTATTAAACCTGGAATAACTGATAGTTGTCGTGAAATTTCCGCCTTTTTGACGTCATATTCGGATTCAGCGTTAAATTTCCTATAAGAATAGCTATCAAAATCGCTTTAAAACGAAAATTTAATTTTTCACTATTACCGATGCCAGCGGAGCTCGGCCGGCGAAAAACTCGATTTACGGAAAATAATTTCTCTGGCTCTGTTTAAATTTTTTTCACCAAATTTTTTGCTATGTACGTGTGTAAGGCGTTCAAATGAAGACTCCTGCATAATAAAACAATTGATTCGCATTAATTTTGACCCCGAAAATCACGGTTAAAGTCCAATTTTCAAGCTTTTAAAAACCGATTTTTTTGGACCACTTGCAGATTTTTCCGAGAAATAAAAAAAATCACAAAAATACATCTTGGTGAGACACAACTTTCCTAAAAATTTCAGATTTTTATCTGTATTGAGAGGCGAGTAAAAATTTGTTAACTGATCGGTTGAAAACAATCGCAGGGGTACCCCTTGGATTTTTCGCGAAAAATTTTTTGAAATGGATTTCGCTCAAATTCAGCATAATGATAGTTGATGATGTGTACATCAATAATATATGGTTCATTCTTTGTTTCTTTCGCAGTAAATAGATGAAAATAACGTTTAAAGTTGAAAAATGTGATTTTTTCGTGTATAGTCCAATATTATTGTTGAATAACGCAAAAACGGTTGAAAAATGGATAGGTACATTACATTAGGAAAATGTGGACAGTTAAATTACCTATCTTTGGGTATATTCAAACATATGAATTGACGACTTTTTGTTTGAGTTATCCACTGTGCAAGTTACAAATCTTGGAAAACTTGAAGTTGTTACATCTAATTCTGCTACAACTTTGCTCCAGTTGAAAAACCCAATACTTTATGATACAAAGTACATTCAAACACCACCTCCTACATACCAAATTATAGGAACTACTAACTACTAATAATAACAACTATAGATTCCCACTCTCCATACACAAATAATAAACTACTACTACTACTACCTACTTTACCTATTATACCTATACCATATATACTACCCTAGTGTTGCATAAAACTACAACTATACCACAACCAGCAACCGCAATACAATTCAACGCAAAATTTTTTACTTCCTTGTTGAAGTAATAAATTGAAGCATTGGGATCGTCCGAATAGTTGAGAGGCGGTGAATTTGAGAAGGTGCGTAGAACTATTATACTTAGAAACATTTTCTGAACAAGTGTATATATATGTCTGTTAGTCTGTGTGTCCGAAAGTGGCGAAACCCAATTCATAATCGGGGTTGCTGTGATTGGCTGTGTTCATTATTATTCTATTTGATCGGGTACCTAATAACCGATTCATCATTTACAGGTTTTCGATGGTTCATCGTCGATTCGAAATCGTCTACCTTTGTGGATTCTTCCTTTTTGGCGATCAAATATAGAATAGTATGTACTGAATTGAAAATGGTTGTACGTATCTCGGGCACAAAAGATCAGGAGAAGAGGAAAGCCGAACGACGGTTACAGTGAAATGTCAGAAACGACAGGAACAGGAAACGTTGGGCACGGGAAGTATTCCTCGAGTTAGTGTGGGTAAATAAATGAAAAGATCCCTTTGCTTTCCATTGGTGGGAGTGTGTTGGTCAGTCCATAGGTTCTTGTAGATGTTGAACGTGAGGACGCGAACGTGGTCGAGTCATGTAGGTCGAGATGCTCGAAGAGAGCGGCCTCTCGCCCCCCTGCGCGTCCCTGTACACAAGAAATAAATCATCAGCACCCACCAACTCACAACATAGAACCTTCGCTCGCACCTGTCAGTAGGCCATCTCTTGTCCTGTGACTCCTCAACTTCCTTGCAATAGTAATATTGGGCTCGGCTCTCAGCCGTCCATCCTCCGCCTGTTTTGGCCGTCCAGAAAGTCCAACTATTACATCGTCTCTCTGTGTTATCCGATATAACAATCCTGTTTGCTGCAGCTCCTTGGCCCTTCTATCAGTTTCCTCCGTAAAGGTTGTTTAGTATGTTAATCATTCGAACCAGTGGGGTGTATAGATCATACAGTATTTCCATGTTGAGACGGCAAACAGGTATAACCAAATATATCAACAATAAACTCCTAGAGAGGCCGTAACGTTGGTACTCAACATTTGATAAGTAATAAAAATATTTTGCAAATTCGCTGGAAGAACTTTTTCTGAAAATATTGACATTTGCATCTAATTTGATTGATTTTTTCAGGGATATATACGACGATATTTGTTGCTTTTTGACCACAGTCAAAGACTCAAGGACAGACAGACACTCAGACGAGCACTCAGACACTTGCTCAGTATATTATGTTACTGTATAATAGGAGTCGCAGAGCGCTCCCATTGTGGGCGCGCGAAACGGTCAATTAAAGCACCTACGGATTTCATTCAAATGTCACCTTTACTCAAGCAGTTTTCTTTTATTTAGCTATATAATATGGCTGGTCTTGATATCTCGTCCGCTTTGTGATTAGAAGAATAAGGACCATCAGACGATAATACTAATCCCCCAATCATGAGTTCTTATGTTTTGTGGACGGTGAAATAGTTGCAAATAGATCAATTTTCGTTCCCGACAACCCGTTTTTCTCGTGTTCTCTTGGTACATTATGTCGTATCAATTCAACATGATAATATTTAACCCATACTAATGAAAGTCTAACCAAATTTTTTCTCAATTTACTTAGCTTACTATTTTTGTATTACTTAATAATTACGTCATGATAATGATGGTAGTGATCTGAATTATTAATAATGCATACATGAAATCAACCGTCATTCCCCACCGTTAAAAAACATTTCTTGACATTGAGCATCCAAAGAATTAAATTGACTTTTCGGGAACGTAAAATTCCAGTCTCCAAAAATTGCATCGTGCATCAGTTCATGAAATTTCAATTTTTTTGAGCAAAAATAAATTTTACGCTGAGTTGAAACTAAATGCTAACGTAAATCTTGGGCCGTGCTACGATGATACTTGCATCATTTATGAGAGTAATTTGGTTTCTTCATGTAGTTTGCATAGTTACCATTCCTAGCGTTTCGATTGCAAAAAACCTACTGGCAAAGCAAAAAAAATTCTGCGTTGTCGTCTATCTTTAAAGTGTTACGAAAGCTAAACGCCTGGCCTTAGCCAAGGTCAAATAGCCACGAGCCCGTAAGTAGCTCAGTGGCTGCTACAGTGTACCTCTATTATGTGGACCACGGCTGTGCTTCTAGGGTAAATGTAAGTCCTAAGACATCAGAATACACTTAGCGAAAGGGTCTGAAATTTATGGCGATTATAGGACGAAAGGCTCCTCCTCGCATCTGCCGCTCTGATTTACTGTGTACCCACATCACGTTAGAACTCTCGCGTTGCACCAGCCGTCACCTACGGGTACCACGAGATTTAGGAACAATTTTTCAGCGTTGTGAGCAAATATGTAGATGGATGTAATACGAACTTCAGTCGCTTTTTTCTACCATTATCATGCGTAGGAGGTTATCGCTATAAATTGAACTGCGATCTCTTCTGCAAGAGAAACATTCGGATTTATGGTTTTTGTGGATTGAGCATACTTATACCTCGTTTGCAGATCCTTACTAGGATGAACTATAATAAATTACAACACGATTTCCGGCCATATTCACCGACCAACTCTGAGGTCAAAACTAACTATGCACACTCGATTGACCAACCGTATAACTATACAATGTCACGCCTGTGAGTATGCAATGGGGAAGACGCCAATTTTTTATTTTTGTTCCTGATGGCCTGAATTCTGCTATTTGGTGTCAGCCGAAGACGAATGACCAATTTTTCATGAAAATTATGAGTTTCCGCGGAGAAAATCGCTTAGGAAAATCAGCCGTTCGAATAAACCCGGAGATGTAACTCCAACCGATTGAGGTAACTCTCTAGAGCGCTCTGCAGTCGGCTGAAAGACAGAGAACAACAACAAGACGGTCTGTAAAAATGGAGTAAGTGACGCTAACTTCACTGTTACTTATTATGTTTTTTTAATTGTCGAGTTAGTACCGCCTGAAATGCCTCGTAAAGCAAATCAATTGCTGCCTGGGTTTTGAAAAAGGAACCAGGGAAAATATTCCCGAAGTGGATTTTGCTGCGCTGCATGTTTTCTACGCGACCAATCTTGATTTCTTAAGTGCAGAAGTTTGCTGAACTAAAAATATAAGGTTTTCTGGGGTTTGGTAACCTCACAGCAACCTCAAATCATTGCTCCCAATGTTAGTTTATTCTTCCGAAGATACAAGCGCTAGTATCGATATACACGTTCAACGGACAAGTTATGACGTAATAACTATTTATTTTTCGTTCGAAATCATCGGTTTTTATTAGCGATTTTCTCTGCCAAAACTCACAATTTCCATGAAAAATTGGTCATGACCAAGGCAAATGAATATTATGACCAAGGCAAATGGTACAACTCTCTAAAAAGGATGAGCCTAAATGATAAGTAACCCATCAAGGACGCGATTTATTTTCATCTAATTTGGTAAACGAGCCGCTTCGGGGGACCGAAAAATTACCCCATCTAACGAATGCTGTCAGATTTTTTGAGTTATGTTAAGTTTTGAGTTAGGTTGCAGTTGAATTCTGCTATTGCTATTCCTAACATTAATTATTCTCGCATCAGTATACAGCAAAACTGTCATCTGATTCTGTGTAACAATTTAAGAATAAATAATTGGCATCTGATTGGATAATAGCGATGATTCGGATGATTGTTGTTTTTAAGTTATGTAGAACCCAAATAAACCCAAGAGATTTGTTAGTCATCACCGGATATTGGGGCCCAAATGACACCGTAATGTTCTCGCCGATCTTTTGACGTTCTGTCTTAGAAAACCATTTTTTGAGGAAAATTGAATGTCAAACACCATATTCATTACTGAAGGGAATCCAGCTGGGGAAGCTAACGTTCAGTCACGCAACGACAGCTTAAACACTGGCCTACATTCTCTGTAATTTGACGCGATGAACTGCTATCACCTGTCCTTTCTCATCTACCTTCAGGAGGGATAGCCGTAAAATGTTTTTATACATTATAAAATTGTGATAATCAATGAACAATATTACCAAATGTAAAGTTACGAATAACGATGCTGGACGATTTTCAAGAACTTGAATTTTCTAAAATTTGTACTTACTGTTCAATGAACAGTGTTCATGTCACTGTTATTGCACATTGGAAAACGCTGGAAATGATAGACAGAGACTATTAGAAATAATAAACACATAACACATTTACTATCATTTCCAGCGTTTTCCAATGTGCAAAGTAAATGTGTTATGTGTTTATTATTTCTAATAGTCTCTGTCTTTGTCGTTATTAAGAAGATAACCTACTCGTGATAGTAATAAAATGAATAGAATGAATAACCCAGGATATTAGGCTTCAATTAACTGGAACTATGCATGATCGAATCTAACTGAATGAAAGTAGAATATTTGAAATTGAGAGTTGGACAGCTATTGTGTCAAACTTTTCGATAGCTCTGTATCTTTTTCTTGTTATTCGAGAATCAAGCTCAACAATGATCTCTAAAACCGAATAGTGTTATTTTTTTTATCCAGATAACAATTCAACCGGAACAAACAATTCTCTCTTATTTTTAAATGTCCTGGAACTTTCCTGGGGCTGGGGTACTTTTCCTTACATTTTCCCTATGTTTCGGGTTCCACACGCATTGAAACGTAAAACAGCGAATTTTACGGTGGGTTCAGATTAAATAATTCCTTGGGCGAGTATAATCTGGTCCCATGAGAGAAGGAAGATGCAGTCCCACTCAGCGTTGTGGAGCGGGATCATCTGAATTTCTTCTCACCAGCACTTCCTCCCGTCAATATTTCGAACTAATATAAGGAGTTGTTCCACTTGTCCGCTAGATGCCCCTGACGCAGATCGCTATTTTTCTAGCTCGGCCCTCAGCTGTCCTAATTATTTTTAGGACCGGCCATTGGATAAAAAATAAAATAAGTAAATAATAATAATGAAAATAAAAAAAGATGGAATTGTGGATATGACATGAAGTGCCTAGTAGTATACACCTTATAAAACTGTGATAGGTGTAAATATTGCGGCATCAAAAATATTATACATGTGTAAAATAGGTATACTATAGTAAGAATAAGAAGGATATATTATAACATACAATAAGTTTACATCAATTTCCGTAGTTTTCTCTAGGAAAACGGTGCGCTATGGAATTGAACATGAATGGGACGCATGCCTCACAAAGACAAGGGAAAAAGCAACTGAAATGTACTTTAGAATGATGACATACTCAATTTCCATGGACAAAAGGAACATTTTCATGTTCAGTAAGCACCCCAACATAATTACACAACCAACGGAATTTAGAACACGAACATTAAGCTACGTTCCCACGGGGCTAAAATACGAAATCGTGCCACTCTTTCGTACTCACTGTCTTGGCTCACGACTGGAGTGGGGATAGGCAGTGAACCAGCTGAGTGTCGTGGGCTGTTCACACACAGTCACATTTCACATTCACGATTCAGTTTTCCTTCCGAAGCCGACCGCGATGAACGAGCTCCTACGAATAACGGAAACGGGCGAGAAAACAGACGTACCTAGTAGAAAATATGGCTGTCCCTACGTATGTCAAATGCTCTACCGGCTAACGGCTAAACTTCAGTTAACTTCAAATATTGACGAGAGAAGCCGCTACTGTCGGAATCATCACACCCTTATTTTATGTTCGGTCCATTATTGAATAATTAACCGAAAGTAACGATTTTCAGATATGATCTTCTTAACGACCTGTAGATATTATTTGATCCTTGGGTAATTTGGTACTACGAGAGCGTAATTATATATCGTGATCAAGTTTATTATATTCAGCAATCTCAAGGCCAAGAAGACTTGGCGCATTGTCTGTACAGGCGTTGAGCCGCTCATGATGCATATCATGCCGTGAACGTGGAAGCTTAATGAGGTGGAATTATTGTGCAGTGGCGTGAGAGGAGATGCCGACACCTACTACATCAGCCAGTGATTGTACCTGATGTCTATCCATACGTTGACCTGTTTCTAACCACCATTCTCTTCTTGCAGGTGCCCATTCCTGCCTGTTGATCATGATAGGATTTCAATATCGATGCACCAGTCAACAATGGTGCACCCCATGAAACTGCATCCAAGCGTATAGGCGAAGACAAAGCGTCATCTTAATTTAACCGTCGCCGTCTGCCCTTTGTCAATGCGGAATTGCGCCTCCTTATCGGACAAGGTTCGAGTATTACATAGATCGGTCAGATTTGATGCATCTTCACCGATGCGGCATTTGTAGAAAGTTATGAAACCGCTCAGCGAAGTAATCCTGCCGGTTTGTATCATATTTAGTCGGTTTACCCAAGCGGACCCCGGACTGTTCTGCTATCGGTTTTGAAGACTGCCGTTCGGTTCTGAGTTCAATCAATTTTTTCTTCGAGGGCTGTCAAATAGTTGAAGTCGTTCCTCTGCGATGGGAAGCTGCATTTAATGATGCGAGTGGTAACGAGATTATTCTCACAGGAATTTTGCAGTTTTTGGTGTTGGTATGTTTCATTTATGTCCAATTTTTTTTTGTGATGGGGGGGGGGTTCAGACAAACTACGTTCTTGAGTAGTCCATGGTAATTTCTCAATTTTTGACACGGTAAACCAAATAATACGAAAGTTGGATGAACTGATAGTTGAAGAGAAATTTATTCTTATTTTTACTCGAAATTCGATTTCATCGATGAATTGCTGATACACCAATTTGGTCAGTTTAAAACTAGAGGACGTTTTATTGGAGTAATTGAGGATTGAAGGTAGAAGTACGAACTTGATTTGTTTCCAAACGTTTTAGAAATTTTCATCAACGGAACAAAAATATTGTTCTCCACATAACGAAGAATGTACAACTGAGCTACTCTCCATCCCTCGGCCAGACGCAGCAGTGCGTAGAGCGCACCATTTCGGCTAGTCTCTAATAAAAGATTTTTCTCTACTAACTCAGTAGGTCACCTATTTATTTGATGGCGGTTTTGAGTTGGAGAAACACACGGTATAGTTATTCACGATGATCCAACGAAACTCATCCTTAGCAAGAAAATGTTCACCAAATTTCAAGAGTAGGGATTTCATGACTTTGTGAGCTGGCGTTCAATGAACGAAAGTACGATCTTAGAAGGAAAAAAGAACTGAAATTATATTTTCACGTTCTATGAAAATGGCAACGTTTCAACGTTGATACTGCGACTGAGAAGGCGTTAGGGAAGTTCGTGAGTGAATAAATGGTCGAGATACTGGATTAAAGGATGGATATTACTATGAGCAAAAGTGTAAACGAGCGAGGGAGATGGGAAATTAGTAGAGGGATGTTGAAGACAGAAAGAAGGTCTGAGAGCTAGATGTAGATTTATTCAAACCCTACGCTCATAATCCCTATAGGCTTACTTTTCCTCCTGGGGTCATCATTGTATTCGAAGAGCTTGAGGCATATCCCAGGGGTAATCGTGGCTGAACGATCAATTCATTTTATTAGTAGAGGTTTGACTTTTTCCATCATCATCAGCTTTATTCACTCTCCAGTTTTTCCGAAATTTCTCAACCTCATGTTGTGGAAGAATTATTGTCGATGTAAGGATTTCATTTGAACGAATTACAATGAGCTTTTGTTACAACGCGTTGGCCTCGGCTCCCTGGTATTGACGGTCCATGAAAATTTCCAATTTATTAGTAGACGAATAATTTTTATCGTTTCGTAAAAGTAATGCCTCCAATCCAGACGTAGGTAAGTCGCCGTACAATGGCAGTAAAATGGCCCTTATCGTGGGAGGAATAAATTATTCAACTACCTGCTACATTAGTGAAACTTTTAACCCTGATATTGGGCAATCAGTATTTTTCAGTTTTAGTTTATCGTCCATCCTCGCACATAGAATAGTCTTATTTTTTCCGCCTTGCTATTGCTTGCTCCCCGAGAATTTTCCAAAATTTACTTGAATTTTTCATGTTGCGTTGGGATGTGGAAAATTTGAGGCGAGCGTTTCGAAGTGCGTTTTCACCCGATTTCTCTTTTTTTCTTTATTAGACGGCATATCCTCGTGCAGTTGGGTTCTTTCGTTCACTCGCAGCAATCTGTTCCTGTCTGCCCACAATTTTTCTATTGTTGTCGTAATCCACGGGGCAGGTGCTTCGGTCACGCGCACTTCTTTTGGAGAAAAATGCGTATTCATCAATGACTCCAAGCAATTCGAGATCAACGCTACCTTCTCCGTCAACCTTTCAGCACTGTGTACACTCGAAATATCAAAATTATTATTAGGAGTATGTTCGTAGATTCTTAAAAATTATTCACGTAAGTTTTGATATTCCGCATATCCCTATTTAGGAAAACAGCACCTGAATCTTGATTGATTTTATTTAGTAGTTTTCAATCTGTATTCAAACAATAATGAATAAAGTTTATAGAATTTTATTTCTTTAAATGTTTCCCTGAACGGTTAAATATAATTCTTCTACATTTTTCGGAACTGTTGAGGTGTTGAAACCGGTTGCTAACATTTAACAATAGAAATTGAAGAAGCCTTTACGGTACGCGGACAAGTTCCTGGTAATGTTCTTCATGTCATTGGACTCGAACTGAGTGTCGTGTGACAAGGCGTGAGGGTTCTGCCAGTGCCAAGTTGTACTAGTTCGAGCCGAGCCAAAGTGTGTACTTTCATCGGAGTCAACACAAAACGGCTGTCACCGGCCTTTGGTCCTCCCATTGAAACGGACTCACCTCCCTCGACAGGATTCTCGGCAGGAAAATGTAGAACGACCTACCGCTGGCAATTGAATCGAACCAGATTCAAATCTCTGACAATAGTACGTATCCAATTAAACGGAGACATCCCTCAGAAAATGATTTCTTCGAAGTTTTGAAAAAGTATGACTTGCTAGCAGACTGTGAAAAACAAAAAGATGAATAGAAGTTTTGTTTTTCGAGACAACTAAAGGAAAAGAAAGACATACTTACAAATATCTCAATAATAATAATATATATTGTTTTGAAGATAACCCCAAATAAAATGGTATTCTTCCTGTATCCTTGATTTATTTTGGTTTATTATTCACTAATAAACAATTGTAATCGTCCTAGAAAACTTTTTTTCTAACCCCCTCGAAATTTGAGGTTTTACGTTTCACGGCATGTAGAATCCGAATATACAATAAAAAAATCTGTCTGTCCGCCGTACGCCGTTAACACTTTTCCGGCCAAATTATAATAGCTACGTTATTGAAATTTTCATCAAAAATCAATTTCGCCCTCACAACGGCCATATCCTTGAATCACATCGTTCGCTCAATTTTAAGGGTATTTTTGGGGGGTTTCGAGGGGGCAAAAATTCATAATTTCCAAGGTTTTTCAGAAAAAGGTGTATTTGGTATCAATTTCTATAGATTTTCGAATCGAATGACCATTGCGAGGTCGATAGCTTTATTGGTGCTCGAGTTATCGCAGCTTCTGTTTCAAATTTGAGAGATTTTCAGAAATTTGGCATGCGGTTATAACTCGAGAGTTCCTGGAATGCTCGTCCAATACCGATGATCATAATATGATATATGATATTGTCAAATTAACGCATATTCTCAGCTGTAAATTTAATGTTAATGTTCACTATATATCAACGATTTCAATAAATTTCTTCATACTCTCGAGTTGGGCTGCCTTTTCAAGGAATTCGTGGGTAGCTTTCGGTTATACCATACTATCAAGACTCAGCCGTTGAAAAGGAATACTGCGGTTACTGGAGGCTGAACGTCCCTCCGAAAGATTGACTACGGCTGCGCTAAATACACGTGATCGAGGTGTAGTAGTTTACCAGTATGATGAATCAATTAGTCCCCGAAATGTATTCATAGTTACTAATCAATTGAGTGATACGTTCTTCATGCTTCCAATCCAATACATTATATTTAAGTTCAATAAACACAACAATCGATCATGGTTCTCAGAGGTTGGAGGAGAAGGACCACCCTAATGATGAATTCAATGAGAATCGTTGCAATGATGTTACCCGATGGAAGTTAGTAGATAATAATTTAGTTGGAGTATTCCAATTTCCGCCCGTTCAATACTCAATCTAGATCAAAATTAATGGCTATTTTAATTCGAACATTTCATGTTGTTTGAAACGGAACCTGGAAAAATTGGGCCTTAGGGGCTTTATAGACTCCGTTATGGTCTCATTCGATTTAGTGTCTAGAATTCTATAGAAATTGATACCGAATAAGTACACCTTTGTCAAAAAACCTTAAAAAGAAAAAAAAAAAAAAATTCCCCACTTAAAACACCCAAAAATGCCCTAAAATTAAAGTAGCGATTTGGCTAAAAAATTTAACCTAAAAAAATAGGTCAAGATTGATTTTTTTGAAATATTTCAAGAATGTAGCTATTATATAATTTGGTCGGAAAAGTGTTGACGATGGATGGACAGAATTTTTATTTTCTTGGATGTTCGGATTCTACATGCCTTGAAACGTAAAACATTACATTGGGGGGGGGGGGGTTGAAAGTTTTCTTCTTGCGTGATTACAATAGTTTATTATTGAATTATAAACCAAAAGAGGAAGAAGTTGCGATAGGTATGATGCCTGAAGAACGAGGAGCATGTAGGACTACTGCAATGGACTCCAGATTGGACTGATTTTCACATCAATACATAATCGAAAACAAATTTGTTTCCTTGGTTCCGGGAAATGCGTATGCGAGTAGTTCTGACAATTCCATCAAATAATTGTGGCTAAGTAGGTGCTATATAACCCTGATTCTCAGTACTCCATGAAAGCTCTGCGAGATTGGCTGTGGGTTACTCAACGCGGCTGTCGGAATTAACTGCTCTCTGCCCGAGTGGTTTAAAATCCGCTTGACGAAGAACGTAGATTAGAAATCGGAGTCAAAACGAGTTTTTTATTCAAGTACGTTTGCAGTATAATTAATTTTATTTTATTTTTATTTTTATTTTTTTTGTTTGTAGGTTGAGGGGGAGAAAAACGAGGCGACCTCTTCTCCATTCTTTTTTATTATCCAGCCGAGTACTTTCGCCCGTTCGGGCTTCTTCAGGGCATTATAGGACCAAGGCCATAGGGCCATAGGTACCCTTGGTCTGGATAATAAAAAAGAATGGAGAAGAGGTCGCCTCGTTTTTCTCCCCCTCAACCTACAAAAAGAAGTAATGCGACCACCTGGAAAAGAAAATTAATTTTATTTGATTATTTCTGACAGGGGAGATTATTTTTGGGGGGGAGAAAATTCATATTTTCCAAGGGTTTTCAGAAAAATGTGTACGTGGTATCAAATTATATAGATTTTTGGACGCGGAATCGAATGAGACCATCGCGGGGTCGATAGCTTTATTGGGTCTCGAGTTATCGCAGCTTTTATGCCGAATTTGGGAGATTTTCAGAAATTTGACAGGAGGGTATAACTCGAGAGTTTTTGGAGCGATAAAAATCGTTCTATACTCATTGGAATGGTCGTCAAACACTCTCTCTAGCTGTACCTGGACGTGGAATTAGTTCGTGCAGGTTATTTTGTTTGTAATTTTTGAAAGAACCGACCCGATTAGATTTGATAATCAGCAGCCGTTATAAAGGGGAGAGGGTCATTAGGTCTTTTATTACTTGAATGTGAAACTGTATAACTCAAAGTAGTCAGTAATTTATTCAAAGCTCAGCGGGCTTGCAGCCTGATTTAAATAATCCTTGTAGTTCTTATTCATACCCTTTTTATATTTTCCTTCAGGCTTACCGTATTTCTTCCATGAAATCATCAGATGACTCGTGGACACGTTGAACACTGCTCTGGTTGAATAGATAGGTACCTGTCTATAAGGTGAGGTGAAATCGGTTGAAATGAATCAACGTCATATCTATCATTATTAGATGTTGACGGTTCGACAGCCACCTTTAACGGATTAATTAATTTCAAACTCGGCGTCTTTAGACGTTATGCTGAAGCTCTAATGAGGAGCTTTTTAATGCGAAAGATTGAAGTGATCGCAAGATAGTATAATAGACGAATGAGAGGAAAGTGTGGTGGTGCCTAATTTCACACTATAAGCGTCAATGAGGGTCCTCGCTTCTGATGAGAGGTAGAGAGAGGAAGTGGGAGCGAGAGCGTTTCTGATAGCTGTTGAAAGCGAGAGGGAGGCATGTTGAAGAAGGGAACTTGAGCGCTTTCCAAAGGTCGATTAGCGCTCCCCTTTTACAAAAGCTTCCCAGATTGAGGGAATAGCCTTAGCCGACCCGTTGAGACGCGCAGACAGCCCTTACGTACAAACGGAGTAAGCCGTTCCTTGCAAGCGGGAAGGTTCACCCTCCGACCCGCCGACATCGCCACCGCCGTTCCTTCTCGCTTCCTTCAACCCTTCTCGCGCAATCGTCGTCTCTAGCGCCGACCCACCGACCGTCAAACCCCTGAGGGTCGTTCATGCAATAGATTAAGGAGCTAACGCCCTCTGAACCTTTGCTTCACTTCTCTAAGCCCCTGTCGTTTCGAACATGCCATTAGCACCCACATAGCTCGAACGTCTGTACTGGATTAGGCATCCGATCGCTGAAACTTCAATGGTGCATGCCGAATTAAGAACATATCCTCCCCCCAAAAAAAAAACGAGTTGGTCGAAGGATCATTGTGGAATATTGGCCGCAGAGAAACGATGCTACTGATGATAAAGACATGAGCTACCAATGAAAGCCTGCAAGGTGGTAAACCCCTGAAAAGAATTTAAAACAATATTGTACAGTGATTTATTTAATCCTTTGCATCGATTATGAATGAGTAAATCGAAATAGTCGCTATCCCCAACATTTGTGAACATTCCCACATAAAAAAAGATTGGTAACTATGAAATAAAACTCCTCAGCAACTATTTTAATTTTAATTAGTTTTATTTTTCTTCGTTGTAGTTTTGTCGCATCGATCATTCTTCGTTGTTGGGGTTGTTGGAGGGCCGTGGATACCTTGTAATGGTGCTACGAAGCCCTGATGATGCC
Organism: Tupiocoris notatus; assembly: GCA_037159825.1. Taxonomy (NCBI): domain Eukaryota; kingdom Metazoa; phylum Arthropoda; class Insecta; order Hemiptera; family Miridae; genus Tupiocoris; species Tupiocoris notatus. The sequence continues at coordinate 524,978 of JASJUZ010000128.1, read as the reverse complement.
CGAAGGGGCGAAAGTGCTTGGCAGGCTGATAATAAATAACAGGAGAACAAGTCGCCTTGGTTTTATTTTTCTGTTAATTATTTAATAAAAAACTTTTCTAATCGTTCACGAAACAATTTTTTCTGACCCCCTCAAAATTTGATGTTTTACGTTCAAATTTACGGTTCAAAGGTAAACCTTACGCCTCCTCCGTCAACACCTTTCTGAGATAACTATAATAGCTAATAAATTAAGTCTAAAAATGTTCACCAATTCTTGAGTTTGTTTGTAGTCACCAATATTCTTTTTGAATGAAACCTTCGACACGTTCATCGCCTGGCACATCATTTGGAGTGGTCGATTTAATATTCGAAAAGGATTTTTGTTCTTCCAAGTTTACGTCGTGAATGGAAGTATTGTGATCGTTCGAGAAGTTAAATTCGGAAGGGAGACAAATTTGGAAGACATTTTGATAGTACTCAACTCGGAAACATTTTCTGAACAAGTGTCGGTGTGTCCGTCTGTCCATGTGTTTGTCATAAAAAACCGCTTCGAATGATTGTACAGTGGTTTATTATTCCTTCACTTCAATAGTGATTTAAGAAGATTATCCATTAATGATAGTAATTATTCCGAACATTTGTGAACGTTCCCACCGAAAAACAGATTGGTAACTATAGGGGAAAACTCCGTAGCAACTGTTGTAATTTTAATCATTTTCATTTTTCTTAATTTCCAAATTAAAATCTGAATTTTTTGCCTTACGGTATAGTTGAAGAGAGTGTTCGTGTTCAAACTCAATACTAGGTTCAAAAAATGACAAAGTGGACAATGTCAAGAAATACTGCTTTTACCTCGTCGAATGGAATCGTATCAATTTCTATTGGTGAAAATTGTTTGCGATTATCTGTAACGCGGTTCGTATCCATCCTACGCTGACCGAAGTTCCGTTTCGTATTTTCCACTGTTACTGAATTTGAACCAATACTTTCACCAGGCACATTCTCTCAAATTTGAGGACATGGTCAGTTCATTCCTCTGAAAAATTTATAGTCGTGCAACTTAAATTATTCGGCAATTTCTCTAAAAAAATTCCTCCTTCATCAGCTTTGCTCTTTCCCCTTTTTTGTTTGAAACAGTTTTGAGACGGTACAGATAGAGTTAGGCCAATAATGCGCAATTTGCGCAACCTGCGAATTTTTGCAGTCGAATAAAACTCTCGATTAGGGTCGTTCGAATTTTCGTTCTCTAAGTCCCGTTTGATTCATAGGGTGTTAAGAGAAGTTATAATTTAGGCCCAATAATTTCATACAACTCTAATTGGTTTTCCCCTAGAGACCTAGAAATTCCGCCCTGTTGTGCCAGGTAAGCCGCGGTGAAAGAAAAATTGCACACACCTCTTCCTATTGAAATGCTACATTTCCCACAGCTTTGCGAGAACTACAGAATTCAGATGATTGAACTGCTATTACATTTAGTCAATCTGGTTGTTTTTTAAGTTAGCCTCGATCCAGATTAATATTTATTAACATTATTCATCATCTATTATATCAACAGCTAATCGATATTGAGGTAATGCGAACCTTTGTTATATCGATAAATCAACTACGGAGAACCATTGGTTTTACGTTACTCACTGACACTTATCCTGTAATCGTTTTGACAAGCGATTCAATCGAACGGTTGTCCGTCACGCAAATCGGCCATTGAGTTGGTTTTTCAACGTGTGAAACGCAGCTGTAAGCATCGAATAGCTTATCTGGTATTCATCAGTAAACGAGATAAGTCTGCAACGACAATCAGTTTATACTAGTCCTCATAATTATCGAGACGAGTAAAGTTTAGCTTGAATGCTCTTTGAAGATAATTTCTGCAGCTTTTTATACGGCTCGTTAAGGATTATAGTGACGAAATAGCTTCACCGATCTGATCAACGAACGACCCTGAAAAACGAATACATCCACAATCGCGAATGAGGTTCAACTTTGAGCTTGTTTAATTCTGTTGAGGTCATGCAGGGCGATAGTGCAACGATATCTAATTATAACGAACTTTAAGTTGCTCGTCGTATCGAAGCGTACAAAGAGCGAGAGCGGATGACTCGCTCATTATTAATTAACTTCGCAACAGATTTTGCAACTTTTTTAAACTATGTGATGTCAAAGCAAACTCACCCACTCGCCTGGTCGATGTAGGCTCTCTAAACTGGAGTTTGTAAAATGCAACTATTGCAGGATTTATTTTAATTTTTTTTTTTATACCAAGAGACGCTTTGATAATGTATTTATTTAAATCGCCTATTTTCACGTGATACATTACACGTATGTCATATAACTTTCTTATGGCATCGAATAAGATGAATAGCTGGGGGTTTAATTTATTCTTTCGAGGTTACAGCTCAATATTGGAGCTTGGTGCCGATAAGGAAGTTTAGTGGAGGGATTTTCTGAGGGAATAAAATATGCAGACTACGTGTCATTAATTTTCTGTCATTCGATGCATTTAAAATGCGAGTTTTCGTATAGTTTATGATTTTCATTATAACTGGTTATGAAGAAAACTATTAGAAATCTGCTACATCTTTTTTATCTTGCCTTCTAAGTTCCATTACTTTTTAACTTCAGTACTTGTTATTATTTACAACTTTGTTACTACATTACTTTATTTGATTCAGCTGTGAAAAGACCAGATAAAACGTCATCTATCAAATATTCGAATTTATCAATTATTGAATTAATTATTTTATTCAATAAATGTTTGAATGTTAATGAAAAATCAGACAAAAAAATTAAGACCAATTGGATAGCATAAATAAAAATAACTTCATGGTCACTCGGCTGTTGGAATAACGTCTCGTTGAGAGCTAAGACCAAATTCATTTGTTAATACATTAGTATAATTGTAAGTGTATGACAATGGTAACCAATAAAATGAAGTAACATTCCTTAACAGAAGAGTCGTCGTTGCTCCTGCGACGATATGCAACTAGGCGTTCCGGCAAGCCATGACTTTAGTTACTTTATTCTCATCTTTGTAGAAAATTGTTTTGGGAGAACTACCTATTCTTCTGATTGGGTAGTCGACCTGATTTTTCGATTCACCGAAAGTCCCGCAGGAGATGGCCTGCTCTTAAAGGGCATAGGCTAGTTGAACAGGATCGACTGAAACTGATTCACAGATTCTTGTTTAGAATGTGTTTCTGTAATTAGTTTTATATCTTCCTCCGTCCCGAATTCGAATTTTCGGACTATTACGAATAATATTGCCATTTACCAACAACATTTACCTTAGTAATATTACCTTAGTTTAGTTTGAATATCGTTTGGAAAATACTTATAAAGGATAGCATCTCCGTCATCATCGGAATACGCTTCTGTCATCTGGTCGGGATTTTTTGGTTTACTGGCCGATCCGTCAAGTGTGTCTGACTCAGTTCGGCTGTTAGGAAAATTCGGTTACGCGGGAGTGAAAAGCGAAGGGATAGTCAACATCTTTTCGACAAGAAGTGACGGAGACCAAAGGATCTGAGGTATTTACTTTCGTTTTAAACAGCGTTTCCGTTGACGTTGTGAAAAGTCTCTGACTGGTCACTACTACCACCATCAAACCTGTAAGCCAACTTCCCGGTCAACCTGCCGCCTACCGCACCATTTTAACAGCTCCAGCCGCGCTACCGCATGAAACCCTTCACTGTGTCAACTCACCACCGTTCAACGCTTGTGGTAAACCGTCCCATCTTCGTCCTTTCTCCGCTTTATCTTTCTCGTCGCCTTATTACTGTGAAACGGTGGCAATATCGTAAAGATTGATGCTGTTGTTCCGAAAAAAAAGAAAGACCACCCTTCCTGTAATCCCGCCGTTCTGTCACCATAATTTCCAACAGTCTTATTTTTATTCAGCTCAAGCAGAACGCTGAGTTACCCTCGGGGAAACTTCTTAACGCGGCTTTCCTCTCTATTCAAATTCTGAAACCGGTCAAAAGAGAAACATCTTGGTCTCAACTTATAACACCTAGAGCCTCTTGCGTGAGCTGTAAACGCCCTTTGTCATGTTTACCGACAATTACGGAATATTACCGTGAAGGTCTCCCTTTTTCTTTTACGCGGTTGATGGCGCCAATATTTTTTATCTCGACTCACTTTAATTATCAATTCAGTCATAATCAATTTCCGATTATCTTCGTCACAGAAATAAAATGTCGGAGATAACGCTGGTTTGCTCGAGTCGGTATAACACGTTTAACTAATTTTATAAAATCAAGAAACTCGTACAAAGGCCGCGTCGTAAGTGCACTCTAATTGTTATCGAAAAACTAGCCAGGAGATCCAAAAACAGAAGAAAAAAATTAGTGACGTGGAAGTGCGTTATGTGAGCAATTAAATAGAAACCGAACGTCATCTTCATTTCATGAAGAACATTTTAAGACCTTGACGTTTCAAAAACATTGAATCTTATGGCTGCTAAAAGTCACACCAGAAATATGGAAGAACATTTTAGGGCTTATATTTCGGAAGTACTGTGTGTTAATAAAGATGTATGATCAACCCCCATCGATATGTTTTTTAGTGTTCGTCTATCAGGGGTTGGGTCTACGAATTAAACGTGCCTCTTTTGCCAAGCATTTGGATAATATATTTCCTTCCTCAGGGCTTGGAAATATATTATCCGAAAGCTCGGCAAAAGAGACACCTTTAATTCGTAGACTGCCCCTGATAGACGACTACAAAGAAATCCCGTCTGTATTTTGTACATTTGGAGCGCGGCGGTAAAAACTATTTTCCTCCGTTCCAAAACGCGCACGACGATATTTTCGTTTCCCGCAGCGGTTACCGATAGCTTAGACTAATCCGACCTGGATCGGCCGACGATGGAGAGTTGTTCTAGCGACTTCTCGCCAACTCGATACGAGAGGAAGCAGCCCATGGTTTACCATGCCTCGGAAACGTCCGACGTGGTAGCGACGAGGTCCCTCTCACCGCCGATAATACAGCGCCGATATTAAACACAACTGGCCGAGGCGATGAAATCAAGCGCTGGTGAGTCGCACAGCTGGTTGACGCACGAATCTAGTCCGAATAAAAGTTCGACGAGAACAACGGGTGCTGTCGTATGCGAAAATGCCACGCAACTTTCCGCCAAATCAACCTCGATTTTTCGCAAGAGGACGCATGGGCGTGATTGATGTGTCGACGATCGATAATTGATTGTTTCGATGCGTTTGAAAAGTTCAAAAATAAAGAATAAATAAATTTTTTTCTCACATTTTTAAGAGCATTCCTACGAATTATTTGATAGTCGTTGGGGGCTTTAACAGATATGAATGGTTCGTAAAACCTGATCTAGTCATATTTTCGTCCGTTGAATTTAGCTACTCCCACCTCAGGGATTCGAATTTCGCCATTCGAGCATTAATTTGAGTTTGAACCATGTGCCGTGCCGATTATATTTCAACTTGGATCCGACTACGAACGAGATATTATTTTTCCTCGAAATCAGAGTATTGTTTGACGAAATTCGTGAAAGTTATGGTCGTCTCTTTCCTCGAACAAATCCGACCATTCGAAAAACGATGCATCGAATTTTGACAATAATGAATTCAATTTCTCGAGTTTCACGGACGAAGACATTATCGTGAACTCGCCAGCGTCCGGAATTTTTGTTGTTGCAGCCTTGACGGTTTTGAGCTTTTTGACCAACCTTTTCGGCGTACTAGCCGTGCCGAATTATCCCAAAGGAGAAGAGAGTGGGAAAAATGATAAAATAGGGGAAATCCGTAGAGTAATAAAAACCCTCAAAAGGAATCAGTAATAATAAATTTGTACATTCTTGCATATTTCCCTATTGTGTGCCATACGAGTTTGTTTCCAACTAAGCATCTACTGAAACATAAATTTGAATGTCCGGAGGTTGTGAGGGGGAGTAAAACCAGGCGACTCATTCTCCAACTCTTTATTGGCTGGCCGAGCACTTTCGCCCAATCGGGCATCGGAGTTCACAGGACCTTATGGCTCCACGTCACCCTGAAGATGCCCAAATGGGCGAAAGTGCTCGGCCAGCCAATAAAGAATTGGAGAATGAGTCGTCTGGTTTTTTACCCCTCACAACCCCCGGGCATCAAGAAATGCGACGAGAAGTAAAAGATAAATTTGAATGAGACAACCTATCTCATCTCGAACATTCGCTGATGACGCATTTTGGTATCCATCTTTTTGCTCACATGTAGAGTTCGATCATCATAGCAATCGAATCAACTGTCCGTTAGCGAAGATAGTGCTCACTCGATAGGCGGTAAGTATAATTGAGTTCATGCTCGCAATGACCTCCCGTTTTCCAACGGATAATGTATGTTCCAAGCCTGACACAACATGTTAAGAAACTTTGGTATCACCGCGCTCTCGGCTAGCGGTATTCCACTGAATATTATATACCACCGACCTGTATACAAAGGAGATGCTCTTGGTTGTATTTGCTGTCGAATAGGAGAAGGTGGGCGAGACCGCTGAATGTGGTAACTTCTCTGGGAGAATGGCTTCTAGACGTTGGAGTGTTCATGTGGATAACTCAACAGCCTGTTGCGGCAACTTCCAATAAATGGGTTAGTCTGGCCCTTGGTTAGTTCCCTGCTTAATCCGGCCGAATCGACTCATTGAATAATTTACTACGTGCTTTCTTCCCTTTAGATAACTTTCCCTACGCCAGTTTATTGCTAATCATCCGCAATCATTGTTTTCGCGATTGATCAGCCTGGTCTGATCAATATGAAATTACTAGGCGGATCAACTTGTACTTCAATTCCTGACATTTGTATCGAGATATTTTCAAAGTACACGAAAAAACTTTCATGTCGAAACGCGAAGTATGTGCTTCGTGCCTATCCAGTAAGTAGCATTATAAAAATTATATATTCGCATACTTTGATTTACCTTAACCTAATAACCTCAGCTAATATCTTTCAGTTAATACAGTTACTGGCTAATTGTATAGTAGTATTTACGAGTTGTTATTTATACCATCATCTAGTAATTTGAGCGATGGCTTTGAAAAAAATACGAAGGGCTCTTTTTGAATAGCAAAGAAGTAGAAATATGAAGTGCTCATTAGAAGCTGTCAGTTAGATAATTATGATGGTGGCTCGAACGAGCTCACGCAACTTGTATTTCGTGTTATTGTGGAAAGCGACGCATAGTTGAGTGTTATGTGCTTATTTTTTTTTTCTCAGTAAAAACCCCTGTAATTAAGAAACATGTTCAACTCAACTTTTGAAAGAAGAAAACAGTTCAAAGACTGAATAACTTACATAGATATGACAATTTAATTAAATGACTTCTAACTTTACGCTTTTACGCTTTTCACATGGATTTATCAGTTAATATGATATACTATGGATATGATATGGATCTATCATAGAAACCGGAGGTCTGTTGATATTCCGTGAACATAACCTTTGCCACAAAATTACGTCGCACGTTCGTCACGATACTACTTATTGTAATTTGGCAAGTGGCGACGTTGAAAGTTATAGTAGAAGATGCTAAGGGCCGATACCAGCTGATTGGGTTCTAATGCTAATTCCTAAGCTGTTTATCACATCAAGCAAAGCTAATCTTATTTTACGGTTGTAAAATCAAGTAAGAATGATTGATTTTCAGGGATTTTGATCGTTGGGTTTCAAACGTGAACGTGAGGCGTTTTGGTTACTTTGTAAAATTAAAGGTGTCGAATGGCTACCGTCTAATGGACCCTCGATTTTGATCACCATTCGAGACATATGATTTGGAAAATTAACCAAAACTCCCATAAGAACATAACAACCAGTGGTGTGCACAGATCACATAGTACTTCAATGTTTGAGTCACGATAGTGATTGAAGTAAAGTAATAGTATACCACTGTACAATTACACATATCGTTTTTATATTAATTCGATATTGGAATTCTAAACGCCTTGAAACAAAACATTTCATTTTTAGGGGGCTTAGAAATATTTCTCTTATTTGGGGGTTGACAGCTGTAGAATATCCTCAGGGATTCGATCCAGAAAAATGAATAATATTATTTACATTTTACCTACGTCGAATAAATTGTCTAATCATAATTGCTCGGTATAATAATGATTAATGAACAGAAATTATTGAGCAATTAGGCAGGAAACACAATGCATCTCAAAAATGATCGGTCAGGCCTCAGGCGTCACGAAGCTTAAGCTTTAATCTTTCGCGTTGTGGCATTCTTCGTAATCTGCAGGACTGTCATCTCTATGAGACGATTGTCGTAAGCTGCTAACGACTCTCACCCCGCTCGCAAATCGGCAAATTTCCACGAGCGGTATTTTCATTTCATAACACCTCGAACGTTCTCCTAGCTCTGGTATAACTACGATTTATTGAAAATACGTAACTTCAATCTCTACTCCTGTAACAGCCCTCCTTCTGTTTGCTGGATTCCGCGACCTGGCTATACTATCACGATCCGTCTCTACCCCTCTGTAGATCCTCGTTTCCTTTCTATGCCGTTTTATATGCTAATAGATACCTCACTCCTACTATCTGAACTGAACTGAAGCCATCCGGATTTATGGGGACGATCGACTTCAAAGGAAGGATAATACCGCTCGGTTCGATGCCGATGGCGGAAAGGAAGATGCAGTAGGAAATAGAGGAACGAGTGGAGCTCACTGTAGATCCAACCTTGAGCGCAGCAGAAGACGCCGAAGCGAAACTCCTTTCTTTTCCACTGCGGAAATGGCAGCGCATTTACCGAACCCTAGTAGGAGAAGGTCGTCAAATTTATACGAGCCTGTCGAGAAATCAAACTTATGAGGGCTCCGCCAAGTTGGCTATTGATTCCCGGAGCAAGCCGCTGTGCTACGATCCACTGGGAAAGAGATTGAACCTTAAAACCGTTGATTCGGGAGCTACGGAAACTGGGATTCTGATATTTCGTCAAATTGTGAGGTAACTGAGTGAAACGAGAAAAGCTATAAAGTTCCTTCGTTTCAAGGGAAAAAAGCATAGTTTGGAACTTGAAGTTGAGAGGCTTTCAATACTGGAAGAAACGCTGGACGGAATTTCAGGAGTATGAATATTTTGGTTTATTATTCAATAATAAACCATCGTAATCACCCAAGAAAACATTTTTCTAACCACCCTTCAAAAATTTGATGTTTTACGTTTCAAGGCAAGTAGAATCCGTATATCCAATAATAAAAATTCTGTCCGTACGCCGTACGCCATACACCGTCAACACTTTTCTGAAAAACTATAAAAGCTAAGTTCTTGAAATTTTCATAAAAAATCAATCTCGGTCTCACCACGGCCAATTCATGAACCACATTGCTAGCTCAATTTTAAGGGTATTTTTTGGGGAGAAAATTCGTATTTCCCAACGTTTTTCAGAAAAAGGTGTATTTGGTAGGTATCAATTTCTATGGATTTTTGGACGCTGAATCGATTGAGACCATCGCGGGATCGATAGCTTTATTGGTTCTCGAGTTATCACAGCTTTTATAATATTTTGAATTAGGCAGCTATTCAGAAATTTGGCATGAGGGTATAACTCGAGAGCTTTTCGAGGTATAAAAATCGTACTATACTCATTGGAATGGTACGGCAAAAAATTCAGATTTTAATTTGGAAATTAAGAAAAATAAAAATGATTAAAATTACAATAGTTGTCACGGAGTGTTGCCCTATAGTTACCAATCTGTTTTTCGGTGAGAACATTCACTAATGTTCGGAATAGTTACTATCACAAATGGATAGTCTTCATAAATCAATATTGAAGCGAAGGAATAATAAACTACTGAACAATCATTTGCAGCGTTTTTTTTTATCCTTTGCTTTGATTGATTATAATTACATGGCCATAACTTGTTACAGTAAATGAGAAGTTGTGCGGGATTCCATACAATACTTGTGGTAACTACTTATCCAAATCTTGTTCTATAGCATATCATAACTTCAATAAAAAATCGTCATAAAAACTTCCTTAAATAAAAGTAATGATCTGGTTAAATATTGAGCCATTGTGTGTTAAAAAATGATAGTGACTGAAAATATTTTCAACTCTCATGGTTTCCTCAAACAATGTTGACGGCTTACAGTGAAGCTACACGTTTTTTATTTCTTTTCAATTCTGATTCTACATGCCTCGAAACCAGAATCAAATGCTCTAGAGGAGGGAGGACAATATTTCCTCGATTTGGCTATAAAAAATACACTCTTTTTGATTTAGATCCCAACGGTGTTTTACCGGGCTCATAAAACCCCATCAAACAACACCGATAAATATAGTGATAAGAGACATATTTTATCACTCGATAGGAAAGTTATCCCTGTTAACTTAAAACTAGGTACGATGATCGAATTTTATCTGTTTCGAATGTATGTATAATTGAAACAAATTTCAAAATGGAGTCAGTTTATTTTTCACCGGAAACCCCTTCGGCTGGAATCAAGTGACCTTTCGCCTCAGGTATCAATTTTCTTAAGAAAAGACCGACTGAAGCCAATCACCATCTACTTGTTCGTTGCCAGAAACGGAAACCAATGGTCCGAATAGCGACATCAACCAAAGGACAAATAATTGACCAATTAACATCCCATCCACATAGCGTTGGGCGATCAACTTCCTTCACCATCTCTTCTCGTTGGACGAGCAACCTTCTGCCTATCTCACGCTAGCCTATTCTCAAAACCGCTTCTATTTTCAACCCATTCGAGCCCTGTAGTTTCCACTCCGATCGTTTTTGATCAAAGCGAAGTGAGACTAGAACTTTTTGAGTCCCACTCTTAAGCCCCTATCTCATTCCGTTTCAACCCTTCGGCACTTCAACGGTTAGAAAGCGATTTAATCAATGGGGTTTCATTAAAAGTTTTACTTCGGGCCGATACAACCCACGGAATCACTCCGAATGACGCCCAACGGGCACTTTCCTTGTCCGCCTTCTAGTTCCCATACAGTGCCTTCGTTTTGTCTCTCTCCCATTCGCAACACTCTCCCTCGCGTCCCAATTTCTTCTCCTCGATCCCTTCCAACTATTCTCCACTTTCGCCAACGATTGTGATCTTACCACGTCAAATTACATTGGCCCTATCAGAAACAGCTTAAATGTAAGTAGCTCTGTTCAGTAATCGAAAGTTGTACACCGTACGGTAATGTAACACCCGAATTACGTTCATCGGTGGAATTCGTACGATGGAGCTAATATTGAAGTTTCATAATGATTCATATATATGTTAGGTCATGTCGCTCCTTTCTGAAACAAGTAAAACAACTATAGAAAACAGGCGCTCATAGTAGCAGCAGTACTGCAAACAAGTGTGCCCCCGGTGAGGTATGTATTCTGCAACTTTTTTCCTGATAAATTTGTCCTATAACATTTTTTATTCAACCCACTTCTTCCCCTACTTTTATAACGACGTTCTCGTGTTTCCGACTTTATTTGACTCAATAAAACCGCTACAAGTCCCTTGAATTCGAGATTAAATTAAAAGGTTATTTTACCGTTGGAAAGAGCGTTAAATATCCATCACCATCATCTTCATCGTGAAATCATTGCAAAATCCAATTTTTTTCTAGATGAATTTATTGGAGGAGAATTTTTTTAGAGAAAAATCCATTGGAAAAGAAAATATCTTGGAAAATCTTGGAAACTTGCGAATGCCTTTCATGGCTATTATTTTTACATTTTTCTTTTCTGCTGTTTGCTCAGAAGTTTGTTCAATCATATTGCTTTCCTAAGATGTTACAAAAGAATAAAAAATTAAAGATGCCAACCGATTCTCCGGTAAATCACGTTTTACTAACCAAAAAAAGTTTTTATTTTTAAATTTTTTATTTTTATTGATTATTTTGGGTGATAAGTTTGGGGGACGACATCAACGTAATTTTTGAAGCTAAATCGAATGGTGATGCTCTGAGACCTCCTTGCCTGTGCTAATTCGATGATTAATGAACGTTTCGCAAACCAAAAAGGGCATAAGTGGAACAATTACTTTACATTATATTACCTTGTTTTTCGGGGAAAGTGCCATTTGAGGGTATCGCAGTTGATCATAATTGTACTGTACGATACAATTATTGCGTTAAGAATCAACGAACAAGCTAGAGCGAACCTAAACTTCAATCATTTTTCTGAAAGACATCCGCAACGAAAGATGGTTTCTTGGCGATGGTTGTCAATAGAATTAAAAAAAACCTTTCTTGAAAAATATTATTAGCTCACCATATAGCAATAATCGAATGAGCGCTCTGGAGCGCTGACATAATTAATAACTTAATAAAATCCATTTGATAAGCAAAACTACTTACCAATTGTTATAATTAATATATAGATATAATTAATAAGTTAACAAAATCCATTCGTTAAGCGGAACCACCAATAGTTAATACTGGCTTCAACCGGGTGAAGAGACTCCGAAGCAAACGACAACGGGCAAACAAAAGAGCTGCAAAAGTTTTCAAAAGAAAAGCCGGGCGGCAACATGATTGCAATGAGTACAAAAAGGAAAAATTCAGGCTCAGCAGTGCATGGGAAGGCCTAAAAAATACAACAAGGCACGTTAGAGGTTTATCTTGATAAGGAAATTCATAAGAGATGAGGGCCTAGGAGAGAGACAACGAAACCAACGAGGCAATAGAAAGAATAGACAGAGAAAAGGGGCCGAGAATGAGAAAGTAGAGAAAAAATGAGGGGAATACGGGTGAGAATAAAACATAAAGCGAAAAATGATAAACAAGGGCCTCGTGAAGGAGGTGGACTGTGAAATAAAATTCCCTTCCACCCACGAGCCAAGACCTCGTTTCGCCGGCAGGTCGACTGGCGCAGGAGAAGGAACGTCAACTCACAAGAGCAGAAAGGAAACGGCCACAGTTGAAAGCCGAGCAACCTTTTCTCTTCGTTCATGAGCAAAAATCTTCTTTTGGGACAAACGCCGCCGTGTATGTTTCATTTTTTCTCTGCTACCATTCCTTTTGTAAGAATAAGAAACTGTTTCGATAACTATCGATGGTTCAGCTAGTTAAGGTCTCATAACCTTTACCAACAAAATGACACACAATTGGCTTAAAAACTAATACAGTCTATTCGTTTCGCTTAAATTAGGCCCAGAACTCTCGTCCTCGTTTTTATCCGTTTGTTTAATTTATGAGAAAAAATGTATTCAGGGTAAAAAACAAGGGGAATATGTAAAGCAGATGATTTTGAGATTGGCCATACTGTTAATACTGTCTATTCTAATATATTTATATATTGATGCTCTTTGATCGAATTTATTTCTTAAACTATTCCAATAACTCGTTGCACAAGCATTCGTCATTTTAGGTGTACAGAGCGTGTGTCTTCGTGTGTAGTCTTGTGTTTGACGTTGAGCTAACGACAAATAATCCTATTTGTGCTTTATACAAACCACAGCAAGTTCATTTGTACTGTAAAAAACCCCTAAAACATAAGCTTCATCCAGGCTAAGTTTGATGAATCTCTTTTAAGCTATAATGATCATAGTTTCAAAGTGAGGAAAGGATGAGGCTGTTTTAATGCGACATCCCTGAAAGCCAACGTTAAAAGCCTTGAAAAACATTTTCTCCCGGTTACCTAACCCAGGTAAGAGGTATTCAAGAGGGAGTAAAGCCACACTAAGATGAAAACTGCTGATGGTTTGTGGCTCCTACTGAGGCGTAAAATTTAAAACATAAAGAGTAATAGGACAGCATTCTGAATTAAAAACGCCCCCAAGGCTTCTTCTACGATTTTTCCTACGTGCGCAGTTGAATCCGCGAATGAGTTTTGGTTTAACACCATCTTTCCACTCTTAGAAAGGTGCGAACAGAGCGGAAGCAGAAAAAACCGCGTAGCAAGTTTATATTAAAACGCAAAATGCAGTGCGCTCTCTCATTCGTTTGAGCACTAGGAAGAAAAATGCTTGGCGAATACTGGGTGGAAAAGGGAACTGTTGCTGTAGGTAGGGGAAGATGTTCTCAAGCCATTTCGGGCCATGTGCTCGCACTGGTTTGGCCTTGGCTCCGTGTGCCTCCTATTTACTTTCCCCATTTTCCCTCCTTCTTGTTCACTTCTGACTTGCCTCGGTGGTTGGGTCTCCGCACCTATTTCATAACGCTAATGTACAAGGAGTATTACTCCCCGAGAGAACAGGAGCAGCAGTATTGCTTCTAAGGCTCTGTTCTGAGTAGAATGAAGCACCAGCAACGCCCAGACTTTTGAGAGTGGGCAAGTCTCTCGCAGATGCAGACTACACGCAAGTAGACATTAATTTCAACTTTCTGCAACGCTGCCTGAAGTAGTAACAAGTCTAAGCGCTTATACTCCTAAGTCGGAAACGCGTCAATGGCAACGGGTATTGTTTGACGCAGTCTGAGAAATTATAGGATGAATCTTCCAGAATGTGGACACTCGTTCCAAAAACGCGAACGAAACTTTCATGCTTCGGGATCGCCTCCGGCATTTTCACAGATTTAAAAAAATGTTCTCCGTTTTTTTGTTAGATTGATTGAAAGTAGTAATTTGGCAGAAAAGGAAAACTACGTCTTCGTTTCTTAATAGGGATTTTTATCAAAGGCTAAAGATCTAAATGATCTGCAGTTTTTGATTGTTTGCGAAAGGGGCGGTAAAATAAAAAGTTGGCGCGATTTTTCTTGTTGATGATTGACTATTTTCGACTTATTCCGTATGAATAAATTTATCAAGCGACTTTGGTATTTATTTGAGAAAAGGATCCATGGCAGACGCAGTAAGCTTGACACGATTTATGTTGATGAGAAATAATTTTCAAATTAAATTTTATAGTAACTGTTCTAGTGTGACGCATATGAACGGTATGTTAGCACTTCCCCGGATAGGAACATTTGGATTGTTGAAATATTTTAAGCTAATTATTCATTTATGATGGATTAGCAATATTTGAGTAGGCCTCAATAAGTTTTAATTTTATTTATAGTTATAGACAAAAAGACCTAATTGTCTTTGGTGGCGAAGATAACACGAAGATAAAAATAACTTCAGCTCTTCCGCTAATCTGCGCTTCACATGACATGATCACACTTCACGTCTTGAGTTCTCATCGACTGTATTTCTGTTTTTGCTTTTTGGTTTCGCTTTTAGCACCTTCAGATTTTTTATTTTTAGTACCAGCACGTGGTAAATGGAGTGGATTAATTATTTTCGTGAATCAGTCCTTGTTATAATTCTTTATTTTGTGAATTGGCGTCTTAATTCCTGTTAGCCTATTAGTCGTTTGGCTTAGACATGGAACAACTTCAAACAACGGCCGACAAGGGTGCAAAATCTAGGAGAGTTAACTTCTTTAACCTATAACATAAAAAATACTCAATGTCATGTCTTAATTTAATACCTTACAAGGCCTAACACATTTGAAATATTTTCGAAGTTCAACAAATCAACATAGTTATTTTCAAGTTTAATTCATTTTCAATATTTCAATGTTCATTTTCAAGTGCAATTCTTATTTAATTAAAACTATTTTTTTATATTATTTCACAATATAAATAACCATAATAGTTATCAAAAATATTATTCTCAAAATTGTATCCAAGACTTGTAAATAAAATCTAGTTGCATAACTTGTACACTTGAGTACAAATAAAACATTGTGTGATGAAATACTGCCCTATTTTCACAACCATGGTGTTCCTATCAAGTAGAGCTTTTCAAAATAAGTCCCCTCGGGGAGGGGGGGGGGCAATAATTTGCACGGGTGAAAAATTACCCACGGGCCGGCTCTGCAGGGATATACAGTGATATGTCCTAATATAGTGATATACTCACTGGTGGAAACTACGGGCGATCGCCCGAACTTGGCGAACTCGGACTGATCTGATTCTCCTCAAGATTTTCGATAACCATGGAAACTTCTAAATATTTACTAGTGTGATGCTTGAGACGTTGGGTGATGATTCAGTGTGCACAGCTCCTAGTATTCAGGCGTTTGACTAACGGAAGGGCGAAAGATTAGCTGATGCCGAAGACTCATCAGGATCTTGTTTCGTTCACGAGCAGCTCGCTTTCGTTCGATATCTCTCTTCGAAGTCACACGTACGAGATCCTTTCAGCTTCCGTCAGCTCTCCAATGAAAGATCGTGAGGAAGAAGAGGAAGCAAAGCGAAGTAGTGAAGATGGAGAATGGTTCAAGACGTGCTCCAGCAACAGAGAGCGAGATCGGGTTGATGGAGCGCCCCGAAACGAACCGACGATTACAACAATGAGAAGGAGAAACTGGGAAGGAGCAGCTACTGTTGCTGCTGCTGCTGGAAGAGCCGAGCGATCGGTCGGCGGCGTGCAAGACACTTTAATTAACCTCACAATAGATTGAAAAAAGAAAGGAGGGAATCGAAAGATTTAGCGTCTCCTCCTCAGCCTTCTCCCACATCAGCATTCACCACTTGCTCCTATCACCACTCACACTTGCTCTTTTTCCAATAAGTTATTACTCTCCATCTTCACTGAGTAATGAAATTTTTACTGAAAAGGTCGGTCGACATAGACGCCCAACAACAGTAAAAGTGATTAGCCTCAACGAATCTAACCATCTTTACAAAATTAATTACATTTTTTGAGTTTGGGTATTGAGGAAGAATATTCTATGAAAACATAGCAAGCAGCGATGAAAAAGAGGATGATATATAATTATGCTCATACAATGCGTTATTTCATAGTAAGTGCGGTAGATCACAACAAGAGGTTCGTTCGTCTGCCAAGGGAAAACAATTTGGTCCGGTGAGATATGTTCTAATGGCAGCCATAAGCGCACTGCACACGCCTTTTGAAAGAAGCCCATCATTATCCACCAGTTGTTCCTGAACTATCCTCAACTTTTGGTTTTCATTCAATAATAAATCATTGGAATCGCCCAACACTTTTCTGACGAAACTATAAAGGCTAAATTCTTGAAATTTTCATACGAAATCAATCTCCGTTTCACAACGGCCCAATTCTTGAACCACATTACTTGCTCAATTTTGAGGGTATTTTTGGGGGGTTTTGAGGGGGAGAAAATTCGCATTTTCCAAGGTTTTTCAGAAAAAGGTGTATTTGGCATCATTTCCTATAGGTTTATGGAATCTGAATCGAATGAGACCATCGCGGGGTCGATAGCTATATTGGTTCTTGAGTTATCACAGCTTATATGTTGAATTTGGGAGAGTTTCAGAAATTATTCATGAGGGTATAACTAGAGAGTTTTTAGAGCTATAAAAATCGTACTATACTCGTTGGAATGCTCGTCGAACACTCTTCAACTATACCGTAAGGCGAAAAATTTAGATTTTAATTTGTAAATTAAGAAAAATAAAAATTCTTCTCTTTCTTGAAGTCACATTTTTTTATGTCCGTGGATTGCGAGGGGGAGGGAAACCAGGCGACTCATTCTCCAATTGTTTATTTGCTTGCCGAGTACTTTCGCCAGTCCGGGCATCATCGGTGCGACGTGGAGCCATAGGGTCCACTACAGCCCTGAATAATGCCCCGCCAATAATGAGGCTGTGGACCCTATGGCTTCACGTCGCCCTGATGATGCCCGAACGGGCGAAAGTACTATTAACAAATACTTGCTGGTCTTCCTCACAAAGACACTGTAACTATATCGACACAAAATAATACAGAGACACATCAGTTGCATGGTATTCACCTCGTTCAACCAGGTTAACAGCCGCATTATCTTTCGAAACACTACCTTATTTCCTATTTTGAGAAACTCAACAGGTGAACCTTAATTCATTAACACGCGGAAATTTTAAATAAGTGACATGCAACAACAGGATACTGAATAATACTAAAATTAATTCGAACGATTTTGACCTGGAATCGATTGATTCTATGGAGTATTATATGACTTATGACTATGTTCAAAAAAAAAAAAAAAAAAAAAAACGAGATGACTGTTATGATACATAAAATTTCCTCATATTACTATTATTTCCTCATATATTATTTTCTATCACAACTATGATAATTCTTAATTAAGTAGGCATACGAAGAACATGCACCGCACATTTTTTTTTTTTTTTAAATTTAGATAACGTTCGTATTTTAGGCTTTTTCTCAAATGACTCGCAATGTTGACTCGATGCTAATTACAACGTTTCTCAATAGAAAACGTAAATCATAATGATTTAAACATATCGTGCTTAGAAGTAAATAGAAATAGTTATAAATAGAAAATAAATTTTCAATAGGAATAGACAGTACAAGTACTCAAGTTCTGATCGTAGAATCGATGGGAAAGTTTTGTCAAACAGAAATGAATGAGTTATGGATTGATTCAACTTAGTTGGGTTTGGAAACCCCCTTACCTACGTGAGAGTTATATTGTAGGAAGAGGAATGGTGTGAAGTTCGGTTCGGGTGTTGGATACTACCTATCTGTGTTACATTTATAGATCCAATATTAACTTTGTTAGTAATTTGAACAGTTGAGCCTGTTGCTGGGAAGCGGCTGCGGTTCAGCATAGGGTCGTAGTGCGTGTAACTGTTATCCTCCATGATCTAACACTTTCGGCAATGGATAGGGTAAATAGTTTAACTCCTTGCCCTCCTTCCGGACGTTCGACTTACAGCGACGGAACACGAAGGGTGAGTTCAATATGACTTAGTGCGGTTTGAGGGACTTAGTGCCTGCTGAAGACGTTCCTGAGTTGAGAAGGTGGGATGTTACGAGATGTTCGATGGTGAGTTTGACGATGAAAGCACGATAACAGTGCCATCCTCAACCCAGCACAGACACACGGCTACGTCAACGCACACGCAGCAACGTAACTAACTTACGATCAAGGGGACAGAGCGGCTGCCTAACAATTTAATAAGGAGGTGTTAACTGAGCTCAATGGTTCATTTGGGAGTATTGGCTGTCCAATAGAAAGTGTACCCTCCCTCACACTTTCATACTTCACGGTTGCCAATTCGCTCCATTCATTCAGTCTGTTTCCCCCTCTCAGTCTTGTCTTACTCTTTGTTCAACGTTAAGCCATGGAAGCTCTGGTTATCCATTCATATAGCAAAAGGAACGTTCCCTCACGCTCAACGCTCCCTCTCTTCCGCATCGATTCTTAGCTATAGCAGAGAGAAAGACACCAACGCAGAGCTAGGGAGACGTAATATTCGCTATCGGTATAACATTTAGAGGAAAGTTGTCCTCAAAGTGACCAAGAAGCTAGCAAAAGCGCTCGGCGCTTTACAGTTGGGCTCAGTACTGCTCTGAGGACTTGCACGTAAGCAACGCGCTTGTCTCGACCATCTACCAATAACCCAACCTTCTGCAGATCCTGTGCAATATTCGGTTACCTTCAGTTGTAATAAAGTCATTATGAAACGCCGCGAAACATTCATCGTACTTCTGATTATTTATTCGCTATGAAACATTCAGCTCCTTGCTAATAAGTTCAGTTTTGAAACATTCAGTTGATCTTTGTAACCTGCGCCCTATGCATCTTCAAAGATAGAGCTGATATTATATAGCTACCTTTATAATATGTATTGAATATATTATATCCGATACATAGTGAATGTGGCTACATGCTACTAATAAATATCTATCTTCTGAATATCTGTATAGCCGTATATCTTCTACTATGTATTTCCTATATTATACTAGACTGTGTGTGATGCATCCTGGTGAGAATGGATGGATGGAAGAGTGATGAGGGGAGGGATTTACTGGTGCTGGCCACGTACCATACAAATAAAACGTAGGGGCTTCGGTTATTGTAGTGGGTAGTAGTAGTTCCTATAATTTGGTATGTAGGACGTGGTGTTTGAATGTACTTTGTATCACAAAGTATTGGGTTTTTCAACTGGAGCAAAGTTGTAGCAGAATAAGATGTAACAACTTTAAGTTTTCCAAGATTTTTAACTTGCAGAGTGGATAACTCAAACAAAAAGTCGTCAATTCAGATGTTTGAATATATCAAAAGATAGGTAATTTAACTGTCCACATTTTCTCAATGTAACGTACCTATCACTTTTTCAACCTTTTTTGCGTTATTCAACAATATTAGTAGACTATACACGAAAACATGACATTTTTCAACTTCAACCGTTATTTTCATCTATTTAGTGCAAAAGAAACAAAGAATGAACCATATATTATTGATATACACATCATCAACTATCATTATGCTGAATTTGAGCGAAATCTATTTCAAAAAATTTTTCGCGAAAAATCCAAGGGGTACCCCTGCGATTTTTTTCAACCGAACAGTTAACGAATTTTTACTCCTCTATCAATACAGATAAAAATCTGAAATTTTCAGGAAAGTTGTGTCTTACCATGATGTATTTTTGTGATTTTTTTTATTTTTCGGAAAAATCTGCAACTGGTCCAAAAAAATCGGTTTTTGAAAGCTCGAAAATTGGACTTTAACCGTGATTTTCGGGGTCAAAATTTATGATAATCAATTGTTTTATTATGCAGAAGTCTTCATTTGAACGCCTTACACACGTACATAGCAAAAAATTTGGTGAAAAAAATTTAAACAGAGCCAGAGAAATTATTTCCCGTAAATCGAGTTTTTCGCCGGCCGAAATTCCGAGCTCCGCTGGCATCGGTAATGGTGAAAAATTAAATTTTCGTTTTAAAGGGATTTTAAAGCTATTCTTATAGGAAATTTAACGCTGAATCCGAATATGACGTCAAAAAGGCGGAAATTTCACGACAACTATCAGTTATTCCAGGTTTAATACTACGCCACTCCTACGTTTTTCAACTTTGAAAATCCGTTGCAAATACTTACCGTACTGTTCAAATTTGATTAATTAATGATTCTTATAGGAAAATAGACGTAGAATTCGAATTTAAAGTGAAAATAATCGAATTCGAACAATTAGTAATATTTTTCGAATTTCTTCCCATTTTCATACTTTTGAAGTTTCAACTCTGGGATTTTTTTCCGTCACGTTCCCGAAATGGGATAGATTAGGTGCTGTAGAAGAAAATATAGGAAATTTAATGTAGAATCCATTAAAAATAAGAAAACGGCTAGCGTCTATAATAGCTCTCGAGATATATTCCACTTTATGTCAAAAAACGTGTTTTGACTTTTCTTCAAACGTTAATATTTCCGCGGGGACATAACATAAAAATATAATTAAATACAGTAAATTGTAGGATTTCGATAGCTTTTTCCCGCCTCTGAGTAATATGTATGTCGCCGATTAATTCCTGAACCGTTGATGCGAGCGCCATAAAATCTTGGGAATTTTTCAAGCTCATCCTCAGGTTGGTGTCTGGACAAACAAAATGTGAAAGAATCGAAAGTGATGTGAAGGCAAATTCAAATTCGTAGGTTACAGATTGATGAGCTCAATTCTTACAGTTTTTGATGTATAACTTTCGAGCGGTTAGAAATTCCATTGAGCCTTACCCGAGAAAAATATACCGATTTGGCAAACCATTCCGAGTATAAAGCGGTTTTTATAGCTCCATACTCTCTCGAGTTATACAGAGATATTACCATATACCTTCAGACACCCTTTTCTGGAAAACGTTGTAAAACAAGAATTTTTATTCCCTCAAAGCCCCGAAAAATACCCTTTAAATAGGGATAGCGATTGGGCTAAAGAATTGATCCATTGTCAGACCGATATTGATATTTGGTGAAATGTTCGACAATTTAGACATTAAGTTTCATCGAAAAAGTGTTGCCGGCGTACGGACAGAATTTTTTAAAATTGGATATTCGTATTCTACGCGCTTGAAACGTAATACATCAAAGTTTGAGGAGGGGAGGTTTTTTTGGTGATTAAAATGTTTTACTATTGAATAATAATCCAAAAATCTCAGTTCGTACCCGAATACTGTCAAACGGAGAAATCATAAGAGCTATAATACTAAATTAAGTTCCCGATCAGCCGAATTTAGGCTGTTCGTTTGATAGTCGACTCAACAAATCATCCTCAGTACCACACACACTCTCAGAAATAGAGCCTCACTATAATCCGTGTTGAACTCATTTATATGCTCAAAGATTGCTCATTGCTCGATTAAAAATCGCCCGATTAATTCGGTGTTTTGGAGAAGACTGAATTCATGGAAATGAGGCGCCGTTTTATATTTGCAGTATTAAGTAAACGGACTTCTTCCGGTGTGTGATTTTTTCATTCTTCGTTCTCCACGGTGCAGGGGCAATAATCGCGCTGAATGTTTGACTATCAATATTAATCGTTTGTTCTAAAGAATAATTTCCTCTTCGGTCTTCTGCTATTTACTTTGAATTTTTGAATAAATTTCAAAGTTTCTTTCCGTTTCCATTTCATCTATTTAACTTTCAAATAATTATCGATCGGAGTATATGAAGTGGGAGTTAGTTGAGGGCGGTTTTCGTTTTTTTAGCGTTGGTTTCAGCTTCGTCGAGAATGTTTGTAGTCGAATGAGAGAGGAGACGCTTTAGAAAGAACGATCGAATGATGATGAAGTTTTTTGATCAAATGGGCCAGACTTATCAATTATCTTGTTTCGAATCTAAATGAATATATTTTCTCTTCAACTATCAGTTTTCTAACTTTCGGATTATTTCGTTTTCCGAATCGAAAGTTGGAAAATTAACACGGTCGCAATACTCATAGGAGTAGTTCAAATATAAAATATGAAAATCTAGAATATCCCAAAATCTATCTAATCTATAAAATACCATCCATTAAAAATGTGATGCTCGTTGATATTTTTTGCTCCCTTTTTATTCAGTGACGATTGTTGAAAATTCGGGTGAATTTGGACCAAAAATGATCTTTATTACTGTAGGCACTCGATATAAATTGACCACGCGCCGATTAAAGAACTTTATTAATTGAAATAACGAACGTAAGGCTTAATTGTTCACAACATAACATAACCAACATAACCACACCGAGACACTGCCTCACGCAGGGGGCACACACACACACCAGTCTGGCTCTCAGTTGTGCCAACATACTACAATTCGGCCATTCTGACAAATGGTTGGCCCTCCAACCACGTCCATATTTTTAGAGACAACTTGTTACACAACCCTGACATGAAATACAATATTATCAATCATTGAAACAAAATTTCCATACGTACATAAATTCTCCAAGAACGATTCGCATTGGCAGTTATCAGCCTGAACAATGTGACAGAAGTAGATAATATAGACAACGTTATTTTAACAATGGAACAATGGAATTTACAATGGAATTGTGGCATGAAATTCAGACAAAATTATATAGGGATTTTTTTTTTTTTTTTTTTTTTTTTTTTTTTTTTTTTTTTTTTTTTTTTTTACATTGAAAAGAGTATCGCACAAAGTTTAAGTTAAAGTTACAGTTTCTAAGGGAATTCCAATTCACCTCAACACTCAAGTGAGAACACGTTTTTCAGTAGCATGAACAAGGATCAATCAAGAAGGATGTCACATCTGGAATCAATAAAATTATAATAGGTAATGAAATATACTTGCTACTATTGGATCCATAGTTTCATATTTTGAGGGGAGCATACGCCAGAATATGGAGTCTGTGTAACCTGAAACCCTTCAATGTCATTTACCACGTAGCGGTCGTTGGGGAGCAATTTAGTAACAACATAAGGACCCCTAAATTTAGGTAACAGTTTTTTGTTAATTCCCGGAGTCACATCAACATTTTTAATCATGACGTAATCACCCAACTGATACAATCTTGGTGGTTTATGTTTGAGATCATAGTATTGCTTATTTTGAGCCGAAGCAATTGCCTGATGCTCCGCGGATTTTTCTCTAATCAAATTAAGATCACGTTGACTGTCGCCATTTAATTCAAGCAACAGATTACGTACCAGATCATTGTTAGTCAAATGTTGATCAACTCCAAATAATAGTTTGGACGGCGTATTGTTAATAGATCGACAGTGTGAGTTGTTCAGGATGGCCGAATATTGGCGAGAGATGGCCTGATGCCCGTTTCATTTACCGTATAGCCTAAGTAATCAATTTCAGATTGGAAAAATTTACACTTTGAAAAATTCAGTTCGAGGTGATTATCAACTAAAATTTTTAAAACGTCTTTCAAAATGGCCAAATTTTCTTCGATCGTATCAGTGGCAATAAGACCATCATCGAAATAAATAAGAATTTTATTTTTTTCAATGAGTGGTTGGAAAGCTGTGTGAATATAGCGCATGAAGAAAGAAGGTCCTGACGCCAACCCAAACGGCATTTTTGTGTACTCAAATTGACCCATGAAAGTCACAAAAGACGTGTATTTAGCCGATTCCTCAGACATCCCAACTTGGTGAAAAGCATCTTTCAAATCGAGACAAGTGAAAACCCGTTTGCCTCTCAGCGCGTCAATGTGATCGGCAATGTAAGGAATCGGAAAATTATGGCGTTCGCTAATAATTTTGTTAATAGCTCGATAGTCCACAGCCATTCGAAATTTACCATTACTTTTGCGAACCATAACAATTGGACTAGCATATGGTGACGAGCTCGGCCTAATAATATTTCTATTTAACAAATCGGTAATAATGTCCTTAACTGCTAACTTTTCCTCATGAGATAGTCTACGAGGGCGATAAAAAACAGGATCATGGCCCGGTTTTAATTGAAGGGTCATTTCAAGTTTTGTTACTGGATTAGCGGGACGAGGAACGTTAAAATAAAATTTGTCAAAAATCCTCTCAAGGTCGAGTTTAAGCTTCGCATCAATATTCTCGGATACAATTAAAGTTGTAGTAATTACGTCATCATTTGGAGTGTTGATGTTTAAAATTTCTGCCCAATTCTTGTCGACTTGATTGAAATCCGCCTCCCTAGTTTTCGAAATTTTAACAGGATTGCCCAACTCGATCTGAATATCCTCCAACATAAAAAAATCTCGGCCAAGCAGGCACAACCAAGACAACGTACCTCGCGGTACGACAATAAATTTACAGCTGACAACCACATTTTGAATCATGATCGTACATTCAACCTGGCCCATAACATGAACACGAGAATTATTTACACCAGACAAATTTAAATCTACCGGTCCCGGACAAAGTACTACCGATGATGGCAAGGCTGATTCACAAATAATTGATAATGGGCTACCAGTATCCAAGATAGCTGACATATTAGATTGAAAAGGCTGCAAAATATTTACCTCAACATCGAAAGAGGGGACTAACTTCGTTTCATTAACAATGTTGACCTCCGATGAACTCCGCAGTTTTCGCGTCCCAGTTCCTGGCTGCTGGCGTGTCGGGCATGACGCGATCATATGCGATGACGAACCGCACTCAAAGCATGAACCTGGTAGACGCTTGGGTTTTGGACAATCAACTGCAATGTGATCCGCAACTAACCCACAGTTAAAACACTTCCGACTGCCGGACAAAACTGGTAACTTTGCAGACATAATTTCCCGTGACGAATGACGATCTGGATCAGCCTTCAGAGTTTGACTGCGCAAGTCTAACTTATTCGCCTTACATTTTTCATAGAGGCGCAACTTCTTCTTAAAATCGGTCATGTCCGTAGCACCGTAGAGTAAGTTTTGGTCGAACGGATCATTTAACCCAAGAATGATGTAGTGGATCAATGATTCATCATCAACCAGTCCCTTTGACAGTTCTTGCATAATAATGAAATACTCAGAGGGTTTCTCATTTCTACCAATTTTTCGAGATTGTAGTGCTTTATGAATTTCGGCTGGGCACCAATTTTCCTTAAATTCGTCACGCAGTGCCTCGCGAAGATCGACCCACGAAGATATGTTGGGCTCACTGTTAATGAATCTTAGCGCGATCCCCGTTAGCGAGCGCTTGGCAAAAATAAACAACTGCAACGCATCCCAGCGGCACAAACGGGCGATTCCCTCAAAGTCGCCGATCCATTTTTCAACTGGTATTGAGCCCGATCCGTCGAATTTTTGAACGGCTCCCTCAATGTCGCGGAAAGACAGTGAAAATGACGAAGCGGCATTCGGTGAATGATTGTAGTTATTATTGTCTACATAATTGCCAACAATTAGCGACGATTCCCGGAAAGGGTTAGTTTCATTGCCTGGCGCGTTCAATTCTTCATTCGGAAAAATATCGTCTCCCGGACGGCGAGTTTCCGACCGTTCAAATGGGTTCATCGAAATATGGGAGGGTTCCAGAAGCGTGCTTGAAACCTGAATCCGTCCGTCAGAGGCCTCATCAATTCCGATACGAACATCCCGTGAGCCAAACTGCGTCATGGCTGATGGCGTAAGTAACACTATCACGTTGTAACTTGTAACCGACACGCCGATCGCGTCGCGATAACCTCACAGAACGAAAGATTACAAACCGCGAATCCTTTATCCCACTTCTGAAAATTGTAGGCACTCGATATAAATTGACGACGCGCCGATTAAAGAACTTTATTAATTGAAATAACGAACGTAAGGCTTAATTGTTCACAACATAACATAACCAACATAACCACACCGAGACACTGCCTCACGCAGGGGGCACACACACACACCAGTCTGGCTCTCAGTTGTGCCAACATACTACATTACAGACAGAATAGATTTTTTTTAAACCCTGTACCCATTTCCATCTCAACATAATCCTAGCCTAACGTCAGATTAAACTGACAAAGGTATACACATCACACAACACGTACTTGACAACTTGTGGACAGACTGACATGTCGAGTCTCTCCGAGGGCTGCCGAGCCCACTTCATTCATGTTAGGCTCTTCTCGTAATTTACGTCAGCAGTTTTGCAAGGATGCGCCGAGGAGAAATAGATAATCGTTTTCTGAAGGGTTTTCGATCTGAGGGAAGATGCCACCAACATACGCACATTAAAAACTGTCATTATCAGAAATTTGAACAGATCAAAGTTCAACTATTGTAATTTGAATCAATTTTGTTTTCTCAATTTTCAAATTAAAAGGTAAACTATTTGCCTAACGGTACAGCAGGAGAGAGAGTTTGACGACCATTCCATCGAGTATAGAAAATTGTTATAACTCCAAGAACTCTCGAGTTATACCCACATGTCAAATTTTCGAAAATCTCCCATATTTGACACAAAAGCTGCGATAACTCGAGAACCAATAATGTTATCGACCCCGCGATGGTCTCGTTCGATTCAGCGTCCAAAAATCTATAGAAATTGATACCAAATACACCAATTCCTGAAAACCGTTGGAAAATACGAATTTTCTCCCCCTCAATATCTCCCAAAAATACCTTTAAAGTTGAGGTAGCGATTTGGCGAAAGAATTGAGCCATTGTCAGACCAATATGGCTTAATTTTTATATAGTTTCTTCAGAAAAGTGTTGACGGCGTACGGCGGATGGACAGAATTTTTTTAATTGGATATTCGGATTCTACATGCCTTGAAACGCAAAACATCAAATTTTGAGGGGTTAGAACATTTTTTTTCTTGAGCGATTACGATGGTTTATTACTGAATAATAAACCAAAATTGCCTTACTATTGACTCGGAACAGTCGGCAATACGGTTTGGCATCCAAAACAATCTGATCATTTTACCTTAATTATTATATCCGTATTAAATCACCGAGTTATTAGATCTTCTTATTCAAACTGAGAAAATGAGAGTAAATGCGAGGGGGGAGTTCAATCGAACGCTGATCATTGGTGATTATTAGAGTTCCTTGTCCTAATCGTTTATTTGGCCAAGAAGCGCGATCGGCTCAAAGCACAAGAATCGTTTTGAAGTCGTTAAATTTAGAAGAGAAAAAACTTCCTTTCCGCATGACCAAATCATTTACCATCGCGAGTCTTTGTGGTTGGGTCTTGCTGTCATCAAACTAGTTGAGTAATGTTCAGCACGTATCGCTGATTTGTTTAAAAACGCTGAACCAAAGCGACAAGAGAGAAAGTTAGACATTAGATGAAGTTGGACGGAATAAAAGGATTAGGCTTTTATCCATTGGTGAAATGGTTTGATTTGAGTCTCGCATCACTCGAAAATTTAACTGAATCATTGCTATAGAAAAAAGACCCAGGTGGAGGAATCATTTTTCAGCGTGATGTTGACTTTAATTTCGCCTTAAAATGAAGGATTTCAATAGGTACGGGTTGCCGGAAAGGTTGGCGAACGTTGAATCAGGTTAATTGGCACTGAAATCACTTTGGGAAAACTTCGGCAAAGAATCCACTCCCGTTGTATACCCAGCTAGTAATTACATTCCTGATCGGATTTGCAGCAAATCTACTTGGGAGTCATCAAATCAAGCACCGTTCTTCTCTAGAAAGGTCAGACGACGGATGGTCCTCTGCATCACATCCACGGGAGGCCCACATCTTCCGTGGAAATGCTCGACAAAGTTCATTCTCCAACTACGTTCATTACGATCTACGTTAACGCCACTAAACTTTTAACTAGGTTATTATATTTTTCTTCATACAACCTACGACCATCTCCGTTCAATTCAAAACCCAAAATGCAATAGTTTAATTAAGTGGTTCTTACAAATAGAGAATTGCGTATAATTCACACAATACTTCCTTGTTTTGGACGACTTCAGGACGAACTATAGTAAATGACTTGTGAGTTATCTTCTTCTCGTTCTGTCGAACTCTTGAGCAGATGGATGCCTGAGAATCAAATTTTTTTAAATTTATTTTATTTACTATTTTATTTAATAAAATAAAAATTATAATAAAATGTAAAAAAGCTATGCTAAGGTGAATGTATAATAATATATACTTTTTTTCATTTTTGTTATTTTTATTACTCAATTTTTTTATTTATTTTATTTGTTTTATTTAGTCGAGTATTCCAATGAGTATAGAACGATTTCTATAGCTCTAAGAACTCTCGAGTTATACCCACATGCCAAATTTCCGAAAATCACCCAAATTTGACACAAAAGCTGCGATAACTCGAGAACGAATAAAGCTATCGGCCCCGCGATGGTCTCATTCAATTCAGCGTCCAAAAATCTATAGAAATCGATACCAAATACGCCTTTTTCTGAAAACCCTTGGAAATTATGAATTTTCTCCCCCTCAAAAACCCCCAAAAATACCCTTAAAATTGAGCTAGCAATGTGATTCAAGACAATTTTTTTCCTTGGGCGATTAGAATGGTTTATTATTGAATAATAAACCAAAGGAAGGTTTTTTTGCACCGGTATTATTAGATCACAGACCTATGTGAAATCGGCCACCCTCTACCAACCAATCGTCGAAATATTTACGAGTTCTTAAAATCGTCGAAATAAATAGAATCGAAGAATGGAATCGTAATGAGCCATATTTTCAGCGAATGTTTTTCGTCGACCACAAAACATCACTTTTCCACGATCCGACGACGACCTCGGATGGTTATCGAATAGAAAACAGGACGAGCATGATGAACGGCGAGTAAAAAAATTCGATCGCACATTATTCTAATACACTGCACGTCCTTTGGGTATCACAGTGTATTTTCAGTCATTACGGGCGTGAAAAAAAGCCTAGGGGAAATCGCGTCGAGACGCTCTTTTTAAGGGTAACAAATTCACCGTGGTCGTGAATAATGTCACCCTCTTCGTTCCGCTCTGTTCGAGTTTAGTATATGACTGTATGAAATTTTCCGACCAGCGGCCCTCGGTGGTGGCACCAGCCTGAAATTCATTGGCCGTGAATCGTTTCCCAATCGAAAACGAGTGGCAATACGCAATAAAATACATTCAAGGGTTCCCTAGCTTCTACCCTTTGCAGTCATTGGGAGTTTATTCAAGTCGAATGGGGTTCGACGGCCATTATAAGAACATTGCTTCTGCACGGAGTTCGTTTCTTCGGTTGGCGAATTGTCGGCAAGTAAACTATCTCTAGATGTGTCCGGCTGATGAGGAATATTGATTCGAATTTTCACATTTTAATCCGATTCTCATTCAGGACAATTCATGTTGATCTGAATATTCTTTAGAAAATTGTTTCATTCCGAATTGAAATATGGGAGAGACAGCCATGAAAGAGATGATGAGTTGGAAATTATAAAGGGGAAAAAACATATGGAACACGCAGCTTCTACGGAAATAAGTTCACTAATCGGTAAAACTGTTAACTACTAATTTATTGGTTCACTGGTAGGTCTTCTTAGATGGTGATTTTTATTTAGAATGCTTACATACATGCGTTCATCTGTTTTTGGGTCCCTAGGCTAGTTTTGCAAGAACATTTATAGTGTAAAACGTAGCCATAATTTTATGGATATTTTCAACTAACCATAAAGACATTGGAACTCTTTATTTCAATCTGTAGCTATGTGTCTGATGGGCTAATGTAGCTGATGTGTTAATAAAAACACTCAAGCGAATTTCCCCACCACTTTTTCTTCTCGCTCGTTGAAGCATTTCCGCAAGTAATATTCTTTCAATTCTGTAGACATTTTCGTTTGAATTTTAGCTACTGGTTGCTTTTCGAGACAGGAAATTTTTTCAAACAAACTGTATCATATCTTTCAAGACGTCAACGCAAGAAACGAACCTGGTAGGATGCTCTACGGTTACTTCGGAGAAGATCTCAGCTCAAAAGTTGTCTCCGCTACGCCTTCGTAACATATTTGACCTACATCCTGACGAAATTGTCTGAGAGAGCTTGAGGCTCACTTTGAAGGCAGCCCCTTCTCACCATCGTCGTCTCCCCACACGTCGACTCGCTCTGAATAATGGATACAACTCTGCAAGACCACTTTAACCCCGCACCCGGATAGGAGGGACCTACCTAGCCGGAAGGTTGTATGTCGGTTGGTGTTTCGCTTGCTGCAGCATCTTCGCTAGACTAGCTCTACTTGCCCAAGCTCAACTCTCTCCGAATGCTTTCTCTAGATTCATATTCATGACAATAGCAGCTAAAATAATTTCAAGCACTGATCTGTGTATGCCACGACAATATCTCCGTATGGCTGACTGACTGACTAAAAAATCTTGCCGTTTGAAAAATGCTGGCAGGGATTGATGCTGACAATTACGTACTTAACTGTTGAAAATTGGCTGATTTCGGCGAGATATTTTTAATACAAATAAACTACTAAAATCGTCCGAAAATTTCCCCTTTTAAAATATGCACTGCTGTTTCTCGGCTCACAGAATACAGAATCCAAACAATATTTTTCCAAACTGCAAAACCAAACCTACAATTGCGCATCACCTTCCGTCCGTCGATAACAATATTTAGAAAACAGGTATCAAATTTCAGTGAAGATAATTTTTTACCAATAAAAATAAATTGTCCAACCAAATCGACTCTTCATTCATTGATATCGTCATGTGGTGTTTAATTCGTTAGAGACAAGACAAATTCTCTCTATTAATTTTTTCGTCACATAGACGCGTTACAATCAGCCTTGAAAGATTCCAAACGCTCAGTTAGATCAACTATTAACATTTATAAGACGATACAATTCCAGCATCGATCTAGCTATCATAATTGTCACTTATTTTTCAACAACTCCTTCCTAAAGCGCCTATGAGAGATAGTTAAATTTATTTGAAGGTGATGTGTTTTGATTTGACATTTTGAAAATAATTTCTCTGCGGTATGATGATTACGTTTATTCAATAGCAATCATCTATGTACTATTACAATACTAAAAATGTTTCTGTTCATTTTAAGTGTTTCCGAATAACGTGTGCCTTATACTCTGAGCTCATGGAATATTAACAAAGAACTGCCAATTAAGCGTTAGGCCCTTACGAGGTACGTTCACAAAAACAAAATATATTGAACTGGGGTGTCGGGTACTAATTGATAAATCTGGGCTACTCGACCCAATGAAAATGCTTAGGTTACATGTCTTGGAGCAGGTAGAATAAACTCGATCGATTACCCTGATTAAACTCACCGAGCTCCGTGTGCCTGCGGTAATTTCAATCTATTCTCGAAAACCTGAGTGCCCTTACCTGAATTCTATTGTAACTTCGAAAAGTGTGGACGGAGCGAAAGAGGACAGAATCCGTGGGCCTGTCGAGGGGGCGGTTGATTAAAATTTTAATGAAGGCCTTCCAAAGAGAGGGATAATTCTAACAGTGTTTTTGCTTCGGACAAATTACCAGTTATTACTGAGAGCGGCAAGAGGACCACCCTCTGCCTTCAATTAATTCTAGCGATGGGTTTCAAGCACTTGGCCAAGAAGCGAGCGCTATTGCCTGGTAACCTTCGCTAAACCTCTCGCTGCCAGCGACCAAACCTGCCACCGAGCAACCAACGTACCGATCAAACATCTTGACGGCTTTCAACTTAATATAAGTCTGGCTTTAAAGAGCTTCTTTCACCTTTTTCCTTCGTTAATTATCATTGTGGAAACCTTTATTTCGTCCCATTCCACGAGCAGTAAGAAGTGTTACCATCGACTGGCAGACAGCGACTATTACTTGATCCTCTACGTTGTACCTTCCATTTTATCCGTTATTTGATCAACTCTGAGAAATGAGAAGACTCCTTCCTGAGTAACGATTATTATTTGTTCATCTCTTCGTTCATGATCATGCGGGGGAGTATCATCACACTCATTTTGTTCTTTGGACTCCCACTAGAAACATCTCACTGATACTTATTTCAGGTATCGACCTGTGCAAGGTTAGATGGCTTTTCATATGATTTTGTTGAGCAAGAGTGAGGAAATTTAACTCTCTTTTCAACAGGGTAATCAGATTTTCAATTTGCGTGAAAATTAAGTGAGTTATAGCCACACTATAGTGAAGTAAGGTCGAAAACAACAAAAAAAAATATTCCAAAATTAAAAAAGTAGATTTGCAGTCGAATATCAACTTCTAAATCACCTCCCAAAATGAAGAAACGCTGTGTTCGTGGGTATTTTGTCTTGTTGCTATCCGTAAGGTATCTCTTTGGTAAACGCTAATGTCTCCCTAGTTACGTCTGCATAGTTGTGGCCGAGTTGTAATAGAATAGATAGAGAAGATTATCCATTTGTGATAGTGATTATTCCGAAAATTTGTGAACATTCCCAACGAAGAACAGATTGTCAACTAACGGGGGAAAGTCCGTGACAACTATTGCAATTTTAATCATTTTTTATTTTTCTTAATTTCCAAAAAAAATTCCAGGCGAGAGTCCCTTTTCTCTAACCGACCCAAGTATCTCATTATTTGTAACAGAGTGAAATAGATCCCATTAGAGGCGGTAAAAAATGAAGAGGATTGGCAGCCATCAAATGATGAGGGCTAGGTAGAAACCAGTGGCAGTCGCGAGACCTTTATGAGGTAAGGATTTGTGTCTACACCCGCTTCAAATAATATGCTGAACAAAGCCGTCGAAGATGTCAAGGCACGTGGTAGGTCGTTAAATCAGGCGAGTCGGTTCTACAGAATCCTCAAGAGTACGCTGCATAGCAAAAATCAATGGTAAGGTTCCTCCCAAAAAGGAGAAAAGAGAGACCTCCAGCAGTACTTTCTGAAGATGACGAAATCATGTTAAAGAAATGGATTGTCCATAAGGCCATTCTGGGATTTCCTAAGCTCGGGGAAGACGGAAACGATTCCATCCAGAAGCTCTTGAACAGTTTCCGTCGACCAAACCCATTCAAAGACGACCGTCCGGGGACTAATTTCCTTAAACACCACCCTGCAGTTGCTCTAAGATATTCCGACGCCATCTCAAAAGCTACGGTATTGGTTACTAAAGGAAAAGTACCAAACGAGTTGGCATTAAAAATTGTTTGAGTTCTGCGAAAAAACGAAAAAATTGTCTATTTGTGACGATACTTCTCGAATTTTAAACTGCGACGAAACCGGGTGTCAGACTTGTCTAAACACGGACAACATCATGGGTCCTAAAGGATTCAATAACCTTTATGAGGTGAAACATGGGGTTGAGGGAGTCACTGTTATTATTGTGTGTACGAGGGGACATTCAATAGTACTGTCCATGTAAAACGTTTATTATTCAACAATATTTTTACACCAAATTCTGGTCAGCTTCAAATAAATTACCATTGACCACAACACACTTGTCCAATCTCTTCTCCAATGTTCGAAAAAATGTTTACATTCACTTATCGGAATCGCGTTTTGGCCTTTCTGCGATTTTCTTTTGACCCCCTCCTGTGGCGAAACGCTTCCCTTTCATGTCCCTTTGAGTCTGGGGCGCAAAAACGGTCACAGTGGGCGAGATCGCTCTGATCGCTCTGTCGAAAAGATCGGGATCCTTTTCCAGCTGATTTTTCAATTCCAAGCAAGCCTGGAGTCGATTCTCTCTCTGCTCTTCGGTGAGCTGGCGCTGTTCATTGTATGTACTCTATAATTTTCCCCAGTTATTGAACGCCCGTTAATTCAAGAAATCAAAGTTTTCCTTCTCAGTGAGTGAACATCCAGTCAACTACCAAAGTTTCAACATTTCAGTGTCTTAGTCACCTGTTGTACTCAATAAATCCTTCTAAATAACTGACGGGAACAAAAAAGAAGCTTAGTTTGCACATTTTCAAGTCAAAAACCAAGAAATTTGATAAAAAATCCTAACCTGCTGGTTAACCAAACAAGAGATCCAGCATGGTCTCCAAAATATTGATTTTTCACGATAACAAATAGAAGGTTAGGCTGGTGCTATACTCATTGAAATGGTCGACAAACACCCTCGCCTGCTGTATCGTTACGCAATAAGTTTAGCTTTTAATAAGGAAATTAAGAAAAATAAAAAATGATTAAAATTACAATAGTTGCTACGAAGTGTTTTTCCCTATAATAGTTACCTATCTGTTTTTCGTTGGGAATGTTCACAAATGTTCGGAACAATTAAAATCACAAATGGATAGTCTTCTTGAATCATTATTGAAGCGACGGAATAATAAACCACTGTACAATCATTTTTTGTTGTGTTTTTTTTTCTTCGGCCTGTAAAATTTCGTAGTTCAATTGTGGTCTTTAAGTTCAAATACCGTCTGATCTTACACATTCGGTGGGCGGAGATGTTACGATTCAATATACATATAATATTTAATACTCTCGTCGTATTGAGCTAGTACTAAAATTTCCTGTAATAAATATTACATACATAAATGACTTAAATATACATGAAATCAACTGCCGTTCTGACAAAGATCATTCAGACTGCTTCTATTTCACTTAGCATTCCGTTGGATGACTTATACGCGAGATCCGCGCGTGCTGAACGGTTTGGTGCGAGTTCCTACAAATCCATCCTGGGGTTGGATGAAAATGTTTTTCGATCCATGACGCCGCTCGAGGGAAATAGAATGATTTCTTATACCTTTTCGTATCCCCTCTTCGTTTTGAGCTTGAAAGCGTTCTCCGTTCTTCTCGACCGTTTATACAAACGTTACTAGTCGCAGTTTTTCGTCTGGTCCCTTCTGGGGGCACCGCCGTTATTACGTCCGTGTTTTATTTTCATGGATTCCCACCGCGCCGCGCCGCCAAAGGAACGGTGAATTCCGATATGAGCCACCCTGTTTTATGCTATCCCACCTGTCAGAGCGGAGAGAATTTTCACACGTCTCGTATATATATTCTTGCCAGTATGTATTCGTCAGTGCCCCCACTATCTAGTTTTTTTTTCGAAACCTGAAAATTATATTATGTTTTGGCGAATATCTAGTTGAGGAAATCATGGAGCCTCCGATGATGACGGGATGGAGATTGATCCAAAAACGATTGACGATTTCCCGGGTAACACTGGGGCTTGTGTCAAGTACGGGTCAACGTGAACGGAACCTCTCTGGAACCTATCTCAAGTTGGAGTGTATAGCGAGTATAAAACTTCATCTTGGGCTGTCACAATGTTGTAAATTTGAATAATGACCCAAAACTCGAGCACGGTATTGATAAAGAGAATGGTGCTATAAATTCTATGTACAATAATCGTGCACTTGTGTCAAGTTCCTTTGCTCTAATTGTGAATGCTACCACTTGCCCTGAACAATCACGACTATTCCGCGTCAGTGGGCTTTCCGTTTCCATGATGGGCTCCATTCCAATCTCTGCAAATAACACAAACCGACGGTGTCCCTTATTTTTAGGTACAAAGTAGTCGCCCACTTGTTCAGTCTGGTTCGGGTTTTGCGTAATAAAGTTTTATGTCCCTTCGAGCTCGTTCCAAGGCGTAGCGCACTCACTGTACTGAAGAAAATATGCTTCGGAAGGAAACTTGGTAATCATAACGGACTTCCTTTTCCCTTTACTAAAGAAAGAGAGAAACGAAAGATGCTGGGCAATAGGATGGAGCGTGGGAGAAACCGTCTCGGGAAACTTGCGTCTTTCAGAGGGACGCCGAATAACTTTTCCGTCTTTCGAGGAATGATTAGCTTGAGATCCAGTTTGAGTGATATAGAGGAGCTATCAAACCTATTGTTTTCACCGAAACACACAGGTTCAGCAAAAAAAGTCAACGTAGAACAATTAGAGAAAATGGAAAGAACAAATGTCAAGAAGAACTCAGCACAGCTACGAGGAATTTCACAAAAACATTCAATAAAAGGTCAAGACCTCTGACAGATTCCGATGAACGAGCACGAAAACCCTCAAAAATAGTCCGTAAAAACGCTTCGGGCAATATTTCGTCGCCCTTGCGACCGGATTTCAGCTGTATCGTCAGGCAATAAGTTTCGCTTTTAATTAGGAAATTAAGGAAAATAAAAATGATTAAAATTACAATAGTTGCTACGAAGTGTTTTCTTCTATAATAGTTACCTATCTGTTTTTCGTTGGGAATGTTCACAAAAAATGTTCGGAATAATTAAAATCACAAGTGGATAGTCTTCTTAAATCAATATTGAAGCGAAATAATAATAAACCACTGTACAATCATTTGCAGCGTTTTTGAGACGTGCTCTTCGTCCCTTTCACGCTAATGCGTGAATCGCTATGTCAAGCATGTGCGGGAAAATCGATTCCACCTTTTTTGAGAGCTCTTGAAAATATTTACTATCAAAGTTGTCTCTCAACTGCTGCTGAAATATTATTCAGTTGAAATGTACCTAAGCCTAATGATAAGTGATATATAAGCTAATTTTGGTTCGCTTGCCGTCGACAAAATTCCCTAGCAATCATTTTTTTTTTATTTTCTTTTCCTTTTTTTTGTTGATGACTGAAATTATTTAATGTTTTGTTCATGGACTGATAAATGTGAACTCGCGAGGAGACATATCTGTTTAAATATCACTAGATAAATTATACATTCCTCAATGTAAATTTTTCGAATTTTGATTTGAAATTAAATGAAATTCTTTTTATCATTGAATAAAAACCTAAATATGAATTGAGTGAATATGAAATGAGGAATATGAAACTATTTTTTTCAAATTCGCGAACGCGACGAAAAAAATTTCAAAGTCCTGAGTCGTTCGAATTTGATTGTTTTCACTTTAAATTCGAATTCAACGTCTAATTTCCTGTAGGAATCATTAATTAATCAAATTGGAACGGTACTGTAAGTATTTGCAACGGATTTTCAAAGTTGAAAAACATGAAAACGTGTTGTACTAAAAGTACACTAAAAGTACTGATTGCGGTGGTCAATTTTCTATCGTCTTAACGTCAAATTCGGATTCAGCGATAAATTTCCTATAAGAATGGCTATCAAATTCGCTTGAAAACAAAAATTAATTTTTCACTCTCAGCGGAGCTCGCAATATCGGCCGGTGAAAAACTCGATTTACGGAAAATAATTTCTCTGGCTCTGTTTAAATTTTTTTCACCAAATTTTTTGCTATGTACGTGTGTAAGGCGTTCAAATGAAGGCTTCTGCATAATAAAACAATTGATTATCATAAATTTTGACCCCGAAAATCACGGTTAAAGTCCAATTTTCGAGCTTTCAGAAACCGATTTTTTCGGACCACTTGCAGATTTTTCCGAGAAATTAAAAAAATCACAAAAATACATCGTGGTAAGACACAACTTTCCTAAAAATTTCAGATTTTTATCTGTATTGAGAGAGGAGTAAAAAATCGTTAACTGTTCGGTTGAAAAAAATCGCAGGGGTACCCCTTGGATTTTTCGCGAAAAATTTTTTGAAATAGATCACGCTCAAATTCAGCATAATGATAGTTGATGATGTGTATATCAATAATATATGGTTCATTCTTTGTTTCTTTTGCACTATATAGATGAAAAGAAAGTTTAAAGTTGAAAAATGCGATGTTGTCGTGTATAGTGTACTAATATTGTTGAATACCTCACAAACGGTTGAAAAATGGATAGGTACATTACATGGGGAAAATGTGGACAGTTAAATGACCTATCTTTTGGTGTATTCAAACATCTGAACCGACGACTTTTTGTTCATATCATCCACTGTGCAAGTTAGAAATCTTGGAAAACTTGAAAGTTGAAACGTCTACCTCAGCTAAAACTTTGCGAAAGTTGAAAAACCCAATACTTTATTATACAAAGGAATAAGGGGGTTGGGAAGCGATGCCGCCAGGGGCGCTCAGCCCCTAGTTGAATAATATACCAATATTATTGAATTCTTCGTTGTTGTTTTGTCGCATCGTTCATTCTTCGCTGTTGAGATTAAGGGGGAGAAAAACATGGCGACTTGTTCTCCTGTTTTTTATTAACTAGCCAAGCGCTTTCGCCCCTTCGGGCATCATCAGGGCTTCGTAGCACCATTACAAGGTGTCCACGGGCTGTACTGTTTTGCGAAAAATTTAGCTTTTAATTTGGAAATGAAGAAAAATATAAATTATTAAAATTGCAATAGTTGCTAAGGAATTTTCCCTAATAGGTAACAATCTGTCGTTCGCTGGAAAATTTACAAATGTTCGGAATAGTTACTATCACAGATGGATGGTGTTCTAATTAATGTGTGATAATTATTGAAGCAAAGGAATAATAAACCACTGTACAATCATTTGCAGCGTTTTTTTATTCGGTCAAAAACCTTGTGTGAAATAATCAACTATGACCAATAATTGAAACTAGCTCAGCCACCCCACGTCGATATCGGCTCGAGAATCAAAATTGGCTCAATTCAATATGGGATATAAAATTGGTACTTTCCCAAGTACGAGCACTGACTAACATAATTTATGGGATGATATTCGCAGAGAAAGAAGAACTATCCGTTCAAGAAATATTATCCAAACTGGAACTCTCCGCTGCAAATAATCATCCGATTGCGAATCGAAGCGTTTTGGGTTGAGGAGAGCTGCCCCGGATCAGTGATTTCAATTCCCTAAACGTTTCATTATTGCCGTTCGAAATGAATTGAAATGGAATGGAATGTTCGACGCTAGGAATTGCAGCGAAGTGGAGCTGGTCGAAGGAGTAAAAAAGTATCTCGTTCTCATTGGAGTTGGCTGGTGCTCCTCGGCCAATATTTCCTTCTCAGTCAATGCCGTCAATTGCAAAGCCTCCACGAACTTCTCTCCTTTTTGGCTCGTCTTACTTATTAAGCGATAGGACGAGAGAGAGAACCTGGTAGCAAAGTCGTTGGCGTAGCAATCCTTTCCGTTTTCGTTTCGCCATTTCAAGCGCTGGTGCCCTCTACGGATGAAGGGAAGTACCTATCCCTTTGGATGCTCTTCCGACTACTTCTCGTCCGTCGGCTGTTTCCTTATATTACACCAAAACTTAGATCTTATTAAGCGCCCTTCAGGAGACTTTTCTTTCGGAGGTTGCTGCTCCCATCAGAAATCATGTTTATTATATACTAGGGGCTGAGCGCCCCTGGCGGCTGCCGCCGCCCAACCCCCTCAGAGGGGGGCTTCGCCCCCCTCAGCTATCGCGCACGGTCGGCCCGTCGGAGGGGCTGCGCCCCTCCTCTCGGGCCTTACATATTATTACTCGGAGGTAGTGTCCTTTTCACTCCTATATATAGTACTATATAGTACAGTATATAGTACAGTATATAGTATATATATTATAGTATATGGTATTATAGTATATGGTAGTTATGGTATATAGGTATAGGTAGGTAGGTATAGGTATAGGTATGGGTATGGGTTTAGTAGTTAATTATTTGTGTATGGAGAGTGGGAATCGATAGGTATTATTATTAGTAGGTAGTACTTAGTAGTAGTTGCTATAATTTGGTATGTAGGTGGTGGAGTTCGAACGTACTTTGTATCATAAAGTATTGGGTTTTTCAACTGGAGCAAAGTAGGAGCAAAATTAGACATAACGACTGTAAGTTTTCCAAGATTTGTAACTTGCACAGTGGATAACTCAAACAAAAAGTCGTCAATTCAGATGTTTAAATATACCAAAAGATAGGTAATTTAACTGTCCACAAATTCTCAATGTAATGTACCTATCAATTTTTCAACCGTTTTTGCGTTATTCAACAATATTAGTAGACTATACACGAAAAAATGACACTTTTCAACTTTAAACGTTCTTTTCATCTATTTAGTGCGAAAGAAACAAAGAATGAACCATATATTATTGATATAACCATCATCAACTATCATTATGCTGAATTTGAGCGAAATCTATTTCAAAAAATTTTTCGCAAAAAAACCAAGGGGTACCCCTGCGATTTTTTTCAACCGAACAGTTAACGAATTTTTACTCGTCTCTCAATACAGATAAAAATCTGAAATTTTTAGGAAAGTTGTGTCTTACCAAGATGAATTTTTGGTATTTTTTTTATTTTTCGGAAAAGTCTGCAAGTGGTCCGAAAAAATCGGTTTTTGAAAGCTCAAAAATTGGACTTTAACCGTGATTTTCGGGGTCAAAATTAATGCGAATCAATTGTTTTATTATGCAGGAGTCTTCATTTGAACGCCCTACACACGTACATAGCAAAAAATTTGGTGAAAAAATTTCAAGCAGAGCCAGAGAAATTATTTTCCGTAAATCGAGTTTTTCGCCGGCCGAATTTCCGAGCTCCGCTGGCATCGGTAATAGTGAAAAATAAAAATTTCGTTTTAAAGCGATTTTGAAAGCTATTCTTATAGGAAATTTAACGCTGAATCCGAATATGACGTCAAAACGGCAGAAATTTCACGACAACTATAAGTTTTTCCAGTTTAATACTACGCCACTCCTACGTTTTTCAACTTTGAAATTCCGTTGCAAATACTTACAGTCCTGTTCAAATTTGATTAATTAATGGTTCCTACAGGAAATTAGACGTAGAATTCGAATTCAAAGTAGAAAAAATCAAATTCGAACGATTAATAATATTTCTCGAATTTTTTTCGTTTTTCATACTTTTGAAGTTTCAACTTTGGGATTTTTTTTCGTCACGTTCCGGAAACGGGACAGATTAGGTGCTGTGGAAGAAAATGTAGGAAATTTAACGTAGAATCCAGTAAAAATACGAAAATGGCTAGCGTATATGATAGCTTTCGAGGAATATTCCACTTTATGTCAAAAAACGTGTTTTGACTTTTCTTTGATCGCGAATAGCTCCGCGGGGACATAACATAAAAATATAATTAAATACACCAAATTGTAGGATTTTGATAGCTCTTTCTCGGCTCTGAGTATTTTACCTATGTAAAAGTAACCGGTTCAAAAGTTATTTGCGAAAAACATGCGAAAAAACGCGAAAAACCGGGTTATAAAATTTCAAAGTGCAATAAAATTTGAACAGAGGCCTAATTAAAAAAAAGAAGATTTTTTCACACGATCAGTTTGTCTCAATTGAACGGCACTATGACCAAAATTTGATTACCTATTCCCAGTTTCTCAATCAATTGGATACCCAAGATTTTTTGACCTTCGCTTCGGGCCGCTCTAGCTCCGGCTAAAATCGATCAACGAACGAATTCTTGTACTTTTTCGTTTAAAGAATTTATCCATGAACAAAATGCGCTCATAAAATTTTATCGCGTTGTGGGAATTTTTCGAGAAAATCGCGATCGACTGCGGAAAAACGTGGTTGCGGAAAAGCTCAAAAACGTACATAGACCTCCCCCGAGGAAAATCAAGGTCCTAAATCAAAATTTCAAGGGTTTTTTGCCGTATCATTTTCAAAATGCTAAACGAATATAGTGCCAAATTAATTTTATCTTCCGAAATGCGGCGTCGAGTCGAGAGCGTTTTTTGTGTATCAAAAACATCAAGTGCCGACTTTGAATCGCTATAGCTCCGCGGGGGTTGAACCAAACCTAACATTTGTAATTACAAAAATGTAGGAAATTTAACTGACTACAACTTTGCAATTCATTTAGTATATGTAAAAGCTTATGGTTTGGCCGCCAGATCGCCCGAAAGCCGAAATTCCTGAAAACCGACTTTTCCAAAAAACGACGTTTTTCGATACATTTCGAATTTTTTAAAAAAAACGAAGTCAAAAATCGAAATTCTGAAGGTTTTTCAGCCGATGGCCTTAAATTCTAAGCATACCCTATTTTTTTCAACCAAATCCCTCCGGCCAGTTCCTCAATCAATAGTATACCCTCTCCTCCTCCTGGTTGTGTAGTTTTATATATATAGACTAGGGGCTGAGCGCCCCTGGCGGCTGCCGCCGCCCAACCCCCTCAGAGGGGGGCTTCGCCCCCCTCAGCTATCGCGCACGGTCGGCCCGTCGGAGGGGCTACGCCCCTCCTCTCGGGCCTTACATATAGCTTTGCGGTGGTAGTGTCCTTTTCACTCCTATATATAGTAGTACTATATATAGTCTAGTATATAGTATAGTATATAAATATAGTATATGGTATAGTGTATAGTATATAGTATATGGTATATAGTATAGGTATGGGTAAAGGTATAAGTATAGGTATGGGTTTAGTAGTTAATCATTTGTGTATGGAGAGTGGGAATCGATAGGTATTTTTGTAGTAGGTAGTACTCAGTAGTTGCTATAATTTGGTATGTTGGGGGTGGGGAATGTATCGTACATTGTATCATAAAGTATTGGGTTTTTCAACTGGAGCAACGTAGGAGCAAAATTAAACATAGCAACTGTAAGTTTTCCAAGATTTGTAACTTGCACAGTGGATAACTCAGACAAAAAGTCGTCAATTCAGATGTTTGAATATACCAAAAGGTAGGTAATTTAACTGTCCACATTTTCCCAATGTAATGTACCTATCAATTTTTCAACCGTTTTTGCGTTATTCAACAATATCCGTAGACTATACACGAAAAAATGACATTTTTCAACTTTAAACGTTATTTTCATCTATTTAGTGCGAAAGAAACGAAGAATGAACCATATATTATTGATATACACATCATCAACTATCATTATGCTGAATTTCAGCGAAATCTATTTCAAAAAATTTTTCGCAAAAAATCCAAGGGGTACCCCTGCGATTTTTTTCAACCGAACAGTTATCGAATTTTTACTCCTCTCTCAATACAGATAAAAATCTGAAATTTTTAGGAAAGTTGTGTCTTACCATGATGTATTTTTGTGATTTTTTTTATTTCTCGGAAAAATCTGCAAGTGGTCCAAAAAAATCGGTTTTTGAAAGCTCAAAAATTGGACTTTAACTGCGATTTTCGGGGTCAAAATTAATGCAAATCAATTGTTTTATTATGCAGAAGTCTTCATTTGAACGCCTTACACACGTACATAGCAAAAAATTTGGAGAAAAAATTTTAAACAGAGCCAGAGAAATTATTTTCCGTAAATCGACTTTTTCGCCGGCCGAATTTTCGAGCTCCGCTGGCATCGGTAATAGTGAAAAATTAAATTTTCGTTTTAAAGCGATTTTGAGAGCTATTCTTATAGGAAATTTAACGCTGAATCCGAATATGATGTCAAAACGGCGGAAATTAGTCGGCAACTATCAGTTTTTCCAGGTTTAATACACGCCATTCCTACGTTTTTCAACTTTGAAATTCCGTAGAAAATACTTACAGTACTGTTCAAATTCGATTAATTAATGGTTCCTACAGGAAATTAGGCGTAGAATTCGAATTTAAAGTGAAAAAAATCAAAATCGAACGATTAATAATATTTTTCGAATTTTTTTCGTTTTTCATACTTTTGAAGTTTCAACTTTGGGATTTTTTTTCGTCACGTTCCGGAAACGGGACAGATTAGGTGCTGTGGAAGAAAATGTAGGAAATTTAACGTAGAATCCAGTAAAAATACGAAAATGGCTAGCGTATATGATAGCTTTCGAGGAATATTCCACTTTATGTCAAAAAACGTGTTTTGACTTTTCTTCAAACGTTAATAGCTCCGCGGGGACATAACATAAAAATATAATTAAATACACCAAATTGTAGTATTTTGATAGCTCTTTCTCGCCTCTGAGTAATATACCTATGTAAAAGTGACCAGTTCAAAAGTTATTTGCGAAAAACATGCGAAAAAACATGAAAAACCGGGTTTTAAAATTTCAAAGTGCAATAAAATTTGAACAGAGGCCTAATTAAAAAAAAGAAGATTTTTTCACCCGATCAGTTTGTCTCAATTGAACGGCACTATGACCAAAATTTGATTACCTATTCCCAGTTTCTCAATCAATTGGATACCCAAGATTTTTTGACCTTGGCTTCGGGCCGCTCTAGCTCCGGCAAAAATCGATCAACGAACGAATTCCTGTAC
This sequence comes from Tupiocoris notatus, assembly GCA_037159825.1. Taxonomy (NCBI): domain Eukaryota; kingdom Metazoa; phylum Arthropoda; class Insecta; order Hemiptera; family Miridae; genus Tupiocoris; species Tupiocoris notatus. The sequence goes on along the minus strand of JASJUZ010000128.1, from coordinate 480,632 downwards.
TTTTTCGTTTAAAGAATTTATCCATGAACAAAATGCGCTCATAAAATTTAATCGCGTTGTGAGAATTTTTCGAGAAAATCGCGATCGACTGCGGAAAAACGTGGTTTCGGAAAACGTCAAAATTTTACATAATCTTAGCTCACGAGAAAACCAAGTCGAAAATCGAAAAAATGAAAAAAACGGGGTCAGGAATTTCGATTTAATTGACGAATATGTTGTCAAAAAATTTTTATCGTTTCACAATTTTTCTCCATCCGTGAGAGTTTTTTCAAAACGTGAAAACAAAGTTTCGACTTTGGATCGCTATAGCTCCGCGGGGGTTGAACCAAAATTAACAATTGCAATTACAAAAATGTAGGAAATTTAACTGGCTACAACTTTCCAATTCACTTGGTATAGACGAAAATCAATATTCAAGGCGCTACAGCGCCCGATAGAAAAAATTCCGCGATCGCGATTTTTCGCCCAAAACACGTTTTTCGATACATTTCGAATTTTTTTTCAAAAACAAAGTCAAAAATCGAAATTCTAAGATTTTTTCAGCCGATGGCCTTAAATTTTAAGCAACCCCTATTTTTTTCGTCCAATTCCCTCCGGCCAGTTCTTCAATCAATCGTATACCTCTCCTCATCCTCGTTGTGTAGTTTTATATATATAGATTATGAAAAATTTCTCACAGTTCAAATGTAAAGTTGATAGAATTGATTCAGCATCATTACCTGCCGTGCTTAGTGAACTCTGTAAAACAACGCTGCAAATGATTGTACAGTGGTTTATTATTCCTTCGCTTCAATAATGATTTAAGAAGACTATCCAATTGTGATAGTAATTATTCCGAACAATTGTGAACGTTCCCACCGAAAAACAGCTTGGTAACTATAGGGGAGAAAACTCCGTAGCAACTATTACCTATATTTTTTCTACCAGTAGAAAATTTTTTTACTTGGGAGATTACAATGGCTTATTATTGAATAATAAACCAAAATGGAGGCAGATCACTCAAAGATACCTCTTTTAGCCCTCCTTAACGCAAAGCTTACCTTTTGATGGGTCTCACTTTGGCGGTTTGGGGAGCTTATTTATTTATTTTAGCTGCTTATTCATGCTGTTATTGAACGACAGAAATGAACAGGCGAAATTCAATCATCAATATTGACTCGTCAATTATTTTCAAAAAGAAAAAAAATCAAAGAACACATACTTATTTCGGGTGCCTTTTTATTTGACACGTATTTATTTGGCTCAGAAATTGTGCAGAAACAGTGCACGGTAGTGGAATAATTCTAATGATAGAGTGAATAAAAAAAGTTCCAACGCGGAATATTGGAATATATGTTTAACTTGATAAAAATTGCACATTTGCAACAAGCAGACGTAATTAATTAGCATACCATTGGTGATTGCTGATGATGATTGGTGACTGCCAGACTATGAAAATAGATGCCAAGTAACCGTGGTTGTCGAGAACAGCGTGATCTCCAGCGTACAGGATCGCCTTCTCAAGTTGTCACTGAGGTGGAGGCATTTAGAAAAATAAACTCTTGTATAGTGTTGTTAGAAGCATTAAATACCTACCTAATAACTTAAAAAGAAGAACGCAGAATAGGTGAACTTAAGGATTCGACGGATATGAAAAGCATTCCAGATTCATCGGAAATCAGTGTGACAATAACCATATTGTGTGCTCGTTTTTGGCCATGTATTTATTAGATAGCTACTGAATGAATCGGAAGACAGGCCTCTGTTTCATATTCACGTGGAAAATGTCACAGTTTCTGAATAATAGCATGGCGAAAAACGGCGAATGGAAAATAGCCCTGGAGAGTAATCATTCTTCCGAATAGAACTTTTATTTCGGATAGATCCTCATTTTATGATCCCGACGGTGACCAAACACTAAAAACGTAACGAGGTGCACGGTACTGTGCCTATGGAATAACCACTGTGAAAAATCTTGGAGTAAGTGAATTCATTCTTCCCTCACGGTTAAGCCTACGGTTATGACTATCCTTTGTTTCTGGAAAATAATGAAAAAAAATTCCCAATAACCTCCATGAGGTAAATGCCTGTAGAATAAAATTTCTTGACAAATGAATCAAATGACTTGAAAATATTTTAACATTTATATTTTTGGGTCGTTCAACACGAATGCAGCGTTGATTAATCGTAGACAGGTTAATACTGAACATGTTGAAGCTTAATTAACTCCTTTCGAAATTAATGAGTTCAATTTATATGGAAAATGGCCTGGAAGAGAAATTTCAGCCGTTATCTTCATAAAAGAGACGGTTTATTATTCTGTTGGGACAAGAAGGCCCAAAACCAATAAGGACGATAAAAGGACAGGTCAATAATTGGACAGTATCCTTCGTTTGTTCAACCCCTCCCCTCCCCCGGAAGAAGCCCTAGAAGAAGATCTCGTGTTGGACCTAAAATCGCAACTTGTCGACTTGGTGGTGATTGGAGGAGCGCCTAGGGAGAGCGGCTCGGAATAGCTAAACGAGAAAAAATCCTACTTTCGAGATGAAAAACAGGTGAGAGTAGAAACGTTAGGCGCGTGAATCGTGAAAGATGTTCGTAAGATTGTATGTATATGTAAATGCGTTGGACTACGAGAGTACCTACGTTGTATTCGTGTAGTACTTGAACGAGAACGTTGGAAGCATAAGAGAGATATGTGAATATTGTGGAGTTCTCGGGCACAGATAAATGTGAGTGGATCTGCAGCCTCCTCCTTCCATTCCCCTCCGTCCACGTTCATTTCATTCAACCTCCTTTGCCTTCCCACCCTTCGTTCGTGACGTTTACTCCGAAGCTTCAGAGATATTCCGTTTTATTTCATTTCATATCCTTTCTACAACACGATTCCTCCACTATAGTCGTGCTGATCGCGTCCCTTACTGCGTATAGGGCTAGAGAGAAAACACGGTGTCATTCGACCTTTCCTACTCACACACGAAATTGAAAACGCGTCCGGACACGAATGCTCACGAATTCAACTCGATCCACGGCCGTCCAGCAACGGAATGTGCCCTCCAACCGAGGCTTACCCATGCGTCACAACTGTGTCACTTTTCGAAGGGAAAAATTCATGCTAGGCGTGACCAGTAAAGCTTGAGTGAACAAGGCCCCTGAGTTTTCTCTCTGTGACATTTAGCCAACTTTCAATGTTACCGTACCTGCAGCCCTGGCCGATACGTTCATCCATGTGTAGCAATAATGGTCCAACTCGAACTATTTAGTTTCAAGGTTGTTAGTTTATACCCATTGTCCTAGCTGGACCGAAGTCGCGTAGTGACCGATCGGTATGCAGGTCGTACGATCAAAATGTTCATTCTACTTGAGAAAGCCTTTTCGTACGACCAAGTGAAGGTTCCCTGCGTTTATACAGTTTATACATCATACAGACGTACGGCTGAACGTACGACCATTAGCGCCTTTTTAGGGCCTCTCGCACACTGATGCCGACTTTGCACAAAAGATACCGACAGCAAGAAATAAATTGAACCCCGTACATTGCAGCCGACTCAGTCGTCCAACCACGGGGTTTTTCACACCTCAACGTCAGTGACAAGCGCTGTTCAAGCGAAATCGCTCGTCGAAAATTCGATAATCTTCAAATTCCCATCAACGTTTTCCAAAATGTATTAAAATGTTTCCGATTTCATCCGGAAAAAGCGGAAACATTTATTCGGATCATCGTCTAAATGTGCCATTAAATTTTGAAGCTCTTCAAGTGCTTCTCGTTTCTGGTGGATCTCATAAACCCATTCTTCTCGACGACCACGATTCCTCCGCCTCCTAATTAAAACACTCCTCTCGCAGAGATAAAACAAACGATTCATCATGTTGAATTGAGTGATGGTGAATGGTGACTGAATTTTTCTCCGACCAATCGGCTGAATTGTGCGAGGGAAGTCGGACGATCTAGTCGGGCGTATTATAGCAGTAGCACGTAGCTCCAGTGAGTGAGAAGCCTAGTTCTCTACCGTATCCCGTCTACTATGGAGGCAGATATTGCGTTGATGTACGGCAACATTTTCCTACCAGTGGTTGAGTATCAACAATACTGTAATATTACACTACTATATTATGATATAATTGTGTAGTTTTCCCATTCCTTGAAAAAAAAGAACTGCTAATTGCCCAGAGAATTGGTTTATGAATTGAGAAAAAAAATCTATATTTAGAGTCAAAATAACTTTCATTTTTTTACGCCTTTTCATGTTTTCAGCTCTGAATCTGAATTTGAAAACGAATGCCAACAAACTTATCAGAATAGAATAGGAAACCGCGAGACAAATACACCGGGAAAACACGGCAGCAAGCCTCCGTCGTTGCGACCAATATGCATGCGTGTTGGTTTAAAGCTTACCTATTCCAACTAGAACTTCGACGAAGAATTGAGCACTTTCATGCGAAAATGTTGCACTTAGGGATGGCTCAGTTCTCATCGGTTCTATGCTCACAAAAGTCCACAGAGAGTGTATTTCTCGAAAATAGGGCATTTTGAGAAGACCCACTGTTGCGACCTGAAAGTGAAAAGTGAACTCATAGGTAGTGCAGTATTCATTTTGCATGTGAGTGGAAACATTCTCTATAAATTCAGCTGCGCTAGGATTATTTGAAACTACCCTTGAACTGTTACCTTTTCATGGTCATGTCGAATGGTCAGAAACTTTCAATACGTACTGGTGTTTGCCCAGTTTAGTGTTTGCTTGGTTCACCAGCGGTTAACTCATATTTAGAACACAATGAGAGCTGCATGGACAAAATTTTCTCTGAAAGTAATTTTTGAACAAATGGCGGCTATAGCTTGTTCAGTAACGATATTCTAAGGAAATCACCTTCAGAGACATGGAGGGTAAGGGACTAGTAGTGCTCATAAATTCACTCCGTCTAGTCTGCTGACGCGTCTAGTTAGTTTTCAGGTTTATCAGGAGCAACGTACAGCCCTCTTTTCACTTTTAATATTGAAAATATGGATGCGTGTAAACTAACCACAAATCTAACAATCCTCGTTAATTCGTTTGCTAAAAAAAAAAAATTTAAAAACTAATAATAATTTCAGTTTCATATGGATTTCCTTCTCTTTTCTCCTTTCCATAAATTTTTAGATTATTGTAGCAATTGGGGATATAATTTATCATTGTAATAAATCATTATAGGCTCTTCTCTTTCTTCAGTGTGCTTTGACAGGGCATCTGTTTGGATGAAAAATTGTTGCAATCGCTGAGAGCATTTATCAAACATCGGTGCGTTGTCTCCGAATTCAATTTGCGGAAATAATCTCTTAAAAATTCGCTATCCTCGGTCGATTATAATATAATCGACGATCGATCGTTGGTCGATCACTCTCATCGAAGCAACTTCAGCACATATTATGTGCTGAAGTTGCTTCGATGAGAGTGATGATGGCCGACGTGATGAGAAAATCGTTAGTGGAGCCGAAGATGAGGGGAATTAGTAAGTAGTCAGGTTACTAAATACTCACATGAACGTTGTATTCCTTGCAGGCAGTCAAAGGGAGAATCACCGTTAACAGTGAAGCACAATGACCACCACCTTACCTACAACAACAAGCTTTTCTCTAACGAGGTTTGGCATCGTTCCACCTTCCGTAATATCAAGTGACTACGTACTACACGTTCTGTAAAAACATCGGAGCTTTTTGTCTTGCCTTTTATTTCTGCAGCTGTCCTTTTCGTGGAGAGGGCTGGACCCATGGTAGAAGCATTCTTTCTCGGTTAAGGTTTGTTGTAATAAAGGTTGGGTGGTGTCAAAGAGACACGACTTCAAGGAGGTAGCTTCAAGTACGCTAGGTTAATAAAAGTCTTTGCCGGCAATGGGTGTCTGCCTAGTGTGGAGTCTCGGAATATGGTGAGGGTTGGGAACAAGGACGAGAGGCCGAAGGCTCCTGTGCCTCCCTATCACATGTGTCGTGTACGTGAGTCGTTCACGTCAACGTGTTTGCCTGCCAGTGTTCGTTGTAACAGATCGATCTCGACTTTGTGTGAGTGAGGAATGACAGGGATAGAAGGGAGAAAGAAGGCCAGTCTACGAAGCTTATATTGCCAAGCCCTTCCCACCTATTCCAGTTCACCACACCACCTTTTCATACCCTCCACACATTCTACTGAGCTTTTCTTGCTGCCTTTTCTTGTAGGTGCGTCGTACGCTGGCAAGGTACAACTCCGATACCACAATTCGAAGCTGTTTTCGGAATGCTCAGCCGCCCAATGTCCACTTTAATACACAACTTTCTTCGTAAGGCCTTTTTATATTTATTTGCCCCTAAACAACGTCCTAAATCGGTTCGGACCTCGGAATCGGTTCACTCACCAATACTAACGTTTGAAAACTCAAAGCATGCAAATATATTGATTTTTGCGAAATGCTCCAAGAACCCGGGTTTATAATTTGCATTCGCGATTATTTTACTAATAATTCCGGTCATTCAAGCGAGAAATTTTTTTTTTCTCGTACATTATTTCATGTTAATGGACGCCAAAAAGAGAAATATCCTTAAATGAAATATCCTGCGGACCCTATGGCTCCACGTCGCCCTGAGGATGCCCGATTATGCGAATGTACTCGACCAGCTAATAAAGAATTGGAGAATGAGTCGCCTGGTTTTTCTCCAACTCACAACCCCCGGACATCAAGAAATGCGACGAGAAGGGAAATAAGTTAAATGAAATAGCTGACTCGTTCACTGACACTCCTTCATGATCTTATTAATTTGGAAGATTGATTTTTACGTTGGCCTTTATTTCGTTTGTGGGCTCATCCTCCTCCTTGAGAGAACGTCAATAAAATTTATTTCACGAATTTTCAAATGATAAATGATAAGGGAAAGGTCTTTAGGGCAGACTATTGATCTGATGATCGCTGCTTTACGTTTATCAGAGTACTGGCCTGGAACGATTCGCCGTTTCAACTAATATGTGACTTGGGTTGCTCCGAACCATGCAAATTGAGGTCGGTGAATAGATCCGCCGCGCCGTTTGTTCTTACGTTTGTAGAAGTGGGCCTGCCATTAATTTGCGCTTCTCTACGACTAATTACTTTTCCCCTATCGTACAGGAAGGGCGTTTATTCAAAGTAGACATGGTCAACAATTTAGTAGAATATGGTCGATCGTCAACAATTCCATTAGAGCAGATCACTTTCTGCCCGCTTTCCTTCAAATTGAGCAAAAACACACACTTGCTACACGTTACTGTTGTGTGTAGAGACGGCAGAAAGGTGAGAGTAAGCTTGAAAAGGCAGAAAAGGGATGGGAGTCAGCGAGTTCACGTAGCATTAGGCTGTAGTAGAAGACAAACGTAGCTGTTTGTGTGTGGTTCAGCAGACGTTGAGGTAGAGGAGAGAGCGGGCTTATGAAAAAGTCATTTACGGGGTGGAGGAATGGCAACTCCACCTGGACGATTTGCGGCAATGGGCTCCGGCTGTGTCGTGCAGCCGTCATGTACCACCATGAGGCCGTAGCAGGATCGTGGAAGGAGGAGTAGAGTAACCAGAATGGACAATGCGTTTTGGGAACGAAGGCATAGCCCAGAGCAGTAAAAAACGGAAGAGAACAGAGGCTGAAATACACTGGAAGAAATGTGGATCCGGAGTCAGAAATGGAATAATGAAGAATTCATGAATGGATGGAGCATTCATGCTCGTTTTTCAACAACAATGAGATTCGGTGAAAATTGTGATCTGTTGCTATTTTTAGCTCTCATCAATGAAATAAGCGCATAATTTTTGGGACAGATCAATCAACTGTTTGACCTTTTTTCAGAGAATGGATTTCATATTATTAGTACAGTAAATTTTCATATAACAGTATCCTAACTTCAGCTCACAAATATGTTGCAATATTGGAGAAGAATATGCTTAGCTAGTTGGTCACCTTTTACAGAGCAGGTCATAGATTTTCATGCACCATGTATAAAAAGAATTGTGTTCATATTGGTTTTGAAATAAACTCTAACTAAACCACTCTGAAATTATCTTCAGAATTTCAAACTATCTCTGAAAACGAGCTACGTACATCGCCACTGAGTTGTTCTCACATTTGAATAAGCTTCATCCAGTTTTACATCCACGATAAGACGTAGTTTTTATAGTACATTATAAGTATTACTAAGGTTATAAAATATCATGTTTAGCCGTTAATAAAATGGTGCGAAATAACGTTAATTACTCACTAAATCCTCCATTCTACCGAGGCATTCAGGATGTCGGAGATAAGGTAGGTACTCTAAGGTGCTTTCCAAATGAGGCGAAGGGCACGTTAGATGGGAAGAAGAGTAATTATTTTTCAAGTGCTTCAGTTTGAGATGTTATTTTAAGTTTTCAATCGGTTTTTTATTCAAACGAGTAAGTTTGATTGATCTCCTATAGTTTCAACGGAGGAGAGTGTTTGGCAAATATTCAAACGAGCAGAGTCTTGAACTGTTTTTATTGCTTAATAATAAATTACCCTAAGTAATGAACCACATGGGCCACTGCCCTTAGCATGCCCGATGTGCCCCGAACTTCTGTCTCTCTCATTAAATGTCTCACTCGTCTGCATGAAAACATTAAATCGTGCTGATTTGACGGATCCGCCTTAGGAAATCTAGTTAGGGTCTTTCCTCTTTAGCCTATTCAACGGCAAAATAATATTGAGGGGGAGAAAAACGAGGCGACCTCTTCTCCATTCTTTTTTATTATCCAGCCGAGTACTTTCGCCCGTTCGGGCTTCTTCAGGGCATTATAGGACCAAGGGTACCTATGGCCATAGGTTTTTCTCCCCCTCAACCTACAAAAAGAAGTAATGCGACCACCTGGAGAAGGCAAAATAATAGTTTGTGCTACGAACTTTTACTCACCAATTGGTGGTACGACCGGAGAGAAAATGTTATCTACAAACAGCCCCTCAGGTGTCGCGTTGACTTTTCACACCGTATGGCCATATGATGGTTATTTCAGCTGCCTACCCGTGTAAAATTGGATTCTCACTTCCCCGGGAGGAATATCGAACTGAATTTCGAGACGAGCTTAGTCGGATCGATGAGATAGCCATCGTCAGCGTCCACTCGATGTCCCCTGATGGCCTGGGATTGATGGCCTTCGTGCAATTTTCACGATAGCTTCCTTTCTGCACAGAACCAAGTACTTGGGGCGGGAGTTGGCGAAAATTAAATATTTCACGGTCGGGTTCACTTGAGCGAATGCCTGTGTGCATTGGAGTTTTCCGCTTATTCCTATTTTATGATCGCTGAGATTAGCACTTTTGTTTCGATTTTTACAGGCTATAAGAGTCAATATTTTTCTGCGTTTGAGTTCTTAAAGTGTTTGTTATAGTGCAGATTACACCAGATTTCTTGTATATTGGGGTCATACATAGTACCTCCACGTTATGAGCAACTTTCACTTTCACTAGTAGATGTTTTGTATTTTGATTTTTACGGCCGCAAAACTCAATCTATTTGAACGTTTAAGGTCTTAAAATGTTTAGGACAGTGATTGAATGATGCCTGATTTTTATCAAATGGGTCACATACAGTACTTTCGCGTTATTTGCATGTTGACAATATTTTGATTTTCACGGACAGCAAAAAATATGAATATATTTGAACGCTGGGGGACTTTTAATGTTTCTATGTGACAGCAGAATATCGCTTGGTTTTTGATATTGGGGTTACATGCAGTACTTCCTCGTAAAACGCATTTTCCGTTTATTTTTTCGAGCGTTATTGTACTTTTTGGGTCTCTGTGCTCTATATATGACTAACTTTGACCACTTTCACAAAACTTGTTTTGTATAGTTTTGATAACACACAGTACTTCTGCCATACGCCGTTTTTTAGCTTTCGAGATTTTTATATATCGCAAGAGTGAATATACGAACGCTGGGAGACTTTAAATTGTTCTATATGACAGTTGAATATTGCTTGATTTTTATTTTTGGGTTCACACTCAATACTTCCTTGTAAGACGCATTTTCAGTTACTTTATTCGAGCGTTATTGTACTTTTTGGAACTCTTTGCTCTCTATATGTCCAACTCATGATATGTTACCTTTGGCGGGTGATTGATGATACAGTTTTATCGTTAATGTCACATACCGTACTTCCGCTCCTACATCAACGTATAACCGATGAATTTCTTTCTGAGATCGAGAAATCATCCAGCGAAGAACATCGAAAAAGTGTCACCGAATGTTGCGAGGAAGAATGTTGTACGCAACACACGGCAGAAAAGAGGTTATAGTATAAAATAAGTAATTAGTGAGAAAACGTTAAGCTTCACGTTATTACAAACCCATTTTGCCTTTTTGCACCATGGAGGCTTCCTCGGGTTAATTTGTTTATTAACGGGCAATACCGATAATTAATTAATTAATTAATTTAATTTCTTTGCATTAAATTGAACTAATGGTTGAGGTAATCATTTTATCCCCATAAATAACGGATCAATTTTTAATCATCGCTAAGTTTTCTGTTCGTCCCGTTGCATCAATGAATAAGTATTTTCATATTTTCAATTTTCCTCACGGCTGTTCCATCTACTGGAGCGTTGGAGTTTATATTAATTTGCTATAGAATATCGTTGATTTTATACGCGTGGTATCCGGCCTCAAATCGGTCATTTGAAACGAATAGCAGGTGGGGAATGGTTAGGCCTCACTGGAAGCGAAAAAGGTGGTGGGTGAAGTCCGGACACATCGGTAATACGTTTACTACTGTCTCTTCGCCGGACGAGCAACCGCGCTTGATTGCATATTAGTAGTCTGCTCAATTAAATCATTGATTGCGACCTAAATTAACCGTGTGATGGCAAAAGCGGCTACATGCCGCGGAGAGAGGTCGTGTGATAATTTCCCCGATGACAGGAGCGATTAAACCTCCCTCGCCCTCAGCAGCTAGTTCACAGACCGGAGCTGCGGCGCTTCAGTTGATTAAAATGTCATCATTATGTGATTCTTGCTGCAGATGAGCGACTTGACAGTTAGGTAAAACGACGAGATGACATGTGCCAGTGAATGTGTTACTGATTTGAGGCAGGTTATGAACTATGTCAACAATTTATGTGCTATTACTATATGGCTATAATTGTATTCATCTCTGTCAACGAAAAAAAGAGCACTACGTAATCGGGGCATCTCATCATTCAATACTGGTTTCTTCCCTATTTCGAGCTTTTCATATAAGACGCAGGGATATAAAGACGAGATCGACGTTTATCAATCGAAGATTATTTATACAGATTTATGTAAATAAATAAAACTGCACGATGAAGGTGAGGAGAGTAATATTAGGAAAACTGGCGATCGGAGATTTTTTGGTGAAACCAACTCGGGCCAAGAGGTAAAATACTTGTATACATTTTCTTTTCTTTATTCTCAAATGCCATTAACAGTTTGAAGACGTGTGTGGGGAACACCCACTATCCTCTTGAGAAATGACAAAGGATTGATTCGCTACCGCCACCTTCTCGACAGGTTCGGTTGATACGTACAGCGTCACATCCCTGTTAGATCGACCCGTTTCGAGATTGCAATCAGTGGCTCCTTAGCTTGGTTCAATATGGATAATTATCGGAAGGGACCTCTTCCGAGGAAGTCACGATAAAAAGATACACATTTGAATGTAAAGCGTTTGGGCATGGGCAGTAAGCTCGGTTCCCTCGTCTTCAACAGGGCCCAATCGACATTAGGGATGGGCATCGGACATCAACTAATCGATTAGTGTCTAATCGATTATATTTTTTCTTAGTAATCGATTAATCGATTATATTGTTTTCTTAGTAATCGATTAATCGATTAATCGGCAACTTGCTTGGAAGCAGCAAAAAATTTAACTTTATTTATGGTAAAACCATCATTATCTTATCAATTACTTACCATTCTTTTCTAACTAATCAATACCCCATGGTTTGACAATTTTAAGAAGGAAAAATGAGTAGACGTAGGTAATATGAGAAACAACAAATTCCAAACAAATGAGAAAATTATTTTTAATTTACAAGAACAATCGTAATTCTAAAGAAAAAAAATTCTATCCTTCGTGTAATTCTTTAGGATGGAAAAATAACTATATCAGAACTAAAATAGTTCTTCTATTTGTCTTTCTTAAATTTTATAAATAAGACATAACTGAATCTGACGTTTAGTTAATATACGTAATTATTTATTAATCCAATATTTCTCGTCGGCGTCCTTGAGAAATAGGAGCTTATTTGCGAGGTCAGGAGCCAGCCGGCTCCTCTGCTCCCTCAAAATTTGGCCAGCTTGTGAAAAAAGCCTTTCTGACGGAACAGAAGTCGCGACAGCTGGCACGTACTTAAAAGCAATGATCTCCACTTTCTTGCCCTCAACAGACGATGCAGACATCAGTAGGTACCTACAGCGTGATATACTTTCTTGCTACCTACCTACGTCATAATCGATTACAGTCTAGGATTTCGTTTTTTCTACTTTCGAATTTTTAGTCTATCCACTATGAAAAAAAAGAAATTAAATTAGAAAATTTTCGGTGGCGAAGCGTTTATTAATCGGTAACAATTAATCGATTACCCGATTAATCGAGCCATACAAACATCGATTAAAAATTAATCGATTTTTCACCCTAATAATCGATTAATTCGATTAATCGATTAATCGATGCCCATCCCTAATCGACATAGATGTACACTTGTACAGATGGTAGATCTACCAAACGTGGTCAGTTGTCAGTTGCTGTTGCTGCGCCGAGCGCCCACAACGGGAATTAAATTAATTATGTGGGGTTCGCAAAATGAAAATGAAGTAAATAAGTAAGTAAATAATTATTTCGGCACCTAAGATTCTATTAATTTTTTCCTCAATAATGTTTTGACAGCTTGGCGAAAGAATTTTTGTTTTTTCTTCATTTAATATTCTGATCTCTCCGGTCTCCGCCTCAAAACAAATTTTGAGGGGGAAAGTATGTTTTCGTGAGCGAAGAGCGAATAAAATGGCTTACTATGGAATGGAATGATGATAACAAACCAATTGCGGCGTTTTCAGCCTTACAAAGTCTGGTGTATCTACTGGCTTAATTTGACGTTCAAGCAAACGTTTCCGGTCGCGAAACACTCAAATTTCCTGTCCAATTTTCCTCGCACGCGCTAGGTTGATGATATTAAATCTTTGGTTCAATCGTGCTGGATACGATGAATTAGTCATCTTTTGCTTGTCGCACTCCATTTCTGTATTTGGGTTGAGGGGGGGGGGGGCAACACAGTGGTTCTACAAAGCCTTGATGAAGCCTGAAATGGTCAAAGTGCTCTACCTCAGCACTGAAAATAAATTATGTTCTATTTTTTCCACTTTGCTTCCTGGTGCAGATTTCGACATTGCTAATCGGTTATCGATAAAAATTCGAATTCATTGCAGGATCTAGAAGCTTCTCGGGTTGTCATTGCAGTGTTGAAAGGAGGAAAAATAAAACGCAACAGTTCTTCATTCCTTACGGACGTGATCGAAGTTTTTGCTGCTAATAAAGAACGTTACGACAAAATGAGGCGGAATCAAAGCTTCTGTAAGCCTTGAGTTTGAGAGGGAAGTTCGCATCGGCTAACCATCGCGTGGCGTACGTGATTCGACTTCGCTCAACTGACCGTGTACACAGACATGGCAGAAACTACGCTCACATCTTTTTACAGCAAGACCATGTGCTTCATAGAATACGGCTGTAAATCTCTTAGCTACGAACTGTCCTCTAGACTCCTCGAGATAAAAGTTGACGATAAAATGAGAAAAATTGGTGCGTTGATATCTAGGTTTTTAACTTTCCCGATGAAAATGGTTGAATATTTAATGATAAAACAGAAAAACCAGTATAATGAATGTGGCTGACGAATTACAGTTTTATTATCTCACCTTTCAAAACGAATTCCATGGGAGATAATGCTCAGTCCTAAATTTAACAAGTTAGGTTCTTCAACCTAATACTTCACTCAGCTTTTTATATCTGAAATATTTCTTAAGAATTCTAGAGGATGTAAGTTTGATTTGGGTTGGGGTATTTTACGCTTCGATATTGAGCAGAAAGTAAATTAAACAACTTCTTTTTCTTGTCGTCGCATTTTTTGATGTCCATGGATTTTGAGGGAGGATAACCGACTCATTCTGCGATTCTTATTGGCTGGCCGAGCACTTTCGCCTACTCGGGCATCTTCATCATTGACCCCCCCAACTTATGTAAGTAGAATATTGTTAACATTATCAAAACAGTTTTTTAGTATATTTAACCTTAGTGAAAATAACAATTCTGGGCATAGAAAAATCAGGCAGACAAAATGTGATTTAATAAACCCTAGTAACTGAGCCGACTTGGCTGTGAACCCTAGTATGGCTCCACGTAAATAGTTTATGAATTCTGTAACTTTCATAATTGTCCTGTTTCTCCATGATAACAAACATTAAACGATATATATATGGTCGCCCTGAAGATGCCCAAACGGGTGAAAGTGCTCGGCCAGCCTAAAAGAATCGAAGAATGAGTCGCCTGGTTTTTCTCCCCTTCACAACCCATAGACATAAAGAAAAAGAAGTATAATCGTATTTTTAACTATTGGGAGTGCATATCCTTGTCCTCATATATCCATGACCAAAGACTAAACGCTACTAGCTTTTTTTAATGCAATGAAATTAGCATTTATCCGTGACCTAAAATAATAAAGGTATGAATTCTATCTTAAGATACGGATATGTGAAGATAGGAATCAGCATTTGATTAAAACCAAGTCAATTTTTGCCTGTGTAAATTAATATTATTGGACACCGATATTCGCCGTATTTCATCATAATATGATGCATTGCATATTATGCTAACTTATAATCTTGTCTTCGAATTTTCGCGTCCGAAGGGAAGGTTTTGTACTGTCGTATATTTTGCGTCCTCAGTTATCCGTGTCCTAAGCGCTAACTAGATAGCCGGCCTGTCATTGCACACAAATTACCGAGGACACGAATAAAACGCCAGTTTGAGAAGTTCACTCTTTTGAGGGCACCGATATGCAGTCAAATAATTGAAGATATCAGTAGCCTCTTAGGAACATAACTGAGGACACGAATATAACGCTGGTTTAAAAATCTCTTAGGGCACCAATAACTGAGGAACCCGATATACACACCCGAGTGATGAATTTCAGCATAGCTATGAAAATTTTCTGCCATTTTATCAACATATTACCCATATTATACCCCATATTATATTATTGTTTTATTACTCTTTCGCGTCTGAAAACGTTTCTCCGAACTGTGCCGTTGTCCCTGTGTTACCTGTAATGTTGCTTTGTTTGTCTTCCTGTTTATTTGCGATTTATTGTCAATTGGGCTTGTTCCCGTATATGTGCAAAAATAAATAAATATTATTGCGTACGACTCAGATGTCGCGACGTGTTTACGCACCAGTTGTGTCAGATCTCAGATAGAGCTGAACCAGCGAGCGTCGTAATGATCCGGTGTTTTACGTCCGTGCCACCTACTCCCAGCCAACAGTCATCCAACCATTTCAACCGGTTACCATTAGCAGCTGATTGTGGGTTCTCGTGACAGTTGATTGTCCTTATTTCTTCTGAAAACGCAGCGGCCCCCTCGCCCTTACCTGACCCCATGAATTGTTATATTAGAACGACCGCTCCACCGTCCTTGCTTATTATGCGATCTCATTTTTCCCCACAATTGATTCGTCCCAACACCGTAGCTTTTTTTCTGTCGTTTGCCGATCGGCTGCTAACGATATTTTTTTAGCTCGAAAAGCGAGCTTGTGGTTTCTGTCCCTATCGCATTGTCACACCTTCTTCCTTGGCAAATTCATTTAAAAATGCTTCACTGCTGGCAACCAATTCTGGGTTGAATATCAGTGACGTTTTCATTCAATGAAGAATTTTGGTTTATTATTCAATAATAAACCATTGTAATCCCCCAAGAAAAAAAATTTCTAACCCCCTCAAAATTTGATGTTTTACGTTTCAAGGCATGTAGAATCCGAGTATCCAATAAAAAAATCCTCTCTGTCCGTCGTACGCCGTCAACACTTTTCCGGCCAAACTATAATAGCTAAATTCTCGAAATTTTCATCAAAAATCAATCTCGGTATCACAACGGCCAGTTCATGAACCACATGAGGGGAAAATTCATACTTTCTCTCCCTCCACTCCCTTCATAGCTCCATGGGAAAAAATAAATAGCAACAGCAAGGGTAAAAAAGTTTATATTTTATTATCATGAACAAATTTTAGTAAATAAAAAAATATAAATTTTGGTATATACATTTGGCATATATTAATTAGTTTTACGTTTTAGATGTGGCAGTGTTGGTTCACCCAACCTTACCAGTTTGCTTTGTTGAGCTGTTGCACTTGCAACGATTGGTTTTGACAAAGATATTGAGTTATTAATAAAGAATTCAGAGTCATTTTTAGTTCTTTTGATTCCATATTTTGTGCACAATATCTGTAGCGGTAGAGCGATCGTCGCAGATGAGTCACAGCCCCCTTCACACTTTCCAGCCACCCCAGAAATGATTTAAACAGATGGTCAGGGAACGTAACTTTAAAAATTTAACTTTGATCCAAAATAAATTTTGAGAGTACCATTATTTCTAGTTTTTTTTTTTTGTACTCTTCCCTCTTCCATTTTAGACCATTGCCTAAAAATGGGTTAGTTCCTGATTGAGCTGGCCTAGAATTAAACCAAATCAAGCTTATTCTAAATTATTTATGCTAAGGGAAATAATAATTAATGTTGAAACCTACCTTTACTTTACTAGCTTTGTCGTCTGCCCAGTGCCTGCTGCGGTGCTTCCGTTCTGTGTCAAGTAAACCATAGATACTTTATCTACTAGTGTTTTCACTTTTCAACCTTATCAGAAGCGAAAATAAACTTCCTACGTACAAACAAATTATAAAGTTATCGAAATTGTCCATCGACAATCGTTTTTACTTTAAAAATTGCAGCTAAAATATAGTTCCGGATTTTTCCCGCTAGTTTCAGGAAAGTCCCGTTGATTCCCGCTCAAGTCACGAGAATCCCGTCCAATCCCGCCAATGTGCTGAAAATCCCGAAAACGGGACAAAAATCCCACAAGTGGAAACACTGGCCCTGCTCTATCGATATCGACAGCTACCAAACGTGGTCAGACTGGTCAGTTGCAGCGCTCACCCACAGTTGTAATGCAGAGTTCTAGTTCTACTCTTTTCCGTTCCGTAAAATGGCCATTTTGGGCCCGTTTCAAAAGATTTTTTACTCTGCACGTCTGCACTATGCAACTCTTCATTGCATAGTCAGCATTTGAAATATGAAGAGTAGAAATAATAAATAATTTCTGTTCCTTAAAACTCACTTGCTATGATGCCATGAGGATACCCAAAGGGGGGCGTAAGGGCTCGGCCGAATGGGGAATAAGTTGCCAAGTTATTATTCTCCCTCTCTAACCCCATAAGTAAAGATAATAGCAAAATACAACGTGAAAATTCTGAAGGTGAAAATAGTAGGTGTTTGCAATAACTTCGCCGTGAAGTTAAACCATGAAATATTAGATAGCTGAAGTGAAACGGGGATAGGTAGTTGGAGCTATCGGGATAATATAGTATGGCGGCACACAGCTGAGAACGGAAAAAGAAACGATCTTTATCATGAGAAAACGAGTTCAAAAACAGTGTTTCACTCTCGTGACCTGAGGGAAACACCTAATTGACCTCAGTATTCAAGATACAATATTTCTGAATATGACCGTTGAATAATTGAACGGTTAAGGATAAATTGATGAGAGATTATTGTGTTCTCGCTGGCATGAATTATGCAATTGGGTTCTTAGATGGCGACGAACCAGAATTATTTCATGACATACAGGTCACCAAAATGTTGAATTTTGAATGATGAGGAATTGAAAACGAAAATGCAATGTTTAAATGTTCAACGAAAACCAATGAACGACAGCCATGATAATGATTTTGACAATCTCTAATCTGTTGATGAGAACGAGCCTCATCTTGCAGCTGCCATGGAGAACGGAGATACTCTCAGGCCCTACTGTACCTGGGTGATGGTAATAAACATTACGCTAAGCTATTTTTGGCACTTATTTAACCGTGATAGGTCATCCATTTTTACCTATTAATTAACTAGATTAACCTTTTATGCTAGCTTTTTTTTTATACCCGACTTGAAAACCTTTTTGCTTGAAAAATACAATAATAATAAAAATAAAAAACTCCGAAGAGGAAAATGAACAAGCATGTCACCTGCTAAACATTGCCGAGTCTAGAACAAAAATCCGAAACCTAATTCAGTGGATGAGATGCTACTTTACGTTTCACATTTCCTTGAAAGTTTAAATAATCGTCAATGGTGCTTCGAAATAATTTTTGATCTAACCCCACTGCACCAAGAGCGGAATATAAATTACTAGTGTTAATAAAATCACATTTGAAAATCTTTATCATTTTTTCGTTTTCGATTATGGGCAGAATGAGGCCAAAAAAGCAATCGAGCAAATATTCTAAAAGTTATAAGTAAGCTCGCAAAGCCAGAAGTGGTATTTTTTCGCAAAAATCGCGTTTTCCGGCATTTAGGTATGTATTTCCGTATCTGCAAGGCTGTTATTAGATGGTTCGATTATTAGATGGCTTGAAATATAGAAAATTTATAAAACCAACCTTAAGAGAAAAAAGCAACCCTATCGGACTTACAGGGATTGAAAGACGTCAGAGAAAACATGCCGAAAAAAACCCGATTGTCAACTCGAGTCACTTCCTCCTTATGAATTAGGCTGAAAAACATCTCATCGGATATAGTAAACAATTGTATCATCACAAATATATATTTTCAATGATAACAGTGCAATTTGGCCGGTGTAACTTATTATTGCCTGGTTTCACATGCGAAAAAACGCAAATCGTCTTGAGAGCCGTGTCAAAAAATGTTGGAAATCCGAGCGGAAAATGTTGAAAATTCGAGCGAACCGGGATAGGTGAAAACCGTCAGAGCAGTTGGTTTCCGTGGGGATCACAACAGACTACACGTACCGTGCAGCAGCGAAGTTTGCGATAAGGTAAAGCTGTTCATCATTTATCACTTTGAAACTTGTCAGAACTTTTATACTCGCGTCCGGGGGAAGCCACCGAACGTTGGGGCTGGACCGAGTTTGACGAGTTGCGCGGGCTTGCCGTGAAGACGAAGCATTTCCTGTAGCTAAAGGATACACTCTCTTCCTATACGCAGACATTAGAGTAACCCTTTCTACTTCTATACTGTCCGAACAACAAGCATCCCGATTGTACGATCGCATCACTTCTGCTACTCGTACTCAAATTACTTGCACTTGAATTATTTCAAGCCAGTCTATCCCATATCAACAGTGTTCACAAATGTTGAGGTGATGTAAGGCTGTCTGATTAGGGAAGACGTCCACGATAATATCTAACATACGTGGTAGAAAATTAGATACAGAGAATAAGTTGATCCACCTCGACTGACATTTGTACGCCTTACCTTAACAATTATAACGTTTCATTAAGTAGGTACAGAATAATGGAAACATTATACGTACCTTGTAACTACCGTAATGTACAAGAGAATGAGTAGTATTATGAGCGTATATTTGTTTATTCGAGGCTCGAAACCCTCAAGCCGAAAATTAACGATTCCATCCGTACAGATGTCAATATTATCAACATTATCAAGTATGTAAATTTTGATTTTTCATCGTAATTAGGCTGGTGATGATTATATCCTAAAAAATTGTTTCTCAAAATAAACGTATTGCATTAGTAGATAAATGATGATTATGATATTTTATTTTTCGCATCTTGCTATTCATTAACAGGAGCAAAAAAATCCGAAGGGAAAACTTTCGCAAATATCCTCATTTTTATCATTTCGATTTTCCTTAATTGTTACATTCTATGTTTGACTAATCATCCATCGATATTACAGAAGAGAGTGTGGGCGAACATTCAAACAAGTACTAAACTATTATTAGTAGCTTCGCATTCTCGACATCAATTCATCATGGCCAATTTCCCTAATATTCACAAATTGCTCACGAATTCTGTGGTATACAATTATCCATTAACGCTTTGGTAATGGTCTCATCCGTTACTTTTTTCCGTGAAAATGTTTTTTCCGGCATTTCTCCGAATCTTTGCCCGTTATTCATGAATAGATAGTACAAAAAAAAAAAAAAAAAAAAAAAAAAAAACCCACACGCCAATTAGAGCAACGTTCACCGTTTGTGGTCGGCTAAAAACGGCGTATCAACACCTCAATGTATAAAAAATTGCTGCAAAAAATCTTTATCGATATAGAATGGCCGATTGAAAAAAGAAAAAAATTGCGTAAATAGATCTCTCAGTGTTTCCATGTAGAAGTCATAAAAAAAAAAAAAAAAAACTGTAACTAATTACGAAATAATGATATTTGTGTTAAGGCCAGATTTAACTTGGTGCAGTACTACTTATATTGAACAATGAATTGAACTTAGCGTTTCACGCTCTCTTTTAGATTTAAAAGTGATTATAAAGGTAATAACAACAGGTGTGTAATAGGACAGTATATTCATCGGGCTGAACCACAGTGTACCCACATGGTAAAGATGATTCATTTTGTAGTTCGAAACATGATTGAAGTTATTGACGATGGAGATGTATAAAAATAATCTATGGGCGCTGAAGTTATTGACGATGGAGGTGTATGGAAATAATCTATGGGCGCTTCACTTCCTGCAACTCTCTGTTCACGCCGCATGTTGTACAATCGACAGTCGTAGAATCTCCGGACTGTGCTAATTCGGAAATGGCAGGTAACATAATAATTTATAGTAGTACCTACTAGCAATAGTATAACTATAATTATTTTTTTTTATTCACGTGCGTTCTGAATTCCATATTCCGTACGGTCCCAGTACTTCTGTTTACTGCATGAACATAGAAGTTATGTGGGAATAATACGAAAAGTGTAAATTTGCAATTATGCGGAAATAAAACTTTCTGGATTAGTTACAGCAAACGAAATTCGTTACGGCCTTTTAAATTGCCCATAAAGGTGGCCTTGGTTGGCGGAAAACTAGCTTTTCCAAAGTCAAGGCAGACAGTGCTTTCCTGTGTAAAAATATAAATAGGATCACTACGTTCACAGCTGAGGATTTCTGGCTTCGTGTGTGCTCTTGTCGAGTCGTCTTTGTCGTCTAATGACAGTGTTGGCCCTGTCCCGGCTCATTTCCCACCTTTTCATTGCAGTTTCACGTTCTTGCCTTGTGCCGAGGCCGTGCGAATTCCTCCTATTCGCTGAGGGGTCGGACGCCACCTCTGAAATTAGCTGCGAGGGTTGAAATTTAATTGGGGTTCGTATCATCCTAATATGATGATATTATTATTAACTAGAAATATTATGGTTAGTTAAAAACCATCCGGGATAGGATGGCTGTTATTTGGAAAGCGTGCGCGAGGATGGATGTAATTTGAAGATGTCATTTTTGGAACCATAATTTATGATGAGAAATCCTTGAGAAAAGAAAGATTTTTTTGAAGTAGATACAGATTTAAAAGTTCATGAACCGACGAGAACCAAACGCAGCAAGTATCTATTAACATCAGACTGGAAATCCACTATTATCAGAGTTGATTCATGAGTTGATTCGAGTTCAGCATCGGTAAAAAGGAACGGTAACAACTATTTGGGTTTATTATTCAGTAATAAACTATTGTAATCACCCAGCAAACAAACTTTTCTAACCCCCTCAAAATTTGAGGTTTTACGTTTCAAGGCATTTAGAATCCGAATATCCAATAAATAAATAAAAAAATTCTGTCTGTACGCCGTACGCCGTCAACACTTTTCTGACGAAACTGCAAAAGGTGAAGTCTTGGAATTTTCTCCCAGAACCGTTCTCGGTTTTGCAATGGCTCAATTCTTTAGCCAAATCACCACCTCAATTTTAAGGGTATCTTTGAGAGGTTTTGAGGGGGAAAAATTCGTATTTTCCAAAGTTTTTCTGAGAAAGGTGTTTTTGGTATCAAATTATATAGATGTTCGGAATACTTGCCATCACAATGGATAGTCTTCTTAAATCATTATTGAAGCGAGGGAATAATATACCATTGTACAATCATTTGCAGCATTTTTTCTTAACGAGTGGTCAATTTCATCGAACTCGATAGGTATACTTTAGTAGTCGTCACAGAGGCGCATGTAGTTCTGATTTTAGATATTCGTTGTTAGGACTAATGAGAGTAGTTCATGCCTTACTTTGCAACCTTTAAACCGTAAGCTATATAAAACCGGGAAATCGTCGCACTTTTTCGGTAAAACACTATTAACACTTTCCCTGTACAATCAATACAAACAATCACGAACTCATCCAGTCAGCTCGAAAATTTCCATACGATCCTATTTTTCTGAGCTGAAGTTCCCTAAAGCTGTAATATGCATAAATATCCACATCAGCGAACATCCACGATAGCTCTATAAAACGAATATTCCTCTCTCCCGATTGATTTTGACCTGTTGTTTCTGAGAATGCGGGTCAACGTTGCTGTCGAATACGCATAATGCTCAGTTTATCGTTTCCCCAAGCCTATTCCAAACATGGAATAGTTCCACGTTGACATATCCACTGCCTCGGTCAGCCCGCGTCTCCTGTTCGAAAATAATACAATTTGGTCTGGTTCGATTCCGCTTTCACTGAGTATGAAGCGGTTGCAGGAGTGCTGAACGGTGTAGGACGAAAAGCGAGAAATCAGCCAAAGGGCTCTTATCGAATATTGGAAAAATCCCATCCATAAATAATGGGCTCGATCAGGAACATCTGAAGCATACTATGGTACGAAAAGAGAAGCGTCCACTCCACGCAGTGCAACCCGCTCAGCTCAGCGATAGCATCGCCATTAAATTTAATGGGGTTCAGTGGTGGGGAAATGGAGTTCCGATCCCTGGAACTCGCTTTACAAAATAGTTTTCAAATTCATCTCCCGCTCGACGTCGTTGTATCTTTTTGTTCTGTCGTTCGCGTTGTTGGGAAATTACTTTATACCATTCGAACGTCAATACCTCTCCTCACGTCCACCTCCTCGATTCGGGAAGCCTGTGCCAACTCGTTATCGCTAGCGACGATATGACCACCGCGTTTCACTGGTCGGCGAACCCACGTGAATTCGGAGTTTTTTCCACTTTCTCTGAATAACGCTTCGGAACGCTTTTTGAATGTGCTGGCTCGATACGAATGGGATGAGAAGAGGGTTGTCAATAACAAAAATGTTCCAGCTCAGGAACAAACGCTGCGAATTCCGTTGCCACCTCGAAGTGGAGGATTAACGCCATCCATTTCATTCGAAACTCGTATTTTTGCTAACTGAGTAAGACATTCAAATATAATTTTCTAACGAAAATTTATAATAGGTACGCATAAATATTGAAAAATAACCAATATAACTAGTTGAGGTACTCTGTTATCAAGGAAATTATGCCAACACCAACAATTACAATAAACGAAAAAAATCGGAGAAATTCTTTTGTAAAGGACACTCACTGAGGTGTAACCCTCAGTGAGTAAGTGTAACCCACTCAATTTTAATCATTTTTATTTTTCTTAATTTCCAAATTTAAAGCTAAATTTTTTGGTCATACGGTACAGCTGAAGAGTGTGTTTGTCAAGAGTGTTTCCTTCGGGAACTTAAATTTCAGTTACTATGTGTACTCAAGTACACATCAAGTATCAACTATAAATAATTTTAGTTTGGTACCTACCTTTAGTTTTAATCGTAGTAAAAGTCTGCAATAAATTGTTTAGTACGTTTTGCAACAACATTCCACCTTAAATCAGCCTTGTCATCCTCATTTAAGTCAATTATGAAAATGCATTTATAAATGGTCAGTATCCTCTACTTTATAGTGCTAGGACCATGTTGTGGATGAGTATGGCTCAGTGTACAGCAGAAAAACTCTCTCAGCTCATTTCGGGCACAACTGATCGTCATGAACAAGTTTTTCCTGAATTCTAGGTGTTCCCTACTTTAATTTTAAATTGGTACTCCATCTGTGGTTAGATATCTTCTTAGACTGGCTCAAGAAAGGATTGTACAGATACCGCAGCGCTTAGTGGCTTTGATAACTCCAGCTCAATGTTAATAGGCTCAAAAATGAATCTCGGTTTCCCGCTCGTGAGTTCGAGCTCTTATTTTAACTCGGCCGGACTATAATGAAACCTATACAGTCCATTCGTTGTCTACCTACCCATAGAGTTCGTTAAGTTATTCAGTGATAATTAATGGGGTTTCTTACTGGAGAGAACAAGTACAAGCTGGGTGTGAGCTCAGTGTGAATTAATCTGCGCTTCAATACCGTTTGCGGTGTTATCAAACATGAATTATTCACGAGATGGTAAAATACTATTATGCTGACCAGAGAAATGGTTCAGGCCTTGCATATCTCGGAGGTAACGCCATCTCCTTTCTCTTTTCTACGGAGCATTTTATAAAATGTTGGCAAGAATGTATATAAAACTTTATCGCTTGGCCAGAAATTGAAGACGCGTACAAGGTAGTGAGTGGAAAAACGAGGAGTAAAAAATATATTGCACCTAATAAGATTGTTATTTGTGAAGGAGAGATATAGTAGGCAAGTTGAGGGAAAGAAGGTTTGTGATGAAGGGGTTGCGGCCATATTTAAGACTTAGGCGGGAGGTTAGGGAGCGGAGATTCCCGAGGGCGCATCTACCGGTGGCTACGTGACTGAATTAGGTTCCCTATGTCGTCCCTTCGACCCGTCTCTGACCTTCCTCCTCGGCGTGGCCACCCGTTCTAAACTATGACCAACTCCTCGCCATGACCCTTATGGTGAATAAGCATTTTCCAAAATAAAGCCAGACGGTGTTGTTTTGAAAAATCAAAGACCATTTATATCAACTCATTCGACCAGTCATCATTTTTTTGTGAGAAACATCGCTTTCATGCTCGAAATTGGCCGGTAATTTTACGGACGGTAGTAATTCTGGTCAATACTCGAGCTCAGGCGAATGGTTGAAATCTTAATCGGTTCGGGAAGTACGATATTGGTGGTTATAGAAAGATGTACGGCTCTTATTTACCAACTGGTTGCTGAGGAAGACTGCCTGTGAAATGGAAGAAAAGCGAATAATTTGCAAACGAACAAGTATAATCATATTTTATAGCGACATCTAGTTTTCGAAAGCTCTTCCTTTTATACTTTATTATCAATAATAAAACATGGTAATCGCCCAATAAAATTTTATAATTTCCTAGGTTTTTCAGAAAAAGGTGTATTTGGTTTCAATTTCCATTTTTTTGGACGCTGAATTGAATGAGACCATTGCGGGGTCGATAGCTTCATTGGTTTTCGAAATATCGCAGCTTTTGTGTCGAATTTGGGAGATTTCTAGAAATTTGACATGCGGGTATAACTCGAGAGTTCTTGGAGCTATAAAAATCGTTCTATACTGATTGGAATAGTCGTCTAACACTCTCTTCAGCTGTACCGTTCGTCAATAGGTAACTTTAGCTTTTAATTAGGAAATTAAGAAAAATAAATATGATTAAAATTACAATAGTTGCTACGGAGTTTTCCCCTATAGCTAACATGTGTTTTTCGGTGGGAACGTTCACAAATGTTCGGAATCATTACTATCGCAAATGGATAGTCTTCCTAAATCATTATTGAAGCGAAGGAATAATTAACCACTGTACAAGCATTTGCAGCGTATACTCAAGTTCCTACGGATTTCCTTCGCGTTTAAAAGTTAAGTAGAAAAAACGTGCAGATATCCACTAGATTTTTTTTTTAATCTAAAAACCCACTTCTTGTTAATTTTTATTCGAGATTATTTAACCATGGTAATCGCCAAAAATTTAAAAAAAACCCTCAGAATTTTATGTTGTACGTATCATGGCATGTAAATCTGAATATTCAATTAAAAATTCCACAACTCGCAGGAGCAGTGTGACATAGAATCAAGGTCGTCTAAAATATGCACCAGCGTTCGATGACCTACCTTGTAAGCTTCCATTAGGTGATAAACTGAGCATAGAATAATTACGTGCATCATTTTACATTCAAAACAAAAACCTACATTGACCCTGTGTTGTCAGAAGGCAACGCAAATCCAATAATTTTCAAGGGCTGCTAGGGATCTATTTGTTTATACGTAATTATACCCTTAATAGATCGCCTTGTGATATATTCCCTCATTCAAACAAATAGAGGTAATGTTGAAGCGAGTGAGGATTTCAATCGAACACTGATTATTACTGTTGCGAGAGTAGGAATCGTCGATACAAGACGTGTGAAGATATGGAGAGATAATTGTTGATGCCTAATCCGAAATCTTCGAGCAAGAATTCTATAAATTCTTCTGAACGAGGACTTCGTAAATCCTAGTAAAATCTACGCTTCAACTATACCGTAAGGCGAAAAATTTAGATTTTAATTTGTAAATTAAGAAAAATAAAAATTCTTCTCTTTCATGAAGTCACATTTTTTTATGTCCGTGGATTATGAGGGGGAGAGAAACCAGGCGACTCATTCTCCAATTGTTTATTTTCTGGCCGGGTACTTTCGCCCGTTCGGGCATCATCAGGGCGACGTGGAGCTATAGGGTCCACAACCTCTGGCCTCTGTCCGTGGAACCTTTGGCTTCACGTTGCCCTGAAGATACCCGAACGGGCGAAAGAAGCTCGGCCAGCCAACAAAGAATCAGAGAATGAGTCACCTGGTTTTTCTCCCTCTCACAACCCGTGGTCTTGAATGAACAAAGTGTAGACTCGAACATTAGCTCGAGTTCAATTAGCCACATTGTAAAATTTCACCATGGGTTTGCTCGTTTAACCGTGACTGAGCAATCATAACACGTGACCCACTTACTTACTGATGTTCCTAGCCATTTATTATAGAAAATAAGGATCGTGGGAGTATCAAGCTATGGTGGGAAAATATCTTGTTTTTTATATACTTCAATCATTCATGGATTGAAAGATGAGGATCGGTTCAAAAGAACGAATTTGAGAATCGATAATTGTACTAGGCGCCTAAAATAAAAAATTACTTTAGTAAAAATAATCTTAACACTGAAGTCATTAAAATTAACTCATAATGAATTTTGAACCGCTTTGAGATTCAAATTTCGATTCTGAGGGAGACTCAGCTATTTCACATTACAGCTGAACCTGCAAGATCGAGCTTTAGGATAAGGTACCCTAACGGTCGCTTTTGCAAGCCATCTAACACGCTCACTGTCTCCCTCCAATCACAACATTCTCACTTTCATCCAACATCGACACTAGCTATAGACTCACGAATACAGACTGATATCAACCCATCCCAAAGCCAATGCCGATGCCGATGCTGGCTGGCCCTTGGTTCGTTCGAGATCGATCAAAATGAATCCCCGCATTGACGTGAACGGAAGAAGGGCTAGAATAGCCATCACCTCACTGTAAACTGAAAGGGAACTGAAGGTGAAGTATCGAATGATTGTGTGATACCGCGAAGCGATTTTCATTCCTCTCAACTCAGCGTCAAAAAGTCCTTACCCAATTTTGCCGCTGTATTCCTGTGCGCGTTCTTCCGGATCACTGAGAAGCGGTGTAATTGAGAACGCAACCTTTCCAGCACTCAGTGCGTGGTTTGGCTTCCATTCATCCTTGGCCATTCTTGAGAAGGTTTTAAAACTGCATTGTAGGGCTCTAAATGTTTTGGTTTCTTATTCAATAATAGGTAAACCATTATAATCGCCCAGCGACGTTTCTAACAATTCTCAAAATTTGATTTTTTGCTTTTCAGGGCATACTGAGTCCGAATATTGCAGCATTCTTATGATTATAGAACGACATTTGTACCTCTAAAGTTTCGAGTCACATCATTATGCCGAATAGCTCTATTCGCCAACATTGCTCAACAGAGATGAAATAATGGTTTCAGTTGGCCCCCTTGTAAGAATGCAGGTGGCTGATCTCACATTTTTGGATAATATTTTTAGTGGTGATATCGACTGTGCAATAATAATCTCCAGTTATTCTTTAAAAGTGCCCTCGTTTAAGTGCCTCTTACTATTCCTGCTATCTGACGACTTCGTTTAGTTCCTCACAACTGGATAAACAATTTCGATGCAAGTGTGTGCGTTCACAGCGGTCTGAAAAATGATCAGTCATGACGTCCATGAATCTAAGCATAGACGATGATTGGTGATTTCTGCCAGTAGCGATATCGTTAGACACAAATTTAGTTGCTAGGTAGGTAGCAATCCTGAAGGTAACTAATAGGTGGCCTGGTCGGCCCATCATCCCCTTACCCTATTTGTCCAACATCCTCCGCCTGTGTGAGCCTACACGAGCAAGAAGACGCTGATTGATTGACCGATCCGTTGCACACCGGCCCATGGCACCTGCAGGATCTACAGCCGCAGTGAACGAGCCTCTCTCGGCCGAACCCATTCAACTGGCTAAGCGAAATGATCTTGAAGGGCCTTGCGGTAGCGGTTAGCGAATGCAGTAGAGGGGTTAAAAGTATTAGCCTCGTGGGACTCATCCACCACCGTATAAATACGACCATACGATACTTCCGTCGTTCAATATCGAATATTTCAACGACCTTTGTACCGCCTGCAAACCCATTCGCACGAGACGGGCCTTAAACTCGAAGGGGTCTATTTGTTTAAGAGGTACAAACGCATAACTCTATTAAAGGCCTCTGGTGCACTTTCGCTGCTTCTGGTGTTTTCTGCTTGCCATAACCTACATTTCAAGCGCTCAAATGTAGAAAAATATTGACTCCTAAGCCTGTAAAAATCCAAACAGAAACAACTTTGAACCCTTATATCTCAAATGCACAGTGTGTTTTTCGAATTTTGAAAAAACCCAAGTTTGCTCATTCACTAGGAAAACATTTCCTGAAAATGTCGTTGAATTTCATTCATTTTTCAGGAAGATATGGCCATTTATTTCAGTTTGTGACCACAGACAGACGGACACACAGACACTTCTTGTTCAGAAAGTGATTTTAAGTAAAGTTCGATGAAACATTTTTCCAACAGGACCTCGGTTCCAAAGTTAACTTTTCAGACGATCTCAATACTTCCATTTACTACGTAAACATGGAAGTAAAATGAAGGCAACAACGTTTGGCTCCCCAACGCCGTTTTCGAGGGGTATCCCATTGATGAATTTACTTCTATTAATTCCAACCAATCTGAAATTTTCGATTTCGGACAACTAAAAAACTCTTTCAAAGTCATACGACTTACGACATACGACGAGTCATACGACTCTTTCAAAGTCATACGAGACTCGAATTTCCCTTCCATAAAATGGTTAAGCAAGAAACAATTGACAGGTTGTCAATTTATTTATTTCGTTGAGAAAACTTTTTTTTTATTTTTTATTTTTTTAGGGAATAATCTATTTCTATAAGAATTGTTTCATGATATCTTCCAATATGTTCGAATGATTATATTTGACTATTGTTATATAGGTTTTTTTCGCTATTTTCAGGTGAATTGCTGTACTTGAATGATTATGGTCTGGAACGTACGAATAAAACCCTGCTTTGGTAAGTTTCCTTAGGAAAATCGTGCACCGCATCGTACTGCATGCGTGGGGTTGGCTATTCGTTAGATCGCATATTGCGTTAAGATTATTGATGATCTTGATCATTGAAACGTCCTCTTTCTGAAAAATGTAGTGACTCAAAAAAAGTAACTCTTGAAAACGATCAAAACATTATAACCAAAGATACGCAATTTATTTATATAGGCGAACAACGATCTATACAGCTCTCCATAATATCCTACTTGTATTAATTTGACGTTTTGCTCCTCCTGAGGAAGCGTCTTCAGCTCATCCTCCAAACCTCTTCAGCTCAATCCTTTAATTCTCTTAGAGCTGCCAAATATTCTTGATGAGCTGAAGAGGTTAAGAGGATAAACTGAAGAGGCCACAAGAGTAGTGGCGAAACGTCAGTATAATCGATTATGGAATGCTATATTAGCATTATATATCCCTTTTGGAAATAAACGAGCTAATGGAGATCCAGAATTTCAACAAAACATAGATACATCGTAACCATCCATCAGATTAGGAAGCTACGTACATTTACACTCCCCCACTAAATATTCCACTTCATCTACCAACTTATTTTTCGACTCTAATTAAACGGACGGTTCTTGATTTCTTCCAGAAGTCATCGTATGCAAATAAACGAGGAAAACCCGTGGGAAAAACCGAGTCGAAGAAGGAACAACTTGGATGGTGAAGGGCAAAGGAACGAGGGATATAGTGCAAGGAAGGAGGAAGGAGAATTGGGGACGGTGTGTGCATGTGTGTGCTGAAGCAAGAGGAAAGAACCTTTTATTTACTCGCCTCTGCCCTTGGGCTCAGAAGCAGTGCAGAGTTCTCCTATTTGTGCGTCTTTCTTAAACTCTTTCAAACCTTTCCTCAACCCTATACACGGTCCTCTCCACTAGTCGTAAATATATTCTAATTTAATTAAAACTGCACCCTCGTTAGTTGGACGATTTGTGCGTCCACCCACAAATGGGTTTGCAGCGCTGAACTCATTCAAATACCTCTTCCCTTTCATTGGCCTGAATTGCTCTCTCTATTCTATTTAATTTTAAATCGAGATAAATGGATGCTCAATATTCCGATAATCTGAATTGGCAGCATTGAGTATCTAGAGATGGTTCGAATAATATTTCAAAAACATTTATCATAGCAAATGTTTAGTGATGAAACTGAATGAAACCTTCAGATGTTTTAGGATTTAGGCTATCCCGATAAATGCATCAATTAAAGCAGGAAATAGCCGCGATTAACATAATAAGAGTAAAGTTTCGAAATTAAGATTTCTTCGTTGATTTTTATAACAGTGACTTGAGTCAGTGATACTTGATAACTAAAAGGTTAGAAAACTAACTGAAAGTGAGCAGTATATAAACCTGAGTAGGACATCCATCACGTAAAGTTTGATAACGCCTGAACCCTTGATGCTGATGTGTGAACTAACCGACACTCTCTGGCCTGAAAAGAAATCAAGAATGCTCAATACCGGCCACGGTGTGAAAACCCTCTCAGAGGAGAGCTGCTTGATTTACCTAATGTATTCATATTCTCGACTGACTTATTTGATACGCTCAGCTTAGCGCGTAGGCCAACGGTGGAAAAAAAACTAGCCCAACAATATTTTGCAACAGGTATCCATACATATTATGCAAAGTTTTACAGTCAGATTATTTGATATTGCAATTTTCGGCAGAAGTTCTAAAAACGACGCGATTGCGTATTTCAAAATAATGAAAGGTGTACTTAATATGAGAAAAATTAGAAAAGAAGGGCAGTATTAAAAAGCTGTGAAATGGTATAGGCCTCAAATCAGCAAAGTATTCTGGGCCACTTGATGCAGGTCAGAGAGGAGACGAAAAAACGAGATAAATCAAAATCCAATGCATCCAGTGAGGAGTTGGCCGAGCGTTGCATCCATGGTAAAGAAGTGTTGAAACTGTAGGTATAACGATGAAAAAATACATTAAATTTATGGTGCTCCCCCAAGTCACGTGCATGTTTGCGAAATTCAGCTGAGATGACAGCAGCGTTGTTGGGCTAGCCAGTATTAGTTTCAGGAGGAATAAGAGAGAGATCAGATCTCTCTAGTTGAGCTTCAACAGAATGGAGGTCCGTTGCTGCGGACGTCTTGGTGGGAAAGACACGATAAGTATATCACCTCAAGAACTCACGCTTGATCGCTAACTTATCGTTTCTATTGTCCGGCGCTCGCTCTGAGGAGGTACACTCTACCCTAGTGCGAACCAAAGAAAACCAGTGGCGTGCATAGATCACACAGCACTTCCATGTTTGAGTCGGTAACAGGTAATTGTGAGGAGGCCCCATCTTGATGAAACCAAACATGTGCTGGGTAGACGATTCGTCTTCTGTGCAATTGAGGTCGAAATCGTTATTCAGTATATCTATGTAGGAAATAGAATTGACAGTGATGGTGATTCCTTCTTCCTCAAAAAAGAGGACTTTTTCCTTTGGGGATAACATCACGCGTGTACGAGTCAAAACCCCCACTTCGGATGATTTGAAGGAAGCCATAACAACAGAAGCTGCATCAATCGAAAGAGACTTGCTGGAGATTGCTTTGTGTTCACCGAAACTTCGATTTGCCACATGCTACGAGCAAGATGGGCGACATTATTTGTCCAATGTTAGAATTAGAAATGGCTTTCATTTCCCTACAAACTAATACACATTTGAAATATTTATGATTGAAACTAACTTACATTTGTTTTTGGGGATGTAGCTTTTATAGTATCTTCAAAAATGTGCTGACAGCGTACGGATTGGATATTCAGATTCCAGTTACTTTGTTACATAAACCATAACATTTGGAGAGGGGCAAGCTTTTTTCCTCTCATTTTTTTGTGAGCGTTTACAGAGGTTTATTGTTGAATAATAAGCCAAAAATATGAGGATTACTAAGATACTCTGCCTCACCCTAATCGCATCAGCGGTTTAAATACCGCAAGCTCAAACGTGACATCCTATTCTTTGGAATATCTTTATACCTTGAGTTCGAATTCATTCCAAATTTTGAAAATAGTTGACACGTTATCTTAGCATGATACCCCATAAATTTCACCGCGATAGCATTTACAGCTATTTCATCTGCTGGTAGCGGCTTAGCCCTAACCAGCTATTTCATTTTAACTTCCGAATGATTTCATTCAATACCGCAATCATCATACAATTTCTACGGTAATGGGAACCAGAAAAATAATTTTAAAAATGAGGAAGTATGGGGTGTTATCCGAACGATAAAATTCACTCACCTTTATACAATTTCAAATTCTTGAAGGACAATATAGGTTACGATGAGCCATGATTTAAAAAAAAACTCTACCTGGTGAGACGAGTACAGTTCTACACTCGAACATGGGTGTACCTTGTGTGATCTACTCACCAACTGGTCAACATTCGACCTGCGGGTGTTAAATTCATAGCGCGTACGTGAATCTAATGGAATTCACACGGCGTTATAATATTCGTATACATATGAGACCGAAGGTGCTTGGCTGCGTAATAATACCCAAGGATTCGAGCGTTATTGCAATTTAGATGATGAGTTCGGATGGTAGGACGGCCGACACAGATAACGGTTGGAAACGGAGAATATGGCTATTTTAACTGAAATTCCGCCAACGTTTATTGTTAATTGGTTGGGGACCTATCCCCAGCTCTCTGCTCCTCTAACCGTGCGTCGCCGAACTCGGTAGTGGTACGAATCGTATACTGAGACCTCACCCTTTACCTCCGCTAATCTCAGCCCCTGCACACGAATTCACTAACACGGTCACCGGTGGTCAATTTCTACGCGCACTCTTTCTCTCAGTTCAACATTACCCTCTCTCTTCTACTTGGAATATCTCCTATCATTGAAGGCGCGAGTGTCCCCAGTTCGTAATCTGGTCTGAATGTCGGTTACGTTGGTGTGCGTACTCCATCTGACGATTGGATTACCAGTTGGTTCTCGCTTCCTATTTTTCACTAATCTCGAGTTTCCCCCTCGCCCTTTCAATTTCCATTCGCCCAAGTTCACATCACCATGATGGGTTCTAATTACATTATTTAATCATTTTCGTATCGGTAGCACTGTTTCCAACCAAGCGGAGCCGGGTTTCAGTATTCCGACGAATCTATATTCTCCATTCCCTTTTATTTTGAGCTGAATTCGTTTTATTTCACATTTTTTAGTTTTGAATATCGAAGGATATGAACCATTCGGATTTTATAATGGCTTACATTTGCAGTTCGATGAACGGATCAAGGATTATATTCATACCGAGTTAACTCATTTACTCTGAGATTGGTTCACAATGATCAATGCCGATCATGATGCGCGACTGTTCAGGTTCAAAATTAATTATTCGGCAAATGGGTTTTGGTACACGACCATTAGCGGTTACTTTTCCCATGTGGTTGTAATCTCTACAATTCTGAGCTATACATCGCTGCTCATTCTGGCGTCAAATTCAAAAACCCGCAGATGATTGTACCGAGTTATATTTCTAACTAGCCTCAAGCTACTTAACATCATGCCGAATTTTTCTAATTTTTCGAATTTTTATTTTATTTATTTATTCCTTTGGACGAGAATCAAATGTCGTAAAAATTCCTCGAAGACTGAGAAGTTTAGCCAAAAGTCGAAAAGGTGCGCAGATATAGAAGTCAGCAAGTTTCACATTCTGCGCAGACCAACGCAACCATAGTAGTATGATACTTCAGCCCCTGTAAGCCCAATGAAGTTAGGTACTTCTTTTTTTTATTAATTAAAAAGGGGTAACTATCCAGGTAGGTCTCATAATTCTTTTTAATCGAATCCATTTCGTTACTACGGCCCCAGATTCAGAGAGAAATCGTGATTTTTGCGGAAAACAGCAACTTTTGACTTTGCGAGGTTATAATATCTGGAATATAGCTCGATTTTATTGTTATGGACGTCATAATCTATCTGCTTATGAGGGCCCAGTTCAAGTTTTGTTCGAATCTCTGCCATGGCTTGTGGAGAAGAAAGTGTACCGAAAAACGTGATACAAATTTTCAATTTTTTGAGGTTTTTCAAGCACCATTCCGAACCAAGTCGAGATAACAGAGCTGGCTATTCTTCCGATTCGAAAAACTCAACAAGAGCTTTCCAACTATGATAAAAAAATTGTTTTACGTATCATGACGAGGGAGCCAATCACGTTTTGATGAAGCTGTAATTGAGACCCCATAACTTCTGAAAGAAATTTTTTTATTGCTTGTGGTCTTAAACTGTTCAAGTTTGAGTCTAGTTCGCACATTTAAAGTTTTGAACTAATTGGACGAAAACATTTAAGGCCTCCCTGTCAGACTTCCATCACATCATAAAGAAAGGAAAGCACTATAATAAAGGTTTAAGCGGAATATTATCATTAAAGTGTGGTTCACAACGCAATAACAACTTCATCAAACAAGGTTGTAGAACCGAACGCGCAGATAAGATGCTTATCGACGAAAAAGGTACCGATACACGCCACCAGCTGAGGCTGGCCCGGTTGCTAAGATACCAGGTCATGAACTGAAGGAGCGTTCCACCTCTAAAGATTGTTACTTAAACACTGCGAATAAACATAAGGAATAAATAATACTCCTTATTATGATAATAATACGAGTGAGACGTTCTCAATTTATTTAACACTCGCTGTGATATGACCATCTCCGGATTGATTGATCATCATCCCCTAATGGTGTAAAAAATATTTCTTTGTACCATTTCCCAAATGGTTGGGCGACTTTCCATTTCACCTCTCAATCGCCATTATTTTTTAGAGTCGGAGCTTCTTTTGCAGAACGACTCTGGATTTTATCCCTGTGATATACACTCGAGGACAGCTTAGCGAAATGAATATATCATATTTAAGGTCTCTGACAACCGGATATAGACACGGAGGTAATTCCCTTCTTTTCCTTCTCGTCGCATTTTTCGATGTTCGGGGGTTGTGAGGAGGAGAAAAACAAGGCGACTTATTCTCCAATTCTTTATTAGCTGGCCGTGCACTTTCGCCCATTCGGGCATCCTCACGGCGACGTGGAGCCATAGGGTCCACAGCCCGCCTGGTTTTTCTCCACCTCACCACCCCCGGACTGAGATAATGGCTACAAATAAGTTTGAATTTACAATCACTACGCACATAAGTAATAAATTTAATGGAATCATTAGTGCTGCAACTTGAAACTGAGAACGCAATGTTAGTGTGATTTACAATAGAGCAACTTGATGAGCGTCTTGGAAAATTTTTTCCCCTTCAAAAATTACGAGTGGTGGAATAACTGTAACGATCTGCTTTGAAAGTAGACGGGGTAATATACTTGAAGTTAAAATACTTTCTACGAAAGTAGAAAGACGTAAAATAATTATCCCGTGCTCAACAACTGACGAAATCTGTTTAAATTTTCGGTAGCTTAGAAATCCAAATATTAGCTGACAGCTAGAAATAGCTACCGATACTGAGAAGATAAAAATGAGAACAATTCAAGCGAATCTGTTTGAATATAATTCGAGCTAATGGCAAGAGACAAAGAGAGAGAAAAAGTTAGCAGCACTTGCAACGAGCGTACAACAAGAAGTAGTGAAGAACCAAGGTGTATAAATAAATATGTGTTCTAGTCACCTTGGTGAAGAACTGGGGAGGCTTTAACAAACAGTGTTACCAACACAATATCCCTTCAATATTAACTTATCATAATTATATTGTCCACTGCACGAGTGTTTGTTGGAGAATTCACTGAAATATTATCCCGCACGGTGGAGACACTTGAAGCGTGGTGTTGTCTTTCCAATCTATTTGATAGTGGAGAATAACAGGCGGGGTGCGGTGTCTCAGAGACCGCCCTTTCAATAATAATCATCGTCAAATTGACCTTGTTTAAAATCGGCTCATTGTACTTGCTCTGTTGAGACGGTTTTTTTAAAAACATATATTAATGAATTTGGTTTTATTTTATTTTGCTTCAAAGTTATTTATACATATTATAAGCTGCCGTTATAAGATAACTTTTCGGATCGAAATACCCATCAATTATACAGGTATCACAATAGCAGTAGTAGAATTTTTCCCCCGTGAAGCACTCCTCGGGGGCTTCCTTGTAAGGCACTTCCTCACACCATCGCTTATCAGCTTGTGTTCGCGTATAAAACTGCGAGTGTATGTGATAGGTCGGGAGCAGAAGAGGGCGCATGAATCACAGACGCCGCAGTAGCAACCGCGAGTGTGCCCTTTTCCCTCGCTGTCGGGCACACTGCTCTCTCGGCTCCTGCGGGATCGGCAGGAAATATGCGAACATTATCAACTTTAATTGCCGCTCCTCCAGTCGCTATGAATCATCGCTTTTCGGATCTTCTTGGCACATCCACGCTGAGCCTGTTATGTATGGGCTAGCACAAGGTGCTCAAGGCTAGAAGTAAATATCTATGCTGAACCTAGGGAACATAGTGAGTAGAACGAAAATGTCTTTCTGGATGAACGCCGCTGGGTCACATTGATAACTAAAGAGTACATCTGATCCGCAGCGGTATCATATAATTTACATAATAGCAACGCTATACTTTCTCGAGTGTTATCAAAAGTGAAACAATTATATATGTGAAACTGATGTGAGATCATCACATGAGATTATCATGAGTGAATAGAGGAATTGATTTTTTTAACAGAACCCATCGGTCATTATTAAAAAAAAAAAAAAAGTTCCAATCCTTCAAAACCGCATATATACCTTCGCCTACCCTACGCATCAAACCCGCACAATCCCCTGTGAAATCCGAGGATAGATTTCGTCATCGTTCTGGACCCGACCAGCTCCGCAATTCAACTTTGATGGTTATTTTTGAGGGGAAGAAAAATCGTAGTTTCCATCGTTTTTCAGAAAACGGTGTATCTGGTATTAATTTCTATAGATTTTTGGACGCTGAATCGCTGGGTCGATAGCTTTATTGGTTCTCGAGTAATCACAGCTTTTGTGTCGAATCCGGGAGATTTTCAGAAATTTGGCATGAGGGTATAATTCGAGAGTTCTTGTAGCTATAAAAATCGTTCCATACTCGTTGGAATGTTCGTCAAACACTCTCTCCAGCTGTACGGTTAGGCAAAAATTTAGCTTTTAATTTGAAAATTAAGAAAAATAAAAACGATTAAAATTACAACAGTTGCTATGGAGATTTTCCCTATAGTTACCAATCTGTTTTTCGGTGGGAACGTTCACAAATGTTCGTAATAATTCCGATCACAAATGGATAGTCTTCTTAAATCAATAGTGAAGCGATAGTAGTCGCTTACACCACTGCACAATCATTTTCAGTGTTTTTCTTCCGAATTTCTCGATTCCTAAACTATTCTCGTGCTTCAAACACTTCGTGCTGCTTGCCAGAATTAGGGACATGACATGGAACTCAGAAATCTCCAATATTCATTGTTGTTCATCAGCGATGCGAGACCTACTTTTCTCCTGTTTCGCACATGTACAAGGCTGAACATTAATGAATCATAGTCAAACTGTATCAATGATGTTACTCATCACTTGAACCCGTCATTTGTTTTGAGCCATAGTTTCTTGAAAATAATTTTTGTACCACGAAGGACTGAATTCTTCAGTATTACACACCTTTTTCTCAGAGCGTTCGGTTTTAGGGAATTATTGATATTTTCCGTTGGTTGTATCGAAATGTGAGAACTAAGAACTTGTTCAATCACTGTGTGTTATCTGCATTCAAATTTCATGTCGAATATCTTTGAATTTTACAATTTCGTGAGTAGTAAAACGTTAATTGCTCACAGAGGCTTTAATAAATAAACAGATTACTAAAGGATTGGGTATTTTGTTACCAGAATTTTCGGTGAAAGGGATAGAAACATTTTTCAAAAATAAGCCACATTATAGCGTATGTGAGCTTTTGGTGAGATTATGTTCTGTGTTGCTTTCCGTCTGGCCGGAAATATTCTGGATGCAAAAACTTAAGCTGTCACCTTTGGAATTCGGAAGGTAAACTCCATTTATTGCTGCCACGACAGTCCAGACCGGCGCTCTGCTCTTGACTGAAAAATTCACTGTGAAAAAAAGAAAACTGGAAAGGGTAACCTCTTCGTTGCATTAATCAAGAGGCTGAATAAGTGATAAGGCCTTTCTACTTTTTTGCCCACAGCACGGATCGTAAAAGCAACCGTTTATTTTTGTGAAAAATTAAACCAAAGTTGCGGCGATACGTAGGCATAATGGCAACTCACGTTATTCACCGAAGGATGAATTGGTGGTCTTCTCTCATGTAGTCTAGCTGAACGCATAGCGCAAAGTCATATTTTTACCAAAGAATTTCCGGGGAAAAATTTCATGGAAAGTTGATATTCTCTCTTAGGATTATCATATCATCGTTTGAAAATAAAGGTTTTTAACTGAGATATTGCTTGATATTGCTTACTGAGATATCGTGTATGCTTTGAATTGTACTGATACAATAAGGAATACAGATGAATATTAGATCTGCCAAGAGCACGGCCCAGACGTACTTGACATCATTCCCAACTCAATTGCTAGTCAAAGGACGTTTTTTAAGGTTTAATTTATGATAATCGTACCAAAATTTGGTCAACATTGCAAACAACAAGGAATTGGAGAAAATCGAATGCACATCGATAGCTCAAACGACAGTTCCTTACGAAATATCAAAAGTATCATTTTGAAGTTAGTTCCCAATATCCTCCGATTTGTAGTGGATAGGATTTTACTTTCGCCGTTGTTCATAATGAAAGGTTTTAGAGCGTTTCGTGTTTTTTGAAATCTGGAAATATCGGAGTTTTACTTTTGGTTTTTTTTTCGTTTCCGCCTAGTGGATGGCGGATTGTGGTGACTCTAAGAGACATATTATTCCACAAAGTAACCAAAACTCCTACGTTCAAGTTTTCACAAAACGCAAAATACACTAAAACTCTCCAACGACTACCGTTTATAAAATCATGAAGACGTTGATAGGAGACTGTTCGTTGTAAATTTCATCAGCATCGTATCAAATTGAACAAGTCAAGGTTGTCAAGCACAGTGACTGACTGATGCACACGGGATCCGAGCTGTACAAAGCTTCCGTAATTCGAAATGTGATCCAATATTTAAAACGGAACAGTTTGAAAGGGAAGCGGACGGACTAGAAACATTTTCAAGACGTCAAATTACGATTGGACTTACCTATATTTTACGAAAGTGGGAACATAAATTTATAATTTATTTACTGACCGGCCGCGCAAGACGAAAAAAATTCCCACTCCGCTTCAAATAACTCGGATTCGAATAATGATTATAATTATCTATCCCGAAAAGGGTAATGGGCGCTACTGAAGCATTTATGCTGAAAGGAGATCTTGATTGGGCTCGTGCTCCGTTAATGGGTTCATTAGGATAAGCCATCGGCATTCCAATGCCAGTTCACTTCGTACAATAATGCCCCTTCTCAATAGGGAGAGAGACGGCATCAAAGAGAAACCTTGCACCGTTCTGTTAAGACCACATATACAAATAGAGCTA
Source organism: Tupiocoris notatus (assembly GCA_037159825.1). Classification (NCBI taxonomy): domain Eukaryota; kingdom Metazoa; phylum Arthropoda; class Insecta; order Hemiptera; family Miridae; genus Tupiocoris; species Tupiocoris notatus. Next base: position 440,531 of record JASJUZ010000128.1, on the reverse strand, counting down.
TTCGGTGAATGAGCTGCAAAGGAGCCATCCAATATGAACTGTTTCTCAGCTATCATTCGAGGTTGACACTGTAATAAACACAGGAATACTCGTAGTCCCTGTTCATCAACTGCTAGGGGACGTAAGTATACAGGGACCACGGGAAACAGGTGTGTCGCCGGCCAGCTATGGATTCCACAACTAATTTTTGACATAATTGGTCCTACTACTTTTTCTAAGCATACGCCTTTCCCCATTTTTTCATTTGTATGATTACTCTCGTATTTTCGATTATAACCCAATATAACTCCCTTTATTGTAGGAGTAAATTCTAATGCCCTTGAAAAAAGCGTTTAATTTTCCATCCCCCTATTGTAAAATCATTTTTTTTGAGCTGATGCTATGGCAGAAGAATCTGTTGGAAAAGCGAAATTGATCAAATCTTGGAAACTGCATCTTTTTCAATCACCTACGGTGCCTATTATTTGTACATTTTTCAATCGAATTTCTAGGTTCGAAAATCACGTTACACTACAAAAATCATGTCGTACTTGACAAGTTTCAAGGTCTGGTAGGGGGTCGAAATTTTCGTAACTTTTAATTTTGGGTGGAATAGTGATGAATTCAGACCTCCTTGCCAGCCAAAACGAGTAGCTAATGCACAAATTCGATATGAAACGTATTTTTTCTAGACTTGTAAAAACAACACTGACTGTTTGAAACATTTGAGCTTACGCAATAATTTCCGTGTCGTTCGTAGATTCAATTGTTGTGAAACTTTTTTGTTGTGTCGTTCGTTCCCTTTTACAGATCAACTGCAAATTTTAGCAGAAGCAGAAAGCTACGGTTCCTAACTACAAAATAGCAATCCCATTTCCAAAACCAAGAGAGGAGAAAATGATCTAAAATGGCAATTAGGAAAAGTGCTTGGATAATAAAAATAATGAATCGAGCTTCGGCCAAGTTAGATCACAGCCAGTTGGTTACTATATTTCACCTGCCAATTGCAGTCACAGTATTTTCGAAAACAGGTGGATGATATGACACCAAGGGGAAAGAGCAATCCCCTTGATTGCGCAATGCCATTTGGAAAAGGCGCAGGGTGGGAAAGATGAGTCACAGGCAATTAGTTTATTTTGGTTTATTATTCAATAATAAACCTTTGTAATCGCCCAAGAAAATTTTCTTCTAATCCCCCTTAAAATTTGATGTTTTACGTTTCAAGGCATGTAGAATCCGAATATCCAATAAAAAAAATGTTTGTCTATCCGCCGCACGCCGTACGCCATCAACATTTTTCCGGCCAAACTATAATAGCTAAATTCTTGAAATGTTTACCAAAAATCAATCTTTTTTCTCCCCCTCAAAACCCCCAAAAATACCCTTAAAATTGAGCTACCAAGTTGGTTCAAGAATTGGGCCGTCGTAGGACCGAGCTTGATTTTTGGTGAAAATTTCAAATTTTTAGCTCTCACAGTTTGGCTGGAAAACTGCTAACGGCGTACGCCGGACGGACAGAATTTTTTTTTTGGATATTCGGATTCTACATGCCTTGAAACGTAAAACATCAAATTTTGAGGGGGGGGGGTTAGAAATTTTTTTTCTTGGGCGATTACAATGGTTTATTATTGAATAATAAACCAAAATGGAGATCGAAGTCGTGTTCCTAATAAAATGTTCCTTACTCGTAAGCACCTAATCAGGAATTATCGCTGATCTTCAATAGGGAAAGACATTGATTCAACTCGCTCTATCGTTATCACTGATTTACTCGAACGTAGGAATACCCAAGAAGTTACCGAAATTATTTTCCATAATATGGAAATAGTGATATTATCACTTTAAAGGCATTGGATGCGTCGATTTTCCCGATGGAGCAGTGCTCAATCGGATCAGCGAAGCCTCAAAAGGAAATACGTACCTACTCGGTCGAGCTGAGCATTTGGCGAGCTACGAGTAGCTCGGCAGTTGAGCTCATGTTCGGACGCGGCTCAAGAGATGCGACGACCGTGAGAATGATAAATTCCTTTGAAGTTTTATCACTATGATGAGTTTAGCTACAGGCCTCTAGCTCCTAAGCTCTGGCCCAATTTAGTGTTGAGCGTCAACTCTCGGATATGATTTCTTCCTAATCGGTCAACGGAGCTATCAATGAACGTCATCATGTTTCCTCGTAATAATTTATGTTCCTTAAGTTCAAGAGAAAGTTCAAAAAAGTTGCAAACGTTTGTTTTCTACACGAGAACGGTGAAAATGGACGCAGCCATGCAGTTTCATTATATGCCTCACGTGTTTCCCAAGGGCTGGATAACAATTTGCTTTCTTTTCTACGAGAGGTTGAAGTTACTGTTAGTCTTCTTGTTGCTTGCATTAATTTATAATAAGCTTCAGAGAGGACAAAAGCCTTTCGGCTCTCACCCCGTCAGTACAATCCGTCACCCGCGTCCTTTCCTTAGCTCACTGTGTGCTATTAATGTCAACTGCCCCTTCGACCTTTAGCGGAGCTAACTCGCTACTCTCTCGAATATCTTATCACATTGTTCTACGAAAGTGACATTGAAACGCCTAACTGATGTATTTACTGTAACCTTACCGTGACAGGCTCAAAGAAGTTATATAGTATCATCATGTCAACAATTTGTGAACCCTCAAAGCACGTACATTACGTCTTCATGCCAAAATTATGCCAAAACAAAAACAATTTTTTCCCAATTTGACAAGACTGCTTTGGCCTTAACAAATAGTTCCTATCCCATTTCCTGACCAATATTATTCAAAAGAGCAGTAATTAATTTCCTGGTAAATATCTAATTATTGATTGTACAGTATTTGAATATTCATAAAATCTTGTAACAATTTTTCAACACTTCAAAAAATAAGTGGTCCATAAATAATATATATAAGGATTTTTAATATATTATCCTACATTCAACTTCGCTATTTTTCAAATAGCAGAAAAACGTTCTTTCTCTGCGTTGTTCATAAATAAACTGCACTGGGAAAATATATAGTGGCTTCCTTCTAAGAAGTTATACTGAGATGAAAACAAAAGAAAATATTACCATTTGCTACGTAAACATAGAACTAAAAATACGATATCGACGCTGTCGGATGGACACTCACATAGATGTCCACCCTTCTGAAAACAGATTTCGATTCCTTCTCCTATTCGGTGGTCAGAACATCTCCGATTAACCGCGGAGGTACAAATTCCATTTCACCCTCTGGAATACAATAGAATACAGAACAAAGACATATTTCAAAATTCCATTTTTTTTTTTTTTTAATTTCCATGTTTACTGCGTAAGAAGTATTGGGATAGCCCGAAGAGTCGAATTCGGAAAGTCTTATCTATCGCATTACCTCTTTGCATGTCTCTCGTCTCAACCGCGTTAGACAAAAAGTTTTCATAGCACACAATTGATTAATTACTTCATGAAATCTCGTCTATTAGAACACTAGTGCGGCCGAAAAAAGCATCGAACTGTTAGCGATTAAATCATCGTTGCATCACATGGTAAGGCCTAACTTGGTGAATCCAATACGGTAGGAACTGGAGTTTCAAACTGTTCAAAATAATTCCATACTTTCCTGGTCGCATTTGAGAATAAGGAAGGAAAGAGAATTTATTGTAACAAGGGGACGTTACGATCGACATACAGGTTCTGGATACAACTTCTTACGAACCGAAAACGTCGAGGGTAAAGAGGAAGGTATCGAAACCGCTGTCGTGCGACTGTGGGCCACGAAGGTTTGTTGATCGAGTTTGGGACCGTGGTAACCTCAAACTTTTTTAATAACAGCAAATGGAGGGACATATAGCTGAACAGTAACGGACCGTTACGCACTCGAGCTCACTTTTCCATAATTTGATTCGCGCCCACACTCTTTAGCACCGTTTCGCAATGTATTCATTCCGATAACTACAATATTTGTTATAACGTCAACATTTTACTCAACTCGAGAATCATGAGAACGTTTCGGTTCATATCGAGAAGAAACAAACATTTCGTGGCCTGTAGAACACGCTGAGTTTATTTTCGGGGATTGCTCATGAGTATTACTCATTGAGTAAAATGTATTCTTGTTTCTCAAAGGCTTGAAAAGGTTTCACAATCTATTAACTTCTACTTCTTTTTTCACGTACAATATCTCCGTTCGAGTGAAGGAAATGCAAATTAGTGTGTTTTGGGAAGGAAGGGACAGTAGAGTGAGTTTCGCCGCTATCTGATGGGACCGTATGAATTGAATTCAGCATAATCAAACCAGCCTAGTGATGGAGAGGCGTCAGCCAGTTTGCGATTCGTGGTATAAGCCTTTCTGACCCCGTCAACAGCACTGGTAGCAACAAGGTTTCCCGATTAACTCCCTCAAATAGTCATAGCCGCAGAGCCACCAGACCGAACCCACTAACCCTTGCCGCCTGACCGGTTTCCTTCCCCGTAGGCCTCGTTGATTCCATCTCCTCTTGGTTGCATGGCGGAACAAACGGTAACTCACAGTAGATAATACCAAGAATAGTATTCAATAAATGAATACAAAGGCCAAATAATATACTATGATAGAAGACAAATAAGAACTGTGATCAGTTCAAAATGAAACACAAGACTAATCGTTTTATTTCCAGCTAAAGGATTTTGCGGGTAACGAAAGCACGACAATAATACCAACGATCAAGTGTAATAGTCTCTACAATTATCTTCCAAAATAGAGCCATGCACAATGGGAGTAAAATCAACGCTTTAGCGAAAACAACGAACAGGAGTACGACAGCTGTGGGGAAAGTTTCTCCTATAAAATCCCCCGAAAGGGAACTTTTCATACAACAGTTGGTACACTCCTGTCCTCAAACTTGCTATTTCACGCGACTAATGGCGTCGAAGTTGGTTTATTATATAATAAACCGTTGTAATCGCCTCGTAAGAAAACACGTTAAGAAAAAACACGAATTCAGTGCATCGTTACTGTGGTGTCGTTGTTTCCATTTCAGCATCATCATTCGTATTTTACGATTATAGAGGTTGTGTCATGATGGACATCTCAGAAAAATAATACATTTCAAATGTGGGTGTATTCGAACTTCGCCGAAGTAAGAAAAACTATTCTCTCGTAGCAATAATTTACTTCGGAAAGATATTCATTGTGCTATATTTCCTTAGCCAAACTGAAGGTTGAAAATGCATGCCTGATGAGGTCTACAAAGAAGCTGAATCGACGTTTGAAAAGACGCTTTTAAGTGTTAAAACCGCCATCTTTGATTGAAACGATTTATTCAATCAACTCCGAGAGCACTCAGTTTAATCCTGAGTCCTTTGATCTTTCTCTCGACTAATCCAAGGACTGCTTTCAATACCATTTCCCCTTGAATAGCCTCCAGTAACATCATTTTATCATTAGGGAATTATAGTGAGGTTACGATACGTAACGCCCCGTTAGTTATCTTCCATCTAGAGCAAGCGTTTCTTGATGCTAACGAATCTATGTATCTCAACCATATTTTAAGGATGACAACGGATATTTGCGCCACGTTACTTCCGAGTTGAATATAAAAGTGGCGCGATACGTTTTTCTGTACTCTCCTTCAATGTCTGCTATTCACTCATTCACTGTCTTTTCTGCTTCGTTAACGCGGTCTCATCGGTGTTTGTTATTATTGTCACCGTCTAAATTAATCTATTTCTAGAATAAAATTGTGTTTTCGAGTATTATACGAGTACGTTTTCGTGTTTTCCAGCTATGTCGATAGCACTAGATGAATTCATTGAACTCTAATAAGTCGGCCTCATCTTATCCGAAGATAATATGGATCAGGCGATGGAGAATTAAGACAGTTTTCCTTGCTTAGGGAAAACATCGTCCAGAGGTCTACCATATTCGGGAATTTCAATCTTGATTACTACAGCAATCAACAGGCCCTCAATTTTTTTTGGGTTAAAAAGATACCAGTCTCCTTCACTTACCAACGGTTTTTAGTGTCCCTGGAAAATCTCAACTGGCTGGTGTGTAAAATATATTTACATAGAGTTACTATACTGAATACCGATTGGAGGCAGGTCAGTTTTCTTCCTAGTGCCCCTGGCCTAGGATTGCCAGACCTACCAAAAGTATTATTCGAGCAAACACACAATGTAAATTAATTGTTTGATGTAATCATACTAAGTGGCAACTCATCAATTCCTGGAAATTTTTAAATGCTAATCAGCTTTCTCGGCCATTCTCAAAAGTTCTTGATCATCCCTCTCTACACCTCATATATAACTTTTCCTTCGATTCCTGTAACTCACGTAGAAGAGCTATTCATTCATGCTAATTAGTCGGTCGGCGCAACTTCGATCATTTTGCTCCGTTTCAGCTCGATCATGTAGTTGAAGACGAAGCCAAGGAGCTGGCTGCTGCGTCGGAAGATCCCAGCTAATCCAATTGGCAAATGTATCTACACGCATCATAACTTATTGACAACTTGTTTGATAATTCATTGTTCAAATTCGCAGTTCGAAATGTTGACAACTGCAAGCAACACTGTATATTTGCTACGGTTTCGAACAAAGGTAACCGATCCTTTCATACGGCCTTTCTAAACCTCAGACGACTGGTACATTTTTGGTTTATCGCGTCTAATATCAAAATCGTACTAATGTAATTTAAAATTAATCAACTGAAAATTGAAAAAAGCTGCAAATGATTGTGCAGCGGTTTATTATTTCTTCGCTTCAATAATTATTTAAGCAGATTTCTGATAGTTGTTATCCGAACATGTGTGAACGTTCCAACCGAAAAACAAAATCGTAACTATAAGGGAAAACTCCGTAGCAACTATTGTAATTTTAATCATTTTTATTTTTCTCAATTTCCAAATTAAAAGCATAATTTTTTGCCTAATGGTACAGCTGGAGAGAGTGTTTGACGACCATTCCATCGAGTGTAGAACGATTTTTGTAGCTGCCAGAACTCTCGAGTCATGCCAAATTTGTGAAAATCGCCAAAATTCAACACAAACGCTGTGAAAACTCAAGAACCAATAAAGCTATGGACTCCGCGACGGTCTCATTCGATTCAACGTCCAAAAACCTATAGAAATTGATACCAAATACACCTTTTTCTGAAAAACCTTGGAAAATATGAATTTTCTCCCCCTCAAAACCCCCAAAAATACCCTTAAAATTGAGCTAGCAGTGTGGTTCAAGAATTGGGCCGTTGTCAGACCGAGATTGATTTTTGGTGAAAATTTCAAGAATCTATAGTTTGGCCGGAAAAGTGTCGACAGGCAGAATTTTTTTTATTAGATATTCGGATTCTACATGCCTTGAAACGTAAAACATCACATTTTGAGGGGGTTAGAAATTTCTTTTTCTTGGGCGATTGCAATGGTTCATTATTGAATAATAATAAAAAAAAAAAGAAAACACTAACCGTTAGACAAAGTATTCGGGAAACGGAAGTTCTGATCCTCGTCTCAACCGTACCTACCTCGAAAGAAAGTGTTGAACAAGGATGGAAAAATCTGTAGTTAGCGAACGTTTTCTGAGCCAAGAGTACTGCAGTTAAAACGCTCTCCCTAGGGCGTTGTTCCTGTTTTAGGAATGTGAGGGGCCAGAAGGTCATGGATGTAGTGGCCACTGGAGACTTCGTTTTCTATTGCATTAGCTTGGCATCACGACTGAGCCGGGAGCAAAAGGCGGATGTTAAGAGGAAGAACGGCGGCGTGAGTTCCCCAGGTGATCCCGCCAACTCCAATCTATACAATTTATATGGAAACCCCGTTATCTTCTTGGAACAAGTGTAGCTTTCCGGATTCGGACAAATCAGACGCTCTCGTCTCTTTTCTTTGGGTTATTGGTCTTCCTTAAGTCACACTCGCAGGTTTCTTTTTCTCTTAAGGGATTCATTGCAAGTTGGTTTTTCTTGATTGAATTGTTCTTATTATCGTCTGTAATCAATATCCGGAAACTCTCATTTTCTAAGTTGGTATTAAGTTTATAACGTCGGTGGTCATCTATTTGCCGTTTTTCGAAATGCATTACGCAACTAAAGAAACTAAAGCTATAAACACAGTTATTTAAAGACTGGTTTAATAAGGTTTTATATCCCCAATGCGAATAACACTAATAAGAAATTAGCACTCTCTACTATTACTATTACTTTCAACTACTGATGTGTAACCACTGAGGTATCTTTTACTTTTATAATCAATGAATGAATGAGAAAATAATTTTTTTCTAAATGGAGAAGATTGGATGCTGTTTCATTTTTCCCCAATTCTAATTGGTGCGAATTCTGGTGGGTATTCCGTTCTTGTAAACATGTTTTACATCGTTGTCTGACATTTATTGCTTCTGAGCCAGAGAATAAGTTATCATTCCGGCTAATTAGTAGTAAATGGCTAAGATCAGTTCCGGTGTATTTTGTCATCTCTCACAGCTCTCCGGTGCATCATTATTTGTTATTTCGTCCCCAATTTGAGCTGACAGGAAGCTAATAGTTGTGTGAGTTGATTTCAAACGAGTCACCATAGACTTCATCATGATCGAAAATTAGTGGTAAAAGCAGCTTATTTAATTTCTGCTTGCTATGAACAATAATAACAATGAACAAATTTTCTTTCAGGTCCGATAATCGAAGTTCAATCAGTCGTTCGTGGCACTGCTCATCTTCCTTGCGACATCAAACCACCAATTCGAAACGACACCGTGGCATTGGTCGTTTGGTACAAAAACGATGTCAAACCAATTTATAGGTAAGAAAATAACGCACATCGAATATTTGATATTTTCAAACATCATTCTCCCTAATTTTTATCGAATTTCGCCAATTCATTTAGTTTATTCCATTATTACTTTGATTCCAATCTGAATTTTAACGTCATAGTTATCGTTTCGTAATGATTTTGCAGGAATGTATAATATTTTTTGATACTCAAAACGTTTATCGATTGCTCATCGTTTATTTGACAGAACAATTACATATTATAAATTGAATGACCGCACTACGAAACCTCAAGTTGTGAAGAAAAATAAACAATAATTAGTTTGCTTCCTCTTATCGATACTAAAGTTCCTCGCTTTTGAGCCAATCTTCCAGTATTTTTTCAATCTGGTTTCTGGCTTCTTTTAATTGCTTGAGGTCATCCTCTTTTTTCGGACCCATATCAATACAATGAGACACGCCGGCAATGCTGATTCTGACAAGATTAGGATCATTGGTTTCTACGAAGCCTGCCTTTTGCCACGGATCCAAGCGTCCTGCCACCAAAACAATTCTTCTTCCTCGGTACTTGGTACCTCCGAACTCAATTCTGTTCAAATCTGTCGCCTTGCTAATGCGGCCCAAGTCAAAATGGGCTCCGAGCGCATGTACACAGGTATCGAGGTAATACTGATTATTAATTAGTGAGCCAAACATTGATTTTTCAGTTGATGAAGTAAGGAACAATCCAAATTCTGCACAGGATTGCCATAGCCACTGGCGTTGATTTTCAAAATCGTGCTCGTTCCTCTGCATATTTACCATGGATCGAAACGAAACGTTTCTGCAAGCTAATTTCCTATTTAAGAGGATGTCGACGAACGCATAGCTGTCAAGCGGTCGTGCGGCTTTCTCCCGTTTCATTATGCTGCACAGATAGTCGAGATACGGTAGTTTTCCTGTCGGGGACATTTCTGCATCTTGAACTGTTTCTGCGAAGATGAAAGAAAACTCGTTCTCTGCATTTGATTTTTCTCTGATCTCGCTGAGGTCTACCGTCGAACATAGCCTGAATTTTTCCTTTATAATTTCCATCCCAACGCTGTTGTTCATTAATAGTTCAAGCTGCTGAGCGGCTCTGCGTATATTCGTAGCGCAAGCACTATCGTAGTTTGTAATGACGCGTTCCACTTCTTCAAAATACTCGGCGAATTCCGGTTGCGGAGACATAATGGGCGATGATGCTACAGCGGCGTAAATGAGATGTGGGTATTTCAGCCGTGACCAAGCTGCCAATGATCCAGCGTAACTGCCCCCGAACACGATCCATTTTGTTTCATCAGACAATGAGTATATCTCGTTCATTTTCCAGATAAAGTACGCGATATCTGCCAACGCTTGATGACTACTTAAATAGCGAAGGTTTTTTGTTGATAGCGTAGACGTTGGTCTGCTCTGTCCGTAGAAACGATGCTCTAATTTGAAACACAAGGCTCCGAACTTCTCTGCGTAGTTTAATCCGGCACCGAGCATTTCCGTCATAGCAACTTCTCCACTAATTTCTAAGAACACTGGGCCACCAATGCTTTTACTGTAAAATTCATCATTCACCAAATATCTCTGACGCCAACTTGGTTCAACATCGGACGGGTCGAAATGGTCCAAAATTTGGTCAAACCACCGAAAATCTATATTGTTACTGCCAAGTTCCCGTTTGCTTCTGAATGAGCTACCGCGCGCACTGTAATGGCTAAATGTAGACGGAATCACGAATATGGCCAACACGTAGAAACTGATCATTGTTTGACTCGTGTTCGAAAACTTACTGGTTTGACTTTGATCGTCTTGTTCTACCCAACTCTTGTGGCTATTGATCAATCTTGCTAAGTGCTCGGACGTGCCTGAACGGAAAAAAAGAACATAGATAATAAGTTATTCGTATTATGACTCATCACTCATAAGTCACGAACAACTGCAACCCATTCATTAAGATACGTTAACCTAAATTACCGCTACAGTGCAGTTTAGTACACACCACGGTTCCTTCCGCATTCATAATTATGGCAGTACACTAACAAGTGAGTACATCAAGTGAAATGGTTACACTAAATTACTCACTAATTGAGAACACAGGTGCTAATAATAGGTTACTGTGCGGTGTTCAAAAATACGAGTTATAATCGGGTAAACGGCGATAAACGTTTTTCATTTCACAACTTACTCGTACCTTATATTCAATATTCAAGTATACCAAACCAAACTGAAGGATTTTGAACAGCGCTTTATCGCCTCTGAGTTCTGAGTATTAAACCTGCTGCAACTGACCACGTTTGGTAGCTGTCGGTTGGGCTTTGTTGAAGACGAGGGATGAGGGAACCGAACTAACTACTGAACGGTGAACGCTTTAAATTCAAGTAATTATCGAGACTTACACGGAGGATATCCCTAGGCAAAAATATTGCTAACTTGGCTAAGTTTAGAAGCTCATGGTTGCAAAATATTGCCGACCTAGCAGGGAGGTGGCGCTGTGCGTATCAACCGAACCTGTCGAGAAGGTAGCGGTAAGTAGCGAATTTGAATCAATCCTTTGTCATTTCTCAAGAAGATAGTGGGTGTTCCCCACGCCAACATTTAAATTAGAATAGAGAATATTTTGAGTAAATCGAGAGTAACTGCGAGAAAACGTAAACAATTTACATAACCGTATTTCATGAAAAACGGTGGAACAAGACTCTTAGGTGTATTTTGGAGGGTTTTAAGAGGGCAAGGGATATTTGTAATTTCCATGGTTTTGAAGACTAAGGTATGCTTGTTGTCAACTTCTACCAATTTTTGGACGCTGAATCGAATGAGGCCTTGGAGAGGTTATTAACTCGAGAATTTTTGTAGCCATAAAAATCGTTCTTTATTCGTGTGAATGCTCATCAAACGCTCTCTTCAGCTGTATGATTTGGATGGATTATTAATTCGACTTGAAATTAGGTGGTACTTGAAAAAAATGAGAGTAATTAAAATTAAGATATTTGCCCATGAGATGTTTAAGTTGACATGAAGGCCCGGTTTTTTAATTTTATTTTTTTAACTTGATGGCATCAATTTTGGCGTTTTGGGAGAGTATAACACTCTTAGCGGCCATACCCCCAAAACTGCTTCTTAGTAGCTCCCACATCACAGTCATAGGAGGGGCATGAATTTCCACGGTCAAATTGGACCTACAAGTAGTTGGCTATTTTATTTGATTCGTGAACTGGGGAGTAGTATCGCACCGAGATATCACGACGTTATGTTGGCCGGCATCGATATCTTCAGCTCAAAGAACAAATTCCCCTCCTCTAATTTCGAGAAAAACTTGTCATCATAGAGTCCTCTTGAAGGACGATGACTGGAGGACTAGACTCTCCTGCCAAAATTTAATCAACTCAACGCTGTAATTTCCTGTCCTCGAACTCTATCTCTATTCTAAAGCAAGAGAGGAAGTATCCGTTTGAACACTCTTGTAAGACCATCTTGGAGCTACCATTAAATGTAGGTTCCTCTTTCTACAAGAGAGGTCAAGTTCAGGAAGGACGGGAAGTTGCAAGTAGACCACCATTGCTGTGTTTGGATGATGGTTTGGGAGGACGTTGTACGTTTATTCAGAAAGATAGGGACCCTTCCGAATAGACTGTGGGACAAGCGAAGGGGGCAGAGCTGCTGGGCTACTGGGGCATTAGCAAGTCAAATACCAGGATAACTACGATGGTCCATAGCTCGTCCGAGTGAACATTTCGCAAAACAATTAGGTCTCTACTACCAAGGCTCTCGCTCGCATCTTGGCTTTCTTAACCACACGAGAAGTTCTCCAAGCTATGCTGTCTACTGCTGATTTCAACATTTACACTCGTCTCGTCTCACTGCTTCTAGACGTTCTGACGCAAATTTGGTGAAGTATAGCTAGGCATGCATAATTAATTCTGGCGGCCGATAGCGCTTTCGCCCATTATTGCCTCATAAGGGCGAAGCGAGGTCGCCTGAATGGACGAAAGTGCTCGGCAAATCCAATGTAAATTTCCTTGATTTAAATATTGAATTTTCTGGGCAACTAGCTATTTTGGTAGGTGCAAAAGCTTATTTAGGTAGGTTAATTTAGACGTCTACCATTCTCGACGGTCGGGCGACGAATGGAAACTTAGTGTTTTAATGAAACCATAGGTCAGTTAGATAGTCATTTTTTTTTAACTGCTCTGTAACGGTTCACTGAAACCTCCCAGAAACCGTTTTTCGTATCTGATCATTCACATTGACACATATGACGCCGTTTACTATTTGCTATTAGATGAGGAAGATTGTTAGATACTTTATTCACAAACAACTACACAAAACTCGGGACTATGGTAATTTAGGTTCATACCTCTTGAAATAATTTTGCAATCGAGTTATCTTTACCGTGAAAATTAATGTAATGGCAGCTATTATAACAGTCTCTTGCAGAGATTATCGCTCTAGCTTATTATTGCTCGAATATGAGTTTATTTCTCTTCTGGCTTCTAATAATAAAATACGATTTTATATAAAAAATACGATTTTATATAAATACGTTAACTTTCTTAACATTCGCATCGTCACGTTTCGACGCTCCAGGACATTCGGAATGTTTTACTGCCCGGTTTGGTGATATCAGATCACGTTTCGAAGGAACAATTATCTTGTTAACACTGACGTCCAAGCACACGCGAAGAAACAGAGAAAAGCGACTGGTAGTTTGCACAGTCCACCTGACAGCAACGTCAAACCGGTTCGGACATGATGTGAAGAGAATGACAGATGCCCATGAGGCGAATCTGCCCGATCCGATTCACTCTGTGACTGAGTAAGTTAGTGAAATCGAGTTTCCCACTCCACCGATTGGGAATGCTAGCTTTGGGCTATTTCCTAGACCGCTCTGTCAATACCCACTGTCCTGCTATTTCCCAAACTTACATCGTCCCGTTTCGATGCTGATCCATTTATACTTCCAAGTCTGAAATTCAAGTTAATATGGTGTCAGCAAAAGACGCTAGGTATAGAACGCTAGAATAATTAGCAATTCTTCGTCCGACTCAATCATTATTACTCAGAACACCGATTCAAGACGTTCTCTACGACCCGGCGATATTTTTCTTATTGTTGAGTATATCACGACTGCAAACCTAAGAAAAAAATATCAGTGATTCTACGAAAATTGAGAAAGTGTTTATGCAGTTTTTCTCAGTTTGGTAGTTAACGATTTTTTTTTTTTTTTAATTTTTGGCTGGCTTGGCATATCTATGCAAATGAATTAGTTAAATTTCATCATCCGATTAATTATGCACGTTGAAATTGAAAACAAATTTCCCGTTTATTCCTCACTTGTCTGCCGAGTCTAAATTCGCTACGTCGATTATTCTAAAGAGGGAATAGCTTCTTTTCGGGCCTTAAAAAAATTCTTTCAAAGTAATAAAGTTCCTTAAACATCATACTCTACCACACTGAGGCAGAACAAACGTTTATATGTGACACAGGTGAACCAAGGTATGCAGGAGAATCTCTTTTATGTATACTTTGATATAAATGGATGGGGAAGCAGAAAAGCTGTGAAAAGCTGCCTGTTGTGCAGTTCATGAGGCTTCTTTGAGACCCAGAAAATCATCATTTGGTAAGGATATTTGCAGCCACACAAAGCCACATTACACACACACATTACACACATACATTAGCCCACTCCCAAAAAACAAGCTTTTTACACACACACATTACACACATACATTAGCCCTTCCCAAAAAACAAGCTTTTTGAAACTTCTTAGGACTGGGAGATCAGGAGTCATAAACTTCTACTGAACGCTATATCTTCACTCCTTTGTCATACATATACACACACTTATGACAAAGCAGTGAGTAATCCAGTATTTTCAAATTGCAGCTTTGCATTTCTCACGAAAACCATCCCACTACTGTACGTTCATATTTAGTCCTATTTGACCATTTCAACCAACAAGAGCAGCGGCGTTTGTATGCCGCTTTCAATAGTCCCTGTCTAAATTGTAGCGGTGAGTATGGGAGCCACCTGCCAAAGATTTATCGTTCTTCTTCAGCCAGGCTGTGTTTGCTATCGAAGAGTAAAGAAGTCTGTATTCATTGTTCGTTGTACGCTAGCCGTAACCAGACTCAGAAAAATGGTTCGAGGCAATTAATCAAGAGTTTCATGCCATCGAGAATTTTGAAACTTGGAATATAAATCCACATGATACCATCCACAGTGCCTAAAGAAAATAAGATAATGAAGCCTACATGTGTCCACAAACGGAAACTACAATCGGATGGTTCTACAAGATTTAGGAGCAGAGTGGTCGTTGAAGACTTAGCGGACAAGCACGAGTACTTACCCAAGATTTATGCTCCCGTCGAAGACTTCCAGACGTCAGATTTGTATTGATTACAGTAGCCAAGTACAACCTGGACTTGTCTCAGCTAGATGTAAAAACGGCATCCCTTAATAGTTCTTCAGACAAGGCAAGATCCCGGAAAGATATAAGTACTGAAGAGCTGGGGAAAGATTGCAATATTAGGGAACGTTATGTCCATGAGGCCCTGCACGGACTTCTCAACAAAAAGGTGATTTATTTACGATCGCATTCAAATTCGGGCCATTGAAAGCCTTTCTTGAGCGAGATTTATCGCAAAAAATTTCATTGTACCTGTTCAATGCGATCGACGGCGTTGGCAAGAAAGGGCCATACGATTGACCCATATTCCAGGACCGAACGAACGAGTGAATTATAAAGGGTCACCAATGCAATGACGTCCTTAAAATCGTTCGTATGTCGCTTAAGGAATCCCAGAGCACTCGTGGCCCTTGAACAAACCTCCTCAACATGGCCACCGAAAGTGAGTCGCGAATCGAAAATAACTGCCAAATCTCTGATGGATGATACCCTAGCTAGTTCATGGTCATTTATACTGTTGCCAGAAGTAATGGGCGCATTAGACCTGGATTTGTGCTCGTTACGAATGCCTAAAAGTGCCGCTGACAGTTCCTCCATCCAGTTCTCTGGGTTTTCCGATCAGGCCATGAAAGCCGCTTCGATGGCACGATGTAGACTCATTGAGGCCGTTGGCCTGTGGATGGTAACTCGGGTGACGGACTTCAATTCCCTGTGGCACGGCTACTTGTCGAAAGAGATTCGAAGTGAACGATCTCCCTCGATACGTCACTATCGTCAATGGGGTTCCGAAGCGCGCGATCCATCCCATGATGAATGTTAGAGCGACGGTATCAGCCGTCTGATTCTCTATCGACAAAGCCTCCATCCATCACGTGAATTGGTCGGTGTAGGTTAGCAGGTACGTTGAACCGCAGGACGGAGGTAGTGGACCTACGACGTCGATATGAATCGTGCTGACTACTCATCGGGGAGCAAAATTTTTCACTAAAGGTGTCCTTTCGTGTCGGTACACCATTGATAGCAGAGAGCACTGGCGAACCCACTTTGCCTCATTTACGGCCGAAGTGATCGGAGATAATTTTTGCCTAAGCTTTCGATTCAGGGTGTGAAATCTCGAGCATTGCTTAAAAATGCTTAAACAACAGGGACGAATGGGCGAGCTCGTGGGGTCGAAATGCCACAATTTAATTCTGCGCTTTCGATAGAAATCATCTTCAGCTAAAAACTTGACTTTTTTGTGTTAGTCAGCAGTCCTTCCAGTTCAGAGTCCGACGATTCTGCGTCCACGAATTGTTGCGGCGATAATTTGCGACGGGTGAGAGCTTCGAGCTGAGCTCGAAGAGAAACGGAGCTCGAAGAAGAACGGGTGAGAGCTATTCGAGAAAGGGCCTCTGCTAAGGACCCGCAATATAATAAGAGACATTCACGTCGGCGATCCGATGGACGTTTCAGGAAATTCTTCGAAAATCGAATTTTCAACCGAAGCTCAAATTTACGCATTCGTTGTTCCTTATCGATGATAAATGAGTGGCGTTGGCAAAGTTTGACGTAGCTTGGATTACAGTTAAGGGGAATATCTCTCTAAATAAAATATGTGAATTTGAAACTTTTCTGTAATATAACATATAGCTCAATCACTATCTAGGCACCTCGCTCGTGGGCGCATGAAGGTAAGCGTGTACGCACATGGAACAGGACCAAGTTTCTCAGTTTTACATTCCTATACTAACTCCCAATTACCACCCATCTCAATTAGGCGGTGCTCAAGTTAGTACACTTCGCATTTTCGATGAACGATTTGTAGAAACTCTTGACCTTAATAGTGAAAAAATTCCGTTGACAGTTACAGATAGAAAATCGTGCATTCTTTTCGATAAGCTAACGAAAGAAACCAAGCCCGAGCCAAGACGGTTTTGCGTGGGGCTCCCGAATTTCCGGTATATCTCGTGTAGTGCTTAGCAACCTTGTTTGCTCCATACCGTATACCCTTCGTTGCCTTGCCTTATCAAATCAAACTTGCCCCTGTGGCAGCCTTAGTTCATGCCGAACTAGGAGGTTTAATTAGGCTTCCGAAACGTGGCCAGCATGTTGTTCGTGACATTATTATAGTGGCTGAGTTGCACCACACAAAGAGAAGCGTTGGCAAGGTACAATAGAGTTGATGTTATGAATACCTGCTCACAATATCCGATAGGCTCCTTTCTGAACAGAAACAAGAAAGGGATTCTGGACTCAGAGCGAACGTGTGGAAAACGAAATAGATGGATTGGTACGTTGCATTTCAACCGTGCTCGGAGACGACGTTTCTGGCACTTGATAGTATCAATCTTACTTATTCACCAGGAAAAGGGGCGCACCTCTTTTTTTCTCAATACTACTGAAAACAATCCTCTTGTAGTTCTTATTCTATGGAAAATAATGCGAGTTTATTTTCAATTCACCGAATGGTGAAAAACATCAGAATATTTTGTTCCAAGTGAGCCGACAGCCTCCAATAACAATTGAGTTGTCATCGTTCCGTTTCCTAGTTGTCGACTGGATGCTTAGTAAACGTTTCCTTTTTAATTATATCATTCTTCTCTTTGCGCTAACTGAACTTATTGCACAGAATTATTTACGCAATATTACACCAAGAACTGTAGGACGTTTTAACTCGTTATGTTGCCCGAAATCAACTCACCAAATTGAGATGAGACCAACTCACAAGATTAGTCCAGTATTTTAGTCCGTGTCAAAAGTTGAATTTCCAAAAGTTGGCAGTTCATTTCGCAGCTGTACTGAAGCAGTGAACCTAATAAAACAAACACTAAGAGCGAAAGAGCTTTTAATACTCTCGGCTTGAAAACATTGGCGCGATACGAGAACGCTCGACAAATGGTGACACGTCCCAACGCCTAATTGAGATGGGTGGTAATTGGGAGTTAGTATAGGAATGTAAAACTGAGAAACTTGGTCCTGTTCCATGTGCGTACACGCTTACCTTCATGCGCCCTCGAGCGAGGTGCCTAGATAGTAATTGAGCTATGTGTTATATGACGGAAAAGTTTCAAATTCACATATGTTATTCAGAGAGATATTCCCCGATCAACTGTAATCCAAGCTATGTCAAACTATGCCAACGCCACTCATTTATCATCGATAAGGAACAACGAATGCGTAAATTTGAGCTTCGGTTGAAAATTCGATTTTCGAAGAATTTCCTGAAACGTCCATCGGATCGCCGACGTGAATGTCTCTTATTATTTTGCGGGAGATTTATTTTTATTCGTTTTCAATAAGAACGATATTCGAGAGTTTTGCGACAGTGCAAATTTCTAAACTAGAGACGCAATTATGGAAATATACGCAAACACAAACCAAACAAGTTGCATAAAACGAATCGTTGCGGCGGAATGATATAATTTCGACACCAAATTCAATATCTGTATTTCCGAAAATAAATTTTCTAATTTTTTAAATGTTTCCGAATAATTTTCCTCATTTTATTCGTTATTAGAAAAAATTGTTTTCTTATAGCTTGGTCAGTTTTTATATTTGCTTGCTCTTTTGTATGGAAACAAATCGCGTTCTGTTCTATTCTATTCAGTTATGTTACATTGAAGGTTTATGAACCTAAAGTGGAACGCCAGTTAATTACGGCTTGGCATACTGTTTTTTATTGCAGTAAGGACCAACAGTCGAGTTTGGATCTAGAAGACAAGTAAAACTGCAGACAAACGGAAAGATCTCGTAAACAATCTCGTTTTCCAATTCCTTGCCCTTCTCTATTCAAGTGGCTAGTTTCCGTTCAGTGAATTATCGGAGAAAAATGGGCGTAATTAAGTCGCTCGAACGAAGTAGGGCAGTGCCACATGATATTGTCCAATAACCGTGAACTGAAGGCTTAAATCATCACTTAGCTATGTGATTTTCAACAGGCGCAGTTCACCGGGAAATTTGTTCGTTGATGCTGTTGGAATGAAAAAGCCGATCTGTCGGAAATATGTTTACCCAACTCTTCAGAAGTCAAATCGGAAGTTGCGTGACCTAGAACGATAAACATCGACGATGAATGTGGCAGGAACAAGGTGAAGGCAGGCAACTTGTCGGCGGGCCTGGAAACGACGCCGGTCCGATGAAATCCGATGGAGTTACGAAATAATTTAATGGACAGTTTATCGGAGTTGAGTTAGAAACGTGGTGTTTAGGTGGAAAGTTACGAGGATGCCTGGCTGTGGGGATACGGGTGTTAAGCCAGGCCCCTGAGGAATCTCCTACACCTCTACTCCGAAGCGAATGAGTAATTGGCACATTTGGAAAATGAGCTCATCCTTTTCGAAGCTCGGCGATATAATTTAATCGGATCTGAGCTCGTCCCGTGCTATGCGTGTAATGCGCTCACGTGTGATGGGGGAAGTATGCTTCGTGTTTAAACGGGGTCTAAATATGAATTGAGCTTTTCACCTTTAATAAACAGTACGGGCTTTCATTTGGCTATTTCATCGGTTGTTCTAAACTAATAGTAGGATGCAGAGTTTTACGAACAACGCAAATTTTCCTTTCCCCTCGCATTATTTCCCTCGCATAGCCGTTGTAG
Source organism: Tupiocoris notatus (assembly GCA_037159825.1). Taxonomy (NCBI): domain Eukaryota; kingdom Metazoa; phylum Arthropoda; class Insecta; order Hemiptera; family Miridae; genus Tupiocoris; species Tupiocoris notatus. The sequence goes on along the minus strand of JASJUZ010000128.1, from coordinate 420,852 downwards.
TTGTTACTTTTTCGAAACGGGAGCAATAGTCTGTATTAATCATACCGATGCAAGCTGGAAGACAAATTCTTTTTTGGCATTGAATTATAATGGCATTGATTAATAATCCAATAGGCCGTTATTTAAAAAAAATCTGGTAGGGGATATTGCCACATCTGTAACGGTAATTTTAAGCTTTAAAACACGAAAATCAGTCCACTGGTGTGCCCGAAATTAGTGGAAAACCTTCAAAAAACGTGAGCCGAACGCCCTTATGTGTTAATAGCACACGGTTGGCAGACAGAATTTTTTTAATAGGATTTTTGGATTCCACATGCCTTGAAACGTAAAACGTCAAATTTTGAGCAGCGGTTAGAAATAGTTTTTTCGTGAGCGATTACATTGAAGAACACAAGAACTATCGAGAAATCACGTGAAACAGAGAAAAATTTTGACGACGTCACAAGCCCACTCTCACCTCACGGACATGCCAATGATACTTTGATTAGGTATCACGGTACCTACCTTGATTAGGTAGATATTATAACTGACATCGCATTGATCACTACACACAGATCTTCTGTACCGTAGATAATCTTCTCCAGCCTTCACTTGCGTCTTACTCGTAATCGTATTTATTCACCAACTATTTCCCGTCTTCTCAGTTGCGGTGTGCGGGACTATAATCGGAGTGATTAGCGAAACCTCGTCAACTGTCGGGATAAGCAGTCTGGCTGAGGGCTGATGCGTGCAAAATAATTAGGCATCCTATGATGATGTGCGACATTCCAGGAACAAGAAGGGTGAAAGCTTTGCCGTTGCTCTTGGCTGTTTCCAACTTCAAGAGGAAAAGGATAGTGGATGGTGAGCATGAGGGGGGAAACGGTTTAAAGCTGGAACAATTCAAGAAGGTGAACGCCTATAAAATGACATCATACGAGGACAGATCAATTACACATTCGAATTTATTGTAGAAAAAATATTTGTAACGATCCAAGCTATTAGAAAACATGACAACTGCTGTAAATAAAAATCAGTTCAGTTTCCGTTTGATGTTCAAACTGCATCTCCATGATTCTAATTTGTAATGCAGTATTATAAATTTGGCGCAGCCAGTAGGACATAAATATTGAAGGGAATGGATAGTTCGCAATCTCGGGACACGTCAGTTTCAATAAGACAGATATTCTCTGTTTGACTTCTTTCATGCAAAGTCAACACAATTGAACGTCAATGATGGAACAATGTTTGAAAACGTCGTAACTTTTTTTTTTGAAAATGTCTACAAAATATTTTTTTAAAAAGGCCGCGAAGAGCACCAAAATTTGATCATGTTGCGTTTTCAACTCATCAAAATAAACCCTCCAAATTTCCCACTACACCTTTCAAGTTAAATGACGTTTACATCCAAGCACTATTGTACACGGGAGTTTCAGACAATCTCTGTAAGAGCCGATGATTCTCGAATGTGGGAAAAAATTAAACCTAAGAGCAATTGAATCAATGGAATAGATTTTGAATTAAGTTTGAGATAGAGTTTTGATGCTTCAACAATTTCTGTTTATGGTATGATGAGGCAAAACATGAGACAATCTGTATAATTCTGAGTTCAGACGAACTATAGACCGAATGTTCTCCTAAAAGAAAACAATTTATTCATTAAAAAAGGAACATAAAACGTTATAGAAATGAATTCTAAATGCGAACGTCTCTTACCTAAAAGAAAATCGGTTTTCATAGTCTTTAGAAAATATCGTCGAAAATATTAAATCATCAAATAAACATAACAATTGTCCTGGTAACCTACTCCCAATACCAACACTATATCGCTTCCTACCAGGGAAACCAGTTTACACAAAAGTGGAATGGTTCATTTTTACATAATACGTTCTCAGTCAGTTCTCAGTTTTTTCCTTTAATTCTACCGAGCACTTTCATCGATCGGGAATCTTCATATAATTATGTACATGTCCATAGATATCATACGAAGGCATTGATGACAATGGACGAGAGTGGTTTGTGGAATAAAAATTAGATAAAAGGGACACAGTCGCCCAATTTTCCCCTTCAACTCGGAAAAAATTTCAGGTTGTGGCCATGAATATTTTAGCAAATTGTTCTAAGCAACCCTCAACAGTCAACCCGAACTATACATACGTCATTAATATGTCAACATCTGTTAACATTGTTAGGCGTGAAGTTGTAATTAATGAAGTAGTTGGAGTGCCACAAAGTATTCAACATACAGAATTGTTTAAGCTTCATTCTGAACTTATGCCTGCTTCGGTTTTTTTCAGCTTGGACAGTCGAGGAAAAGTCTCAGAAATGGGACAGCACTGGAAGGATCCATTGGTGCTTGAAGAGCGCTCTTATTTCAGAACAGTCACCGAACCAGCGACTCTGTCCGTCGATAATGTACAAGAATCAGACGAGGCGCTGTACAGATGCCGAGTCGATTTCAAAACCTCACCCACGAGGAATCACAAGATCAAGCTTAACGTTGTGGGTACGTCCAATGTTTTTATCTTTATTGTCGGCTTTCCCTATTAAGCAGTATAGCATACCCATTAGCTAGTTTGCTGTAGTTGGCACGATTGCAGTGTCCTCCTCGTCTTTGCAATCGGCCACGTTCGGGTACCATTGCCAGACGTGCATCTATAATAATAGCTCATGTCCGTTTCTTCCCTTTTTACCCCACGTGGTATACATTTTTATAATATCTGTTTTGACTATTTTTGATTTATTGTTCAATAATAAACGATTGCCAAACTAATTGCCCTAAAAAGGAAAATTTCTAACATCGCCTACAAAATTTTGTTTCACGTTTCAAGGCATGTAGAATCCGAATATTCAATTTAAAAACAATATGTTCTGTCCATTCGACGTTAACACGTTTCTGACAAAACTGCAAAAGCTAAATTCTTGGCATTTTTACCAAAAATCAATTTCGGTCTGCAATTGCTCTATTGTTCAACCAAATCGATACCTCAATTTTAAGGGTATTGTTGGCGGGGGGGGGGGGAATTAGTACTTTCCAACACATTTGGAGAAGAAAGGTATTTTGCATGAATTTCTATAGGTTCTTGGACGCTGAATCAAACGAGACTATTGCGGGAACAATAGATACTCGACTGTAGAATTTGAGAGATTTTCTGAAACTTGGCACGAGGCTATAATTAGAGTTTTTCTAGAGCTGTGGAAATCGTTCTATAGTCGTTTGAATGCTCGTTAAAAACTCTCTTCAGCAATCTTTAGTAAGAACAATGAAAATGAATAGGAACTGAGACAATGTATATAATCTGATAGTTCACAGCAAAAATGTTCTACAGAACATAACATCTCTGGCTCGACATCGGTACTAATTACGTGCGCAACTGGATTCGTTGATGGCGACACGCACATGCTGAGCCAGCCCAGTTTTGAAGTGACTCAAAATTGCTTGTGACTTGCAATATTGATTTAATTTTTAATATCAACATTTTGATTTATCTAAACCCAATTACGAATTATTTTCCATCGTTTCGATAATTCAAGTGCAATCCGGATTGCAGAACGTTAGTGATATTTTCTCAACGATGAGACAACCCATAGTAGGTACTTCAGAAACGAGATTGGTTATCAAAAGCTCGCGTTGTTGTGTAGAATCATCTCTCACTCTCTCTCTCTCTTTCTCTTCCATGAATTATAAACTCTCGAAAGGATGAACCCTCGTCAAAATTAGTTGCTTCGTAGCTTCTTCTTGTTCATCAAGACTCGGCCCTAACTTGGTTATGTGTATATAAAATGAACGGCAACTTTTCTCCCTTTGGGGAGTTCCTCTTCTTGGTTCAATATTATTTCGCATCAGATCAAAAACGCTCTATAGTATGAAGTATGATTATGATATTATTATATTAGGTACTATACTGACGTTCCTTGCCCCCGTGAGCTTTCCAGCGCTTCACAAAACCCAGCGCTCGCATTGCCCTGATACAGACGTTGTCAATATGCCCAATAAAATCGAGTCCTGAGTCAAAAAGAACTCCAAGATCTTGAATAACAGATGCTCGAAAAATTTGATACATTCAACTTAAAGAAGGCTCAATGCGCAGTGCGTATGAGGTTTCCTTATTTTTTCCTGTCGTATTAATTTGTACTCTAGCAATAAATTGCGAATACTCGCTGTCGTCAGTCGCAAGTGGTTAATGTTGTATCGTGAAATGATCGACAGGACGGGCCGCTGCGTGATATATTGCGGGGGCAGAATAGTGAGTGGTCTCTTCTTCGCCACAGCGATGGCATGACTGGTTTCGCTAACCAGCAGATTTATATTCCGACACGGCTGTATTAGTTTTGCATAATGTTATGCACGGACAGAGATGCAGATCAGGTGCTTGGACAACCTAGGCACTCCCCTCCTGATACGACCTGTCCACTCCCATTGCCGGCCTTTCGACGTTAGAAGGCGGTCGCAGAGAAAAAGAGATGGGAGGTAGCTTGGAAAACTATATCACCTCGGCCTCTTTCGTATTTTCACCACATTCTTCTCTACGTAAATCCCACCCTGCGTAAATAACCTCCTCTTGCGCGCGAGCTCGCCACGAAAATGTAAAAATCCGAAGAATTCGAATTGCACGTTTAGTAGTGCAACCGCTGCTTGCCTAGCAGAAACTTGAAACGTGATAGCCTAATAGCACAGGCTTTTCGTAGAAGAAACAACGATTGAGCCTTTCGAACATTTTTTGTTTGGAAACTTTTTCGTCTCTCCAAAACGGTTTTGTTACCACTTCCCACCCGCTTGATTTCTGGTTTTATCAGTATTCACGCCAACTCCCAGCTATTGGGGGATTCGCATCCATTTCGATTTATTATTCAATAATAAACCATTTTAATCGCCCAAGAAAACGCTCTAAACTCCCTCACAATTTCATGTTTTACGTTTCAAAGTATCTAGAATCCCAATAACCTTTTTAAAAAATAAAAAATCTGCCCGTCCACCGACAACACTTTTCTGACATAGGACGTGTGAAGGTATAGGAAGTGTGACATGTATTTTTGAGAAAGAATATTTTAAAACCTATGAAAATGAACCATTACCAATATGAAAATTTATTAGGACTTTTTAATTCTAAAACTTCTATAGTATTTCACATGTTAGCTTACACTCCAGTTTGATTTCCCATTTCCTCACGCTGTGCCTGTTTCAACTGTTTGGACCTATTCTAAACTAAACCTATCATTATATCGAGGTCTATTATATAACGCTATGGCATAATGCGACCTGGCCATGGGGGCCAGGACAGAGCCCACGTGACTGAATGCAGTGGCACTCGGAGTACGCCATACGGTTTCTATCATTATAAATTCATTCATGATTCTAGACAGGATCCATTGTTTGTGGATACTCCTAGGTGAGAAATAGATTTCCTCTTATTCGCAGAAATTGTGGTCTATTCAGTTGACACAATCAAGATAAAGGGCTTGAGTTTGAGGTATGACTGATTAAAGCAGCTACAGAGGGAGATATTCGTGCCTTGGAGCTTGGAGACTATGTGGAGGCCTCTCCGATATCCCTCGTGGGTGCTAAGCCTCTGGGGTACCAGAACTGACAAAGATTCCCCATCCTCTTCTTTCTATTTCAATCTTCTCTCCCACAGTTCACCCAACGCTCCCTCAGTCAAGTCAATTAACATCTGAGGACAATCCTTTAGGGCTCAGGCTGACAGCTGGAGTGGCAGACGTCCCAATCAAACCCCAACCCACTTCATTGATTGCTCAGGGCTCTTCACCCCGAAAACACGCAATTTTTCCTTTCGCCGTCGGTGCTCTTATTTTTCGCTGAACCCGCTTAGATGCCGAGGTTTTTGAACACGGTTTCCAAGTAGCAACGTTACTATATCGCCCGAATGTGTTCGTAATAACTCACCAGCGTGAATGTAACATAACGAAATTCACCCTCATACGCCCGAAACGATAATTTGATTTGCAACGGACGTCATACATCGCTAATCAATTCGCGAGGTATTAAATTTTCAGACGGTGCACTTCAATGAAAAGAGTAACATAATTTTTCCACATACTACGAGTACAGTAATTATTTCATTCTTTTGACGAGAAAATTGGAATTTTACACATTTATCGCGGGCACGCTAGACGCCTGGTCAACGGTGAGCGGGGCACTTCGTTATGAACAGAAAAATTCAACATCTGAAAGATGATCACATATCTGAAGGTTAGGTTTCCTAGGAAGTATCGTTTTCCCTAATTGCCAATTCTGAGAAGCGACCATTGTCATTCTCAATTCACGTTGGTACGCTCGTGGAAACATGGGTTTTCTACCTGCTTAGTGGGAACATATGCCTGTGACACAGACATACCTGTAAATAATGTATAACTTGTGTTTTATCCTAGGGTTTTCCTTGATTGGATTAATGAATACTATTTATAATTCAAAAACAGAATATACCTGACATTTCTGACGTTCTTTGGCTGATGTTCCCACGAGAGGGATTCTGTTTTTAACCGCACTAGTGATTTAACTAAATGAACCTCACCCAGACTTTTGTTCAGCAAGCGTTTGAGAGTATGATGTTGAAATTGTCGTCATCATTCAGCTTCATTCTCAATTCAAGTACCTATAGGAAAGATCACAATATTCGTATACTACATTAAATATATTTCAAGAAGACAGTAATGAAAATTATTGTAAACTAACAATGCTTTACGAGAATCAAGGAAGAACAGAACGACTTGGTAAGAGAACCAGCGAACTGTTGTTCCAATATTATGATGCGTGCGTGAAATAATTATTTAGTATGTCAGCCAATGCAAAATGAACCCCCTTAAATACGATAGACTTTTGAAGAAATTATTATAACCATCAATAATTATAAGAAAATTGACTGATTCTGATGTCTGCATATCAGAATCTGATTGCTGGGGCCATACCTAATTCATTATCGATTCAACTCTGGTCGTCATCTGGCCTCATGCGCTTGATCCTCCTCCCCCAAACTATTACGTATTTGGCCAGGGCCAGTATTTCGTACCTATCTGTCCATTTCATACCTTCCCCAGTTACGTACATTATTCACGTGATTTCCGAGGCCTAGGGAGATCGCTGCATCCTAAACTCCCTTGCTCAGCTCCAAACTCATTAACCTCCCTCGCTCAAAATTTCATAATTTCATGTCATAGCTGCATTAACCAGCTAGCTCCCTTAACATCATCCTTAAATTACTTTTCACCCTCTTCCTTCAGAGCGCTTTGTACACCTTGCATCTGTTTCTAACTCCTGTCTCATCTTTAATCCAGGAAGAAAGATGGAATGGAAAGAACGTCGCTTCTTTTGAGACGTTGGTCCCAACTTGTGGGGAATAAAATAAAATTCGAGCATTTTCGTGCTCTTCATTCCAGTCGGGCTGATAGAAATGTACGACGCATTTTTACATACCGTATTTTCACAGACGAACACACTGACACATGTTTAGAAAGTGTTTCTTAGTATGGTTGAAAAATATGAACGGAATAAAAATAAATAGTTGTGGACTGTAAAAACCGTTTATCTTCCAATAGGTCGTATAAGCTGAATATAATATAAAAAATGCCGAGTAACAATGTGGTTGGTGAGATTAATAACAATGTGTACGAACTTGAAAAAACCTACAAGACAAAAACAAAACGTATCACGTTCGCGCCTGCCAATTGTAGTCATCTTTTCGACTCAAGCTGTAGCCGTGGGTAGCATAACAGTGGAACAATTGTACTCTGACATTTTCCAAATTTCTACGATTCGGACGACTCCAAGACTTTCATTTACCTAGTAAAAATCCTGCAAGTCAACTTCAGTAAACTCTTCCTCTTTGAAATCGGTTAATTAAATACGGCAGACCCGCGATTTGATACCGATCGCAATTTCACAACTCAGTCACCTACGTTCGCCAACAGCGGTACCCACATAGATTTAACAACTTGTGATGAAATACGCAATTTCTGCAAACTGATTGTTTCGAGAACCAAGCAAAATTACACGCTAAAAGTAACTTAAATATCGAAGCGATTCGTTCAAAGAATTATTGTGAGGCTAAGAATGTTCCTTGGTGAACATTTCAAGTACGAGCTCGTATGTAGCTGTCATAGTTTATTCAGAAAACTGTTGATGGCGGATGGGCATAATTTTTTATTTTGGATATTCGGATGCTAAATTCCTAAAAGCTCGCAACATCAAATTTTCATCAATTTTTCATTTTCATCAATTTTCAATATTTTTCAAATTCTTCAATTTTGATCATTTTTTTTATAAAATAATAAACCAAAATATTGAAAATCTATTGGTTGTATCGTTTTCATCAATACTATCGTTTGACTAATCAGGTGAAAGTTGATACAAAAGAACAGTCCTCACATTCATTGTGATATTTGAACTGATAATTCAACATTATATTCCACTTTGATTCACTATTTTTACGACCTATCTGTTTGATGGAGAAATTTTAGGTTATTCCAATCGATAGAGCTTCACAATTCTAATTTTTTCGAGTGAAAAAGTGACTTACGAACAGACAAGTATGTCCGTAGAGACACAGCATCTTCTGTAGCCAACTTGGCCCGGCCATGGAAACGGAATGATATTGGCGGAGGGAGGTGTTTGTGCTTCAAGTGTAACGTGCACCAGTGTGGATAATTGGTGTTGGGTGAAGCTGGCCAAGTGTTCCCTGCTTGAAACGTTGCCAACCTTGCTACTGAAGAGGAAGTATGAAGGAAAAAAGGCAGCCACGCAGCATGGCTTTATACGAGCGAATTTTTGATCAGCAACATTTTTTTAGTGTGAACCATTTATAAAGTCAATTGCTCATCGTGTAATGGTTTTTAAAGTGCAAAAAAAAAGCTTTTTTTAAAACGCTGCAAATGATTCTACAGTGGTTTATTATTCCATCGCTTCAATAATGATTTAGAAAGAATACCCATTTCTGATAGTGATTGTTCCAAACGTATGTGAACGTTCCTACCGAAAAACAGATTGGTAACTATAGGGGAAAACTCCGTAGCAACTATCGTAGGTAATTTTGATAATTTTTATTTTTCTTTATTTCCAAATTAAAAGCTAATTTTTGCGCCTAACGGTTGAGTTGAAGAGAGTGTTTGACGACCATTCCAACATGTATAGAACGATTTTTATTGTTCCAAGAGCTCTCGAGTTATACCCTCACGCCAAATATCTGAAAATCGACCAAGTTCTATACAAAAGCTACGATAACTCGAGAACCAATAAAGCTTTTGTCCTTTTCACTACTATATACAGTATAAGTATAGTATATATAGGTATAGGTATGGGTTTAGTAGTTGATTATTTGTGTATGGAGAGTGGGAATATATAGTTGTTATTATAGTAGGTAGTAAGTAGTTGCTATAATTTGGTTTGTAGTTGGTGGGGATTGTATTGTACTTAGTATCATTAAGTATTGGGTTTTTCAACTGGAGCAAAGTTGTAGCAGAATTAGATGTAACAACTTCAAGTTTTCCAAGATTTGTAACTTGCAGACTGGATAACTCAAACAAAAAGTCGTCAATTCAGAGGTTTGAATATACCAAAAGATGGGTAATTTAACTGTCCACATTTTCCTAATGTAATGTACCTATCCATTTGTCAACCGTTTTTGCGTTATTCAACAATATTCGTAGACTATACACGAAAACGTGACATTTTTCAACTTTGAACACTATTTTCATCTTTTTACTGCAAAAGAAACAAAGAATTAACCATATATTATTGATATACACATCATCAACTATCATTATGCTGAATTTGAGCGAAATCTATTTCAAAAAATTTTTCGCGAAAAATCCAAGGGGTACCCCTGCGGTTTTTTACAACCGAACAGTTAACGATTTTTTACTCCTCTCTCAATACAGATAAAAATCTGAAATTTTTAGGAAAGTTGTGTCTTACCATGATGTATTTTTGTGATTTTTTTTATTTCTCGGAAAAATCTGCAAGTGGTCCAAAAAAATCGGTTTTTAAAAGCTCGAAAATTGGACTTTAACGGTGATTTTCGGGGTCAAAATTAATGCGAATCAATTGTTTTATTATGCAGAAGTCTTCATTTGAACGCCTTACACACGTACATAGCAAAAAATTTGGTGAAAAAAATTTAAACAGAGCCAGAGAAATTATTTTCCGTAAATCGAGTTTTTCGCCGGCCGAACCGCTGGCATCGGTAATAGTGAAAAATTAAATTTTCGTTTTAAAGCGATTTTGAAAGCTATTCTTATAGGAAATTTAATGCTGAATCCGAATATGACGTCAAAACGGCGGAAATTTGACGACAACTATCAGTTTTTCCAGGTTTAATACTACGCCACTTCTACTCCCACGTTTTTCAACTTTGAAAATCCGTTGCAAATACTTACAGTACTGTTCAAATTTGATTAATTAATGATTCTTACCGGGAATTAGACGTAGAATTCGAATTCAAAGTGAAAGCAATCAAAATCGAACAATTAATAATATTTTTTTGATTTTTTTCGATTTTCATATTTTTCAAGTTTCAACTTTGGAATTTTTTTTCGTCACGTTTCCAAATGGGAACGATTAGGTGCTGTGGAAGAAAATGAAGGAAATTTAACGTAGAAACGTAGAATGTGAAAATGGTTAGCCTATGTCATAGCTCTGGAGATATATCCCACTTTATGTCAAAAAACGTGTTTTGACTTTTCTTTGATCGCGAATAGCTCCGCGGGGACATAACATAAAAATTTAATGAAATACACCGAATTGTAGGATTTTGATAGCTCTTTCTCGCCTCTGATTAAGGTACCTACGTAAAAGTGGTCGGTTCAAAAGTTATTTGCGAAAAACATGCAAAAAAAACGCGAAAATCAGGGTCATAAAATTTCAAAGTGCAATAACATTTGAACAGTGGCCTAATTTAAAAAAATACGATTTTTTCACACGATGAGTTTGTCTATATTTGACGACTCTATTATCAAAATTTGATTACCACCTATTCCCAGTTTCTCAAGTTTCTCAATACCCAAGATATTTTGACCCTCGCTTCGGGCCGCTCTATCGCCGACTAAAATCACCCTACGGACGAATTCTTGTACTTTTTCGTTTAAAGAATTTAACCATGTACAAAATGCGCTCATAAAATCTTTTCGCGTTGTGAGAATTTTTCGAGAAAATAGCGATCAACTGTGGAAAAACGTGGTTTCGGAAAACGTCAAAATTTTACATAATTGTACCTCATGAGAAAACCAAGTCGAAAATCGAAAAAAGGAAAAAAATGGGGTCAGGAATTTCGATTTAATTGGCGAATATGTTGTCAAAAAATTTTTATCGTTTCACAATTTTGATCCATCCGTTAGAGTTTTTTCAAAACGAAATTTCAATGTTTCGACTTTGAATCTTTATAGCTTCGCGGAGTTGAGTCGGATCCGATCGATTCAAATGAAGAACATGTTTTGAATTTCCTGCACAACATATCTGTAATGCACATGGTACGTACGAAAATCAATATTTAAGCCACACAATAGAAAAAATTCCGCGATTTCAAAATTTCACCAAAACGACGTTTTTCGATACATTTCGAATTTTTGAAAATTTTCAAAAGCGAAATTCGAAATTTGGCGATTTTTCCAGCAGATGGCCTTAAATTTTAAGTAACCTCTATTTTTTCTTCAATCCAATCCCTCCGGCCATCTCTTCAATCAATCGTATACCTCTCCTCATCCTCGTTTTGCAGTTTTATATTATGTCACACAACAACAATCAAAAATACTACTACATTTGCAAAAATCTTGAAAATGTCAAATGTCTTTTTTTTTCTTTTCTGTCGTTAGTTTAGCTCATAATTTCACGCTTCCGCTAGCCACTCAGGTTCATCACTTGACTCTTTCTTGTTTTAGTTCCTCCGCAGAAGCCAACCGTATTCGACGACAGGGGCACAGAGGTGGTCTCGGTCGCAGGTCCGTATCAGGAGGGTGCTGAACTCAAGCTAACATGCGTAGTATCCGGCGGTAAGTATGGATATAAAATCCCTCATTTGCCTAATTGTGTCAGTCAATGTGTGAAAAAAAAAATTTCTGACGAGAGTGTTGAAAGTACAATGAGAAAAATGTCCCAACTTCCCCTGGCACTAACCGAATCGAAATTTACAGCGAAGCAGGGAAGTAAGAAAGGAATCATCCTTTCAGATATTTCGCTAAGGGATATCCTCCGTCGCGTGGTGGATTCGAACTCAGAGATGTGATGTGTGTGCCTTCGGTTCATAAAACAGCCGAAAGGGTTTCTTGCTTGCTCGGGTGAATGTGTAGCTCGATGGGACAAGAATGTGGAAACAGAATGCATCGCCGCTAGTTCGCGTGGGATCTCGGCTGAACAAACATCGAGTGTGCGAAAGAAAGAAACAGGAACTTAGAAACTCTTCTGTTGGGGGAAGAAGCTCAGAGTGCTGGTGCTTTTAGGTGCCGGAAATTCGTACACTTGGCTCCCCTTGAGGCGATTTTTCGCGACAGACACCCCGATGAAAAAGTGTCTGGTCACGATCGGTAGGTATCTTCACAATTGGTAACGTGTTTTGCTTGCCGTAGCCGTTCAACTTAGTTTAAAATACCCGATTCCGTTAACGTATGACCTGCTAACCTCACGTCGCTACATAAGCACTGAAATATATACATATGTACCCGAATGGGCGAAAGATCGAGGCAAATAAACGAAACAATTTTTTTCTCGAACTTTGACACGTATGAGACAATTCATTGCACATTAATAAACCAAAGTACATACTTCCAAAATGTAAGTATTAAACAAAAAACTAATGAAACCTTCGAAAATTTATTCCCGATATGGGCTAGTTGCCCGTGTTTTAGGAAGAGCACAATTTCTCGCCTCAAAAAGCACTCAAGTACAAAAAATGATAAAATAAACCACCCTTCTTCACAATAGACCTATTCGCTTGATTTCCAAAAATTCAGATGTAAACCTTGTAAACCACTAATCTACATCACTGCCGAACCTAAGAGCAAAAAAATATCTATTTAACAATTTCCCTAATCTTTTACCGGAGCTCCCAATTATTGTTCACAATAATAAAGAAATATAATTATGTGGTGTACCCAGAGTTCTGAGAACGTAACAAAGGAGAGTTACGAAAGAGCTTTATGTTACTGATTTGGCATAAAGAGAACTTCAATATAGTTCAAGTCACCTTATCATTAGAATATTCATTTCAATACTGTGCATGTCATCGTACACGTGAAACGTTCTAGTTAATATAAGTCAAACTTGAACGTCCTCATCTTTTTTTTTTCTCCAAAATTATTACAACATCGCTTTTATAAGTGTGAGTTTCTTGCACTGTCAAGATTATTACGCTAACTTAGAACTAGCAAAATCATGATGACATTCTCGACGTCAGTCTCATTAAGATGATGTTCATGTCAGTGAATCGTGATGTTTGAGACTGCAATGAAATATAACGTAAACTGATAAATTCACTCCCTCTTGTCTCAATAAAAATTTAAGTGTTTCACGCTTCTTTGCGAGCTTGCGTTTCATCGCTGCGGATCATTGAGTACAGTTGTAGGTTTCTCAAAACGAGGAAGAGCGTGATTGTGCTCGTGAATATCTGACGATATCTATCTTCATGCGTATGTGTGCGCTATGTGGCTCCCTCATTTCATCATCTGAAGGTTTAGAATAATTTATTCCAGCTGGTTTACTATGAAAAGACTTGGCTCTTTCCCTTGCCGAGTGAGTGCCTTCAACCTCCAGCGTATCTTTCTTTCTCATATAGCCATCCTTCTCATTCCTATCCCCGATACTCTTTTATATTCGAGCACTCATACGCATGCAACATCGTCTGAATGAACTTGGCCTCGAGGTGCACACTTAAGAATGCGAGTAACGCACTAGCCCGTTCGTACTGATGCTGCAGGCGTCGTATATTCTCAACAACCCTTTCCTCTGCATCGCTCCTCCAAACTTGCGGGGAAAAAATAGGAATTTAACCCTTGTCAGTCAACCCTCGGCATCACTCCGTCTCGTAGAACTTTATCCATGCTCTAAGCGACCTCATAGCGGAGGAATTGAACCTTCTCAGCTTCCGTTTGAGTTCGGCTTGAGGGAATTCATAATCGACGTATTCTAAACTAAACGCTCTAAATTGAAAACGATTTGAGCCTAGTTGATAAATTACTCTTTCAAAACTTTTCTGAGGTAGGAGGTAAGCAAACTGTGAGTTTAAAGAATGTTAGATGAAATGATAATCCAAATGGTGTATTATTCGATGAATAATAATACCAGAAACGTTCCCCGTCAAAATATTTCTCCAAGTTGAGATCACACTATTCTGCAATAAACTACAAACAATAAAATGTTTACTACCGTTCTCGTTTTATCGCATCCTGAACGGACTGTGTTCGACTAAGTACTAAATTATTACAAGATGATAAATATCATCGTCCTGGGACACGAATGGCTAAAATCGTTCTGCACTGTTGTACTGCTCGTTTGAAAATCGCTACTCACCCTGCAATATCGATGACAAGATCAATCATAAAATTGTGTTATTTAACTAAAAAATTAAACTTAAAATTTTGTGTTGTGTTATTGTTTTTTTGTGTGTTTATTTAAGCACTTCATACTTCCACGTTTGAGTCGGTAACAGGAATAACCAATTATGAAATCAAGAAGCTCGTACTAAAGGCGCAACGTTGTTACTCTACAACTGTTATTGGAAAACTAGCTCGGAGAACTCAAAAATAGAAGAACACGCGAATTAGGTTAATAAGGCGGAAGTGCACCATGTGAGCCAACATAAGATACAAGCCAAGTTTTGTAAAATGGGATAATTTTTATGAACCTTCAGCGTCAAAGATATTGATTTTTTCGCTTCCGGTGCTGACGTTTTCAAAGTCAAATTCGTGTTCCATCTCGATCGCAATTCGTGAAAGCATGATTCCATACACATTCCCGCTCTGACATATTTGCAATGTGGAAGAATTTCCAATATTGGATGCCAGCTAATTTATGCACATGCGGTTACGTTATGAAAATTTATTTTTCGAAATCCCCCATATATAACCCCATCGCTGATTATTGACTATAAAATACTTCGAAAGGTCGATCAAACATAATCAATGGGTAATTTCGGGAGACCCTTTCTCAGACTCCGAAAATCAGATTTTGGACCATCGAGAAATTGATTGGAGAATATTATGAGCTAATTAATGAGTATTAATCGCACAGTTCGCACGTTCCTCTTGGTGGACGTTTCCGGGTCTGCGGTATTTTACAGGTGTATCGTTATTTCTGCTATGCGGGCGTTCGAGAGGGTCGCAGTTGTGCCGTTGCGGTTCGCCGAGCAAAAGATACGACGTTCGGGTGAACGGCGCACACGTACACATGTAAAAGGGTTGTGGCTTGGAAGAAATGCGTACGTACGTCACTGTACTGGTATCATTCGAAGAGGATGGGGTGCGGTCGCTCGGATAGAAGGCAGTGAAGAGCGCGGGTATCGCGAATTCTGCCTGTTCGAGTTTTCATCTGTTGTCACCCCGCAGAGGAGAATGATATCGATAATTTATCCCTCGGCACCCCTGCGAGAGGTAATGGAGAATTTATGTCCCTCGTCCTCCCCCTCTTCTTACAGCAACAACATCAACCACTTCAGCCGTGCCATCACACTCGAACCAATCAACGCACACAAGGGCTAGCTTTACAGAGCTCGAATGCTCTCTCTTCCTCGCTCGTTCAAGAGCGGAAAAAAATTCCCAGCCGGCTCACGGCCGCAAACAAAACGATCGTGCGTTCCTGGCCAAAAGAGAAGTTGTATGTTATACGATACGACGAGGGGATGGAGATGGATAGGTCGCCGTGCTCTTGTATTGGATGGACTGTGGATGCTATCGTCGTTCAGATAAGAACCGCTAGTGAAGAGCTTCGTGGTAAAATATACATGGACTTTTTTCTATAGCATCTGATTAGAGGGCAGCGAGGCAGTGAGTACCCAACTTTTTTGCAGTTCGAATCGCCAAGAGGTCTTTCAGCTCGCTCGTCTTCAATTACTCGTGGCCGCTGACCATAGCGTAACTAAATGTTCAGGTACTTATGGAATCAGCCAACAAAACCGTTCATTGGGGTTTGAGGAATACATCAACAAGTCTATTTAGGGGTCTATCCTCAAGTAAATACTCCCCCTCCCATGACATAAATCTTGGAGATTTTTGATGATTTTCGGAAGAAACATATCTGATTCGTTAGAAGGTAATGAGAACAGCTATTCTCGAATTCAATTTGCGATGGTATCGAGTACGTAGACCGGAAAGATGTCCTTAGCCAGGTTTTATCGTTCAACTCACTACCTACTGCATCGCACACCCTAAGCAGTATTGAAACCGTCGAATCTATGTATCGAATCTTATATAAGATCAACTTATTTAATGAGAACTGCCAAGTCTAGTACCATAATTATTGGATTATAATCGATTTTCTACAAGTGTCGGCCAGTTGATAGAGTTTATCCATGAACATCAGACTTTCTTTTGATACATACACAGGGTGTCTCCTTCCCTCTTAAATCTTCAATTTTGGAGTAAACAATGAAGGGTTTTAAATTCCATGTTTAGGTGTTCATGACGTAGTAAAAATGATGTATTGTGATCTTCCTTTAAGTTGCATTCGGAACTGAGGTGACTCCAGAGGAAATTTTTGTAGTACTATACTCAGAAGCACTTTCTGAAAAGTGTCTGTGTGTCCGTTTGTTTACAAAAATGTTTTTACGATGTTTGCCGTTTTTAGTTCATTGTTATAATAAACCATTGTAATCACCCTAGAAAAAATTTTCTAATTCCCCTCACAATTTGATTTTTACGATTTGAGGCATGTAGAATCCGGATATCCAATTAAAAAAATTTCTGTCCATCCGCCGTACGCCGTCAACACTTTTCCGACGAAACTATAAAAGCTAAATTTTTGACATTTTCACCAAAAATCAATCTTAGTATGACAGTGGCTGAATTATTTAGATATATTGCTACCTCAGTTTTGAGAGAATTTTTGGGGGTTGTGAGGGGAAAAAATGGTATTTTTCGATGTTTGTCAGGCAATGGTGTATTTAGTTTCAATTTCTATAGATTCTTGTTTTCGCTGAATCGAATGAGACCATCATGGGGTCGATAGCTTTGTTGGTTTTTGAGTCATCGCTGCTTTTGGGTCAGATTTGGATGATTTTCAGAAATTTGGCATGAGGGTATAGCTCATGAGTTCTTAAAGCTGTAAAAATCGTTCTATACTCGTTGGAATGCTCGTGAAACACTCCTCAGCACGCTAGGCAAAAAAATCAGCTTTTAATTCGAAACTAATAAAAATTAAAATAAACAATCATAATAGTTGCAACGGAGTTTTTTCTTATTGTTACCAGTCTGTTGTTTGGTGGAAACGCAGACAAATGTTTGGACAAGTTTCTTACCCCAAATTGTTGTAAAAGGCTAATCAGCTCATTGATTCGTTAACTTTTTTCTTTTCTTTTTTTTTAGATGAGGATGTATCTTTCGATCAAATTTTGGTAACTGAAATACTGTTTCAGGTCGACCCGAACCAGGGGTGAAATGGTGGAAGGACTTAACCCTGGTGGATTCAACGGACACTAGTTCAGGCTTCGACAACGTGCGCAACAATCAACTCCGAATCCCAAAGCTTGATAGGACGCATCTCAACTCAGTCTATACCTGCGAGGCTTCCAACAATAACATCAGCCAACCAGTCTCCACCAAAGTAACCATCGAACTTGAACGTTAGTATTTATTCTACTTCCTTGTTCACTTAATTTAATTCATCGTCGTTTATTCACCGAATCTTTCAATGCGTACGTATTACGGTTGCTTTTCTCGGCCTTTTGCTACTATACTCTTCAAAATTCTTAGTTTAAAGTTTAAATTTAATGATGAGAGCAGTCTATTGAACTCACACCGACCCATGCTGGGTTTTAGGTGGCATCCAATGCCAGAAAGTGAAGGAAATTAACGTTTTTCCAACTGTTTTTTCTTTCGCTCATCAATCCTGAAGAAATTTTATCAAAGCACTGCCTCAAAAGTCTTTGTTAGTTCACATGAATGCAACAGACGAGCTTCCCTACAGGCGTTGATGCGGCAGTTTAGATTAAGCCATTTCAGATCCAGACTCCGACGTATCCCAATGCTTTTTGCAAATCGTAATTAGGAGATTCTCGCAGACAGCCGTGTACAAATGAAATGAAATGAAATTTCAGTGCTTATTGCACTCTTTGGGAGCTGAGCCTGATCCTCAAAAATGTCTTTGTGGGAAAACCAACCCTTCCTCCTACAGAAATGACAAAGTAGTGATTCAAATTCGCCACCGCGACTTTCTCGATAGGTTCGGTTGATATGCGCAGCCCCACGTCCCCACTAGGTATAATCGTTCGTATTTGAGAAGTTAAAGAAGTCATAATCGCCTAAGCTTTAGCTGAGTATCCTTGATTTCTTGTACAGTTACTAACGAGTGACCAACTGATAGTACGCTTTGTTCCCTCCTCTCTCGTCTGGAACTGGGTCAGTTGGATCCTCCACAGTCTTCCAGGGGCGAGTGTATCGATGTTTGTATTAAATGATTATGAGTACCTAGGGATATCCGATACTTTCAAAGGATCGATACCGATATCCAATCTGGTATCAAACGCCAAAGATCGATACCGATATAGTATCGAATGTAAAAGATCGATACCGATCGATATCATTTGATACCTTCGTTTTACATTTTTTAGGTCTCATATTTGAAAAAAATGTACTTACTCAGTTAGAAATTAACATTTTCTATTTATAAGTCAAAATGTTAATTTTTACATGAAAAGGGATACTTAATACACAAAGAGAATATAAATCACAGTCCCCACATATCAGCGTTAAATTCACTCATGAAAAGTAGTCGGGAAAGCAATCGACAAGCCGAAAACGTGACGCAACTCGAAAACGCGAGGCGAATCAACTTGAAAACGTGATACGACATGCAACTCGCTTATCAGATAACAGATACCTTCCCCTTCTTCTTCCATTTTAACAAGTACCTGCAATAGGTTTGTTCCATCCAGCTAACCACGGTCGACCGTGATTGACAGCAAAAAATAGTCGATGATGTTGCTAAACATAATAAGTGTGCGAGGAATTTAAGAGTTCCATGATTCACCATTCACAGAATCATTAGTTCACGTTTTCTTACGGAGCACTGTTAGCCAGCTATCGTTTTGGGAAAGAGCCATCTTCAGCAAACCAGCTATGGTATTCATCGGCACTTGTACGAGAAATCAAATGAGCCTTCCTTAGAGCGGATGAATATTAATGAGCGTTGAGACTGAGGATTTTAATTATTCAAGAACTACAGTCTTCCCCTTTTCGGGGTGCCGCCTCAGAAGTCTGCTTGGCTGCTTTACGTACTTTACTATCTTGGCAGTGAATGGAAAAAAAAAACTCGGTAATCACAGAGATACCATTTAAGTGAATTATGATTCCAGGCGTATGTAAGAGATACTTCTTAATGGGCAATACGAGTCGAGGAAGAGAATAATTCAACTTGGGTGAATAATTGAAAAATTTAATTTAGTAGAAGCTTAGCTATTCGCTTCTTTGTCATGACTCAGATGATTTGCGCGCTAAAGCTATCGTTCACAGAAGTCCTTTTGATTAACCTTTGGAATGTGCTAGCTCTAATTTCCATCTCTGATAACCTATTTTCGGCGGACATTATTTTTGATTGGTTTTAATCAATTCCGAGTGGCGCGAGATGTTTACGAGGCAAGCACATTTCGAAATTCGTCTTCTGCGATAAAAAAAAAGAAAGAAATATTTACGAGCATAATTATCGCTCATTAAGTGGAGAGTGTAATTGAAACGGATTCTGGATCACGTTGAGCGATGTAGGTACAAACGAATAAAAATGTTCAAAAATCGTTTCATGAAAATGGCTCGACTAACATTTTTTGAACACCACTGAGCGATTCCCCCTCTCCTGTTTCACAAGCGTCATTTTGGTTATCCCAAGATCAACATTTTTGGTTTCCCGTTGACGAGCGCGAGCCTCTCGATCTCGGCTCCGCAGGCTTTCTGAAACTCACGAGTAGAAGAAAAAGTTGCCCGAAGAAAGTTTGTCTGTACGTGTTGCTTAAAGGCTGCAAACCGGTATGGAAAAAATTCTTTCCGTCATCACCATTCAGGTTTGAAACTTTTCACCGGTAATGGAATTCGTGCCAAACAAACAGAGGAATTCGGCTTTTCAACACTATCGATTTTTATAGAACTGTGTGAGTCACCATAATAATAATAATATGCTACACATTGTGGGGTGTTCAACTTGAACGATCCCCCGGTCGACCATGTTTTCGGTGTTTCATTTGCTCACAGAATTTTCACGCGACGCATGTACTCGATTGGGCGACCTTGCATCTTGGTAATCCACCAAAATGGTGTAGAAATCTTATCTCCGACCTGAAGCAGATCTCCGAGAAGGAAATAAACAAACACAATATTGACCTCAAAAACACATCTCTTGCAGAATTAAGAAAAAATTAAGAGAAAATTTTGAGATACGAGCTCAAATAGTAGAGTTCAAAGCCCAAGTACATGCATCGTCTCGTAATGCTCAATCTACATTATCAAATTTAATTAACCCTAGCCACCTAGATACGAATCGATAATGTGATATCAACAAGTTTTTCTGTCATTAGTATTTTCATATCAGTCCCCTAGCTTTCTTGATCTCGATTTACTCGGCAACTCGACACTAACCACTCCTACTCAAAGAGTAAATATGGAAATAACTAAGAATGAAACGAATTACTTTAAAAGATTGCGAGGAACTGAAGAAATGGGGTGAGGATTCGGCTTTCCAAATAGACAAATTGGCTCCAGCGTTCGAGTGATTAATGCACTCCGTTGTTATAGCTTCACGTTGTCCCGCTCTCCTTGGCATCTTCCGTTCGACTGTAATTGATTGAATCAACGTGTACTAAGAGCTGGTGGCTCCTCCTGCGTTTCATTTCCGCCCTACTTCGCATCATCCGCATTCTCTTCGTTCGTTCGTTCTGCAGAGCGATGTGCCAGTGGGCCATTTTCCATCTCAGTTTAGCCATCGCTTTGTAAATATCAGCTTTTCACAAATAATCCCCTCTCGGCTGCTTCGTTCTGCTACCTACCGTTTCGCAGTGGCTCTCAAACACGATACCCGAACTTGGGCTACGTTTCAGACTAATGGCTACCGGGGATCAGTCGACGCTTGAAGGGGTCGCTCGCCGTATCCCTGACAAGGATGGCGGAAGATAAATATTTAGACCGTTCTTCACTTGAAGCCTACCCTTCGCTTATTTTTCGTTCACTGCAGGAGCCGGTAGTAAACAGGAACCATCCTATTTCCCTCCGAACTTCGACTGATGCTCCTACTGACATCTTGTAACCGTCCACCAAGTTATCCAACAATTATCAGTATCAAGCTAGATTCGGAGTCGGAGTGATTGACATTGTAGGGCGGTCAGTTATCAAGGCAGTCTTCCGTCTTTTTTCTGTCTCTTCCGTCTTTCTGTCTCTTCCTTACGTGCACCTGAACTTTTAAATCTCTTGCGGCGCCTGATTATTCTCAAGTTATTATTGAATAATTAACCAAAATGCGGCGTATACTATAATACTGTAACACATAGTTTGTAGTCCAAAGTATAGTTCCGTAAAACACCAACAAATAAAATTGGCTTTACTCATTATGAATTTGGCTAAAGAATTAAGCCATTGTCAGGCCAAAATTGATTTATGGGGAACATTTTCAAGATTTTTGCAATCCTATACTCTTTGTTGTGGTTTTGTCGCTTTTTTCGTTCTTCGCTGTTGGGGTTGAGGGGGAGAAAACCACGGCGACTCGTTCTCCTGTTTTTTATCAGGGCTACGAAGCCCTGATGATGCCCGAATGGGCGAAAGTGCTTGGCAGGCCAACAATAAAAAACAGGAGAACGAGTCGCCGTGGTTTTCTCCCCCTCAACCCCAACAGCGAATCCTATACTCGTAGTTTCGTCGGAAAAGTGTTGACTGGAGTGATATTCAGATTCTACATGACTTGAAACGTAAAACATCAAATTTTGAGGGAGGGGGTTGGGAATTTTTTTTCTTGGGCGATTACAATGGTTTATTATTAATAATAAACCAAAAATGGGCTTCGGTGCGGGTTTAAAAAAGTTATGGAACAACGATGTTTTGAAATTAGTTGCCGAATCTATTTCTGGCTGGTGCTACTCTTGCTTCGGATACGCACCCTAAATTCATACGTGTGAATATCGCTTACCTACTTCTCCCTATTCCGTCTACCTATTTCTTGTTGATCAAACGATTGGAGGTCTCAAAATTAGTCGAAAATTAAGAAAGGGTCATCATTTTTGCGGAACGTTTAAAAGTGTTAAAAGGTACGGGAATTCCGTCCAATGCACTTTTAACTAATAATTGGGTGACGATATACTTGCACATGTGGAATGCATATACTCGAGCCCAACTTGATTATTGTTACAGTTCCACCCAAGGAAACAAAGCTACAGTTATAGTAAATATGATTTTTTTCTCGATATTTTCTACCTAAGTTAAGTGCAACCCCGGGACATCAAGTAATGGGACGACAAAGAAAAGTTAAATTATTATTAGAACACGCATATATATTTTGAGAGAATTTTTCGTGTTGCGTTTTTTGAATACCTTCCCTTGCCTTGCTCTTCATCTTCCAGAGCTCAGTTCCATGATACCTTCAACCTACTGAGAAAACGAGGTAGAAATGGATCAGGGAAGGCTGCGAAAAGAGGATGTAATCTCGGGTAAAGGGGAGGTTGTAAATTCGATGTTGTTAACCCCGAGACAGCATCCTGCCCCGACCCATCTCTAGAATCCGCCTCAGAGAATAAGATTGGACAATGCTACAACGGAAAAGAAGAAAACTTTCAATTAAGTTACGAAAAGAAAATCGAGAAAAGTACATTTGTGTGTAAATTGATACTCTCCTCTGTATGTAGATGCGGATGCGGCTCAGCAGGGTATGCTATAACGGGGGCTCCTAATCTAGCAGAGGGTTTAAGTTAGTGCCAACTTCCTAAGCAGTTCTACTCCCCTTTCGACTGTTTCATTAGACGTTCTGAATTCAATCAGGATCTTACCATATTTCGTATTTCTTCCAATTCTGTCGACCGTTGAACTCATTGATTCGTGGAAAGGGCTATCCTAGTTGCCTACTTTGTAATCAATTTCAACAGGTACCTGCTGATGAAAACCTTCAAAAAGAATTGCTTGCTATCGTATAACGCTTATTGTTGTTACCGAACTTTATTGAGGTAACATTCCATGTCACAACTGCGACGAAGATGAATGATTCTGAACTTGGGAAGGGATGTAACCTAAGTTTGAAGCCGTTTCAATAGGTTTGAAGAATGATGACGAATTTAGTTTATCACGATATCCTAATAATTGTTACGTTATGTTTTCATTAATTGTACTGGAAAAATTTGTTTCATTATCAGTGGTAAACCAATGTAATTTTAGAAAAAGTCTTGAAAATAGTTCTAACGAAGTTGTATGTATTTATAAAACCGCCGCTATAGCTTTCTCCCAATCATAGCTCTAGTGATAATAAAAAAAAAAATTTAAAAAATAAAAAAATCAACAAAAAATAACGTATTTGATTTTAAAAACAGTTACATATATATTTTTATTGATTATAGTGCACAGCTTAATACAACCTCTCCTCGGCCCATGGAAAATGATAAAATGCTTATTTCAGAATTTCGATTGGGTACTACCTCATTTTTTCTGCTCCTTTGTAGAGAGCAGAAAATATTGTTCTATTTTCCTGCTTACCATCCTCCTATAAATTACTTTAACCTTCCCTTTCTTTTTTTAGCGCTGATCCTGAGCGAAGCAATGTATAACAATCATCACAATTATTCGGAACTACTGTTTCGATGAGCTACACAGCTCGTTATGTTATAAATACAGTTTATATTTGATCCTAGTCGAGGTTATAATGATCATCGTGAGTTATCATCGTGAATAAACATCTCTTGAGACCCTCTTTTCTTTATATTCGATTCGTGAGTAAGAACCACTGATGTGTTTCTGTTCGCGTGATTTGTGTGGAAACTGGAGAAGGAAACTCATCAGATGTGACGCCCGCAGCTAAACTGACGGCATTCAATTTAACGCTGCGAAACAAAAGACTTCATCGAAAGGCAGAGACGCTTTCTTTCACTAATTCACTCCGCTCACTTGGTGAAGTGAAACTCATTCGAAAACTTCTTGGTAAAGGCGATGATGGATTAAGTATAGCAGAAGGAACGGGACTGTTAACTCATTTAGCGCACAAATACAGATCGCTTAATTGAATGCGTTCAATTCGAAAACCGAGGAGACATCTTAGGAGTTGGGAAAATTGGATCGAATTAAATAAAACCGGAGGAGAAACTGGGAACCGACTTAATAACAACCGCACCGACTCAAATTTAACCACCCTACTTCAAACACTTATTACGGTTCGAGGCGGTTTGGCGACCTTTATTCTGTCTAAATGTCAAATGTACGCAGTCGGTGCTTCATAATGAGTAAAGCCAATTTTATTTGTTGTGGTTTTACGGAGTTATACTTTGGACCACAAACTAAGTATTACAGTATTATAGTGTACGCCATTTCGGTTTATTTATTCAGTATTAAGCCATAGTAATCGCCCAAGAAAAAAAACATTTCCAAGCCCCGTCAAAATTCGATGTTTTACGTTTCAAGGCATGGAGGATCCGAATATCCAATTAAAGAAATTCTGTCCGTCCGCCGTACGCCGTCAACACTTTTCTGGCGAAACTATAAACGCTAAATTCTTGAAATTTCCACCAAAAATCAATCTTGGCCTGACAATGGCTCAATTCTTTAGCCAAATCGCTACCTCAGTTTTAAGGGTATTTTTGGGTGGTTTTGAGGGGGGGAATTCGTAGTTACAACGTTTTTCAGAAAAAGGTGTATTTGGTATCAATTTCTATAGTTTCTAGAACCCAATGAGACCATCGCGAGGTCGATAGCTTTATTGCTTCTCGAGTTATCGTAGCTTTTGTGTCGAATTTGAGAGATTTTCAGAAGTTTGGCATGAGGGTATAACTCGAGGATTTTTGGAGCTATAAAAATCGTTCTGTACGCGATGGAAAGGTCGTCAAACACTCTCTTTAGCCGTACCGTTAGGGAAATAATTTAGCTTTTAATTTGAGAATTATGAAAAATAAAAATTATTAAAATTACCTAAGTTGCTACCTACGGAGTTTTCCCCTTTAGCTACCAATCACAAATGTTCGGAATAATTACTATCACATATGGGTAGTCTTTTCAAATCATTATTGAAGCGAATGTATAATAAACCACTGTACAATCATTTGCAGCGTTTTCTTCGTTTCAATTCATTCGAAGTACACTTGTTTTCAACCATTACTGTCTAAAACCGCCATACGAGTAATGCTCGTAATGCTTGGTTCACAGGTATACAGCCTCAACTATACAGTAAGACGAAAACTTCAGATTTTAATTTGGAAATTAAGAAAAATAAAAATGATTAAAAACAATTTCAAAATGTGAGTCATTACTATATAGGTCCGTTTATTCACACCAGAGGAAGAATTTTTTCGTTCATCCTAAGGAATTGAACAGAGTCAAGCGCGTACGAAACCTCTGCACTTCTCCATTAAAAATATATTTCAACAGTCGTAAGTATTCACGTAACTCACACGTGTGCACACTCTTCGGCACCTTTTTCTATCTCCCTGTTACAGCCGTCGGCGCTCTCTTTACCGACAACTCCAACTCCTTTATTATAACCCAGCAGAAAACTCACTGTACGTTCATTATACTTGGCTTAATTAAATTAGAAGTTGAGGTTGGGTGCGAATGGAAGAGAGTAGTTGGAGAGGAGGAGATTGAGTGATGAAATAAAGAGGGCGTTCCCTACTGCGGTTGAAGACGAAACTACCGATGGAAGTGTGAGGTGGCAGTGGCAGAAGCAAAGCCCCGTTGCAAGGGAACAAAAGTTAAATAGGAACTTAGCGAGTTTGCTCTTCGCTCTCTCAGCAATACAGTGTAATCATCACCGAGAGAGAGGACCGATGAAAACAGCTATGTAGTCTGAGCGAAATATATTTTGGGCCATAATTTTGGCGATAGATCCAGAAAGAAAAAATCCATAGCAGTTTCTTCTGGGATCGGGAAGATTAACGAAATCTGGATGATGACTATATACCGACGTTTTGGCGCGGTAATTGAAAAATTGCTGTTCGAATCGAAATTTTTTTATGAAATTACAGTTGTTCAGAATTCAATATTAAACGGGGAATCATCATGGAACCCGTTGAATAACTTAGTTACACTCTTGCTACATTTCCCGTTCAATAAAGATTACGAGGTTTATTCGGAAGCATCTTCCCCTGTTACCCACTAAACTAAAATATTTCGCGCTTTTCATTGCGTTTGTACATTATTTGGGGTTTTTAATGCAGAACTGCCTATCTTTCCGGCAAGATCATCATTGCCACGTTGTCCTCCCTGGTACGATGCAAAATACGGTACGAAAGACTGTCGTTGGGTTCCGGTAAAGTGCGGCTCGCGTTTAGTGTGAACGGTTGCTAAGATGGCACGTAGGAAGCTGTTTCTAGCGCGCCGAGTAGAAGCTGCCGACCCAGGTATTACAGGCCTCACCCGAAACGCGTCGGTTCTAGCTTATACTCATGCAAGCCATGTTCCAATCGATAGTATCCGCCTTTACTGAAGAGCTAACTCGAACTTGATCCGTAAAGGAGCGGAAAGCGGCTGGCATTATGCGCTTTTCGCTTCCCTATTCTACTGATCCGCCGTGCTAAACCTTCATTGTTGATGCTACCCAAGAACCACCGGCTCGGCCTCGAAGCCGCTGCAGCAGTGCCAGTGTGTCTACAATACGCGACTTCCGCATTCAGGTCATATCTTGACGTTAATGCATACGTGTTTTGTATTCGACCCTGCCCGTAAATGTAATTCATGCCAATATAATAAATAATTTGACATCAACGAATCAAATCAGTAAATTAAAAAAAAAAAAAAAAAAAAAAAAAAAAAAAAAACAACAATAAATCAAGCAAAGCAACAAAGCAAGCATCAGTAAATTCAATTTGGATTTTTACGGTAAGTGTTTCAAAGAAAGCAAGCCTTAGGTTAACAATTTTCAATCGATTTAGCCGCAGAAGAACCGATTTGAACAGACTTGCCGCATTCTTGTTTTGCTTGCTCAGGTGATGTCAGTGTTAGGTGCTTTGCTCTTTGTTTGAAGCAGTATTAAGCAAATTTGAAATTTTCTGCCAAGAGCATGGCACATGCTTCCTCAAGCATCATCTTGTGTAAAGGTCCTAATTAGGTAGGACCGGAAAAAAAACTTGAACATTGGAGTTATGCTTTTTGGCTAAAGCAGCTTTCAGCGTCAGTTGGCGCGTCACACTCTTCGGGTCGTTTTGGGCCATCGCACCGCGGCGGGTTTCATGCCCTTCAATTAGGACGAATAATTTCTATAAAGTGTTCACGTCAAGTACATTGGACGTTCCACGTTGTCCAAGTGAGAAAGTTTCAAAGGAAGTGCAGCAGATATCGATGATGGAAACTTAACAACAGCTATTTTGAATTGTATAATCCAGTGATGGGTTCTAAATAATTATTTGGTTTTGCCAGCTCACGTAAACCTATGAAAATCTTAAGCTGACAAAGTGAAATGGCTTGATTGATTTATTAGACTTCACCGAAAATTTGTTTATCGGATGTCAAGTCATCCGGCTTTTAACCTGTCTTGGATGGCACATTACAGATGACAGGTTTAAAATAAACAACCGGTCACTGAATCGAGGCTGTTCAAGCCGACGAATTTTCTTGAATCAAGTAAACCCCTCCGCTTACGCAGCACCATCTTTATTGTTATTTCGTCGCTCGGGCACAACACGTATATCCGTCAACTTGCCTTTATTGCTTTAGTGTTTCCTCCAAGGGCAACTCGCTCTGCCATTCGAGTGTCTGCCAACTTCAGCGAGGAGCTCATAAATAATTTCCGTATCCGTAGAAAGGTTATAAGGTGCCGGTGCCGGCAAACGTAACGCCTGGATTTTCTGTTCTACCGTAAATGTAGCAACTTTTCGTTCAAGAAAGCTGAACATTTTATATTCACAGCGCAGCGGCTTAGTGCGTATCATAGAGCTTCAAGCTCCATTTCGCTCCATTTATTCCTCGATTATTTTTCTTAATTCCGGGCAATCTCCTCATTTCTTCGTTAAGTAATTTAGTTACTTTCCTGTTTTAACGAACCTCTCACTTTATCCGATTCATTGGCCGTAACCTCTTTTCAGGAGTGTATTAAAAACATGGCAGAATTTGATAACGGCAATTTTAATTTTTGGCGAATGGTAAAAATAAAAATGCGTTGAAAAAATAACCACATTTACTATTTGATCAATTATGAATCATTTTCATGTTTGACTGTTGAAAAGTTATAACCAATCATAAAATATCGAAGAATTCATATAGAGGGCATATCACTTCGCGTTATATATTTATGTATTGGGAGAACATTTTCTGAAAATATTGAATCGAATTCAAATTATTTTTCTAGGCAATAACAAATATTTGTTACTGTTTGACCGTTAACATAATGAAGGAGGCAAGGGGGACGGACCCATAAACAGAAAAAAGCACACAATATTGAAGAACAGCGTGTGAGCCAAAGTTGAAAATCAAACGACATAAATACCACGAATAACATTTTATTAATTCGATATCCAATAATTCGAGAACCCTAGGTAATTTGAAAATCACTAAAAATTGGGGGAAATACTATAATTGGTTGCTAAAGTTGATAATACTAGAGCTAGAAAAATGAAGGCCTACAGAAAGGAAAACTCGAGAAATGAGACTAAAGGAATGTTTGAAGAAAATAATTTGAGAAACTCTTCTTTATTAATATGTATAAAAGGTATAATAAGTACGAATGAACAAATTAAAGATAATTCTCGGGGGTTTTGGCACAAAGAACCAAATTAGGTTGAGAAATAAAATAAATTAAATAGCGACGATAATTCGCTAGCGAGCGATGCAATGCCTAGAACGCAGGCTACCTAGCCTGGAGCATGCCGAGAGATAATAAAGAGAAAAAAATTGGAGAAGGGACCTATCGCTTGAAGCCCCGTAGACAGGATCTCGGGATGCTTCAGATAAATCCACGGGATCGGATGCCGTCGGAGATTCAAGTCATAAATCTAAAACCGTTCTAAGATACTGCAGAAGAAGACCAACAGTGAGGATGCAACGTGGATGCATTTTTTTCAGTTTCGAACGGTACTCACCTACAAAGCCGTTTCGGGAGAGTGAAAATCAAGCGACGAAGGGGCGCACAACGAATTCTTGGCTCTTCGAATCATACTTTTCTCTCTGAGGGAATATCCGCGGTCGATAAGACGGAGTCAAGACGGGAAAAGCATTCTAGATGCAAACAATATTTTAATAACGCGGAATTACGGTATGTGACATTAACGATAAAAATCTATCGTCATTCACCCGCCAAAGAAAACATATCATGAGCGCTTAAACGTTTAACTATATTGACTATAGGGCAATGTGAATATTCCTGATCCAAAAAACTACTGGATAGTACGGATGTGCGGCAAGTGACCCTAGCGGGTCAATACATTGAGTTTTGCGGCCTGTAAAAATCAAAACTCAAAATATGCTCTAGTGAAATCGCAAAAAATGCTCATAACGTGAAGGTACTGTGTGTAACCCAATGTACAAACAATCTTGTGTAATCTGCTCACTATAACAAGCATTGTAAGACATAATATCATTTTATGACAACTAGGACGCATAGACACGTGTTGAGGAACTAAGAAAGTTTTATTTATTTTTTTTAATTCACCCTCGCTCTGAATTCGTACTTATAGGACGATCCCAATAAGTAGGTACTTTCATTTACTAGGTATGTAAACATGGAAGTGAAAAGTTTGGGGAACATCTTCAATTTGTTTGCCGCTGCAGTTTTCGAAGAAAAAATCACTCTTTTGCCCTTGAGTATTTGGGGTGTTCATTTTCCGATTTGATCTTCCTTAACTTAGGTACTCTATCGATCTGCCGTAAATTCATCATGAGGTTCCAGCCGGGTTTCCGCCGGTCGCGAGGGATTTATGCGAAACACGTGGAAAACACTCGTTTTCAAATCATGAACTCTATAATTACGAATACAAATTACAATTCGGAAATCGTGGAAAGTGAACACTAGCCACAATTAGAACCAATCGGGAAAGGTGAAATACTTGAAAATCTAAAGAAGTATTTTTGATGCGTATCTTCCCATGGAATCTTGCCCATGGCTTCGTTCGACGCTATAATTTATGGGGGTTGAGCTATGGTTACGAGGGTTTATGACCGTATAGTGTTGACCTCCTCTCGGTTTTTGAGGAGGGATAGGGCGTTTAACACATCAAAATCTTCTCAACCATGAGGAGATTATGATTCAGACATCCGTTCCATTCCATAGAAAGTTATAATGAAACAGTAGGTATCATAATGGTCCTTATAATCCTCCGTGTAATTTTTTATAATGGTAATTCTTCATCTTTCCAGTTAAGCCACTGAGCGTGTCCATCCTCAGTAGTCCATCACCCTTATCGGCCTTCAAGGAATACGAACTGACCTGCCAGAGTTACGGATCGCGTCCAGCAGCCCAGGTTACTTGGTGGAAAGACAATGTCGAGCTGAAAAATGCCGTACAAAAGGTAACGACTAATTTCCTAGCGAAACAAACTGTGTAATGGTAGTACATTTAAGTATATTGATTGCATGTTATTGGTTTTACGGTGACTGTTTCTCCATTATATTCGTTGTACATTTGAATTTTTGGAGTTTGAACGGTCAAAATAATCATTTCATTAGGTACTTAATTTAAATCATTGAACTCAGTCTTGAAAAACAAAAACTGGAGAATGAACATTTTGGGAAATGTCTGTTACATTGTAACGCAGTGTTCGTTATCGGAGTCGTCTACTTAGTATCATTCCGTAGTTCCATCTTCGCATAATTATGGTATCGCTATAGTTACCAATCTGTTTTTTTTTTTTTTTGGGTAGGAACGTTCTCAAATGTTCGGAATAGTTACTATCTACAAAGGGATATATATTCTTCTTCAATCATTTTTGAGGCGAAGGAATATCACTGTACAATTGCAGCGTTTTACTACATAAACTTAGTCAGGTACTCTACAAATCTGCCACTGTTCGGTTGGAAGCCACTCAAAAATATATACCGAGTGTCTAATCTTTCGAAAAACACTATTTTAAACATTATGGCTGGCGCAAAATGAAACTCTCAAAATTTCGACGCATTTCCAGACGAGGACGAGGAAATCACATCCGTGCAAGTGATTACTTCGTGAATTCGCGGTTGCCAGCTCGCGTCGCTGAAAGCAGTGACGAGGTTTTGTAGTGAAGGTTGTGCATTGTCGCGATAGTGCAGGAGAACGGGGTGCTGGTTGAGATAAAGGGTGGCCAGATAAGACATACCCGGTGATTTCCCTGGGGCGATGCCCATCCGGTGGGCAAAGGGTCATACAAAGCCACTCCCGAGGCTCCGCTTTCGTAAGGATGTGCCTCACCCTCTCGTACCCAATGGATAGTATGAAAGGCTCCGCACACCCCGGGCTTCTGAATAATTTTAGGAGTCGCTCGAAGCTCAAGGCGAGCCGATTCGTCTGGTAAAGTTTTGATTTCTCTGACCACCACCTCCCGACCTGTTACCGTTACTCTTATTGTCATGGATCACCCGCTAGGGAACACGTGGTAGCACGTGCGTAGAATACGTTGCAACTAATCCCCACTAACTGCTCGTTCTCTCGAACCCGACCTAGTTTCTACCCGTCTCGATCACGCAAATAATAGCGAATGTCTACCATCGCTTTACTTCCCTTGACGTCTGGAATTCTTAGAATTGCTCAATTATTTGTTTGGTCTGTCGTATGCTGATATATTCAGCACAATGAGTATGAATCAAACAGAAAACTACCTAGTATTTGTAAAAAGTGATGTCTCAAAGTCGAAAGAACAAACATAACGAATATGCTAAACATACATACCATACGTTTATATGGTTTCAGCTCAATACTGTACATCGAAACTGAGATACGATACCATTCGTTGTGACACAAAAGCTGTGATAACTCGAGAACCAATAAAGCTATCGACCCCGCGATGGTCTCATTCGATTCAGCGTCCAAAAACCGATAGAAAATCGACACCTTTTTCTGAAAAAAACGTTGGAAAATACGAATGTTCTCCCCCTCAAAATACCCTTAAAATTGAGATAGCAGTTTGGGTAATGAGTTGAGATATTGTCTGGCCAAGATTGGTTGTTGGTGAAAATTTCAAGAATTTTGGTAGCTCTTATAGTTTCGTCAGAATAGAGTTGACAGCGCCCGGCTTACGGAGAGCGACGGACGGAATGTATTTTTTATTGGCTATCCGGATTCTAATTGCCTTGAAACGGAAAAATCACATTGGGGGGATTATTATTTTTTTATTAATTAATTTTTTCTATTTATTTTTTATGGTTTATTATTGCATAATAAACCATTGTAATCGTCCAATTTTGTTAATAATAGTAAACCAAAATCGAATTTTCTTCTTCAAAACAAATAATAATCGTAAAATCACCTACAACGTTAAAAAGTGGAGATTTTGGCGCACTTTTTACTGTTCTCAGATTTTGTAAAATTGTTTGAAAGGAATTGATCTCGTTTGAAAACAATAAAAAAAGGACTCAACTTGTTGACTTCAACTTCTGTAAAATATGCTTTTTGCGGAGCCATAATTAACTAGTTAGTTTTAAAAAACGCCAAGGCTTTTATAAAATAGCATATATTTAATGCTCTGTCCGATGGTGTTGGAAATTTTCGATGGAGAGCATGATCAGATTTCACATTGTACTACGTAGCGAAAAACACATAGTGTACTGAGACGTACGGTGTTGAGACTGCCAGATCGCGATGTTTCACGGTCGAATCGGCCATGCAATACACTCGCAGTTACGAGGCAACCGGCTTCAATCGGCGTCATTTGTTAGCGAGATAGGACGGTATCCAACGGTTGAGAGTTTGAGGATGGCGATACATGACCGAGTGGTTTAAAGGGAAATCGCGTTTATGAGTGCGGATGGCCGAAACAAAAGTTTGCATTGCCGAACACTGACCCTTCAGCCTCCATCTCGGTCATACAACTGGAACGCTATAAATCAGAATTATCTGGAGTGAAGGGAGAGTTGATTGTTAGCTGGGCTCGAGGAAATATGTACTCTCTGATGAATACCCGGAAAAGCGAAGCGGACGCCAAGATCTCGCGCGAGGCTCGATTTGACAACTTCTACAGCAGAAACACGTATTCTCTTTGTTTACGAAAAGTATCAAACTGCTTGGGAGAAATGTATAATATTATATTATGGTCTCTCACATCGAGGCCCGAAGTTTCAAATAACCTAATGAATTGTTGTGTGTTCCACGTCCGTGCTTGAACTGAGAGTTTCATCTCTCATATCGAGTTGCTTCACATTAAATAGTTACCGCGGGATAACCCTGACTGCTGCTGGTTGATTCATGACGAGGGTAGTACCTACCTGTTGGATTAACATATAAATCAAACTTAGTGGCCTCAGATAAAAATAATAAAATGTGCGATGGTTTATTATTTATTTGCTTCAATTATGATTTTGGAAGATTCTTGTAATAGTGAACATCTTACAACAGATTCGTAACTGACAGTAATCGTGATTGAAAATATTTTCACTTAATTAATTACTCGCTATATAAAGCCAAACAAATCGCACGAGGATACAGCTGAAGAAAGTGTTTAAAGAGCATTCCAACTAGCATAAAATGGTTTTATAGCTTCAGAAATACTCGAGAAATATCATTTTGCCAAAGTTCGCTTATTTTCAAACATTCATTCGTGCTACCTGGTGCAGACGACGACTGGACAGATTGACTGTCATCCTGACGAGATGAACGACGTTCTGATTGACAATTAGCACACGTCCAGATACTCCGTTCCTCACGAAAGAACTCATAGTCTTCCTTGGTCATGTTCACGCAAGGGAGATGAAACGAAGCTTTGCACTTTTTACAAACCATTCTGAAATGGTTATTTGCGTAACCGTTGAAGCACTTGTGACACTGAGACTTTTTAGCACATTTTGAAAACGAATGTACCTCTATTAATGTTGTTAAAACTGAAGAAAAAAAAAAAAAAAAAAAAAAAAAAAAAAAAAAAAAAAACAGCACAGAGACTGGGTGAACGATGTAAACTCGACGAAGGTTCGAGGCAAACTGGACTCTTACTGGTTAAAAATTGTGAAAATTATCGCAATCATCTTATAATGAAGCTATGTGAGAAATACACTGGAAATGATTGTACAGCGGTTTATTATTCCTTCCAGGAAATTTAACGCAGCCGTGCCTATCGTAAAAAACAGGGCTATTATGCGAATGCAATCATTATATTTGAATGAAACAGAGAGAGGGATCTTTGAGTTTGCTTCCATGGAAATTACCCACTCGAGCTAAGGTTTTTATGCTGAACCAGATACTCGGCCTCAATTTACATGCTGCCGTTGATACGTATTTACATAACCTTGTATCGGGAGCATCGCCGCGGTTGAATCAATTCCTGTATTTTCAGCGGGTGCCCATTGCTCGTAGGTTTTCTTCGCATTCGATCGTTGCGTTCAAATCGTTCGAAATCGTCTCGGTTTCGTCTCGGTTGTTTTCTTTTGTTGAGAAAAACGCCGGTTGACTGCTCTGCGATGGGAATCTCTCAGACTTACTAGCATTAAGTAAGCATTCGTCCTATGGCTCCATCTGATTAAATTACAGTTATCTGGTTGTCTCCCACCTAGCGTTCGTTTACTATTTCTTGTTTTTCTATTTCCTTTCTTCGCCTGAGCTGATTCAATCCGATTGGTGTCTGGTTTAGTTGGGAGATGAGAATCTTCGACCATCAGGCTCGCAAGCGATCAGGACTCAGTAAGCCTCGCCTAGACACGGAAATCACTTTGCCCAGGATTTCTTCAACCCTCTCTAAAATAATCCGCCGTCTTATTTCCTCTACCAAAACAAAATGGTGAAAGAATCGAATGAAAAGAAAATAAACCGACATCTCAGAAGGGCAGCGCCTCTAATTTTTCATAATCCTTCTTCTGTTGTCCGCTATACTTGTGTCTATATAACATGACTACTACTCATATTCCATTTTACAGATTTCTGCGGACGGCAACATTACCACTTCAACGCTTCTGTTCACGCCGTCGATCAAAGATAACGGAGCTCGGTTGGTTTGTCGAGCTAGCAATATAAGAATCGACGGCGCGTTCCTTGAAGACGTCAGGAGGCTCAATATTTTTTGTAAGTGCATGGAATTTATTTATTGCTTCTCTAGTCAGATCGCCACCTTAATTTCAATAGTATTTGTGAAGGGTTTTGAGAGGGGAGGGAATTGTGTTTTTCAAAGTTAAAATTCCATGATTACGTTGTAAACGGAAGTATTGGGATTGTCTGAAGAGTCGAATTCGGGACTCTAGCATTTCTCAGGAAAAGTGCAAATTCTATCAATAATGGCCGCTTTTTGGTTGCAGATTTGCCTCGATTGAGGCTGGAGTTGGGGTCCAAAATGAACCCCGAGGACATTGAAGACGGAGATGACGTTTATTTTGAATGCAAAGTGGACGCGAATCCAAGCGCTTATAAAGTTATATGGAAACATAATGTGCGTAAAGTCATTATATTCATAACTTAATTTTTTGTATGCTTCAAATTCACGCGTAATTTCTCCTTCAAAAACCCCTTTTTGTAGTAAATGGTTTCACTGCGGTGGATACCAAGTGATGAATTTGATTCAGCACTGACGAGATCACCATTTTACATAGGTGATTTTCAAACTGAATAAGAAGATCATTACATATTTGCAGATTCCATGAACACCTCCATGGTTATTATTTTATTTACGTTCAATATTTCACTAAATATCTAACAAATAGCTTACTTGCCTTTGATGGGAAGGCGAATTGACTAATAGGTTACTAATTATTGAATTTATGATATTCTTCCAGAACAAGCAACTGCAGCACAATCAGAAAGGCGGAGTGATCCTCAGTCATAAGGCACTTGCATTACAGTCGGTGAAAAAAACGCAAGCCGGTAATTATACCTGTGTGGCATCCAACGTTGAAGGCGATGGTGAAAGCAATACGGTCATCTTGAAAATTATGTGTAAGTTCCATTGTGGCAGAATTATTCAATAAATTGTGATCATTCAACAAATGTATATAATTTTTTTTTTTTACCTTCTTGGTCTACAATTACTCGCAACTCAATTTAAATCTTATTTGATTAATCTTGTAGATTACTTGGGTACTTTTTATCGTACGAGTCATCGTGAAGCACTTAGCCTCGAATGATGACCACAGCTTAAAAATTGCACAACGAAATGTCCATTTATGAGAATTCTTTCCCAACTACATGCAAATGTAAGGTCATAAATCGAAGCAAACTTTGTCTTCTATCGGAGAAGTGAAATTCGTTTCATCAGTGGGAACTGATCGGTTACTGAACGTAATTTGGAATAAAAAAATGGCGATACACTATCCGGTCCCGTGTAAATGTCACAGGTTTTCCTATATGTTTAACCTAAATTCAACATACTCCCACATGTTTTCTAAAAATAATTTCAAATTCGGTTTTCAGTTTTTTTTTTTTTCAATAAAGAAAAACTGAAGAAAAAGTAAAAAGGAAGAAGTCTGAATCAAATGAAGGAAAGTCTGATTCAAGTGCTAGGTGCCTAATCGACACCAATTCTCTGCGAATTTCTATTTTTGTCTTCTCACATTTGGTATTATGAATCACTGAAAATTGAGATATTGCGGCCGAGTCTCATTCGGAAGAAATCTGATTTCTAATAATTTCTGCCCATTTACTGATGTGTCTTTTGAACAAGTTGACCGCCATTCATTTTCGTGTTTTCAAATAACTAAGGGGTGCCACCTTATGAACTCTCTACACCCTTGCTCTTCATGAGACATATAACACTAGGTAAATCGAAAATCAAAACAACCACACTTGAGGTTAAAAATCAATATTTTTATGTAGAGATAGGTAATGACCTTGAGGATCGACTATACTTTTGTGGCTGGGAATTTGATGAAAATAACTACTTTCTTTAATCAATGTGGCGCTCTTTTTCAAACAGACAAACCGATTTGCCGTCCTGACCAGAAGAAAGTATTTGGCGTCGCTCGAGGGGAGCATGCCCGAGTTATGTGCGAAGTGGATGCTTTCCCACCGCCAGACGATTTTAAATGGACATTCAACAACTCGGCCGATTCTATGGATATCGCAAGCAACCGCTACCAAAATTCGCTTCCGCTATCGTTGTCCACTTTGTCATATACACCTGTTAACGAGATGGACTATGGTACAGTAATGTGTTGGGCGTCAAACACTGCTGGTCGCCAAAGGGACCCATGTGTCTTTCATATCATACCTGCAGGTATGTAAGAATTTTTCATTACGCGAAAATCTTTCTATTGCCCATGTATACTAAAATTACGGGAAAGGGAGTTCGTGAATTTAGAGAAGATTAAAATCAATCCTAGTAGAAATGGTCAAACGTAGTCAAAAACAAAGATGGACCATTCCTACAATAAATAAACCCTCAAAATGATTGTGCGTTAGTATTCATCGGCTTCGATTTTGGTTTAGGAAAATCGTTCATTTTTAATAGAATCCCCCGAAGCAGGGTAAAAAAAATCTATCGATATTGATGACAAACAATGTTTCTACAACATGTGGAAAATATTTCGAATCCCCCTCATAACACCCTTAAAATTGAGCTTGTAATTTGTGATCCGCGCTGATCAATTTTTTACCATGTTCTAGGGAAACCGGACATGCCTTACAACTGCTCGGTTCATAATATTACGGTGATGTCTCTTGACGTTGAGTGTATGGAAGCATTCGACGGAGGACAGCCACAACGATTTCAGATAGAAGTGTACAACGATATATCTCACATACTTCTCGTCAATCGGACGTCCAGGAAACCCGCATTTATACTGGACGATCTAGCCCCTGGATCATCGCTCAAGATTCATGTTTATGCTTTCAATTCTAAGGGCAAGAGCGAACCTGTCGCACTCAGCGGCTACACTCTCAAAATCGCTGCAAAACAAACAGGTTCAGTGTGTGCCCCAATGATTTTCACAAAGTTTCTTTTCAACGTTCCCTCTTAGCAAAGTTTCTATAATCTGCTGGTCAGTAAATTACTGCATGAATCAAAGATACCCTTGGATTCATAATTATTCTCTTGCAATGGCAAATTATCTGTTCAACTAGAAAACTACCAAAGTAGTCGCTGAA
Source organism: Tupiocoris notatus (assembly GCA_037159825.1). NCBI lineage: Eukaryota > Metazoa > Arthropoda > Insecta > Hemiptera > Miridae > Tupiocoris > Tupiocoris notatus. The sequence goes on along the minus strand of JASJUZ010000128.1, from coordinate 382,388 downwards.
AGTCACGCTGGTCCCTGGAAAATATTCAGGCAGTTCTGAAGTTCTAAAAGCACTGAGCAAAGTAGTTGCCGAATAGGTAGACATTCTTGTTCTCATTGTTGTATAATATCACACGTTGTCAGCTCAGGGGGAGAAACGTTCGGTGACTGTTTAATTCTCCATCATTCTGCCAAGCTTTTTATTTGAACCCATTCGTTTTTAGTCTGGGCGAAAAACCTGGTTGAAAAACAATATTGACCTATACATTTAGTTCTGCAGCACTCTGAAAATGCCCAGGCTGGCGAAAGATCTCGACGGTGTAATCGAGAATTGAAGGCTCAAACATAGGGACACATAATACTCGTAATTATAACAATAATTAACCTAATTAATTTACCTGTATCATCGCCCGCTTTGCCGTTTCCCCCGTGAAGTCAACCTGCTCCTTCAAACCCATCTGGAATTTGATTTATTCTTCTCACCATTGGCCGCGATTAAGAATGTTTTTTTATAATTAAGATATTATGTGGGCTGAATTTTATTTTGACTTTTTTGTTTGAAATACCTAAACGCTCCGCCGGCAATGTTTAACATCTTTGTTAATTGGGCTTTAGCCCGTTTGAATATAAATCATAATAGTCAGTTCAACTCCCAATGCACCAATCAATGTATTTGTTTGGATATAGATAAATAAATAAATAAACAATAATAGTCAGCTCAACTCCCAATGCACCAATCAATGTTTTGTCAAAAGGATCGGAGGTTCCATTTGCAGTGACACCCATCGTGCTGATCATCGTCGTGGCTAGCGTCGTCCTCGTCACAGGCATTGTTATTGTTTTTGGAGTTCTGCGTGTGCGCAACTCGAGCTCATCCCGTTCGCCCAACATCACGTCCATCGGCTTCAAGGATAAGAGCAAAACGACATCTTCTGCTCACGCCATGTACGATCCAGACGATAACAATCCCGACATAATCCCGTCCAGTAAAGGTTTGTGTGATTTTCGCAATTGGTATTTTACTATTGAGTCCTTATAACGTTGAAATTACCGAGCGCAGCCTTGAAAATTCCAGATTGATCGACCCGAAAAATTAGTTTTAAAAGCTTACGCATACTGGTTCATAAAATTAGTGCCCTGAATTAATTTGAATTTCACGTTATTCCATCGTAATATTTTATCAAATATATTGGGTTATCAATCATAACGCTGGAGTGTCGAGAGGGAGAAAAACCGACGAATTTTTCTCCGAACTTTTATTAACTGATCGAGTACTTAGTACACAGCATAGTGAGAGACGTGATAATTGGACCAACAGTCATCAATCGTTAATAACGAGATTGCAGAAATATTGATCGAAATATGAAACATCGACGATCAGGTACGGGTTCCTGGCTGCTGCCGAGATAAAAGTGCTTTATAGCTGAAAGACTGCCCCATATTTAATTATCAAACATATTAGTGTATTAGCTTTTTGCATATAATATAATCCTGCTGTGCTAGGTTTTAGAGATATCTAAACTTTGCTGCACCGTAGGTTGCTCATTTCATAACTAAATATAATAATAGTAAAATATATAATTTGAATCTTGTGTGAAATCAACAATAATAGTAAAATATATAATTTGAATCTTGTCCGAAATCAACTATAATAGTAAAATATAAGTTACCAACGTATATGTATATAAAATTTGAATCTTGTCAGAAATCAACAATGATAGTAAAATAGATCATTTTAATCTTGTCAGAAATCAACAATATTAGTAAAATAGATAATTTGAATCTTGTCAGAAATCAACAATAATAGTAAAATAGATAATTTTAATCTTGTCAGAAATCAACAATAATAGTAAAATATATTTGAATCTTGTCAAAAATCAACAATGATAGTAAAATAGATAATTAGAATCTTGTCAGAAATCAACAATAACATGACCATTCACTCCGTATTCGATGGTAAGCCTAAATGGACCTAATTTTCCTTCTGTTCCTTGACGCCTTCATTTTTTGATGTCTAGTGGGTTTTTATCCTCCTCTCACCCCCTGTAAAACGATCTCATTCGCTGAGATATTCATCAAGTTCGTTTTTCAGATGCTGATTACCAACTTGCGCCTGAAGGTGCCAAGCCGATGGTTGATGGTGCGATTCAAACATTGGGATGTAAATCAGATATTCCTCAGTCAACGTTTCAAGTCAACTACCAAGGAGTTTCACTCGGTGTTGCGAATAACGGCGATCTTTATGAAAACTACAAAAACGTATATCACCAACCACCGGTAAACAATGTGCACATGAATTGACTTTTTACTCAAATCATAGCAAAGCAGCATAATATACTGATGAATTATTGACAGTAAAGCAGGTTTCACAGGCGATGCGTTTTGCATTCTGATTGGCTTAATAATAGCATTCCCGCACAAAAAAAAAAGAAAAAAAAAGATCATTAATTTATGACAACTGTAAAATATTATTAGGTTTCTTAAATTACTAAGATTATCCATAGAACGAAAAAACTACCGTTTTTTATTTCAAACATTACGCACTATACATGAATAAATCCATTGTGGTGACCTCAAAAAGTGAAGTCCAACGTCTTTCACTCACAGTACTAAACGGTATCTATTTCAATTGCAGTTATGTACAGTTTAAAAAATATTCACCTTTTCTAGTACCAAGTTTTCCATGTTTATTGTGGACAATCGTTATGCTCATGGAACTTTTTCCCTCATTTCAACTGACAAATCAAAACTTGTGAAAGAGTTAACGAAAGATAATTAGATGTTAATTGGCACACTGTTCCTCAAACAGAATATTATCATCTTAGAGGTCATAGAAAGGATGGATATTATTGGAAAAAAATAATCCACTAAATAGATCTTGAAGAGGTGCCTCACTTCCCCAAAGGAAAACCTATTAGCTAACTAGGCATGCCTACAACAACCCTGCTTGGGACGTGTACTAATGGCCGTCGCGGGTGAGTTCAGTCGAATTGGAATTCGATTGGATGGGAAACCAGGCGTACCTGTACAAAACTAGACGATGTTCTCGCAGAGCTAACTGGTCGAAATTGAGTTGAGTTAATTAAACAGAAGCTGATGCCGTTGAGATTCACTCCGTTACACGAAGTGGATATATTCACTAACTCATCCACCCCTTATAAGGGTCATCGGGTCATTTTAATTTAAAGTAGGTATAGATAAACTGCGAGCGGATGTATGTTCAATTGCTGAGATAGTATTTATGCGTTTGAACTCTTAGCGTGGACGCAATTTTTGGTAATGGGAACGACATAAATAAGATCAATGTTTTACAAATTGTCTATTCAACCATTACATATCTTAATGATTAAACAAATGTTCAAGTTGTAAAAAAAAATCTTAAAAGTGTAGTGTTGATATTCGTGTATTTCTACGCTGATGGTAATGAGGACGATACGGGGGACGATAGTTTTAATGTTCTCGAATTATTGCTGTTCGCGAGGATTTTATTCATTTCATTACTTTTGTTGTTTTTTAAAAGTATTACATGACTATCAATATCGACACTATAAATGGTTCACAATAAAAAAACGTTGCTACACTCTTCCAAAATCTGCTTATAAAGCTCTTTGTTCCCTTGTTAAAAAAAAAATGAGTTGAACCGAAATTTCCACTCCCACAACTTGATATTATGCTAGCGCGCAGATCACCCTGAATTAAACGATAAATATGTTTTCTATCAATACCTTCTTATTTAATCTGATGTTTTCTTTTTAATGAACAACCATCGTTAAAATTCTTCTTTGGGTTCTAAAAAATTTAGCCAAGGGCCAAACCGACTATGCTCATCGACTCAAATAAAAATTGTTGGGCTAAGTGTGACAAAGATAGACGAAATCTGGTTCACAAGTGAACCCTCCTTTAGTTGTCATTCCTTGTCAAGTGATTATCTATTAAATAAGTGTATCGATATGCTATCAAAAAATTAATAATGTTCTAGGATGAAAAAGTATTCAAGGAGCTTGGAGTACGATACCCATCGCTTGACCCTGTGGTTGGCAATGCGTCCGTAGACCATAATGGAGGTCTCATGCCACCTCATCGCGAAGTGATATCAGTTAGAACTCCGCTAATGGCCAACCAACAAGAAAGCTGTGTATAGCTTGCGTCCCTTCTTTCGAAAATACCATGTAAGGGCAATAAGAGCAATTATAGTAGTTATGAAATTTCACTTCGGCCTAGTATTCCCTGACTTGATTCCTGGTTCATTAATCTATGTAGGCAATTATCGTATCCTGAAGATATGCTTTCGTTTTTCCAGGAATACAGTATTGGACTCAGCTGGTGGTCAAGAATGTCGTCTTTCAATGTTATTGCGCAATTTGTGGTGTCAGTCTTAAGTGACGATGACTTTGTATTCTTTGTATATACTTAAATATATAATCAAACTATTAATAATTCCATACCTTCTTCTGCTTGCCTTTTCCTTTTATGGGGTATCTGCAGCGTTGAGCCGCCTAGGCTTTCAGAAATTACATACAGATAAGAGAGAAGTATTTTGTATTTTTAGATTTTTACAGACTGCGAAAATCAATTTATTTGAACGATAAGCGACTTGAAATTTTATTTTACGGCAAGTAAAACGAACGGTGAATGACGATTTTCATAATTTGTGCCACACACCACACTTCTTCACACTATGTTAAGAGTTGACGAAACGGGTTCTAACTTATTCTTCGGTAAAGCTAAGAAAAGGTGGTTAGTATCATTTATAACACTTAGAAGCGGATTTAAAAATCGACGTAAAACCACTGAGTTGAAAATTATTAAAACATGATATTAGATGCAGATGCTTCTCTGAAGACTCGAAATAAAGATTCGACATTTATTATTTATCCAAAGCATGAACTGATTAGATTATGGTATTCATCTTGAATTATTTACTAATAAGCCCTAACCCACTCTGTTATAATGGGGATTAGGACAACTGCTTTGCCCCATCCAACAAAGAAAAAGTTTTCAATGCTTTGGTTGCGCTCTAGTGATTCGGGGTGAAAGCTGTCGGTTTATGCAGCACGACCACGATGGTGTGTGTATGCACTGCGCTTGGTTTATACCCCCAGCCCACAACCCGATCGATTTGCGCGGCTCTAATAGTTATCCTGCAACAATATAGAAGATATTCCGATTTCAGTTGGTACTTAATAACCTGGTAGATGAACTTATCAAACCTTTTTGTAGGTTGAGGGGGAGAAAAACGAGGCGACCTCTTCTCCATTCTTTTTTATTATCCAGCCGAGTACTTTCGCCCGTTCGGGCTTCTTCAGGGCATCAAACCTTATTTCGAGTCTTCGCAATAGCATTTGGATTTAAATACGGGATTTCTCGGAAAGTAAATAACTAATAAATAAGTTATTATTTTCTCTTCTCTTGCGGTTAGCACTGCAACTAACTGTCTTCATCTCGTTTTCCATTTTCAATCTCACCGTATTTCCAATTTATTTAGTTACTCATCTACATGTCGAATCAGACTGGTTACTTGCATGTTATGTACGCAAGAACAAAGCAAAGTACGCAAGTTGATGTTGTGTTCGCTCGCTGATGCGAGCGAAGCGATTGATTTTCTAAACCGACTTCAGAAGGAAAATAATAGTCAAGTTGGCTTGTGGGCTTTTTCTGTATGCGTTGTCCGCTGGCATTTAGCCTTTGTAAATCCGCTCGGTTGCATTTTTGGTTTCGCTGCAATTCAACGTGTATCATGTGGAAAGACAGAAAAAAAGTGAGAGAAAATAGTGTTTTCCCTATAGACGTTGATTTTATTTTTAATTATGTTTCTACATATTTCCATCGGAGTTGAGACATTTTTACGCAAAACGCAATAATAATTTTCGGAATAAATATAATTTGCACAGATATTTTACTCATGATTTAACCATGTAATAATAAATTATAACCCCTGTGCATTAGTATAAATAGGTGGAGCTAACATTTTGGAGCCAAACAACAGATTGGTAACTAGAAGGGAAAATTTCGTAGCAACTACCTATTGTAATGTTAATCGTTTTTATTTTTCTTCACTTTCAAATTGAAAGACAAATTTTTCGCCAAACGGTACAGCTGAAGAGTGTTTGACGATCAATTCAACGAGTATAGAACCATTTTTATAGCTCCAAGAACTCTTGAATTATACCCTAGTGCCAAATTTCTGAAAATCTCCCAAATTCAACACAAAAGCTGAAATAACTCGAGATTCAATAAAGCTATCGACCCCGCGATGGTCTCATTCGATTCAGCGTCCCAAAATCTATAGATATTTATACCAAACATACCTTTGTCCGAAAAACATAGGATGATTGGAATTTTCTCCCCCAATAAATACCCACAAAATTGAGGTAGCAATGCGGTTCAAGAATTGGGCCGTTGTAAGACCAAGATTGATTTTTGATGAAAATTTCAAGCATATAGCTATTATAGTTTGGCCGGAAAAGTGTTGGCGGCATACGGACAGAATGTTTTTATTGGTTATTCGGATTCTACGTGCCTTGAAACGTAAACCTCAAATTCTGAGGGGGTTAGACAATTTTTTTCCTTGGTCGATTACAATTGTTTATTATTGAATAATAATACCAAAAGATAAATGAATAGTAGTTGTGGTGACCTCTCATTGACGATCACACCGCTGAGAGGTAAAGGGTTAGAACTAAATATCAAATTCTATATGTTTATTCAAACATAACCTTATTCAGAAAACGGGTGACATTCATTACATAGATATGTACAGGGGCAAAAAGCCTCCTCCTGTAGCTTACAATACATTGATACATTCATGGTTTTTGAATCAAATAAAATAGCGTCCTAAAATACTTCTCTTTTACGTGTTCTTTTTTTCGGTTCTTGCGAGTCATTACGCAATAGCATTCTTTTACCTTTTCTTCTTCTTTTCAACAAATACATTCGTTCTACCTATGCAATACGTTTTTTAAGGGTTTGAAGTTTAATTTACAATACTGAGATTTGTACGATAAGTCGATACCAACGGAAAAAGATTTATTACCGAAACATAATTACGACGAATAACAACTTTTTTTTACAGAACGAACGAAGCATAGATTATAAATGTAATACACGTACTAAAGTTTAACAATTTTTCTTCTTAAAGAATTCGTCAGTTCTACAACAACATTGATATACGCCAATCATTGGATAAATTATTCTAGGAAGGTCTCAAAGTGATACAGTCTCTCAGTTTGTGGAACCCCTTCCTTTTTCCACTTGTGACTTGTAATTTGTTCGTCAAGGTCGTGCTTGGTTGAAGTGGTGCTAATTTCGTCATCACAGTTTTAAAAGTTCTCGAGGATCGAGCGGGCTGTCTCAGTGATTCTATCAAAACTTTAAATTCTTGACACAAGAAAGTAACAAATATTTTTCTCCAATATCAGCAGGTAGTTGAGGTCACTTAAACTGGATTAATGGTCGTTTCGGTACGCCCTATTAATTAGTGAACGCTGACGGTAGGAGCAATTCAACTTTACGCTATGGTCCAGCAAGGAATCAATTATATCGCCCACATGTTGACAATTCATTGAATCTTGATCAATAAGTAATTGTTAAAAAACTTATTTCAAGATGTGGAGCCAATATTTGTAAAAAAAAAAACAACTTACCTGCATCAGATTGTAAAATATTACACCCGAAGACGGACATCTGTCACAATAATTCGATCTAAGATTGCAAATATATACATGTACGAACGTATAATTACGGAACATAACGCAAATAAAACATTTATTCTAGTAGCCGTATTTAGTAAGCGAATTTTATCGTTTGAGCGAACATGAAAAATGGACGTCGTCTCAAGACTCGTTGCTCGAACTTTTGAAGACTTATTTATATTTTATTCACAGCTATGCTTATATTGATAGGCATACTGTCTTAATTTCCGCTCTTCCAATACTGCTCTGCTAAGACTTTTTTGTCTGCTTAATGTTGAGTTGACTAGCAGACTGATAGTTTGCAAAACTCCAGATTTTTTGTTTTTTTAAATCTTTTATTCGGCACGTGCTAAATAAGACAAGTTTCAGCTTCGTCTACAAAACGTTTTTCCAGCGGGATTTCAAGATGGTGAGGGATCTGAGCAGTTTGCAAGTTTTGCAAAAGGGCGTCACAACGATGTGTCTCCCTAAACCAAGAACTTACATAAATCAGATGGCGTTCGAAGTTTTCTAGGTCCGGCAGCTATTTCTCGGATGTCAACTACTGTATTTCCACAAATATTCTGAAATAGTCAGTACAAGCTTTCCACCCGGTTCCTCGCCCCAGCTTTAGCTAAACAAGCGTAGCCCGCTAGCCGCGATCATAAATTAAATTTCCCATTAGTTGGCCCCAACTCAATTGAAAATCCCCGAAGGGTTCCTATAGAAAGCTAATTCTCAGTGGAGCTGACCACGTGAATTCCATGTCGCTTAATATCTCATTCTGCTTGCATTAACCTTACCTGGTGTTGTATGAACCAATAATAACTACTTTCTACTCCCTTCTCTTTTTTTTTTAGTTTGTTTGAATTCTACTAACATGGAATTGTCTATTGGCGCGTGTGCATGTCTACTATGCCAAGTGAAAAATATTATCCAATTATTTATTTTTTGGAGGTTTTGTAGTTTTGGATATGGAAGGAAAAATTTATTAATTAGTTTATTAATTGAGATGGTTCAACATAATTTTCAATTATTGTATCGCATAAGGATTATAGGAGCGTTTTACTTTGTTGTTCAGTGAACTCATATTTACTTATCAAACCAAAATCATATATCCCCTCGAATCTTTCAAATGGCTGCGTGATTTGCTTTGGGTGGAACTTTGAAGAGGTTTCATTAAGAAGAAAGGGAATCAGTTTCCTTCAAAGAGGTTCTAATAATTTTACATTGAGCCCGATGGATGAACATATTCGTGTGTTGTTCAACGTTCGACGGTTTCGCTCATAGTCAAAAGAAGAAATCTCACGATACCTATATTACATTTCATTTTCACCTTTCCCATCATGAAGAACATAGTTATAAAATATTTCCTCTCAGGATGCAGTTGCTTTCACTTGTTATATTACATTTCTAAAAAAAATATATTTAATTCTACAGGTAAACTACCGCGTTTACGTCGATGCACCGTCTCCGGGTTTCATATATGAGCTTTCTTGAATTAACCTGTTCTCCATTTATTTCTTCTTTATTTAACCTTCCTATTTCATTTCCAACCTTGCTTATGGACAGGTACCAGTTACCTGTTCCTGAATATGTATGATGATGATTGTGTGTACCTATATCGTTCAGAATGACTCAGATAGCAACACTTCATCTTGCCATGTTTATGTGGCCCAAACACGATATTATTATTATTAGTAATTAATATATGCTGCCTTGCATAATACTCAGGATTTGAGTTTCTCTTCGTTGAACCAATACCAGATCGACACGGTTTCACTTAATTCTGAGATTATACAGGCTATTGGACTCAGTATTACAAGTTACAAGTAACTCAAACAATGTGCACATGATTTTGTAGCTGGCACAGATAATGACGTGTTCATGGTTAGCATCTGCGGCGAATAAGCTTCGTTGGCACAACGAAAAATTATTCACCTAATGCACTCGACTATTTAAGTTTTTCGAAGGAATATAGGATCAGTCCGTCGCATACCAATGTTGCGTCGGTAGCAGAACGATTAATTTGGCTTTCAGATTGGATCACCCGGAATCGTTATGACGCCCAAAGTTGTTTATCGATTGACGCACGTAGCAAACTCGTATATTCTGCATATTTTCATTATCCCAGTAGGAGCCATCTGCCAGTTCACACACAGCTCTCTGGTCCCGGTATGGAATTCGAGATGATGTGCTGCGTGCTGCTTAACGTCGAACTATGTGTTACTGCGCATGGTGCTGAATTCCCGAGCATGGCGTGCTGCGATGGACTGACAGAACGAGTGGCACAACCATTAGGACTTCCACAGGGTGATATCTAAAGATGGTAAAAATAAATAATTAGAAACATAACCGTAGAAAAATGAACTTTACGTATCATACCTAGAACGAATCATTTTCCTACTTTTGACGCTTGAAAAACCACAATCACCTACTCGAAAAAGCCGACGTTTAACTCGTCGTTGAGCCGTAAAAAAACCGTCGTAAATTCAGAAATAGTACCTACCTACTAAGGATAATCATAATCTTCTCCACAAAAAACAAACTGATTCAATTCGTTGGTCGAATCGTATTTCTTCCGCTCAAAAACACCCTTGAAATTGAGGCAGCGATTTGCTCAAAGAATTTAGCGATTATCAGACCGAGGACTTTTAGTTAAAATTTTCAAGAATTTAGCTTTTATAGTCTCGTCAGAAAAGTGTTGTACGGTGGAGTCACAAAACTTCTATTTTTTATTCAATTTTCGGATTCTACATGCCTTGAAATATAAAACATCAAATTTTGAGGGGGTAAACATTTTTGTTCCTAGGGCGATTATACTGTTTTGTTACTTAATATACCAAATACCAGTCTCCGTGATATTCATTATTCTCTATTCTCTCCTTCAAACACCCATCCTTAGAAAATTTCATGTGACGTTAATGAAACTGTGTGCGCTGCAACTGACTACATTTGGTAGCTGTCGCCTGACGATTGGGCCCTGAAAATTTAAAGGGCTGACCTAGCAGGGAGGCGCTGTGCGTATCAACCGAACCAGTCGAGAAGGTAGCGGTAGCGAATTTGAATCAATCCTTTGTCATTTCTCAAGAAGATAGTGGGGGTTCCCCACAGAAACCTATGCACTTATTTCCATGTGTACATAGTAAATTAATGGAAGTATATTTTTACGCCAGAACTGTTTTCAATTCCATTATTGAGAACGTGAATCCATTCGAGTGAAACCGTCTTCTACATGAGAAAGTTGGAACAGTTCCTACAATCAGGTAGCTATCCTTACGACAAGCGTATTTTGGTCTATAATACTTTTATTTTACGTTTGTTTACTCACAAACGTAGCCGTTTTCCCGGGCCCACTGCACGTGATAGGAAGCTGTTCACGATCGTGTGGGTCGTCTGTAACTGCGCAATAAATTGAAGAAAAAATTACATAAATAAAGAACAATGAAGTACCAAACAATCATCAACATGGCTGATGACGTATAGCACCAAGGAAAGTCGAAGGCCATTATACAATTTCAGAGGTATTCTTCCGTATAATTTTCAATCTATTGAACAAATATAGGGTGCAAAATAATGTCTGTCTTCTCAGATATTTTTTTTCGGTTATGGAACGATTTTTCCAATAGGATTTTAAATGTTTCTACTTTGTGGTGCTATAGCTCGACCTGGGGGAAATTAACGAATTAGAATTACCAACAGCTTAGAAATATATCTACCAACACAATTCCAATGTATTGCGAAATAAACAAACCTACCGTATTAATTACTTAAAGCGATAAAACCAAATTCCTGAAAACCTACTCTGAAAATCGTTGTATTTCGAGCTACTCAAAAAAAGTCAAATTCGAACATTTAATTTTTACTACGAGTAAATCACTACTCGTAAATCACTTTCGCTGAGATTGTGGAATCCCATTTCACAAGGATAGGAGACGAAGAGATCGTCACAAATTCCACTAGATTTAAATTAGTTATATAATTATATTGGCATTTATGTCATCTCGGTCTCAATTCTACAACAATTTAACTCGACTTGTAAGATGATGGCCTAAACGCCGAAATCGATACAAGAGTATAAATAATTTAAAATTAGTGGAATTCGTGACAACGTCTCCGCCACCTATCCTTCGAAAACCTAAGATTTTTTCACTAGGTGGCTCTAATTTTTTAGCACACCCCAGACATAAATACTTGAAATTAGATGTACATTTCCAAGACACAGCAACTTCATTATAAAGTGGTTGTTAATACGAAAAATTCAACCTGAAAAGACAAGAATATGAACATAAACATTCGTTTAGGGAATGCCTCCACAATTTTATAGGATCAAATATGAATATCCGAACGGATATGACTCATGAGAATGAAATCTATGCCGTACAAACCTCGATTAAGTATATCGGGCTGCTTCGTCTCCGGTTTCAGTTGGTACGAGACGACGTACCGCTGATCGTCGCCTTGCGTGATTTCTATTTGTTTCGTAGGCGTCGGCGACGTGTGCTGCATTCGGTAACTTCTCCTTCGTAAGGCACAAATTGTAAGTACGAGAAGGACGGCGGCCACGCTCAGAAATCCGGCGACCAGGAGCACAGCTAACGAGCCGGTTCCGAAATTTCGTCCCGATCCTACCCATTCTGGAACATGTGAACCACGTGTTAAGTTTAGTCAACTCAACAGTAAAATCATGCCTTCCCCTAAGCTCTAGAATAAGACTGAGTTGAGACAGGTTATTGTTATTGTTCACGTCAAGCAGCGAAATATACAGGAACAGGCAAGACCCCACCCTCTCGAAAAATCGTCTGACTACTGGAGGCGCCGGATTATAGAGGGACTGCTGTATACAAAAATCATCAGTTTTCGGAAGAGTGAAAATTAACGTTACTGATGGAAATAATCCGAATCATCCGAGGGCGCTTGATTGGACTCGAATACAGTAAACCTAAGCATGTTTGGGATCCATCGGCCTTATGTTTACGCACCGTTGCTTCCCCAATTCAACTCAGCATGAAAAACAAATAATAATGTCGAAGGTAAGTAAACTTTTGATTGTAGTTGGCTCTTTTTGCCAAATAAAATTTCTCCTTAGCTCTAAAGATTTTTGAGCGGCTTGCAGTTGCGCATTTTCTTCCCTTCACCGGTCCCTTAATACCATATTAGACGTTGGAGTTCAGGGAGTCACTTTCGAGCCCTTTTCAACTTCGGAGGCTTACTATCTGAAGAACTATCTCTAACTTACTATCTGTATCGTACAAAGTTTTGTAATGCCGAGCAGAATTCGATCGATTCTGGAATGATGGCCATGAATCCTGGTGGTTCTCTGTTTAATGGAACCTATTTACCCTGTAAAAATGTGTACCTCAGATTTTGGAGCGCTTTACATAATTAGGATGAAAACCGGTCGTTTAAAGTAGGTCGCCTCTGTACTCTATTGAAAATGAACCTGCGTTGTTGAGAGCGTCCGGTGAACATGGCAGCCAAAGTAGCTTTCCCATAATTGGCCATAATAGTAAGGCCTATTATGGAATCTAAAGAACCGCAGTAAGCGCCAGCTGAGCCTTGGAATGATTATCATTCAATGGCTTTTATCATGCATAACAATACAGCATCAACCGATTCGGTTAAAAACTCTACTCCAAAGGAAAAAGGGGCTGAAAAAACAAAGCCTGGCGTGTCCAATACTGAGGACACTGAAAAATATCGCATATACTGACCTGTTCTTTTTTCCGCATCTCGAATGGCGATGTCTTCAAGGACGACCACCTCGCTTTTTCCTTTTTGGTTAGCGGCGTAAATGATCAATTGGATGGTCCCTGGATGACCATTAGTTAGTGCAGCTAGTTCCACACGGAAGAACGGCCCTTCGGCATTTGTGGTGTTGAGACAATACTTAGAGGTAAGGCTGTCGATAGCCTCAAGGTGGAACGTCTGTAGAAGTCCACCATCAAATCCTGCGATACATTCGATTTCTAGCCAGTCACCAGTTGTATTGACTGTCGATCTGAGAGTGCAGTTGTGAAGCGGTCCAGGTTTTGCTAGAAGCACGGTAGAGTAGATAGTAAAGATCGAACCAGGCATTGGTCAGATAGCTCGAACTTTTTATTTATTGCCTAATTCTTACTGATAATTGGTGCGTAAAAATTTCCATTCAATTTCTCCTACGCGTTCAAGTTATGGCAAATTAAAAATTATTATCAACTTACTTGCAGGCACGACCTGGAATGTGCAAGGGTCGATTTGCCTACCAATGCTGTTCGAAGCCCAACAGGCAAGCGTTCCATAATCTCTTTCCGACGAAGGTGTGTAAACAAGTTCACTCATGGTATTGTTTGATGTTGCGTATCTGAAAATATCATACAGGAGAGTTTTAGTGAACTTCGCGTTTTATGAAAACTTAAACGTGGGAGTATTGGTTACTTTGTTAAATCATACGTCTCTAATGGTCACTACAATCCGCCATCCACAAGGCGGTAACCATAAGAAAAGCGAACCAATGAACCAATTTCTGATGGTAACAACTAAACGAAGGTTTACAATGGATCACAATGGTTAATACAATACAGTTTTTTTTAAATTCTTTACCTCGACGGAGCGACTGGAAAACTTTCTCCGCTATTGTTGAACTGCCAAAGAAATGTCAATTCAGCAGGATCAGCAGAAACCGCGCACTTAACTCGAACAGCTTCCTCTAATGAAGCTCCAACGATAACTGGTTCGGACACCGCACAAACGGGAGCATCTGCAATTATTTCGACATTAATATTAACCGCTGATTTTTTTGAGAAAATTGAATTAAATTATGAACGATCATTAAGACTGATAATAACCCTCGCTCCGCTGGAGCATCGCGAATGCAAAATATTGACGATAACCATGTGTATTACACGGCCAAGACAGTTGCATATCAACGGCGCAAGAAGGAGCGGAAGGATTTAATGCTATACAGAAACTGTAGGATGAAACAAATCAGTTTCGTGCAACTTAATTTCGTTGAACGGGATTTCGCGATGATATTTGCCTGCCATAAATTGTACAAACAAAACATACACAATAATGCAATTATTTTTCTCACATTGCACTCTCAGCTTGACGGGTCTGCTTGATGTGTGTCCTCTCGTGTTTGCCGCCACACATGTGTATTCTCCGCTGTTCAACCTCGTCACACCTTGCAAAACAAGACTTTGCGTGCTGAATAAGACGCCGGAAGACATATTCTGTGAAAGGGGTAGACCCTGTAACGAAGATGTAGAACAGTTAGATACTAATCTTATAGTGTACAGCGGTAATGATGAATTATTGATCCAACAGCTGCATGTTAGCTCAGATCATTTTGAAAATAGCAACGACTAAAAAAGAGGAGATAAGCCTTTGGATATACTTGCTGTACATATGTCATCAAAGTTTCATTATCAGTATAGATATAAAGATACAAAAGTTTTTAGTTGAGAAACCGTTTCATTGGCATCGACATAAACTCAATAATTTCTTTGCAGGCTCAAACGTAATAATGCATAGATGGAGGTTTGAACGTTATTTATTTTCGAGAGCGACACATTTAGCAGTCGTATAGGGTTCACAGGTCGTACAGTTAATAGTGTTGTAACAGTATAGAGATACGTACTAACAGCAACTATATAGGCTTCTAAGTAGGGATTACATCTACTGGTTTGCATCGTTGATGTAAATGGCGAATCGTTTATCCATCGAATTCCTTCACGTCTGGTTAATATGATTAGCTGATGGAATTATCGTCGACCCCAATTCGTTTTGACTTGTCAGCTGCCAAAGTTCGATCGCATTGTACGCTACCATGTTTGACCAACGTGAAATAAGCTTACGAAGGACGACGTCGAAGAGACCGATAAAGAACTGGGAAAATGGGAGACGTAATATATATTGAGAGAATGAGAGAGTTGCTACCGTGGTAAATAGGGTGGTACAACATAATCCTCCTCGGCCACGAATGGCGCTAAGGGAGGACGCGCTGAGGGAGTAGGTGCACCGGCAGGTACAGATACGCGAAGCTTCTACAACGCAATGCAGGGTAGAGGAAGCGAAAGGACAAGCCGAAGTGGAAGGAGAGCTATGCCCCCGCTGGGACACATTATCCCTCCGCCAGAATGTCTCCCCAAATTACGATTTGGCTTCCTCCTTCCCCATCTTGAAGCCCTTTCGCAGTTTCCTCTCACCTTCCTCCATCCATTCAGAAATGCCACCCATTTCCTGGCTTATACCTAGCGGCAGCAATAAACACCTTAGCCACAGCCCATCACACCTCCGATACGCCACTTCGGCCGCCTTTATCTTCCAAACCTATTCCCTGCATCGCAACCTATATTCTTGTCAACTTCGACGCCTTAAGTCGCCGCCTTCAGTTGTCTTCTTATCCCTGGACCATCCGTTATTCGATCTTGGTTCAACAGAATACAATACGAAATAAGATTGGCGGGGGATTGGGGTGCTGCAATCACCAGGAAGTACTTTATGAAGCGAACAGTTGAACTAAATTTTCAGAATACTCGTAAGATATTCTCTTTCACTAGGTATTACATCGATCGGCATATTATGGAACGACTATTGTACTTTTAATGGGAGAATAATTCGTTTCCAGCATAAGGTATTTAGGAAAACCAATAATATATTATACAAAACAGTTGGTGAGGAGTATCTACAATCTTGTGCAGCGTTTTATTGCTCTCCATGAATTCTTCCGCCATTGATGATGAAAATCAATTAATTCTCGACGGATGTCTCTTGAAACGGATTGAATCTCCGCGAAAATAACGATCGTCCTGATATGATGATCCTGATTCAAAAATATCGATTTGAAATTAAACCTAATAAATTAGGGTTTCTTAAAAGATCCTAAGAATATTCAGGGCATGTAGTTGATAATAATAGATTATACTCATCTAAAAAACATGTAAATTCAATAAGAAACGCCTCTATACCGAAATATTGTGCTCAAGTAAAACCTTTATTAGAGAGCACCGGTTTGGATGACTCAAGCCAATGCAGGTCATAATATTGTGCGACACGCAATTTTTCACAACCAAAGCGCCTTGAGCAATTTCAATGCACGTTGATGTAAAAAATTCTGAATAGTCAATTACACATGGTTCCCGTTGAAGGTCTAAAACTGAAGAAAAATGTTTAATACGAAGAGAGGAGTGTGCTATAATGTTTTGAATTAAAACATAAAGCTCATTGGGTAGAAAACGAATGCTTATTCTAACAACAAAGCATTGACATATTCCGGTGTATGATGCCAACCGTAAACATGGGCACACATTTTATCTGCATCCCATTTTACGCTTGCACTAAATCTAATTTGATTATCTATTTTTTATAAGTGCGGAGTAAAAGTGTAAATTTTCTAAAAAAAAACCTTAAAAATTTCAAACGTGAATTCTGTACGCAGCGAAGTTTATTTTTCCCCGGCCGAAATGAGCTCTTTATCGATATAAATGACTCAGAAATTAACAGACACTTACATTGTGGTACCAATTTATCTTGTGCTGACGTGGGTTAGCTCGGACGTCACATTCAAAGTACACGTCATCGCCCTCCTTGATTTGGTGAGGTCGCAGAGACGATCCAAGCTGCAACGTCACCAGCGGTGAGTCTGTAACAGGCAGGCAGTAGGCAATTTATTTACCTAGAATAATTCAACTAGTTTGGAATCAATTTTTTTTTGGTTTATAAATCTATAATAAACCATTGTAACCACCCAACCACCATTGTAATCGCCCAAGAAAATTTTTTTCCAACCCCCGTCAAAATTCGATGTTATACGTTCAAGGCAAGTAGAATCCCACTACCCAATAAAAAAATTCTCTCCGTCCGCCGTACGCCGTAAACATTTTTCCGATCAAACTGTAGTAGCTAAAGTCTTGAAATTTTCACCGAAATCAATCTCGGTATCACAACAGCCCGATTCTTGAACCACATTGCAAGCTCAATTTTAAGGGCATTTTTGGGGGGTTTTGAGATGAGAAAATTAATATTTTCCAACTTTTTATATTATTATTCGTAGGTATTTATTATTCGTTTTTATAGATCTTTCGCCGCTGAATCGAATGAGACCATCGCTGGGTCGATAGGTTTATTGGTTCTCGAGTTATCACAGCTTGGGACCTTTTCAGAAGTTCGGCATCAGGGTATGGCTCGAGAGTTATTGGAGCTGTAAAAATCGTTCTATACTCGGTATCTGGTATTCTATTCGTCTGTATTCTATACTGGTATTGTCGTCAAACACTCTCTTCAGCTGTACCGTTAGGCAAAAAATTTAGCTTTTGATTTGGAAATGGAGACAAATATAAATGATTAAAATTGCAATAGTTGCCACGAAGTTTTCCCTTATTGTTACCGACTTCTTTTTCTGTAGGAACGTTCATAAATGTTCGGAATAATTAGTATCACAAATCTTAAATCTTCTTAATCCACAAATCTTCTTAAATCGCAAAACTTCTAAAATCTTATAGCATCATTATTGCAGCGAAGGAATAATAACCTACTGTACAATCATTTGCAGCGTTTTCTATCAATGAACTATTTCGTTCAAGGTAGAAAATGGGTTGACATGAGAAATTCTATAGGCATTGTGTTCTTGCTCAGTAAGGCTCCGGGCCTCGTTACCTTTCGGGTATTAGGGAATATCGTTGTTCGCATATAGCCTCAGTTTTCAATTCCACTCTAACGGCTGATAGGCCCATACAAACTTCTAATTACATTACCAAAGTTTTGTACGTTTGATGCTCTTGTTCCGGTTAGATTGAACGTGGAAGTGCCCATAAATCAATCCACTTCGAAGCTTCTACATCGCTGAACAGACCAAGCGAGTGAGGCGATTCGATTAACGTACGTGCTAAGTAGCTCTTGTTACTAAATGCGTTTGCCTCAGTACTCTCAATTTATCGAAACTTGAAGGAAACGTTCAACTTCTATGTGAACTCCTAAGCGAGTCCCAGGCATTGTTGTCGTGATAAATATTTGCTCGGTTTATTTTCAAATAGTAGAATCGCATTATAAATACATTGAGAGGTTTTTGACATTTTTATGGCTTTGCTAGGCATATGGACTCGACAAGCGTGATGAAAAAGCGTAAGAAAAAATTCCTGATGATTTCCGCTTACAATCTGTCGTTGCTAAGGAAAAGTAACTTCCTCATTTTTCATACCACGAAAAATCGTTCACCGCTCGTTCGAAAGCCCTGAATTAACGACAAATTATTAATTAACCAAAATTAATTATGTATTCACGTCACCAGTAACCATCCCGATAACTGAGATTTAAGGTTGTTCATAAATTTATATAAACAATTTAGTGATCAACTTCGGATTCGTGTTGCTATAAAGTTGAAACAAACTTTAGAAAAATGCATTAAATGTGATTAAAAACATTCAATTCAAATGATTAAGGAGTGTAATCAAATATCAATCTCGGTCTGACAAAGGCTCAATTCTTTACCCATGTCGCTAGCCAATTTTGAGGGTATTTTTGGGATGTTTTGAGGGGGAGTCAATTCTAGTTTTCTGACGTTTTTCAGAAAAAAATGGGTTTGGTATCAATTTCTGTAGATTTTTGGACGCTGAATCGATTGAGGCCATTGCGGGGTCGATAGATTGATCGCTTCTCGAGTTATCACAGCTTTTGTGTCGAATTTGGGAGATTTTCAGAAATTTGGCATGATGCTATTACTCGAGAGTTCTTGAGGCTTTAAAAATCGCTCTATACTCGTCGGAAAGCCGTAATTCAATTCAATTCAATTCAAATTAATAAGGAGATCTTAATATTTCTCCTTTTATTAACCTATTAGGTACTGATTTACACAAAACTGTACATTTCAAAATAAATACAAACATTAGCTATACTATATTTCACAACTAAAATATTTTGTCTTTCTTTATTTTTACTTAATGGCTCAAGCATGACGAGCGGTATGTCGTCATTTGGCTTGTATTTACACTACCTTGACGATTTCTACATGGAGGGGGGGGGGGTGCTGGCGGAGCACATAAAAATGTCTGAGTAGCGGACTTGTACGCGTTTTCTTTCAAACATGGACGTAGGAGTTTTGGATACATTGTGAAATCATAACTTTCTGCTGGTGAACATCCAATGGGTGGTGGATCGTGGTGACCTTGAGTTATGTGATCTGCAAAGTAACCAAAACTCCCACGCTCACGTTTGAAAAATACGCAAAGCACTAAAACAACGCACATTGGCTAATGAATTTTTTAATACAATAGTAAATACAGTGCTAATTGTGGTGTACGTTTACGATGTACTATTAGAATATGAGGTGTCGAGAGAAACCAAGTGACTTATTCGAGGCGATAAGATGACAAAGATGATGGTATAAGTACTTTGATTGTAAATTGTCCGCGCCCCTGTCTAAATTAACGGCCTTGTCATTATAATTCAGGATACTAAACGCAGCTTTAAGATCGTGTTCCTGGGGCCATGCGGAGCTAAAAAGATGGGGAGGGGTTAAGGAACCAAGAGTTTTGACGACGCGTTAGCTTCCGGCTCGATGTGGATAATGCACATAATATTAGATATGGATTTCTCCCGCTGGTGCTCGCGCTGTATCCTGAAAAGTTGTGAGGTCAGGGAAGTAAGTTTGTAAAGTAGGGCGAGGAGGGCAGGATTGCGAATCTATGCTTTCAAGATTTCTCCTGGGTGCTACAAGGGATATAATTGGCCTCTGGAAGTATGTATGCTCTACATTTCTTTTTACTTTTTCGAACCCTGACAGAGCTTTCTATTTTATTTTTCAACCGACTTCAAAATGAGGAGGTCACTATGGTCGAAATAATTTTGACCTCCTTATGTTTTATAAGGTTTTAGACTCGTTAATCGGCTGTCTAGACCTGTTGTCGCTGGTAAACTTCCATGTCCCCTATCGTAGTTTGAGAGGAGGTCGGTCCTTTCAACCCAAGCAAAAATTTTGGGAAAATCAGCCACTCGGTCGGATAATGAGGAGCGCGAACAAAATCAATTTTGATTTCTTTGCTGGGAGCCTCAACATGTTGTCCACCCTTTTAAGGAATATGTAAATTGAAACTTCTGGTCAAAAGTGCTTTTCTAAATTATATTTTATGCATATCCGTGATTTGACATGTTACCTACTTGGTTTCCAAAATATTTTTTTAATATTATTATTGTTGACGAACTTTTGAGTATTGTTAATATTGTAAAATGGTATATCCGTCAAATAAAGTTATTATTATTATTCATATTCTTATTAATTATTATTATGGTTGATTTGCGGTTTTTTCGGTATGTGTTGTCCGCTGGCGTTCCGTACGATCGTATTGCTTTTTTTCCGAAGATAAGTATCCAGGTAGATTCCATAACTTTTTTGAATGAATCTATCCTGTAGTTACGGCCACGGGTTTGGAAAAATGCTGGAAAACGTGATTAACGCAAAAACAGCAACTTTTGACACGGCGAGCTCATAACTCCTACAGAAAGTGCTAGATTTTATTTTTATATTGACGTCATTTTGTTTAAACTTTATCTGCATTTGAGGGCCTAGCTCGGATTTTGTTCATTATTCTGATATGGCGCGTAGAGGAGAAAATGTAACAACCTCTTTTCCGATTTTGCCGTTTTCGAATTTTTAAGGTTTTTCGAGCACTATTCCCAACCACGATGAGAAAAATTTTTTTTTTTGTTATAAGGACTCAACAACAGCTTTCCAACGATGGTAAAAGTTAGTTTTACGTGTCATAAAAAGGGAGTGATTGATGTTAGTTAATATTACTGTCACGAGGTCTAATGACCCAAAAAAGGAAGTAAATTTTTGAAAGTTAACAGAAATTGAGATTGAAGCAACAAACCGTTCTAGAAAGTGTTTCTGAGAACAGAGCTACGAATCACTTTTTTCTAGATTCACCTCCCTTCCGAATTGATGAATATAAGAACCATTTTGTTCACCCAAGTGAAAATAGAAGTAGAAGTGTTTGTCTTAAACTTTTTCTTGTGTGTAGGATTACATGATAAATTCCGGGACGAAAATTGTGTTCCAAAATCCAACAAGGTGAAGCAAGATTAAGTATATCTGATCCTTTTTCTGCGAATTCTTTCAGTAAACTTCACTCCTTCAGTTACACGAAAAAGTTTTGCTAATAGAAGCGAAAGGCTAAAGAGAAGGAATGCCTGCTTCAGCAGGTATAATCCCCTGGTGATACAACAGGAAGGTGCTGGGTCTTCTTTGTCATAGCTCTCAGACATTCTTTCACGTCAAAGGGTCCTCTTCACCTGACGAACATCAGTTTGAAGAAAAAAGTTAATATAACTGCTCTTAGTTCCCCAAACCCCCTCCCTAAACATCTTAGCGCCTAAATAACGCTGTTTTAACTAGTTAAGGTAGGTGAAAATAATTATTTGTAAAATTTATAAGCATAATATTTCTTTGTATTAGAATATTAACGTTGATGTTAGTAAAAATGCTGCAAAATGTTTCATTGTGACATTTAATGTTATGATACATTTTTCATGGTACTCTGGTAAAGCACTTGTCCGCCTCTCTATAAAAATTATGCACAAATCTGAAACTATGTGACATTTTACTGTTGGTAATTTTTCGAATGCAGAAAAAATAGATCGATATAATATTGTCGTTGTAGCAGAAAACGAAAGATTTAGCTCAGCTTTCGATTTCAACGGGATACAGCCAACAAATTGTTCTTATAACGCTGCGCAGTATTATGCAACATTATCAGCATTTTCTTTCCTAAAAAACTAATGTATTCCGTAACTTCGAAAAGTAACTACGCTGTGATACATTGCGGTCCTCTCACAAAAAATCGCTGCAAATGATTGTACAGTCGTTTATTATTCATTTGCTTAATATTATGATTTCAAAATGTCATCCCTTTGTGTAACTATTCCGAACATTTGCAAATGTTTCCACCTATGAACCGATTGATAAGTATAAGAGAAAACTCCGTAGCAAACTATGGCAATTTCAATTATTTTTATTTTCCCTAACTTTCAAATAGAAAGTTGAGTTACTCGCCCAACGGTACAGCTGAAGAGAGTTTTTGACGACCATTCCAACGAGTATAGAACGATTTTATTGCTTCACATATTCTTGAGTTATAGCTCAAATGTTAGCTCAATTTTACAAAATCTAGAAAATTCTACACGAAAGCTGCAATAGTTTGGGAAACGTAAAAGCTATTGACCCTGCGACTGCGATGGTTGGTACCAATCGAGTAGAATGCTCGAGATTTAGTAAATTTGGCATGAGTTCATGGAGCTATCATTCTATAGTCTTTGGGATGCTCGTCGAACCTTCTCTTTAGCTTTAACGTGAGATGAAAGATTTAGCTTTTAATTTGAAATAAGGAGATTCAAAAATGATTGAATTTAAATAGTTGCTACGGAGTTTTCCCATATACCAAATTACCCATATGTTTTTTTGGTGGAAGAGTTCACAAATGTTCGGAAAAGTTACTATAACAGATGAATGGTCTTCTCACATCATTATTGAAGCAAAGGAATAATAAACCACTGAGCAATCATTTGCAGATTGTTTTTATTAGATATTAGAAAAATATTGAATTTTGAGGGGGTTAGGCATTTTGTTCCTAGGGCGATTACGAGGATTTGTTATTGAATAATAAACCAAAATCATATCGTCCTTTGTCTTTCACGAGGGGTTGGATCCGAAGCGTTCGAATTGATAAGATGTTTATAACCTTTTTCCTATTCAGGTTCTTCCATTTTTTGAAGCCATCAACCAAACGAATCTGAATTAATTTCTAAGTTATAATGATACCTAGATTTGTCTGTCACCAAGCCTACATCTACTATCAACAACCTATGCAACCGTTGTACAAAATGAGTTGTAAAAAATTTGTATTTTCAATTATTTCGTAACGCGTTTATTCACCAATGAGAGTGAAGTTGTACACGTGATATGTTGAAAGCAGCCAACCAAACGCAACTCGCTTCTACGCCTATCAATGCTGTACACCGGGTTATTTGAAATGTATCCATTTCAAAATGTTGATCCTCATCTATTAGTTTAAAGAGCTGATAACCCTGCACTATGCGTATTTTACTCTAGAAAACTATTTACTCGAATCAAAGTTGATTAATCGCCGAGTTTAGAAGAGAAATTTAGTTGCGTTTTGAAATGTATAATCATCATAGATCTACTTACATACAACGTTCAGCGTGAGAAAATCCTCAAGCGGCGCGGCAGGAATCGAAGGATTGATCGCCTGACATTTCAAAACGTGACCATCATCTTCAGGGGACGGCGAGAACGTCACCTTGCTCGCAATGACGCTTTCGTTTGACCACATTTCAACCTGTGCAGTGAAAACCATTTTTGCATATCACTGAAGCGAAATGAACTATAAGTAAACCTAGTTAGTGAATCATTTGTTGCCATCTTTTCTAAACGTTGAATTCACAAAATTGTACATATATTTGGCAGGTACATAATTATTGTTGAAGTACACTTAATTTATAACACATCGTGTATTCGATTTCACAATATTTTAGGTATCTAGGTAGGAATTGTAATTCCTTCGTTTGCTTTAGTTGTAAATTAATACCAATGCAGATTATGTGGGTTCTATAGATCACTTACATACTAGTTTACTACTAGCAATCGTAGGATGAAATATTTCAGAGGAGAACAATATAAGGAAGCCAAGTAGCAACGTAGTAGAAGCCATAGCCGTTTTTATACAACCGAAGATGTGATGCAAGACCGTGAGATGGTTCGATGTACCTTGTGCCACCCCCCAAGGGTTTCGAGGTATAGAAAGATCCACACTGTAAATTTACCCTTCGAACAATGACACAAGAATCTCATAATATATAAAAAAAATATCCTAGCTTTTCCCATACGAGGAGGGCCATCCTTTTGCTCCCCGAAAAGGCGACTTATCCCTGAGATGCAATTTTAGGAGGTCCCTCGGGTGCTCTGAGAGGTTGCATGGGCCGTCCTATCGTTTTACCCTTATCTTGAAGTACACCACTAAACTTGAAATCATCATATATACGAGGCAGCCTTCACCAACATGGCCCATAAGCGATCCCAAACTTCTTTCCCGCTTGCTTTTCACCACTTTCTCCTGCGCGGAGAAATTACGCTGAACGGATTCTTCTTTGATGTGCTGCATAAAGCGGAGTGGGTAAAAAGGAGAAAGTGAGCCAACGCTGGGGCTCTCAATACTTGAACATACAATATTGCGGGAATCGTTGATAGGTGTGATACGAAGAAAAATAACTATCCTCCCGAAGAGCAAGGAGCTCCAAAACGAATTCTGTCAATAGCGTAGGAGTGATTTGCGCTGTGTTTCATGTTCAACATACTCAAAACGAATGAGGAAAGACGAAAATTGGCAATATGCGTCATCACTGAAGCGTGCACTATTGAGCTGAAGCTTTTTCCTCCATAAACCAAATAATGCGCCCAATACTGAGCTAATATTTGAACCCCGGGGGGAAATAATCACTCTCTTGCACTAAACATCTCAAACAGAATAATCCTCATAATTGAGTACCTATCTAAGCCTCCAACTTCTCCCTCCTGTCACAATTGATGGTCAAATTTATTGCAACACACTATACGTAGGTTAATTAATATTTGGCATTCCCACCTTTCCTCTTTTGAACTTTCGATTTTCCCTGAGCCAAGTCAGCTCAGCTTGCGGTCGAGAGCCTTTGGCTTGGCAGCCTATACTGTACTCTTCATCCGCCACCAGCTCAACAGGCTTCGATAGAAGTTCGACGGATATTGGCTTAACTGCAACAAGCGAAAAGTAAAGTAACAATGAGATTGTGCAACCCCCGCTAACTAATGATCATCCTACTGTTCAATGGCTTCATATTTACAGCAGTAGCGGATTTTTTTCTTTCGTTGGGAACAGATGTGATCCGTTCCCGTTCAATAGTATTTTTCATGACTCGAATAAATACATTTTGTAAAAAGTTTTTTAATTTTTTTTTTCAAGCACCAATACTACCGATATAAACACAATAAAATCATTGTTGTCATGCATAGCATCGAATATTTTTATTTTCCGATAAGTGCGTGCATCGCAATTGAACGAGTGCTCGCTCGAAGGACTGAAATAGCGTCCTTAAAAATCAGGGACGGTCAGAAAAACGCTGCAAACGATTGTACAGTGATTTATTATACTTTTGCTTCGATTATGATTTCTGAAGACCATTGATCGCAACTATGGTAAATTTAGTTCTTTTTCTTAATTTTCTAGTTGAAAGATAAATTATTTGCCTAACAGTATATATGCTGTTGACAATTCAACGAGTATAGAACGATATTTATAGTTCTATATTTTGCTAAATATCTCAAAACCCGAAAATTTCACATAAAAACTGTGATAACACGATAATAATCAAAGCAATCGACTCCATTGTGGTCCCATTCGATTAAGCGTGAAAATCTATATAAATTGAAATCAAAATCTCGTGTGCTTCAAAAGCCTTTGACAATGGGAAGTCCCCCTAAAATTTCATGGGCGAAGTGTAGGAATTTTTTCGTGAGCGATTATTGAATAATAAACCAAAATATAACTATGACGAATTATCAAATTTTCCACCATTTAACTGGCACTCTTCCTTAGCAACGATTGCTTGGGACGAAGAAAATCCACAGACAGATTTTCGTCATGGTTCTGAATCTGATCAGCTCTGCTGAAATTAAGTTTCGTGCCAAACGAGTGCCAGTTTATGAAACTCAGAAAACAACAATATTTTAGGAGATATTATCAAACCATACTACCTACTGTAACGGGACAGTTGGTCTCGGATTTGAGAGCAAATTACTATTCAGCAAATAATATACATTCATATGCAGTTCTGGACACCTTCAAACTTCATTTAATGAGGTAATGATGACAGATATTTATGTTGGTGAACTCTTGACGAATTCATGAAAATAGTTTCGATTATGATGAGAGATCAATCAATGGGAATGCCGTTTTGGGAACAAAGGTATCTTTTTCCACCCGTTGGACTGCAGTTTTCGATTCCGATTGTTAAGGATTGAATGAAAATGAAATGAAAAAAGAAAATGAAAAAAATATCCGTTTTTTACTTCCATGTTTACGTAGTAAATGGAAGTATTGAGATCGTCTGAAAAGTCGAATTCGGAACCGAGGTCCTGATGGAAGAAATTTTCATAGTAGTATACTCAGAAACACTTTCTGAACAAGTGTCTGTGTGTCTGTGTGTCTGTGTGTCTGTGTGTCTGTGTGTCTGTCTGTCCGTCTGTCCGTCTGTCCGTCTGTCCGTCTGTCTGTGGTCACAAACTGACATAAATCGCCATATCTCCCTGAAAAATGGATGAAACCCCATGAAATTTTCAGAGAATGTTTTCCCAGTGATTGTGCAAAATTAGGTTTTTCTGGATTTTGAATTACACACAGTACTTCCGAGATATAAGCGTTCAAAGTTTTTTCTGTTTCGATTTTTACAGGCTATGAGAGTCAATATTTTTCTACGTTTGAGGGCTGGAAATGTCGGTTATGGCAAGCAGAAAACACGAGATTTTTCGTATAGTGGGTCACATACAATGCCTCCACGTTATGAGCATTTTTCACGATTTCACTAGTGCATGTTTTGTATTTTGATTTTTACAGGCCGCAAAACTCAATGTATTTCAACGTTCAAGGTCTAAAAATGATAGGGTCGGCGATTGAATGATGCCTGATTTTTATCAAATTGGTCACATGCAGTACTTCCGCGTTATTTGCACATTTGCTACATTTTGATTTTTATAGACCACAAAAATGAATATATTTGAACGCTGGAGGACTTAAAATTTTTCTATATGACAGTTGAATATCGCTTGATTTTTATTATTGGGGTCACATGCAGTACCTCCTCGTAAAACGCATTTTCAGTTGTTTAATTTGTATTTTTTGGGTTTCTTTGCTTTAAATATGACCAACTTTGACCTCGTTCACAAAACTTGTTTTGCATAGTTTGGATAGCACACAGTACTTCCGCAGTATGCCTTTTTTTAACTTTTGAGATATAATAGACCGTAAGAGTGAATATACATTAGACTTTGAATTTTCTATATGACAGCTGAATATTACTTGATTTTTATTATTGGGGTCACCGGCAGTACTTCCTCGTAAAACCATTTTCAGTTATTTTATTAAGCGTTATTGTACTTTTAGGGTCTCTTTGCTATAAATATGACCAACTTTGACCTCGTTCACAAAACTTGTTTTGTATGGTTTGGGTAACACACAGTACTTCCGCTTTATGCCATTTTTTAACTTTTGAGATTTTAATAGACCGCAAGAGTGAATATACAGTAGACTTTAAATTTTCTATATGACAGCTGAATATTGCTTGTTGCTTGTTTATTATTGGGGTCACCTGCAGTACTTCCTCGCAAAACGCATTTTCAGTTACTGTACTTTTTGGGGCTCTTTGCTATATATTTGACCAACTCTGACCACGTTCACAGAACTTGTTTTGCATGGTTTGGGTAACACACAGTACTTCCGCCTTATGCCGTTTTTTTGCATTAGAGATTTTTATAGACCACAAGAGTGAATAAATATACTTTAGACTTTAAATCTTTCTTTATGACAGATGAATGTTGCTTGATTTTTATTATCGGGGTCACCTGCAGTACTTCCTTGTTAAACGCAATTTCAGTTATTTCACTTAGCGCTTTTGTAACTTTGTAACTCTTTGCTTTAAATGTGACCTACAACGACCATGTTTTGTTTTGTTTTGATCACATACCGTACTTCCGCTCTACGCCGTTTATCGCTGTTAAGCTTTTTACAGGGTGCAAAAATCAATACATTTGACGCTAGAGGTATTAAATATTTGTAATGGCGAGTGAATGACGCCTGATCTTTACCGCTAGGGTCACGTTTCGGCCTTCGTACGATTTTCTCGATTTTATAATTGGTTATACCAGTTACCGACTCAAACATGGAAGTACTGTGTGATCTATGCACACCACTGGTTTTGCATTAGAGATTTTTATAGACCACAAGAGTGAATAAATATACTTTAGACTTTAAATCTTTCTTTATGACAGATGAATGTTGCTTGATTTTTATTATCGGGGTCACCTGCAGTACTTCCTTGTTAAACGCAATTTCAGTTATTTCACTTAGCGCTTTTGTAACTTTGTAACTCTTTGCTTTAAATGTGACCTACAACGACCATGTTTTGTTTTGTTTTGATCACATACCGTACTTCCGCTCTACGCCGTTTATCGCTGTTAAGCTTTTTACAGGGTGCAAAAATCAATACATTTGACGCTAGAGGTATTAAATATTTGTAATGGCGAGTGAATGACGCCTGATCTTTACCGCTAGGGTCACGTTTCGGCCTTCGTACGATTTTCTCGATTTTATAATTGGTTATACCAGTTACCGACTCAAACATGGAAGTACTGTGTGATCTATGCACACCACTGGTTTCTTCTAATTGTTGTGTTTGATTTTCAATTTGAGTGTGGTGAACAACGTACTTTAAAGATAAATGTTGCATTTTTGGTGTTCGAAGCGGTTTTAACTTGGATCGGTATGATTACTCTTCCCAAGTCGCGAAGACTAAAAATTGGATTGAATAAATAATTTAGGCGAGCAAAATTGTGAAGAGGTAAAATGAACTAAAATGAGATCTGTACCATTTCCGTCATTAGTTTCCAAATCCTGGTACCCATAAATACCAGGTTACTCTTTTTTTGAAAATTACGTTAATTCGCAATTTTTCGTGAATAAGTTGATTGGATTCCTAAAGAAGATGAGATTTTATGAGATTGGCTTTCAAAATTAGCTGCAAACAGTAGTTTTATTTTTCACTCTCTTTGATGCCAGCGGAGCGAAAAATCTCCGTCGGTTGAAACTTGACTCAAGAACGGAAAATAATTTCTTTGGCGGTCCCCTAATGTTTTGGCTGCTTCTATACTTGGTTGAAGATTGATTTCGGAACGCGAAGACCGGTATGGTGAAATCGGATTCGCAATGGAAATGATCGAAGTACGAAACGTAAGTGCAGCAATGCTGACATTGATGGTCGCCCTTACTTATCTATTAGATAGATGAAAATGAGCACTACTTACGGAACATTTCTAGGCGCACGGTCTTTTCTGTTGGTGTCATCAGCTTTGTATTACTTGCCTGACACTTGTAGGTCGTATTTAAATGGCCTCGTTGCAGTTTTAAAATGTCAAGCTTGTTAACAACCACGTTGTTATGTACGGTTTCAATTCTTCCTTGGACAAGCTTGTCGTTGATAAACCACGAAACTGTAGGCGTCGGTTCACCTGAAACAAGTAAGTAACCAACATGGTGGTCGTGAACTGCATACGAAACTGGAAAAATCAATCGATTAACGGATTGATACACGAAAATTCAACGCCGTTCAGAAACATAAAAAGTTATCCGAGGATTGTGAGGGGAGAGAAACCAGCCGACTCATTCTCCGATTGTTTATTTTCTGGCCGAGTACTTTCGCGCGTTCGGGCATCATCAGGGCGACCTAAGTATGATTTTCATTTCATGATTTTAGTTTAGGCAGTACAAACAGCGTAATAAGCTAGGTTTGAAAAAAGCGGAGCATCTTTGATGACATGAAACCGAAGGTGAAGTGAGGAATCTCTTTTTCAATACATCTTCTACCCCTTTACTAATAATGACAACAGAATAACTCTTTACGAGATAGGCAGCACGTTCAGTTAGCGATGGCGACATTGGCGGCGGAGGTACGGAGAAAGAAGCCGAGATAAAAAGTTGATGAAGGATTAGAGCATGAGCGAAGGGAAAAGATATCGCCTCGTCTTGAAGGCGCGGAAGTTTTATTTATTCTTTTTATTTTGTTTTGCTGTTATGGCAGCGAACGTGGACTGAGTAGGTCGAGGTGGGTCGACGCGGAAGAGCCCGGAGCACTGTCGTCCTTCTTTAACGAAGGAACTCTTCCGGATTTCGTACGCTCCTTTGACTCCGCAAGCATTCTCTGTGATACCAGGCTGCGAAGAAAGGGGCAAAACGCGTTTTTTTCTTTATTCCATTTTTCTCCCTGATTACTTCATTCCTCTATAACTAACCTTCACCTCATCTCTCCTTTAGATACCCTCGTCCATAGCTACGCATACCCGAACAATTTTAAAAAGACATCCGACGGAGAGCAAGTTTACCATAATACTAGGTATAGCGCTATCCAATTATAACAATTATCTAATTTTTTTTTTTTTTTTTTTTTTTGTTGTTGTGGATTTGTCGCTTTTTTTCTAATTATCTAATTATAACTATTCTACTACTAACAAGGACTAAATGATTGGAAATTAGCGGTCTCAACATCGGCACGCGATTAGGTTGAAAATGTCTTCCGTGATGGAAGAATCTCGATTATTATTGGAAAAAACTCATTTTACTCTTGAATAAGTGGAAATATTTGGCCCAGCAATTTTCCGAGACGATAGAAATACGCAACAATTGATGGTACGACAGAGAGGAGGTGGAGGGGAGCCGCCGGGGCATTTAGCCCCTAATTATTAGTGTAGGTATATGACATCAGGTTAGTAATGTCAGTATAGTAAGATCCACTTATAGAACGGAGCTATATCCTTCAATTAGTCTCTGGTTGATGTCCTATCACAAGAATTAAATTTTTGCTTGTTACACGTTACACCTTATTACGTATTACTGGATAATTTGTAAAGAGTAACACAACTGATGGAAAAATTGTAAGGGACCAATAATGTTTCTTAAGTGATTTCATTAGTTGCCCATGAATTACTTCGGTAACAATCACCTGGTGGTATTTGAAGTGACCCAAGCTATTCCAAACATGAATAATTGTTGAACCCGTAAATTATCTTTTGATGATAACGGCAGTAAGCTTCATTTCAGCAAGGTATTTATGGTGTACAGCGTACGAAAAAAATTTTCTTCATTCTGATTCCGCGAGTTTTTAACCGTTAAACAGGGCATTTTGAAAAAATTATTTTATGAGCAATTACAATGGTTTGTAATTGCCGCAGTTGTCCTATAAATAATAAATTAAAATGGAAGCGATCGGAAAAAATTATCTTTTATACTCATAATTGTAAACAAATAATGGTTCAATAAACGTCTTGGTATTACACAGCTCACGAATTTCGATGAAACTTACCACCACGAACTTCGCAGGTGAGTACTAAGTCGGAGCTCTCTGTTAGTGGCCCAACAACGTCCAACAGCTCGCGTCCCGAATTGTCGTACAGGAGGAGTTTGTTAGGTGGTACTGAAACCAAATATTTATTATCAGTAGAATACAAGGAATCAATAGAAGAAAATAGATTAGCACGATCACATCACCTACAAAAAGTAACACATGGTGTTGAAATTTTCTTTTTGATAAGGAGAACGCCTTCATTTTGATTGAGCAAAATACGTGAAAAACGGGACAAATATGGGGTGTAAATTTTCCAATGCCGACAAACTGGTAGGCAGGTATACTAAATTATATTAAATCACTATTTATTATAATCACAATATATAAGACAACTTTGTAGAAGAAGAAATAAATAAACCTTTGTAGAACATTTAGAGCTGGATTATAGTTCTAGAAATAGGAATGGTATATTCCTATTTCTATAAGCCAGCTCTAAATGTTCTACAAAGGTTGTCCTATGGTAGGAAATTGCAATGGTTTATTATGCAATAATAAACCATTGCAATTGCCCAAGAAAAAGAAACTTACAACCCTCCTATTTTTTCAGGTTTCAAGGCATGTAGGATTCGGATATCCAATAAACAAAAAAAAAAAAAAAAAAATCTGTCCGTCCGCCATCATCAAATTTACGAAGAAACGGTTGTATATTTTCACCAGAAATCAATATTAGTCTGATAATAGCTCAGTTCTTTGATCGCTGCTCAATTTGAAGGGTATTTTTTTGGGCGTTCTGAGGCGAAGGAAATACGTATTTTCCTACACTTATCTGTCGAAGGTGTTGTTGGTATTCATTTCTATAGATTTTTAAACGCCCAATCGAATATACAGGGTTTGATAGCTTTAATCGCTCTCAATCTATCGCAGATTTCGTGTTAAATTTTCGAGATTTTCAGAAATAGGGCGTGGGAACCCGAGAATTTTTGGAGCTATTAGAATACGTCTATACTCGTAGGAATAGTAGTCAAACACTCTCTTCTGCTGTACTGTTACGCGAATAATTTAACTTTAAATTTGAAAATTAAGGAAAATAAAATGTTAAAAAATGTTCGGAATAGTTACCATCACATGTGAATGGTTATAATTAAAGCAAAAGAATAATTAACCACTTTACAATCATTTGCAGCGTTTTCGTCACACATGGATCCTGTTTTCTGAGATGTGAGTATGTAAGTTTCTAAATGGCTCTCAGTGGAAAGATTGTAAATGCTCAGCTCGTTGTGGGAGCGTCCAGCAGGAGTAAACTAATGTCACGCTTGCCATGTTGTCTGCCGATTCGAGATTAGTAGTGTTCTGCCCCATTTAAGCAGAAAAACAGAGTGCCTCTGTATTTCAGCAGATCAATGCCCAAGCGATAGGTGACTGTATCAAATCGCCGTCTGCCCTCTATCATACATCGATATCCACCACACCAGTTAACTTTGACTTCCATTCAGCAGTTGAGGCACGAAGGATTCAGCCACGACTTTTGGTAAACCGCAATCGAACCATATTCAAAAGAGTGTCGATAACTCAAGAACGAATAGACAACAAGTCGGCACAAAACAGATGTACGTTTGAAAACTCACAGGGTAATCCAGTTATTCAGTAAACTTTTCAGTTCATAATGGAGCAGTCATCTCACCGTAATCATAGCAAAGTTGCCTACTTTTTTGTGAAATATTTACAAGGGAATATCAAATATAGTTTAATCCTACATGATTCAAAGCTTAGCAGCTATTCGATCTCTTCCTTTGTGGATCAAATGAATTATGAGTTACAGCTTCGTAGTTCTGATGCCAAGTTATTGTCACGTGTCCAGCTTGGAATCAGTTTTCTAACGTGTCACATATGCTTTCCGTATTGTGTCGCTGGATTTCCATCCGCTGAAGGACGTGACTGTCCGTAGTTAACAGCGGGATATCAGCAGTTCCACATAATACCAGATGAAAGGTAATTTTACTTTTTATGCATGCTCTGGGTTCAATCCAAGGGAAAGCCGACGTTGTACCTTACGCTTTCCAAACCCCAAGTAGATCTAATCATTCCCATTTCGGGAACGTGACGACTAAAAAATCCCAAAGTCGAAACTTCAAAAGTATGAAAATCGAAAGAAATTCGAAAAATATTACTAATCGTTCGATTTTGATTGTTTTCACTTTGAATTCGAACTCTACGTCTAATTTCCTTTAAGAATCATTAATTAATCAAATTTGATCCGTACTGTAAGTATTTGCAACGGATTTTCAAAGTTGAAAAACGTAGGAGTGGCGTAGTATTAAACCTCGAAAAACTGATAGTTGTCGTAAAATGTCCACCGTTTTGACGTCATATTCCGATTCAGCATTAAATTTCCTATAAGAATAGCTTTCAAAATCGCTTTAAAACGAAAATTTAATTTTTCACTATTACCGATGCCAGCGGAGCTCGGCCGGCGAAAAACTCGATTTACGGAAAATAATTTCTCTGGCTCTGTTTAAATTTTTTTCACCAAATTTTTTGCTATGTACGTGTGTAAGGCGTTCAAATGAAGACTTCTGCATAATAAAACAATTGATTCGCATTAATTTTGACCCCGAAAATCACCGTTAAAGTCCAATTTTCGAGCTTTTAAAAACCGATTTTTTTGGACCACTTGCAGATTTTTCCGAGAAATAAAAAAAATCACAAAAATACATCATGGTAAGACACAACTTTCCTAAAAATTTCAGATTTTTATCTGTATTGAGAGGCGAGTAAAAATTCGTTAACTGATCGGTTGAAAAAAATCGCAGGAGTACCCCTTCGATTTTTCGCGAAAAATTTTTTGAAATAGATTTCGCTCAAATTCAGCATAATGATAGTTGATGATGTGTATATCAATAATATATGGTTCATTCTTTGTTTCTTTCCCATTAAATAGATGAAAAGAACGTTTAACCTTGAAAAATGTCATGTTTTTGTGTATAGCCTACGAATATTGTTGAATAACGCAAAAACGGTTAAAAAATGGATAGGTACATTACATTAGGAAAATGTGGACAATTAAATTACCTATCTTTTGGTATATTCAAACACTTGAATTGACGCATTTTCGTCTGAGTTATCCACTGTGCAAGTTACTAATCATGGAAAACTTTAAAGTTGAAACGTCTAATTTTGCTACTACTTCCTCCAGTTGAAAAACCCAATACTTTACGATACAAAGTACATTCAAACACCACCACCTACATACCAAATTATAGCAACTACTACTAAGTACTACCTACTATAAAAATACCTATAGATTCCCACTCTCCATACACAAATAATAAACTACTACCTACCTATACCTATACTATATACTATATATATACTATATAAATATAGTACTATATTATATAGGAGTGATAAGGACACTACCCCCGAGTGATTTATGTAAGGTTCAAAAGTATGAAAATCGAAAGTCCAGTTCCTAAATCAATGCAGGAAAATTAACAGGTAAGCAAATACATACAAAACGTACCGATGACGGTGAGTTTCACTTGGAAGTTGCGAGTTGGAGAATTGCGAAAATCAACTCGGCAACGATAGTTACCGGCGTCTTTAAGTGAGACAGATTCGAGTTGTAAAGCTGCTACTGGACGCTTCCCTGTTACGAAGTACGCCCTAGGGCCGAAGTAGTTGAGGTCTGACCACATCAGCGCCTGAGTGAACGGTCGACCTCTCACGTCAAATCTGAAACAAATAATCATTTATATGATTAAAATGTCAAAACAATACCTTACATAATGATGCTTTAATGCATAGAATTTACATAATTTTCAAAAATAAAATGTCCTTTGATTCATTAGCATTAAAACACAATAAAATATCAGTTACTGTTCTCCACATTTTTTTGTTGTTCCAACAATAAAGCTTTGAACTTCTCTTTAAATTCCTTGCTCTTCACCTTCAACTCGAATAAATGTACAAAAATTCATTATACATCTTCACACAAAGGACAATCATCGAACGATTAAATAAATTAGTTCTATGCATTGGTATCTGCAAATTTTAAGGGGCGTTAGACATTTTTTTTTCTTGGGCGATTACAATGAACAATAAATAAACCAATGAACAACGGTTGGTTTTTGATTGAATAATAAACCAAAGGGACACATGCATTTTGTGCCATTTGCAATTTATTTAACTGTTCACTATTGATGTCACACATTGCAATATTTGCATAGTCGAAAATAGGAAAAAATGAGTGTTTGTACAAGCTGCTGCCTAACGTGTAATGGAAAGTCTGCAGCTAATCTCCTTAATTGGTATACTCCTCTGAATACAGAGTTACACATATTTGAACTTTGTGTATCCCATGATAGCGTACTCTGTATCACTCCAAGATTTTCGCCGTTTCTACTATTTCAAGCGGCGTGCCATCCATTGAAATGTACGTTTGTGGGTTCAGCTCAAAACGTTCCGAAAGTTTACAATTACCTAATACCATTACTTTTGTTTTAGTTTTATTAACTTTCATACCGTGTTTTCTTGACCATTCAAGTCAAGTTCTCAAGTTCAAGTCATCAGTTCTGACATATCTCAGAAAGAGATTTTGAGTGAGAAACTGAACGTTTTGTCCAGATTCACTTCCGTTCTGAGCTCGACTTTTCAGACGATCACAATACTACCATTTACTGTGTAAACGTGGGAGTAAAAAAGAAATCCCGTTTTTGTTATCATTGTTGCAGTATCATTGCTTCCAAGCCTTGGCGAAGGATTAATAATATAGAGACAATGAGGAAAAGTCTAGGGCGATTATTTTGTCTGGAATCATTTTGTACTTCTTGACGCCCACATGAGCGGATAAAATTAAGCCAATTCTTGACCTGTCCATTGACGGATATTTTTCACTCCCCCGGCAAAGCGGAACGGGAACGACACAAACCGTCCGCAGCATCCTCACAGGTTTCCACCTAACATTCGACTAAGGTCTTCGCTTCCATTCTATTCAGCTCTTACCAAGAAACTGACAGCTTCAACGCAGTTCGACACGCAGAAGTTCTGCGCCACCAACTTTGTTATAATTGATTCGCCGCACCTCAACCATCCAAGCTTCTTCGGCATGTCGTTCGTGACAACCAGAGACCACGGTTCAACCACATCGAACAGCGCAGCTCTCACCCCTTTATGTTCGAACGCGACACAAACCATCGATGTTTTCATCTTCATCGGCGCATCAACTACCGCTTAGCTCTCGCTTGCCGAGTGTTACGGGAAACAACGTTGTTTCGGGACGTCCTTCCTTTTCAAGCGTCACGTCGTGCTGCTCGTAATGAGCTTTCGAGATTGACGCGCGCCGCGCCATTCAGTTATCACTATTGTAAAAGCTAATAATTTCAAAGGTGATAGAATACCGATTCCTTCCTGATATAGTCTCATGATGTAAGTATAAACTGTGAATATGGATAACATAGAACAATAGAGCATATATAAGTCGTTTCCAGCTTCTACATAACATTGTAAACCCTAGAATTAATCTAATCCTTACATCTAGAAGAAAACTGTAGGTATTTGATTCATGTTGTTTTCAATTCTCTTCCTCTCTCCCTCAAGAATCCACCGTACTTCCGCCTTATCCGGTTTATCGGCTATTTCGATTATTACAGGCCGTGAAAAATCTCATTTTAAAG
The DNA here is from genome assembly GCA_037159825.1 of Tupiocoris notatus. Lineage (NCBI taxonomy): Eukaryota > Metazoa > Arthropoda > Insecta > Hemiptera > Miridae > Tupiocoris > Tupiocoris notatus. Next base: position 344,936 of record JASJUZ010000128.1, on the reverse strand, counting down.
ATCTCATTTTACAAAACTCGGCGTGTATCGTTATGTTAGGCACACATATATACTGCATAATCATAATTCGTGAGTTTTTCTATTTTTGCGTTCTCCTAGCTGGTTTTTCAATAGCAGTTGAACTAGCTTCCTAATTTTATAATTGGTTATCCCTCTTACCGACTCAAACATGGAAGTACTGTGTGATCTATGCACACCACTGGTTGTATTTTTGTCGGTTGTATTGTCGTAATTTTGCGATTTCCGCATAATTGTTTGGGTATTGACACAATTTCTTGTCGATTTAATCACGTTCGAATTTTGAACGTTATTACCGAGAACGGTGCTAACTTAAATTCATCCGTCCACAATTTTTCTCGGCCCGTGAACGATTTTTCAATCGGTTTCTCGAAATTGGGATTTCAAGAGTAATCCATATTTCAAATCTCTTGAGGATGTTATCGGCCAGCAAATTTGAATTCCTACACATTATAGAAACATATCAATAGCTACTGCGTCAATTACATTAAAATCCAAAAGAAGACTAATGTGATAACGAAGTTGTCACCAGATACGGATGACTTTGAGACCGTTGTAGTTATCCGTTCACAATTGCGTAACCAAAATTGCGTCTACTAAATCTTCCGTCGAGCTTTCATGGTCTTGGATTCTAATTTATTGTTCGTTCGTATCAGTAACATAATAAGGCTGTTGGATATTTAATATTATAAATATTTCGGGCAAAGTTTTTCCTAATTGTACATCAACTACATATTACATGGGACAAGTTAAAAATCCCAAAATGTTGAACGGAAGAGCGGATTTGAGAAAAAACGGTCAAGGGCTGATGGAATCGGAGTGGAGGGTCGAGTTTCACGTGAAGTGCTGTGTGGTTTAATAAAGTTACGATAAATTCCCTTTTCAAATTGCTAAAGCTCGACTTTTGCCGCTAAGCTCAGCGCTAAAGCATTAGAAAACCCTCTTTAATTTGCAAGATCAAAGTGTGACGCTAGAGGGCCGAGATAGGGGATGAGAAACGAGAGGAAAAGATCCATTTCTCTTGAAAGAACCAACCGTTGCCGTTGTAGTGAAGGCTACGTGAAAAGAGGGAATAGAACTTGAGTTGGCTAAGTGAGTGAACGTGTAGTTGTGTACGAGTGACCCTGCGCGTCTTTCTGTATACATTTATGCCAGCGTATGTGTGTCGCAATGTTGGCCTTTTTAACTAATGGTCCCAGGTTTCCTAGACGCCTCTCGCTTCACTTCAGTACCCTCGAAGAGGCAATGCGTCTCTAGTGCCCGCTCTACCTTAGCGGAGTATAGAGCAGCGCAACCTACCTCTACACTTTGAGAGAAAAACCATAACCTTTGTCGCTCTTCCATCGACATGATCCGCCTTCATGCCATCAACACGCGGCGCGTCTCTGAACAACCTCGTGCTAAGCCAGTTCCCCTGACAGCAGGGCACGATTGTTTCAACCATTACCCTTCCAGAGTTTCACGTTCTCGGATTCAAAAAAGGTGAAATCTCTCATGGGGCACTATGCTGAACCTATAGAGTACCCTCATGGTGGGGATTTTTAGAAAAATGTGGGACCAATATGAAAAAATGGCTCTACTTCAATAACTTAAAATTCCGTTCAATTATCGTTTCAAAAAACCAACCACGGTTATTGAGGGGAGAGGGAGAGAATACTACAACACTGAACTCAATCAGATCGTTGGGCTAAACGGATACAAAATACCGACGTGAAAGTTGTCGAATAAAATCTCATTCCTCGCTCAGTTCTAGTTTAAATCCAAATTGATGGGTCAATCAATTCAATTAGCTGATGGTACGTATAAATTAGACATTTGTGAACGTTCCCACCCAACATCAGATTGGTAACTATAAGGGAAAACTCCGTAGCAACTATTGTTGTACCTACTCTTAATAATTTTTTTCTCGACTTTCAAATTGGAAGCTAAATTTTTCGCCTAACGGTAAAGCTGAAGAGAGTGTTTGATGAGCATTCCAACGAGCATTGAACGATTTTTATTGCTCCAAGAACTATATATCATGCCAAACTTCTGAAAACCTCAAAAATTCTTCAATAAAGCTGCGATAACTTGAGAACTATAAAACCTATCGACCCCGCAATGGTCTCATTCGATTCAGCGTCCAAAAATCTATAGAAATTGATACCAAACACAACTTTGTCCTAAAGACATTCGAAAATACGAATTTTCTCCCACTCACAACACCCAAAAAAACCCTAAAAATTGAGCTAGCAATGTAGTTCATAAATCGGGCGGTTGCGAGACTGAGATATTCTGCACCTGGGTTGTGCGGAGATACGACCGCGATGGTCTATTTTTGACCATTGGTAAACTAATAGATGTCTACCAACATTCAGCCACTTGTTTAGAAATTTTGAGTATGGGCGCCTCAATGTCCATTTCCGCTACTAGAGGACCAATATTTAAGATTTATTAAACATAGGTTTGTAAGTTAATATCTGTCCTCGGCGGTTACGAGGGCTGTCAGTCTCTCGGTAGAAGATCACAAGGCCAATCTCAAGCGCACATCGTTCTCGCTCAACTTGTATTGCAGCAACGCGTAACCTATATTGAAGCAGATTTGGTTAAAACCAAAATTTTTTTTGAAGCTGTTCATATTATTCTCTGCTATTTGCTGGCCAAAAATCCTATAGGATGAGTCGACCATCTCATTCAGCATGCAACTAAATTTTCTTTTAATTTTTATTTCGTAGCGATAAAAGTAGTGACCAAAAAAATATGTTCACAGCAAGTATTCAATGTTTCTAAGTAGATTATTAGTCGGTTACTACAATCCATTGGTTTTCCGCGCGATCAAAACAACCTCTACATGACATGAGGACGAGAGAGATGAGAGGGGCCGAATTCTACCTCATCCCAACACCGAACTTTACTCGTCTGTATCCATCCGTTTTCTTGGGGATTTCCAGTATCTCCGCTGGATCGTCGTCTTGATTCTTTAATGTGCCAAGAGCTTCAAGTTAGCTTTGGAGGAAAGTTTTCCACGAGAAATAATGCCCGTTCCTCTTCGGATGTAGCCAGCCAACCAACGCTTTTCCTAATCTAAGCCCTCTCCCCTGCTTTCTGTCCCGACCAGAGAATCGCGCCTCTCAAAAGATTCTTCTTTTCTGTCCAGGTTTTCCGAATATTTATTCGCTTAGAATTGATCACAATCCCAACTTTGTGGCCAATATTGATCTTCTTATACCTTTTACTTTCCGTTTGAAATGGAAAAGAGTCCAAAAAGAGTTTTACCATTTAAATTGTTGATTGGTTTGAAACAGTATTAGTTACCTTTTGGGCACCATGGATTAACTCACTAAGCAACCATTATTTTCCAAAAAAGAATGTATTGAATATCAGGAATTAAACCATAGTATTAAAAAAAATAAATAAACTAGTTAATGGAAATCGCGTTATCGACGCTCATTATGAAAATTGTTTCGAAACCGAAGGTTATGTAGATTTTGTATTGGTATCAGTATAGAATTCTTTCTCCGTCCTCTCAGAAGAATTAAAAAATCTCTAACTCTCAAAAAAAAAAAGAAAAAAAAGCTGAATGCACCTCTATATTCCGCTGCTGGATTAGACCGAAATTTCAGGAGAATTACTATCAAAACTACGATCAACTATACGCTTGTTGAAATGAACGATTTGACAATTATTTCAAATTTTATTTGGTACTATTTACAGTAGTCTTTGAAAGATCTCGTGCATTTGACTTCAATTTGTCACCGGTTTTCATTGTAATCCTTCTGTTAACAGAAGACAAGGATCAGCATTTAATGAGCTACAAGGATCGGGGAAGTTTTTAACCCTCCAAATCTTCCGGTGAAATCCGCTTTAACGATGCACGGCCAACCTAAGAAAAGTGGTGGGTAGTTAATGAATTTTATCAAGCCGTATAGGGCGAAACAGAAACTCCCAAGCTAATTATGAATTCAACACGCGATGGGCGAAAAGAGTCGGCCTGAAGCCAATCGTTTACGTGTAGTAGGTTGAGCAAGGCCAGTAAGTCAGAGTGCAACTGAAGAAATCGAAGAGGTTGGTGAGATAAAGATGGTTCAAAGGGAGGTTTTTTGGGATGGAAGTAGGAGAGGTTTTCAGTTCAGGTGTTAATGCTGATAAGTTGGAAGTGAGGGCGAAGTTCTGCGTAATTAGTACCTGATCAATAAACACTGTGCCTTCCAATACCTTTCCACTCAACCAGCTTTTCTCCTTGTGATTTAAACGCCTTGTTTAATTAAAACTCCGCTTGGCTTGTCCGAAGAAAATGGGGTGGGAGTAAGGTCCTCTGAACCACCATTATTAAAATTTCCCGTCTTCTCCTATTAAAGCCATCAGCAGTGACGAAGGAAAGAAGGATGTGGTCCCTTCAAAATTTCCACCTCTTAACCGTAGTCGTTGCACCTCCTGTTATCTGTCTGTCTGGCCAGTGTTTTCGCTCTCTTTTCCAGAGATTCTCCTCTCCTTCGCTCCTCCGACTTCAAGAAGCTAATTTCAATATTATAGCTATTTCACTCCCTCTCCATCTATTCATTCTTCCTTGTGCGGTAAAGTTTCAAGAAATGGGGGTTGCGGAGGGGTCCAGCTGCCTCTTCGGATTTCAACTGAAAACGAAGAAACGCGCTTCTGCTCTGCTCTGCGGCTGCTTCCTCTTCACTTTCCTGTTCATGCCTTGTTACACGCGATTTATTGGATTCTCCTGCGGTTTTGAAAGACTTTCGCTATTCTGAATACAACCGAGTGAACGTTTTTCGACTACATTCAAGTCAAATTACTATTTTAATTCGGAAGAGGAGAGTTGTGAGAAAATATGCCCCTCATCAGAAGGAGGGGAGGGGAGTATCATCAACCATAAAATATTCTAGGAAAGTGAATCACGAAGAATAAATAGGTTGGTGAGACTGATACAAGATTTACTGAGTGTAACACGTAGGTAGCTCATCTAAACTCATAATTAATCACAACGTTTACCCAATCAATTCAAATTTTACGCAGGCGTAAAAGCATATAGCCAGAATAATTTATGTTACCTACCTACTTCTAACTTTTCGGGGCTGTTGATTTCCTGAACGCTGGGATAGCAGTTATTCGTGTTATTTTCTCGGAGATTAGACATTTTTGCTTAATAGCAAGGGCGGCAGCAATGTCAATTTAATAGTTTCAAATTTTACCGATCTTTTCTTGAGTCTATTCGAGTCGCTAGTTATGTTTTCTTTCTTCGAGGATGAATTGACATTCTTCTAGCGTTCAAATAATTTGTCCATCGTTATTAATTTTTATTGTTCACCTGATATTGAAAGTAGAGTTCACAATATATACCATAAATATTGAGAGCCAGATAGACTCGGATGGCGATATAGAATCGGGATTAGTCCACCGGTTCTCCGCTAGATCGAATTGGTTGTGTCAACGCCACCCGCCCCAACGGTTCTCAACTCACGAATTTACCACCCAAGGCCCGTGGCACACGCAGCGGTTTGGCCGAAGCTGTTTTTCACGGAGGTTCACCAGTCCATTTAATCAAGACGGAAGTTTTGAGTAAAATGGTAACTTTAAAGTTATTCCGCTTTATGGGAACGAGTGAAATTGAAAGAAGCGATGAGGAAGAGTCTACTGTACTACCACCAGAAAAGAAGAAGGGAAACTCGGAGGATGTGGATACACTCAATCATCTAAAGAAGAAAATATGAAGTGCATCATTAATTTTTTTTCGAGATGAAGATTCATGGGGAGCAAATTTTTTAATTTTATCCGATTGGCAACTACAACTTTTGATGAATTGTTTAGCATCATTTAACCCAACATACAGAGAAAAACACTGTTATAAGAATTTCCATAATATCGAACCATAATAAGCGAGTTTCTGTTTGGGTGATAATATCACCCACTCGTAATTACATTGAGGTAGGTACGAAAATTGGTCATTCGGTATACCCTCTCTCAAATCCGCCGCATGTGTCATAGACCCAACACGCGAAACCTCTGACAAGGGAATGGATAATGCATCCAAAGCCTACCATCCAAGTTCCTCATTTTGTGACCTGGTCATGACGAGTGTAAACAGCCACCGAAATAAAATCTCCTCTTTCAAATGAATAGCACACGCGTGTAAATACGTGTGCACAAACATATTATATAAAATGCACAAAAGGATCGGCACGATGAGATTGAACTTAACGATTAGCCCCAATTACTATTAGTGAACGAGCGAAGTAAAACTCGCAATCGAGTGAGCCGGTAGAATTGACAAACATACAAATGGACAAATAGACAAAAATAGACTAATGGACAAAAAAAAAAAAAAAAAAAAAAACAACAGCTGCATGTTTAAGCCGGGAAAAATAATATTGAAGTTGGTAGACTGAGAAATATTAGGGCGTAAGAAAAATTAATGAAAATTATTTCGAGTGGCCCTAAAAATTATAACGGTCCTATGAAATCCTTTCACAGTGATGTCAATTAGAATCTTAAGTAAAATGAAAATGAAACCTTTTTCCAGTCGACACCCAAAAAAGAAGAACATACGGAATAAACTAAACTAAACTCGGAAGTATGGTTTGAGAGCCTAACGATATAAGACCAATTTGTAATTATTCGCGGCTATAAAAATTAAAATCGACGAAAACGTTGACCGATCATAATATGATAATCATATACATCTTTATGATTTAGTCAGGGGTGGCTGCTTTCTCATCGAACAAAACATGAATGAAGCAAAGACGGGCCAGTGCAAAGGTTGTTTCAATTTGGTATCCGCTGAATTGTGATTCCAGATGTATATGGAAGCGAATACGACCTCTTTGCCTAGGGCGACCTGAGCTTGACAGAATAATCAAGTCAGGCTCAACTGAACCATCGAATAAAGCCCAGGTTATCAATGGTAGCGCATATATATCTATATATCGGGAATATGAATGATGAGAATGAATTTGTATAGAGACTTCCCTTGAAAGCTATTGAGAGCTTGAAAGCTATTGAAAATCGCAACTTGTTGATTTTAGTAATTCGAACTTGTAAAAGGACTCAAGACAAAACAGTACTCAGGAGACCGTTACGCTCTGTATTCCTTCCAAATACACACTGGTTAGAACTCCACTGTTTAACCTAGACGTTCCAAGTTCATTCCTCCATTTCGGTATTCACGCAGTGTTGACGCTGCGGTTCACAGAGGTTCCGTGTTGACGAGTCAGCTTCTCAGCTCTCCCGCTAGAGAACATTCTGAAGACGGTTCAGCGCGGAGTATCGGGCGATTTATGAAGCTCTGTAGTTTTGTCAATTCTCGTAGCTGCATTTTAGATTTGGATCGGAGGCGGATCGGCCGCCGACACGGCCAGACCTGACTGTGCGGTCGTCCCGATCGCATCTGAAAAAGTAAACAGAAAGAGCAGCAAAAACAGCAAGATTGCGCAGCAGGTGCCGCCACTTCGGCCAGACCTGACTTTAATTGAGCTGAAATGTTGAGTTTCAGAGCAGAGATTGAGCAAAAGCTATTTGGAGAGCAAGTTTGTTGAAAACAAGAACGGGAGGATGAGCCGTTGAGGTATTGAACTATTCTTGGGATGCACTTCCTGAAATAGGTGGCAAATGGTTTTGAAATGGTTGCACTTCCGGTTATTTCCTGGTGGCAATCCAGATATTAGCTGCACTTCCTTTCTTGAAGGTGGCAATAGCAAATGTGTAGATAGTATGAATGTGCACTTCACGCAAATGGGTGGCATTTAAAAATAAATTTTACACTTCTCTGATGAGTGGTATGCGCTTCCTCAAAATGCGAGAGGCAGTTAACTGAATACAATCAGCTTATTGTTTTTGCTAGCATGGTTTTTTTTTTTTTTTTTTTTTTCGTTTATTGGGCTCTTCCTGTATGGCGACAGGTGGCTATGTTTGTTGAAATGAGGCGCTTCTAGGAGTACTAGAGGCCAATCTTAAATTTCAATTGTTTTATCCATTTGCACTTCTTGTATGACGACAAGTGGCAGTGTGGTTTGGAGAAAGATTGATTAACTGTATGACGACAGTTGAATCAGAGAAAATAGTGACAGTAGGAAAGTTAAGGCTCAAATTAATCAACTGTATGACGACAGTTGAATCAGAGAAAATCTTGTAGTAACCAAATTTATTTTGCTCTGCTCTGAACTCATGAATTGAAAAATGTGTGTCGAATTAAAAAAAACAATTCTAATTTAAGAATTTATCAATAAAATTTGAAGGTTCATGATAACATCATAAGGTATGCAAAGCTCGAATTGTTGAATCAAATGGGGGAAGAGAAAAAAAAACTGCAGTCGGCTCACTCATCTGTACAACAAAATGATAAAAAAAATAGAATCAGATGAATTGAAACAAGCAATGGAAATATGGAATAGTAAAGAGTAATAAAATAATAAGACATAAAAATTAATTTGAGGAGTCATGATCTTCAGAATCACTATCGGGGATAGTATGATCAAATTCAGGAATAAGATTTGGCTCAGGGACTTTCCTGACTTTATCATGGGCAAATTTGTAAGTTCTGTTACTTGTAAGGGATTTTATCAAGTAACGGTCACCATCTAGAAGTTCTTGAATTTTGAAAACACCTTTATACTTAGGATCTAATTTGCATTGATTGCGAGGTTCATTTTGGAGCAAAACTAGATCACCAACTGAGAGAAGTTTGACTTTGGCTTTTGTTTTATCAAAACGTTTTTTGTCATACAATGCATTTTTGATCATATTTTGTGCAGCGTGCTCTCGAGCAGAGATAAGGTTGGTTTGGGTTTGTAGGATTTCATTAGAAGGAGTGATCATTTCAATAGGTTTGACTACTTTTCCTATCATTAGTTCAAGAGGTGAGGCACGAGTAACACGATTGATGGTGCAATTTATTGAGAGTTGAATGTCACCTAGTGCTTCTTGCCATGAGCGGTCACCTAGTTCGGTAACAGTCAACATATTAGTAAGGACAGACATTACTCTTTCAACTTGCCCATTTGCACGGCTTGATCCTGTGGCAATGAGGTGCAAATTGATCTGATGTTTTGAACAAAAATCTTTAAATTCTTTGCTGGTGAAACAACGGCCTTGATCAGCTATTAGTCTTTCAGGTGGACCAAAAAGAGAGAAAGAATGCTTTAGGGCGATGATTACACTTGCAGAGTCCATTTTAATAGTATGGGAAAGCAAAACATATTTTGTAAATGCATCAATTAGAACTATGCAGTATTCCTTCGTGTCTTTTTTGCCACTGAGTTTGCCAGTCAAGTCACAATGAACTGTAGACCATGGAGTTGTACCTTTAGGGATTGGATGCAAAGAAATGGGTTGTTTTCCTGAAGGGGACTTGGCAATTTTGCAAGTCAGACAAGCTTCGGTGAATTTTTTGACGTATTTATTCATGCCTTTAAACCAATAAAAATCAGCTAATTTTTCCAAAGTCTTTTCGAAACCAAGATGCATAATTGATTCATGAACGTTATGGACAACAGTGTAGCGGTGAGAATGTGGAATAATAGGTAGGCAACGAGTACGGTAACCTCTTTGAATTACCCTACATAGTATTCCTGACCTAAGCTCATAGGTATTTTTCTGCTGATCAGTAAGTTCATTATTTTGGAATTTAGATTTTAATTCAGAAAGTTCGGAGTCTTGATTTTGAGCCATGAGAATCCAATTGTCTGTTAATTCAATCAAGTTGACAGATTTGGGAGATGCAGCAATTTTCGAATTTTTAATAGCAATTACATTTGAACTAGTTGATGGTATTAAATTTTGACATTTTTCGAGGGAATGGGTGGAAGATTCAATTTCAAGTGTATTAATTAATTTAATGTCATTCGGTAATGACAGTGGATGTCTTGACAAATAATCAACATGTTGCATCAATTTTCCCGGTCGGTGAAGCATTTTAAAATGAAAACTCTGAAGGTAACTCCACCAACGGTGAACTCTGGGGATCAGGTCTTGTTTTAAATAGGATTCTTTAAGAGATTCACAGTCAGTCACTACTGTGAATTCAATACTTTGGAGAATTGTACGAAAATAGTAAATACTTCTGACAACTGCAAGAGTCTCAAGATCATACGAATGATATCTGCTTTCAGTGGGGGTGGTACGTCTGCTGAAGTAGGCTATAACTCTAGGTTTACGGCCCACTATATGGAGGAGAATACCTGCGTACCCATCAGAACAAGCATCGGTATGTAGTTCAACAGGAATTTTAGGATCAAAAATAGTCAAAATTGGTTCATTGGTAAGGTGTCTAATTAGAGCTAATCGGGCATTTTCATGTTCTTGTTGCCAAATGAGATTTGATTTAGCACTTAGTAGACGGTACAAAGGAGCTGCAATGATACTAAAATTTGGGATAAATTGACGAAAATAAGAAGCAAGACCTAAAAATCGTCTAAGACCAGTTACAGTAGAGGGAGGAGGAAGATTAATGAGGGCATCAATTTTTTTAGTGTTTGGCTTCACTTGGCCGTCAGAAATGTCAAATCCAAGATATTGAACCTGGTTCACAACAAATTCACATTTGGAAGAATTTAGAGAAAATCCGCAATCGGTTAAGGTTTTTAAAACAATATCAAGTCTTTCGAGAGCTTCTTGCTCAGTTGAAGCTTTAATCAGAATATCATCGACAAAAACAAGGACAAAATCATGGGCAAGGGGACCTAATGCATTTAAGACTGATTTGTTAAATACGGAGCTAGCATTTCTTAAACCAAATGGCATGGCAAGATATTCAAATTGTCCATCGGGTGTCACAAATGCAGTCATTTCAATTGAATCAGGGTGTATACGTATTTGGTGGAAACCACTGGCACAATCCAAAATTGAATACCACTTGGCGCCAGCTAGTCGATTAATTTGATCTTGGATCAATGGCTGAGGATGGTTTTCGGCATAGGTATTTTCATTAAGCCAACGATAGTCAACGACTAATCTGGTTTTGCCATTTTTCTTTGGCACAAGCAAGATAGGAGAGGCAAAGGGGGAAGAACTTTTTCTGATAATATTAGCAGCAAGGAGTTCATCCAAGTGCTTGCGCACTAAGCATTTGTTGGCCTCGGAAAGTGGGTAGGGTCTCCTATTTACAATTTTGCTAGGGTCAATGAGACGAATTTTCAATTCACCAGTTGATACACGGTTAGTTGGCAAACCAACAGTGAAATGGGACTCGTATCTTAATAAAATCTCTTTTAATTTGGGCTGCAATACTGGATTAATATTGGTACGAATATTTTCAAGACAGAGTGGTTGAGACGATTGACCATCAACAAAAGGGATGAGATCAGGTTCCATATCAATATTTCCTCGTAAATTATTTAAATTAGAAATTAATGAGGGGTTTGGACGAACGGAGTGAGGCTCACTAATTTTGGTCAAATCGGCGTCAACTGAAATTGCATTTGTAGATTTTGTTGGCTGTGTTGGACTTTTGAAATTCTCAACATCATTTTTCTCAGATTCACATTCAAGACGTTTGATTTTATTTTCAATTGATTTAGATAAATTCAAGGAAATTGGCATAAAATGTATAGAGTCAGATGTCATAATTACCTTTACACCCATACTTAAAATGTCACGGCCTACAATGATATTATGAGGAATTGATTCGTCGGGTACTAAATGAAAGCAAATTTTGAATTCAATGTCATTGATTACTAAGTCAGTCATTATTTGTGAAGTACAAATTACTTTTCCAGAACCAATACCATTTAAAATCACTGTCATTTCAAAAATTGGACCATGAAATTTAGGCTGCATTGATTTTTTAAGAAGAGAAATTTCGCTACCAGAATCAAAATGGAAATCAAATATTTCACCTTTGTGGTTAAGTTGTCCTGGTGGATTTTTTGAGCACAAATTGACCTGGCGATGCTGGGTAGCCTGGTCATTAGGCTGGGAAGCTCCACTGGAAGTGCGGTATCCTCGATATCCACCGCGTCCTCGGAATCCACCACGGAAGTTTGAAGCATTGGCATTACTGCCAGACTGATTCGGTGTCGACTGGTAGGACGGATTGAGTGACTTGGCGTGGAAAGAAGTAGCTGGAGATCTGTTCTGAATCCAGCCAGATGGATTTTGCATAAGCGGTTGGCCATCGGCAGATTTCTTGGCGAACCAACATTTTTCGTTTACGTGACCTCGCCTTCGACAAATTGTGCACCGTGAACCTTGGACATAAGGGGGATTGGTGGTGAAATATTGTTTACGAGGGGGGAAAATTTTCGGGTTTTTAATGGGAGGTTGAGAGGGAAGAGGGATGGAATCATGAGGGCGTTTATTTTGATATACAGCACTAAGCTCTTTCAAAAGATGTTCGCGAGAAGAAACGGCTGTGTTGTGTGCAATACGGCGAATTCGACCATCCATTTTGGACATGACACCCAACACAGTCGAAACCACTATTTCATCGACGGACATATGTTTGAAACGAGCATTTAGCATGCTAATTAATCGAGAAGCAAAAGCAGGGTAGCTCTCATTTTCAGCTAATTTAGCATTTAAGATTTTAGCTACAGTGACTGCGGGAGTATCGATGACATCATACTCCAATAGGAAAAATTGTTTAAAAATGTCCCATGACATCCCAGGGAAGGAAATCTGAGAAAGCCATTGGGCAGCTCGGCCCTTCAAGGATTTAGTTAGAGAGAGAATTAAATCAGTTCCAACTAAAGGACGTTCGGAAAGGCAGGTTTCAATTGTATTACACCAGGATCGGGGGTCGCTACCATCTACATCGGGATCGAAAATGGGTAAATGAGGGGTTTGTTGGGGTTGAATTTTGGATAATACATTGTTTAAAAGCTCGGCAAAATTTTGGTTTTGATTTTGAATTAATAGTTGTAGTGAATTGGCGCTAATGAATGAATTTTCTTGATTTTGAGTGATATCATCACCTGGATGGGAGTCAATTGAAGATGGCGGCGTCCAAGTCGGTTCCATCGCGGGGGAAAAAAAATGTCGAATAAAGATGCGGTCGAGTCGAGACGATGTGGGCACACGAACCACTTCTGATATCGAGAATATGAATGATGAGAATGAATTTGTATAGAGACTTCCCTTGAAAGCTATTGAGAGCTTGAAAGCTATTGAAAATCGCAACTTGTTGATTTTAGTAATTCGAACTTGTAAAAGGACTCAAGACAAAACAGTACTCAGGAGACCGTTACGCTCTGTATTCCTTCCAAATACACACTGGTTAGAACTCCACTGTTTAACCTAGACGTTCCAAGTTCATTCCTCCATTTCGGTATTCACGCAGTGTTGACGCTGCGGTTCACAGAGGTTCCGTGTTGACGAGTCAGCTTCTCAGCTCTCCCGCTAGAGAACATTCTGAAGACGGTTCAGCGCGGAGTATCGGGCGATTTATGAAGCTCTGTAGTTTTGTCAATTCTCGTAGCTGCATTTTAGATTTGGATCGGAGGCGGATCGGCCGCCGACATATATATTTGCTCTCGTCGGCTGATGACTTTGATGAACTGTGACATAAGTACCTAACACGAATATCAACGAATTTCACACAACCGTCAATAGCACAGTGGCTATCTTAGTGACTCTAATTTTCATGATTAAATGGTTGTTTTCACTTTTCGATCTTTTGTTTAGATATAGTTGTTGTGTAATTTCAAATACGCTAGGGAATTTCGCGCTTTGTTTCAGTGATATGAGATCGGACTTAACGGATGAGATATTTTTTATCTGGCCTACATCCAATTCAACTTTCACAAAAGCTGCGAACCGTAATTGTCCGATTCGACTCATCGGGAAAAAATTCCCTCCCCTCATTCTCACCGCTATTACCACCAATCAACGTCTGGTAGAATTAATTACGCCTGTGGAGGTTGCGGGTACCAAATATTTCCACATCTCTATTTTAGTTTATTATTAAAAAATACACTATTGTAATCGCCCAAGGAAAAAAAATGTTCTAGCTACTCCTTAAAATTTGTCGTTCATGTTTCCAATAAAAATAATATACTGTCTGTCCGCCGTACACCGTCAACACTTATCTGACGAAACTATAAAAACGTTATCCATGAAATGTTTACAAAAAATCAATCTCGGTCTCACAACGGCCAAATTCTTGGACCCATTGCTAGCTCAATTTTAAGGACATTTTAGTGGGGTTTTGAGGGGGAGAAAATTAATATTTTCAACGTTTTTCAAAAAAGGTGTATTTTTTGGTATCTATTTCTAGAGCAGGTTTTTGGAGGCTGAATCGAATGAGACCATTACGGGGTCGATAACTTTATATTGGTTCTCGAGTTACTGCAGTTTTTATGTTGAATTTGGAAGTTTTCAAAAATTTAGTTTAAGGATATAACTCAAGAGTTCTTTGAGCTATAAAAATCGTTCTATACTCATTATAATTCTCGTCAAACACTCTATACCGTTAGGCTAAGAATTCAGCATGTTACTTGGAAATTAACCCAGATTATCCTGAATTATTTTTCGTAAATTTTTTTCTAATTTTCTTCAAAAACTAGTCAATGGGAGTCTATAGAGCCTAATTAAAATATTTACACGGAATTTCAGGTTTTCTATTGGCTGAAATCGGCGGTCCTTGTGCAAGGACTTCAGGATAATTGGATATCAAAAGATCATTAGCTGAAAAAGGAATGTAATTAGCAAAATCTCCCCGAAAATGGGTTTTCAAACAAGTTATCAAGTAATATCAAATAGTAGTGAATATTGTGAAATAATGTTGAAAAATCGTAAAATAGTGAGAAATCAATAGTCAAAATATAGAAAAATAGTCAAAATAAAGAAAAACGGTCAAAATGTAGGACAAAAATATTGAACGTTCCATGAAATTTTTTAGGTATTTTTACGCATTACGATTGGGTGTGAAATGCGATGGTGCAATCAACATGTAGCCCAACGATGCATTTTTCGCATTTAGTGATGGTTTTTTTGGAGCAGTGACGACACTTGATCTTCATCAGACGAGAGGAGCTCATCTTTGCTCCAGTCAAAATCGAAGTTCCGTTGGATCCTTTTCAAGAATGACGGTTTTGTGGGAGGAGATGGAGATCTAATTCGATTTCTTGTTTTGCGACTGATCGAGGTGGTTGAGGAATTTGTTGGTCGAGGATCATCCGCATCAGATTGAAGTTTATGAGCTTCATTGTCAGTTACATCTCCGGGTTTATTCAAACCGCTGATTTTCCTTAGCGATTTTCTCCGCGGAAACTCACAATTTTCATGAAAAGTTGGCCATTCCGTCTTCAGCTGACACCAAATAACAGAATTCAGGCCATTAGGAACGAAAATAAAAAACAGGCGTCTTCCCCATCGCTGCCTCAGCTCTTAGCTGGCTGCCTGGGAGGTTGTTGACAGTTGGATCATCTTCGTCACCTGAGTCCTTGTCAGTAACGTCGTCATTACAATTGGTAGGGGGCAAAACTTCACATCATAGCCTCCCTCTGGATGCTGAGAATCTTCTGCCGTTTCAATAAAATCGAGTAATTCGGCCAAACACCGTTGTCCCCAAAAATATGGAAAAAATGACTTGCCGATATCACTGAATAAATTTTCAAAATATTATGTGCTAAATATAATATTTTTTTACCATGAAAAAAACTATTAATTTATTTGAACTAAGTCATATAATGTGAAATTTACTACAAAATCTCAATGGAAACAGTAGAAAAATGAGCGAAAGTGTTTTCTTCAGGAAATTAGGCAAATGTTCAAATTGATGTCACATTTCCCTGACGTCCTTGTGTAAGGACCGTCGAGTTTGTGGTCTTGCTGATGGCTGCTATACCAAGGTAGAAATTTTAACGACACTTGTAAACTCGAGATAAACTAGCTGACAAACGATTTTAACAAAAAAACTGTCGATTTTCCTCAAGTAGAATTTATAAAAATTACCCATCCACGGTAAAGTCGAGCAGCTCGTCCATCTCGAGTTGACTGGTTTTGTCAACCATTGAAACCAAGTCTTTGAAAAAAAAAACTGAGTACACCAACACATGAACTTTGTACATAAGGTCCCAATGAAGAGTTTTGAAGGTGGTTCAATCGACCAGGACCCCCTGGTACCTCGGAGGATGTCATTTTTGAACCGCGGTCACGCGTCCTTGTGCAAGGACGTTAGGATAATCTGGGTTAAGAAAATTAAAAATGATAAAAATGATAGTGTTAAGAAGCTATGAAGTGAGAGCTTTTTTTTTTAAATAATTACTATCACCAATGGATGGTATTCTTAAATCATTATTGAAGCTAAGGAATAATAAACCATTGTACAATCATTTGCAGCGTTTTTTACTGTGGTTGAAAAGTTCAGTTTGATGGTTTTTGGTAGTTGGGTGGTTGGTTGGTTTTGGTTTGAGGAGTGGTTGTTTTAAAGGTATAGATGATGTACAAGTTGGACTTTTCGTAATTTTTTAATGCAATATAATATACAATAGATAGAGGTAATAAATAATATTTCTAAACCTACACCAGAATTGGGTAGGTACTCTGTTTTATGAAAAAGATTTTTTACCTATTTTGCAGAACTCGATTCGCTAAAAATTTGGAACGAGGCAAGTGTACCTGTACTTTTTTTTTCGTAAATCCGCTAAGAATAAAGTTGATAAAGGAAGGCATAGATGAGAAAAGAAGAGAAAACCTCTCGTTTGTTTTTGACTTTGTTTATTTGTTTCTTTGTTTATTTACGGGCAACCCCAATTTCATTTTACCTAATTCATCACTTGAAGTGGGAAGTTAAAAATGGAACAAGAGACTTTCTGCTAAACCTGGACTACATCAGCTGCTGACTCAGCTTCGAACATGAGTCAGTTCTTCATGTGGCTAGGTACATTTTATACACGGGCTCTCGCCTTCTCTCGGTTGCTCCTCTGAATCCGTTAGGTTCTGCATGAAGTGTGGGAATTCAGCTTTTCTGAAGCCAGCAAGCTCGAACACCAACCCCATCCTCTTCGGCTTTATTAAATTTCAGGATTAATAGGGTTGCGGAGGGTGGCACAGGCCCAGTTGCTTCACGAGCTTGGTTCGGCCAGCTTGAACTTGGGTAGACAGTTATAATTTTAATTGTTCTCCTATTAAAGCCGTTTCGGGCTACATACACACACAAGCGAACATTTAATACAGTCCTTTTCTGTCTGCAGATGACACACATTCCTGCACTGTATTTCCGCATCTCACATACGTATATAAGTATACCGTTTGCGTATTCATTGTTGGACGCGGATGCGAAAGCGTAGCTCGTCCAGTCGATAGCAGATTAGGAGAGAAGACTGACCATAGGTCTGAAGTTTGGTGTTTGAGTTAGCTGTAACAATATCACTTTGGAGTGTAGAACTGATATGACGTTCGAATAATTGTCTGCAAAATGCACTGTTGGAAAAAATTTAAGAAGATCATCTACATCCACAAATGGTGAAAAGCTATTTAAACAAAACTCGATCACACCCCCAAAAACCTCCATGTTTGAGTTTGTGATTAGGTATAAATAATCGTGAAATTTATATTTCTAAATGTATATGAAAGTGGGGAGCTTAAGGAAAGTAGAAACATATAATTAATTATAGGACAAATAAATCGTTGAAATTATTTCGAAAAGTCTTCTAGCCTTAAAAATTAGAACCACTGAAAAGCTGGTTAGAAGTGAAAAACACTTTCTACGATGAACTCAACTTGAATCTAAACAGAAGCCGCTGCCAGCTATGGCGGCCATATAAGGAACAGCACATGCGATGAAGTGGTGAAACAGGGAACTCAATTAGTGCTCCTCTAGTTTTACCAAGATAACAAGAGCTAAGAGAGCGATTTGTGGAAGAGAACGATAACAAAATAGCTCTCAGTGTGGACAGTTACGACGCAATTGGAACTGAACTTGCGGCGTGGAAAGTGGACGGAGTAATATTTGTGTACCCATTCGGTGTGATTCACTTATTAAAATTGTACGTTAGAGTAATAGAACAGTAACTTGAACATTGTTTCCTAGGATTTTCCTCTTTTATGAATTCCATAGGTTATAAGCGCTAACCCCTTGGAAAATATCCAGTTTTTAATGCTTCGGAAATAGCTAAATTTGAAATTTGTGTAACCATCTATCGATTCATTGAACGGGAGTATCTAACAAGCATTCCAACGAATATGAATATAACGATTCTTATTGCCTCCTGAAATCAAGGTGGCAATCAGGCTAAAGATCTTTGAGTATATATAAATTATTACTAGTTTTTGGTTTTTTTTTCTTTATTACTCATGCCACGCAGTTGATGTCGAACTCATTTAGCTCTCATGTAGCTCGTATGGTTCCACACTTTTTCATCAAAATATCGTATCAATAATGATGAGCTATCACTAATGATGTATCACTAATCCCTTGTCACATGGGGAAGCTGTTAAATAGGAGGTTCCGAAAAGCAAAGTCCCTCGAACAAAAAAATCTGAGTTCGAAAGAAATTAAAACTGCGAATGTTAACCATTCAAAAATGCAAGACGTTACGCTAAACATTCACATTGTAGAGTTAAGTGATTAGACTCAATTAAGAGTCTTTCGAAAATCAAATTAGATTCCTCATGAAAACCGCTACATCGGCGGTGAGTCGGCCGTCTTGGACTACAGTGGAATCCTTTGCGACGACTGTCCCCGTCCGGAAATCCGTCTAATTGTTCTCTCGAAGGCGACTACTTCCCTTCTTGGCTCCCACATAATCCTGCCTCAACCATCCTCCCGGGGTGTTTTCCCTTGTTTGTGGAAAGGAGTAGAGGCTCCTCTAATCCCCTACAACCACCAGCTCAAGAGCCATCGTGACGAGAAATGACGAAAGACAACTCTATTTCAGGATGTTAGTGGCGAAATCTTTAATCTTGCTTCTCTCTACAGTGAGCAAGAGTAACAGTGCTTTATACGCTCTGAGACACAAAGATGTTCTCTCAAACGGCGTTCTTAGGATGCTGTTGGATATTCAGATAAAATTTCGAAATTGTTTCTTTCCCAACTTATTTTGACTTTGTGCCCATACATTTGTAATAATTACATTATTACGTTGCCACCCGTTTTTAGTGTTTTCGGTTCAATACATATTTATGTTCTTGATGCGGATCATCATCGCTTTAGTGTAAACAAGAAGTTACATTCGTGGTGAAGGGGCCGAGTGACAAAAATATGTGGCCTATGATTAGCTTCGAAGTTCTTGAGCTAATGTCGGATATTGCACGATTCCAAGAGAAAAACTCAATACCGAAGGAAATGTCGACGAAAAAATTCCACGCTATGCT
Organism: Tupiocoris notatus; assembly: GCA_037159825.1. Lineage (NCBI taxonomy): Eukaryota > Metazoa > Arthropoda > Insecta > Hemiptera > Miridae > Tupiocoris > Tupiocoris notatus. The sequence goes on along the minus strand of JASJUZ010000128.1, from coordinate 325,685 downwards.
AGTTAAAGTTACTTAAAGTTTCTCGCAGCGTCCAGGAGTTCGCCAGCCTTACGAATAACAACACGGAATGTTAATTGACGAGAGTAAAAACGGAAGCAGATCTGTAACTGAAAACATGAAAAAGATGATAGAAGATCTCGAGAAAGATGAAACTAATAACAAGGTATATGTTTGCTGAAGAAAGCTCTGAGCGGTCTCAAAAAGGCTGGTCGGCCATGGTTCAAACGACTCGACGCTATACTGAAAGAACTGGAATTCAAACCAGTCTGTTGATTTTACTCCTTTAGAAAAGGGGGAGAACTAGTACTCCTAGCAGTATGCGTTGATAAAATGGTCATAGCGTCAGCAAATGATAGTCACATCACACAACTCAAATATGATTTGATGAAAACTTTTTTAATGAACCACTAAAGTCCTGTCGTTGCACAGAATCTTCCAAATCTAAAAGTTTGATCATAGTAAGTCAAGAAAAGTACGAGACTAAATTAATTCATAAATTCCAGCTGGACAATTGCAAATCAGTAAGATCATCGATGGAAAATAACTTACACCAAGAAAAACCTACTGATATCAATCTTCCTGAATTACCTACCTTGCCAGAGTTTAATAAGGCAGTCATGTACACAGCAATAGCACTACGACGAGACAAAGCGTTTGCAATAAATTATCTATCCCAATTTAACGCATGTTATCAAAATGTACACTGTTATTCGACGCCAAGTGGGAAAACTGACTTGATCTTAAACAGGACATTTTTTCTCTTACTGGAGCCGATACTAGTTGGGAGTTGAGAAAACAATGCACAGTTGCTGAACCAACCTCAGAATGCGAATTCGTGGTACATTCGGAAGCTAGTAAAGAAGCTATTCACTTGATAAATCTCGCCAACCATGTCAGATTCACACACAAAATTATAACGATCGATGCGGAAGCTGCACGAATATGGGAAACCAACCTCATTGTGAACTCGAAATCAACGCAAATTGCAATTAAATATCACTATATTCGAGAAGTAGTTGAGAGAAAATTCAGTAAGCTCGAATATTGTCCTATTGACAAGATGCATTACTAGTTCCAAAATTCGCTGAATTTCGGGAGACACTCAGATCACGAGGGGTAGTGTAGAAAATCTACTAGCCTTGTAAGTTGGAGTGATTATTTCGGCTAAAACTCTGCAGATGTTAAAAATCCAACACCTCATAACACAGAGCATGAACGCACTGCTACCAGTAGATACTATACTACAAGTAACGGCTAACTATGCACAGGATAAAATTATACGAGAGCCAAAATAACAAAACCCAAAACAAGGCGCAAGGCCGCATCACTGGGCGTGGTGGCGAAGCTCCCCCAACAGGATCGGGTGGCGGTACCGCCAGGGGCAGTGCCCCTAGTAATATAATAAAATTAAAAGGTATCACGCCGCCGTTGTTTGCTCCTTGATATCTTTGTTTACGACCAGATAGCTTGACTGACAAAGAGCCACTGGACACTGAGCGGAAAAGGGCTTCGGTAGCTTGGTCTCTCCTCAAAACTTGCTCAACCCTCCATTGTTGTTCTCTTCTGGTCGTGCGATTCGATGAGGCGAATGAAAATAGGATGGAGCATCTGAAGAACGGAAGCAGCGGTACGATGCGATATTGACTTCGGTTGCCAAACTCAACAGCAGAGTCATTGTTGGTCCTTTCGAATAGATCCGCAATGAAAGAGGTAGAAACTGGGGGCCGTCAAGTAGTGAAGGAAGAGAGAGAATGTACTTGTAGGTGCCAGTGTATGCAGTGGAATGTATGACGCGTCGCAAGGATGGAACATCAAGCAAGTACAGACAACGTTATCGGGGTCGACAGAGATGAAGTTCGAGTGGTCACACTGGAGCGGATGCGCATCTCACAACCTATCACCCGGAGTCTCATCCCATCCATTGGTTGGTGCCTATTTCTCGAGATGTTGCCATTAACATCAAATCGCTAATCGAAAACGATACCACGACGACGAAAACTTACATGACTCCGTCATTTTCACCGAACTTTTGACATCAGTCAATTATATTGAATGGGTACAACAGCGAGGGGATAGATATCCGTTTGGAACCCGTCAAAAAGATCAGCCTGTCATTGTTTTGTTGAATACGACCTCAGTACTGCAATCATATTAGATGAGAATGTGTACAGGCTGCAGAACGAATGTTAACAATTCAGAGCCGATGAATTATAGTTTCTAATACAAATTATAAAAAACTGAGTATAACTGAAATGTGGAGTATGAGTTTTGGGCATAGATATGCATCTTTACGAGGTATAACTTGCTGTTCATTCCTCATTCTCATTCCATATTATCACACTGAGTAATGGTTCACAGCGAGTGTCATGAAATAAAAATAATGATAACAACGGGCACCCTGATGGTTTAATTTTCAAAATATTCCCTCCGCCTATCAAGTTTTCCAACTTTTCAACTATTACACTTGATAATTTGACCAAAAGGTCGCTGGTTCAAATGATGGCCTCTAATGATAACGTAGCACCTAGGCGATTTGCGTATCAATGAAGAGTACAAGCATTATGATTGTGCTTATCTAGTCCAACCTTTTGGAAGCCGCATTCCAACCGAAAGTTGGAAAGTAAGTGAAGTATTCTCTTCGACTATTGTGAGTGGGCGATAGTGAAGTGTCGCTGCAAACTTAACTCGATCGAGAGAGACAGTGGAACTCGGGGGGCAGATCCATTGAGTCCCTGCTTCAGCGCAGAGCAGCTCCTGTCGAGCGGGCGAGCGTTGGCTATTATGATTAAACGACCTTCTAGAATTTCCAATAAAAGCTCTTCGATTCTTCTCGTTTTCGAGCGCTTCACCGTTCGGGTGTCATCATTTCATCTCGTCTAGTGAGCTGAGAGCGACCCCTTCAAGTTGACAATGGCTATTTCAAGCTACTACTGGAATGATATTGGTTGAGTGGGTACACCTACCAATGTTTGATGTGAAATTTCAAAAAGGTGCATTGAATATCCCATCGTATGAAAATATATATATTGAGAACATTGGGTTCATGAACAAACCATACAGTAGTTGTGAGTCATCTCGACCAATAAGTCCAATTGTTCTTTCTTGAAAAGTCCGTTATATTAAGCGTCTGGGAGCAGTGAAACGTCGCAACTGACAAAATGAAAGAGGTAAAATGTAAAACCACAATATGATTTTAGGTTGAATGAGTGATTATTAATAACTTCTTTTATTATAGTCACGAGGACACAACTCTCGAACATAGTTCATAATCTCTATAAAAGCAATAATCCACAACAATCGGCGTAGCTCTCACTTGATTACTATCACCTTTAGGATAGTGATTCTGTCCTTCTACAATAAGCGTGGAGCACATCACACGTGTTTCCTTTTCAACGTTCGTCCAAAGAGATAATGAAAACGTGGAACCATGAGGTCCACAGCCCTGAAGATTCCCGAATGGGCGAAAGTGCTCGGCCAGCCATTAAAAATCTGGAGAATAAGGCGCCTGGTTTTTCTCCCCCTCACAACCCCTCTACTACAAAAAATGCGACGACAACCAAACGAAGATATCTACTTAGGTTGCCCTGAAGGTGCCCGAACGAGCGAAAGTGCTCGGCCACAAAATAACGAATCGGATAATGAGTAGCTTGGTTTTTCTCCTCCTCGTGCACCCAGGACATTATAATATTGATTCGGAATAAACAATAACCGTTAGCCCTTATTCAAATTCCAGCTGAGTTTATGCTATTTGGACTGCACGTCCTGCCGTTAAAAATGGAATGAAACGAGTTATCTAGAAATTGGAGCCTGCTCAGAGTTGTTCACGCATTACAGCTCACTGGAAAAGAGCAGGGCTCTCAGATGAAGAGCCGAGTATAATATGAACACATACCGCTGCGATTTTGCCGTCCCAGCATTTTCGCTCAGTGTGGGAACGGTTTGAAACAGAAGGACGTCACTTTAAAACAACAGTATTAAGCGAGAGCATTGTCTAGAGAAGCAATATCAAGTAGGGATTCGGATAATGGAATCATATTCTTCGAGAGTGTGCTGTAGACAGAGGAGAGTGAGCTCAAGATTACGAGAGCGAGCCGAGGGAAGGCTGGAATGAGGTGGTAAGAAATTCGAGAGCCTACTCAGACCATCATGGAGGCATGAGAGAATGTGATTGCTCGTACCTAGTAGAACTAGATTCAGCTAAGTTTTGTAGCGAGAACGACCCTTGCTACTAACCAATTCAGTTGGAACGGATGTATTATAATCAACACTTCTGACTTGGAAACATCAGTGATTGGCTTATTTCATCGGTAAACTAACGACCTGTACATTTGCAATTTGACCTTCCGCCATTGCATGGCTTTACGATCTGTTTTGTTGTCTTGAACTGCTGTTAAATTACATGTCGTCTAAGTTTCCAACCAAATCTTTTTCTATCCGAAAAATACAAAATTCACATTTGATTTACAATAGACTCGATAAGTTACAGTATGTAAATAAGTTAGTAGTAAATAGGTTGAAACTATCTCAATACAAACAACAATCAACTTTCATTTACTTTTTTTTTTAGTGTTTTTGGTAGAAAACTTGTAGAAGTAGTGACTAGTTTCAGTTGCGAGCGCATTTTTCTTACTACGGTTCGACTCAAGGAATTCTCACCTGGTGCGTCAGTCATTGATAACAAGCTTATTAGTGCTACTGCGAAATCACCCGTGTGTTTAGGGCGAATTTTCTTTCCCTCTGTTCTAGAACAAATCAGTTGTAGTACGCCGAAAGATGGAGGGTACAAGGTTGGTCTTTGTGAGCTCCACGCTCATGTATCATCCTAAATTGACACTTCTTTCGAAACGCTAGCGGTAACGGGCGGGGGATTTTGCTGAGGGGATTTCGTAGAAACGGTTTTCTGCCTCCGTTGACAGTTGTTTGATGGTTATCGAGTTCGCCTGTAGATGGAATTCCCTTTTTACAGAACGGTAATGATGCGTTGGCCATCATAAACTAAAACGCTGCGAATAATTGTACAGTGGTTTATTATTCCTTAGCTTCAATAATGATTTCAGAAGACTATCCATTTGTGATAGTAATTATTCCGAAAAATGTTTAACGTTCCCATGGAAAAACAGATTGGTAACTATAGGGAAAAACTCCGTAGCAACTATTGTAATTTTAATCATTTTTCCTTTCATTAATTTCCAAATTGAAAGCTAAATTTTTTGCCTAACGGTATCACTGAAGAGAATGTTTGACGACCATTCCAACGAGTATAGAACGATTTTTATAGCCCCAAGAACTCTTGAGTTTTCCAAAATCTCTGAAAACCTCACAAATTCGACAATAAAGCTGCTTCAACTCGAAAACCGTTAAACGTATCGACCCCGCAATGGTCTCATTCGATTCAGCGTCCAAAAAACTATAGAAATAGATACCAAAGACACCTTTGTCCGAAAAACATTCAAAAAATTTTTCTTTTCTCCACCTCGAAACCCCCCAAAAATACCCTTAAAATTAGACATCAGGGGTTAGACAATTTTTTTTTTCTTGGGCAATTATTATGGTTTATATTGAATAATAAACCAATATTATTGAATAATTAACCAGTATTATCGAATAAGAAACCAAAAAGGATGTTCGTGGATAACGGTTCTACGTTCAGTCACGCTGAGCTTCTTTGGATTCAGATGTATTGTAACATCGATGTTCAGTTATAAATTCTTAACAGAATTGAAACTTGGTAAACGTTCTTGGAATGATTTTCTTAAGACTTGTTGTTAGAAATACCTTTCAGCCCATAAAACAACCACCAAACCGCTTCGCTGCCCCATTCCCAGGGTAGGAAAACAAATGACATGTTGGCTTCCTTCGGTTCGAGCCATTTTTCAAACTTGAAAACTTCACTAGAATCTGTAATTCTTACAAACGCCTTTTCAGCTCTTTGAACCATCATTCCGTTGTCCCCGTGACATGGGATTTCGAATTGGAAAGTTCGATACAAATTCCCCTGCCACCACGGAAGCTTTGAGTTGCAAGATTGTTACTGAAAATGGCCTCAATGCCGAAATCGATAGAACAATATAACTAATTTGAAATTAATGGATTTCGTGACAATCTCTTCGTCTCCTATTCTTGTGAAATAAGATTCCACAATCTTTGCGCTGGTAATTTAGAGAGAAAAAAAAACCTATTTAGCTATGCTGATATTAATTCTCGATGTTTGATTTCTTGTTAAATGGAAAAATACAACAATAATACTGCTTACATGTCGCAATTATAATGCAATTACGTTGGTTAACTTAGATGATAGGTGGGATTTGCTAGATCAATTATCAGTTCAATGGCGCTAACGTGATCGTATGAGATTCGGTGTACGGAAGGACACGGCCGTTGTCGTCACTCAAGTTGAGTGCCGTTTCGCACCAAGGCGGGATCCACATCCTTCATCTCTGATCCATTATTGGGCTTCTCAGAACCGGTACCAAATCATTGTTTGATATCCAGCTTCTCTTCCACGATCGGTCTGAATCGTTTGACCGTAGGCGCTTGGAGGGGGGGGGGGTAGTGAACCATTGTACTAATCTACCACGGTGTCCTATTATTGACAGCCTGCTCCTCGTAGTCAGCATGGATCATTTGACAGCCAATTTCCAGACAATTGAGGTTAAGAGATTCTATTCCTATGCTCCAGTTATAGCCCAAAATCCGTTCCTAAAATTCTCAGACTACTTCACTAGCTACTTCCCTACATAATTATTCATGGTTCTACTTAGAAAAGGGAAACAATGATTTTCTCTCCGAACACGTTTGCAAATCTTAACGACTGAATATTCCATGCCTTTACGTGTAGTCACAAGAAGTATATGTAAGGCGGAGGTCTGTGTATTCGTTATAAATTATGCAACACACTCGGCGCTCTTAAGCTTAGAATAGAGTAATAATCCAGCGGTAACCCTTCCTCTTATCCTTCCCACAGAAGTATCGTCCGACTACGGGGAAGCCTATATTTCTTTATCTTATATTTTATGATGAGTAATCTGCTTATAATCGTACTATTTGAATAATTTATAAAATTCCAATCTTCTTGAAAATATAACAGCAATTTATATATTCCATTTTATAAATTTTCTAAACCCCCTCAAAATTCGATGTTTAACTTTTCAAAGTATGCAGAATTCGAATATACATGGAAAAAAATTCTGCCCGTCCGCCGTACGCCGTCGAAACTTTTCTGACGAAACTATATAATCGCTTATTAATTCTTGACATTTTGCCATGAATCAATTCTGGTCTGACAATGGCTCATTTCTCTAACCAAATTACTACCTCAATATTAAGGGTATTTTTGGGGGTTTGAGGAGGTAAAAAAATAAATTTTCCAACGCTTTTCAGGCAAAAGTGTATTTAGTATCAATTTCTATAGATTTTTGGACGCTGACCCAAATGCGATCATTGCGGGGTTGATAGCTTTCATGGCTCTCGAGTTATTTCGGCTTCCGTCTAGGATTTTCGCAGTTTTCAGAAATTTCGAAATTTGGCATGATGGTATGATTCGCGAATTTTTAAAGCTATAAAAATCTTTTCGAACTCTTGAAAAGTTCGTCAAACACTATCTTTAGCTGTGACGTTAGACGAGTAATCTGACTTTAAATTCGAAAATTGAGAAAAATAAAAGTGATTAAAATTATCATTGTTGCTACTAAGTTTTCCGTTATAGTTACCAATCTGTTGTTCGATGGAAATGTTCACAACTGTTTGGGATAGTTTCTATGACAAGTTCTTAAATCATAATTGAAGTGAAGCAATAATAAACTACTGTACAATCGTTTGCAACGTTTCGTTAATGGAAACGAATCAGAATTGAAAACCATCCGGGACATAGTGTTTCCAATTTGTAGGTATAGAGCATTTTCGAGAAAAACGAGAGTTACTGAACTCAAAAATATCCCGTTTGAGATCAAAACCTTCTCAATCACATGTCCTTGATAAACTCAAATTAATATAAAAGAATTAGAACTAATTGGTAATCCAGTTTCTTCTCTATCGATTAATAACAATAGACTGTACGAATTTTGCTTTTCGGATTCAACATGCGCGTGGAGCTACGAAGCCTTGCAATAATAACGGGAGATTATTAGGAAAGTTTGCTGTGTTCAAGTTGAAGGATTCTCAAGCCCTGCTATGGAAACTAGTAGGATAAACGGATTTGGGCAGGGGTTCAAGACTGGTCAGTTGGACCGGCTGAAGAGACGACGATCTTCAATGTGGCTTTCTTGTAATGCTTTTCAGTCCCCGTTTAACCATCATGCCGGATTGGGATCAAACAGTTCCTCCCTTTTGGTCAGCCATTCGCTATCGGGCCACTTCGTTCTGAGTGGACCAACTTATACAGGACTGTATAATGTGGGAGTCCAGTTCCCAGCACGGGCGCGCACTCAAGCCTAAAAACCCTTCTTTTTTCCTGCCGCCCTTAAAAAGTTCGAAAAAAGCTTGTACGGCATCGCCGAAATGACGAACGTGCGATGCCGCAACCGAGCTCATAAAACGGTAAAAGCTTGAGTTTTCATCCGTAGAAAGATTTCGGTACTAAAGAAAAATGCAATTGTTTTTTGTGAATACCTATATAATTTCTCCCTAATTTCCATTCGTTTCTTACAAGCCAAGTGACAGTCATGATTAACTATTCATCATAATTTCAGAGTTCACAAAAAAGTACAACCAATAACTATTAAGTCAAGAAATGTATATAAATCGGCCACGTTAAAGTTAGTATACAATGACAAAAATCGGATCTCTCTTGATTTCAACTGTAATAACCGTATGTAAATATATTACAGGGTTTAATTAACTAATCGAATTAATTAGAATAATTAAATCAACTAACAACCGTTGCTAAGGTAGACTTGCTCATTTAGAGATACTGTTTTATGTTTAAAAGGGTTACCATCCGGGTACGTTTTTTTTTTTTTTTTTATATGAATTCGTCTAGTAGATACGGCCCCAGAAGCAGAGAAATGCAGGAGAACGTGATTTTCGCGAAAAAAGGAAGCCACAGAGGTCGGAAAACCAATAGCGTTCGTAGATCACACATAACCATCTATGTTTGAGACGGTGAATAGTGAGTTGTGAATACAGAAGGAATACTACGTAATTGGGTGAGATTCGAAACAGTTCAGATTGTCTAAAAATAATAATATTAATATAAAAAAAATATTGTGATGGAAGTTTATTGGTTTCAATGGTTGAAATGTTATTAGGGACTAAAGTGTGTTCATTCGTAAATTCCGAATCGGTTCAGAAATTTTTCAGGTAGTAGGAAGGATATCCCCATTGTTGAGAGTGGTTCGGCACGAGTCAGCGATCAGAGCGATTGGGTGTAATCATCGGACAGTAATTTTGTGCAAGCAGAGCGAGTAAATATTAATATAGAGTTGCATGGGGCTTAAGCGTTGCATGCGTAGACGTGAGAGTTGGTTTAACCTTCCTGATATTGCACACTAATGCCTCAGACAGAATTGTAGCAACTAATTCTGATGGGGTTATTATTTCACCTTTACTGCTTAAAGACGATTTCAGTGCGACGAGGCTCATAGGGTCGTGTTGGATTGCTCTAAGCTAGGGTGCGCATAACCCTGCGGAACGCAGATAAATACTTGCATTACCGGCTGGCTCTCTTCTGTCTGTATTATCCCCACTCACTTCATCCAGGCGATATCAATAGCGTTTTAGCTTTTAATCAAGAAAGGCTGAAGCCGGAGTTAGGTGCTATCACTTTAGCCTCTCCCTCGCTCTCGCTAACTCCTTCTTCATCACTTCCTGTTCCTCTTTTGGCAGAGATGAGATGAGATTCCGCCACCAACCTGGGATTACTCAACTTGGAACATTCATAACCTAATTGTTTCACTGCTAGTTCACTTAAGCAGGGAAGTCGCCAAAGGGACGTTCTGCCTCGCGCTACTAGTGGGATGAAGGATGAAATTAAATCGCGTTAATTTATTGTGGAAATTGGCGCGGAACGGACAGAGCCTACATTCCGCCTATTGTTAGTGGCCTGCTTATTAGAAACTTGCTGAAGTGATCTTCATGAAATATTATGTCGCTTGAGCCGAGCACTTTCCTTCAAATCGTGCGATGCTCACTTCCGCGAGGAACGTTTCATGTCAATTGCATGGTATGCGCATTTACGTTTTGATAATTCAACAAACAGTAATTGAAATATGTACGGGGGCGTAAAGGAATATTTGTTTCAAGACAATGCAACGCAATAGATTTTATGCTCCTTCGTCCTCGTACATAGCTAATCTGATCAAGATGTAATTTGTAGGAGACAATCTCGACTCAGCATAAAACATGAAATTTTATCAAAATTGAAGAAAAGAATTAAAGAAAATCAGCATGTCACAAGGAATTTCAGAGGATTTTGAATTTTTGCACTGTGGGATCATTGATTAAAACTAGATTAATTTCATAACAGATGGCTCGAGGCATCCCTCGGATTCGCACCAATTCCGTTAATTTAATTTTCAAATAGGTCGCATGAAAATTAATATTTATGATTCCACGCTAGCGATTGCGTATAGACTACCACTGATTCAATCAAACTGAAATTATTTAAACTTCCTATGAACCTATGACCTTCCTCGGATGAAGGAAAATAGAGAATCGGGCTTCGTAAATACTTGCATTTGGCCCATTTACCATTTGTTCAAGTACGACAATAACATTCTGCAGAAGGATCATCGTGCCAATATCAGCCCAAGCAAAATGGAAGGACTCTAAGATGTTAATATAGAGACGACCAAATATCATTCAATTTTACGATCAAGTATTTTGTAGTGTAAGATTGTACTAAACATCAGCAATAACGAACTCTTCAAATTTTCTCCTTCCATAAATTGTCGTTCTAACAACGTTTTTTTTTTTCTTTTTCATATTAAACTGCCTATTTCAACCGCTGGGATAATGGACACTTTTGGAAAAGTATGAAAACTCGAATTGAATACAAAACAAGAAAATACAATTTCGATAAACGACATTCTATTCGTTTTGCCAAGCGAAACGGAGCTTACGAGCCTTCCCAGCAAGTCAGTGCTGCTGAAATACTTTCAACCTTTCATTTCTTTTGGACGGCCGTCAACATAAAATGCTGGATGAAATTCAATCAACTCCTCTTTCTTATCGACTTTGTCCTTTGCCTGGAAGATCGATTATTTCGGATCTGCAAATGAAGCGTATTTTACAACTTAGTTTCCTGAATGAGCTGCTACGACGCTGGTGAGCTATCGCTCGGAAAAAGACAAGAGATTGGAAAAACGAAGCTACAGTGATAGACTGAAATATTCCGCAAAGATCAAGGCACACGTTCTTCCAAACTAATGAATAATCTGCGCCATAGATGTGTGAATCTATAAGTATAAATAGTAGATCCAAAAATACCCAAGGTTACAATGAAAACAAAAATGCAATACAATTGTTAAGGCCGGTTCATTAATCCACCGATTAAAGATACGAGGGCGGACCCAAAAGTAACCGGAATGAGGCTGTTGGGGAAAGTGGAGGGGAAAAGGGGGAATTTCGGTAAAGTGGGGTGAAGGGCAACATCTGACGAGTCAGTGTGTGAAGTTTCGAGGGTGTTAGAATTTTTTTCGTAAAACTCCTTTCCCCGTTCCTGCGAAAATGTGTGTGACCAACAGCCGAGAGCAACGCGAGTCCCTGAAATTGTTTCATGTTGAGGAAAGTCTTGCAATTCTCACTACAGCTAATGGTGCTATGGGGAAAACACAAGAATATGAGTGGTTTCCTGTTTCAAAAATGGAGAAATGACGATTGAAGACCAACCTCGTTGAACCAAATGTTCTACGTGGAGGTTCTGAAGAGGCTGAGGGAGGACATTTGGTGAAAAAGGGTGGACCTTTGGTGCACAGGGGACTGGTTCTTCCTTCACAACAACTCACCTGCCCACACCGCGCTCACGAGAGAAGCGTTTTGCCTTTAAGGAGGATGTGAAAGGAAAATTGCTGGAAGGCCTGAACGCGATTCGGATAAGTGAATTTAAAAGTTGTTCCCAACAATGGAAAAAAGATGGTACAAGTGTGTTGTGGTGCAATAGTAATTACTTTGTAGAAGACCAAAATTTGTCGTGAAATTATTGAATAATAAACGTTTAAAGAGGACATTCCGGTTTCATTTGGGTCCCACCTCGTATGATAATTAAACTTAGGATTTCGTCTAATCTTCGGTTACTCCGTCATACATCATCAATCCCAATGAAACAATAATTATATTAAAGTTGGTGGCTGGATGGAGCGTTAGCTGAGGGCGTATCCCTAAACAAAGGTTTTGATGTTTGATTTCAATTTTCAATCGAGCACATAAAAATCTATATCATTGATCAAATACGAGAACAATTTATTAGCCATAACCAACCCTATTCTATTGTATTTACAAACCTGCGGCTATTCCCGCCAAGCCCGCAAGTTTCACCTCTGATCGATGTTTTCCTAACAAATTCATTTTTCATCGTCGTTACCATCGGTAGTATTATTTGTAATAGATTCCTTGGAAATGTGAAGCCAACAATTTTCTGTTCGTCCGACATGCAAGGCTGAAGTTGAGACTTTTTCCCCTCAAAACGTACGCCGTACTGTACCGGTGGTCAATCGGCTGTTACTGTTTTGAATGCCAAATTATTTTACGACACATGTGAAAACGCTGCAAATGATTGTACAGTGGTTTATTATTCCTTCGCTTCAATAATGATTTAAGAAGATTATCCATTTGTGATAGTAATTATTCTGAACATTCGAGAACATTCCCACCGTAAAACAGATGAACTATAGGGGGAAAATCCGTAGCAACTCTTGTAATTTTGATCATTTTTATTTTTCTTAATTTCCGAATAAAAATCTGAATTTTTCGCTTTTCGGTATAGTTGAAGAGAGTGTTCGACGACCATTCCAACGAGCATAGAACGATTTCTATAGCTCCAAGAACTCTTGAGTTATATCCTCATGCCAAATTTCTGGAAATCTCCCGAATTCGGCACAAAAGCTGCGATTACTCGAAAACTAATAAAGCTATCGACCCCGCCATGGTCTCATTCGATTCAGCGTCCAAAAATGTATAGAAATTGATACCCAATACACATTTTTCTGGAAAACCTTGGAATATACGAACTTTCTCCCCCTCAAACATTCCCTTTAAATTGAGCTAGAATTGGGCCGTCGTAGGACCGAGATTGATTTTTGGAGAAAATTTCAAGAGTGTAGGTATTATAGTTTGGCCGGAAAAGTGTTGACGGCGTATGGCGGACAGACAGAATTTTTTACTTCCATGTTTATTTTATTGGATATTTGGTTTCTACATGCCTTGAAACGTAAAACATCAAATTTTGAGGGGGTTAAAAATTTTTTTTTCTTGGGCGATTACAATGGTTTATTATTGAATAATAAACCAAAAGTTGAGTGAAGCGTATTCAAGGAAAACTATACCAATTCCGTAAGTAGATCTATCAACAGGAATTCTGATCTCAATCATGAACGAGTACTTCTACATTTGTTCGATTGCAATTAGTATTATTAGACAGATTAAAATTTTGCTCTACTATTTATCACATCGGGAATTGAAGCGAGTAGTTAAAAATACCAAATAAGGGGAAAATGTAGAGATCAAGGGGGAGTGTAGTGGATAGAATGGTTTGGGTTAGACTTAGTTAGGCTAGCAAAGCACAGAGGGAGCAAATGAGTTGAACAACTAATGAGCTTGTCGGATTGACCCAGTGAGAGCGCTGTCTTCCTGTCTACCTTTCCTTCCTCGTCCCTCTACCATCTACTTCGTTGTACCTCTGTTCTCCTCAAGGAAGCTACCAAGATTAATTACAGTCTACTAGTGTCTAGATAGAGGAGTAGACAGGAGCGCTGTGGGGCGAGCTCCCTCTGCTTGCCCAGCGTAGCGGTAAAATGAGTGTTGCCCAATCAAACTGGATGGAAAGGTGATAGGGATTCAACCTGCCAAGTACCATCTCCGTTGCTGCCAATAACAGAGGCCAAATAATCAAGGACTTCCTCCAATAAGCCGCGTTTGTAACCGTTTTGTCATCGTGCTTTGGAAACTATGTTACTCTGTATACGAAGAATACCCGACGTAATACAGACGTTCCTGATTTCAGCAATTTCTTTGTGTCTGCGATGTGGTTCTCCCGCTGAATGCCGGTATATACAAGATCTACTCGCAACAGGAATGGCAAACTTTAGCTCTCGATTCGACGAATAATTTCTGATCTGATTTTCTGGTTCAACTTGAGTTCGACAGTTAGAAAGGCTGATAGGTTCGTTAGCCAAAGATACTCTCATTGTGGGATTAAGAAAATATAATCTCCATATGAAAGCGGGTACCCTCCAAGGAAAATATACTAGATTGAAAACTACTTTTCGACTTTGCCATCGTTTTAATGGATCCAAAACCCAAGCCTTAGTCGTTTGTTTTCGGTGTGAGCAAATCCATCCTTCAACATGTCAGGCTTACGGCGGTCGGACAGAATTTTTTTAATTCTTTATTCGGATTCTACATGCCTTGAAACGTAAAGCATCAAATTTTGAGGGGGTTAGAAAATTATTTTTTCTTGGGCGATCGCAATGATGGTTTATTCATGACTAATAAACCAATATTGAATAATAAACCAAAATGTGTCGTGTACGGAAAGCTATTCGTTTCGTCCATGTCTGGCCAATTCGTAGGTTAGATCAATTTCGTTGATGAAGAAGATAATTTCGTCTGCATTGTAAATGAGGAAAAAGACATACTGAACAAATTAATAATATCGATGTCTTCTGTCAATTGGACATCGGTTCTCGAGTAAATTTTTCTTGGCATATCAACAACCAAAATTAGTCAGTGCGCTTTATCCCAATTAAATTATAAATCCTCCTACAAACAACAATATGAAAACAGTAAACAACATCTACGCCATTCGTTTCTTTTGAACAATCTATCTCTTCATTTCGATCAACTCCCGGACAAAGAATATTTTCCGGGAAATCACCCGGAGAGTGATTTTCGGGAGTGGTCACCTGGAAAACTTCCTATTCTTGTCATGAGCATATTTCTCATAGAAAGTTACCAAGAAAATACCGCAGAAATAGAAAATATATAGCGGAAAACCCATCCACATATCGCATTCTTATTTTGAGAACGATTTTTCATCCTGTCCTTATCTGTCATCTTAAATAGTTTTCTCACCTCAATTGAAAACAAAAATCCTCCTTTCCATATCCCTCCAGCTAACTGTTGTACCATGAATTTCTGTGTTGGTCTGTCATTAATCGAGCGTAGGAGGTAGGAAGTTTTTATCCGCGTTATTTTTGTTCAGCTCGAAGTTCGAAGAAGGCGAAAAATAAAAGAAAAATTTGTCACCTCTTCCATCCAAACGGCACCTACTTCTTCGTCGGCCGCTTCCCTCCGTTTCCGTTCTCTACCGCTATAGTGTACTGTCCCGTCCCGTCCTTTCCGTCGAACGATGTTATTTTCGCCTCCAGTACGATACTATTTTTCCCTCTCGTACGATATAATTTTCCGCGCACATTAATTGAGTCATACCGTTTTCGACCTGTTGAATCAATTTTTAACGCAGCACATCGTCGCTCGGTGAATATTTTATCTACCTATGGAGTCATCCTTTAAGTCATCGCTGACAGCATAAATATGACATTTTGGCAACCGTAAGAGCATTAACGTGTACCATTCGTTCGCCATTTTTGACCAGATAGGGTCATAGGTACCAGATGGACCTATGAGCCCTGAAGATGCCCGAATGGGCGGAAGATTTCGGCCGACGAATAAAAACACGGAGAAAAAGTCGCACTCTCAGTCTTCCCCTCATCCTGACAATATCAGAAAAAGAGCGGCACCCAAAAGATTAACTATTTGGTTTCTAGAGAAATTATATACATACTTATTTTTTCAGGTTTCAATGAGTAGGCAGATATCAATACTGTATCCAGTGCATGACTACTGTGCGGTTCGTTCAATAAATTCTACCATCATGAATCGTAATTCATTCGCCCGTAAATCATCATAACAGCAACCACTTGGCTTAGAGCTTAAGAGTTTTAAAGACTTTTGGGTTCTGAAGACCTGGGCAAATTTTCAAAAAATAAATTAACTTTTTTTTATTTTAATTGCATTTATTTACAAAAAATTTTTTATTCACTAAACTAAATATTAAGTTCTTAATGCTACGGCTTCCTTGTGAGATGACTCGTGATGGAAACCGGAGCGTCTTAGATCAACAAAATCAACTCTGAGGGGGCTCTGGGGTCAGTAAAACAATGAAAATGATAAAGTGACAATACTCTTCGTCCAATAAATTTCACAATTATGCATTGTATAATCCTTTCAAACTTAATTTAAACTTATCCAGCTCTACAACATTTCTCCTAATTTCTTTTGGTAGCTGATTAAACAAAATTACTCCGCGATACAGGTACAACCTCTGTGCTGCTGAAGTATTCATTCAGACTGTGTGCAACGTTATCACGTCTCCACTTCTATTTTAATTTTTGTTAACCTTTTGATTTTATTTTCGAGGAACATTTTGTATGTATAAATTGTTGTGGTTTTCTCATACAACCTGGGGATGTTCAGAACGCCAAAATAGATGTGCTCCCATGTAATCGAGAATTTGGGTAAGTAACGTTCGTCGATCGAGTTGTTCAAATCGCTGAAGAGTTTCAAAGCAAAGCGAGTTCGATTTTGAAGGCTCGTGCACATCTTGAACACAGCGAGTTAATACGGTACAGAATGAACATAAAAAATGATCGCAACTGACTACAAATTAGCGGGAGATCTTCGACAGCGAGCTGATCACGATAGAGCGAGGAGAGGGAGAAGTTTTCCTATGGGTCCCATTGGAATTCCCGTGGAGGACGCACGACTCCCTTTTATGAGCAGAAGGTCTAAGCCAACATTTCCTCATCGGCTACCGAGAGAAGAGGGTTCAAATCCGACCCCGCTCAGCCCGTACCAAAATACACTTAGGCTTCCTCTTCCTCGGCCTAGTCGTTTTCTCACCAGCCCTCCCTTTGCTGGGCTCTACTCCTTTCATCCTGCACTTACACTTCAAGTCCTCTCTCACTCTCTCTCATCCCCAACTCGACCGCATCCCTTCAACCGCATCAACATCATCTCACAGTCGCCCATCGTCTCAGTTTCCATCTGGCTCTTTTCCACAAGGCTAGACCAGCAGCAGCGAGCGGCTATGCGGTTCTTCGTTTTTTTCCGAACCTCCTTCGCAGTGTCCACTTCCACTGCACCACCACAGCATCTAATGCAACCACTCAGTCCCTCTAGGAAGGGCTTGCCCTCAGTTGGCCACATCGAAGAGGCCGCCAATCCGCTCGGTAAAGTTTCCTTTCCAGCTCTCTTTTCGAAAAATACGTTTCAAAAGTCCAAATTCTGTCGAAGGGTTGCCTCGGCCAAACACCATTGCAAGGTAAAGCGGCGGGAAAAACATTTGCTCTCTCTTCAAAGGAACCCTAACTGAAGAGAACGCAATTGGCTCCAATGAACCTGGAAGCTTGTAACGCCAACCGTATATAATTCAGATCGCAACCTGGAGGAAGTTAAGCGTCTCCAAAACGTACCATTGTTAAACGATTTTTTTTCTGGGGGATATACACTGTCGATTTTAAATGTTTAAAATAGATCTCAGACATTTTCGCACTTATGTACTACACTGGTAGGGACAATAAAAGTTTAGGATTGATTTACCTCTACGAAAATAGGACTTTTTGCGTCGAAGGAGTTACCTGATTATTGCTTCAAAGCGAGAAAGAGCTTTCGAGATTCTCTCCAGTATACTGCCCAGACAGTTGTGTGTAAAAGGGAACTCGTTTAATCGTTTAAAGCTACCGTTTCCCACAAAATCACTACAGTAAAAGTATATAGAGTATTGCATATGAACAAGACAAGTTTCCTGTTCCATTTTAGGAAAACTTCAATTTTTCTTACTAATAAAACACCATGTTCCGTAATCCGCAATGGAAATATTACTTCTCGTTGGGTTGAACTCGCTATATCCTTTTTCCCAATGAACAGCGATTGGTGACCGAGAAAGAAATTTTCCAGATGGGTCGTTTACGATCGAGAGTATTCTCGCCGAAACAAGCGAGAATGGCATTGGCAATAAAGATTTAAGGAAAATATTATTTCTTCTTGGTCGTAACGTTGGTGGTCAACCTTAAAACCATTTCGAGACATCAGTAATTTATTGGCCACCGGAAGTGTATTGTATTATAGTTTTTTCCTATTGCGTGGCTCTAATTAAGTTTAGGTTTTCAATCGTGACTATATTTCAAGTTTCATTTCTATTTATCAGTGTCATTAGACGGGTGACGTGAAATGGACGTAAGCATTTCAAAACAAGTTGACGGTTATCACATTACTGTCAAGCGATAATCTACTTCTCGATTTTTCCCCTTGGGCTTTCAAACATCAATTCAACCCTTCTCCATCTCCACCTCAGCCATTCTTCGCGTCGATTCCTCTTAAATTCTTTTTCCGCCCAATGGATCTCGTCTCTCGACTTACACTCAAATACCGATCGATAAAGCGGAGCGAGTTTTTTTTTTTTCTTCTTTTCATCAATAGCTAAGATCTCGCTTTTCGATGAGTATGACTTTCCGGTGACACTCGCTGCGTTCGGCAGTCGTCAAACAATTGACCGAAACGAATAAATTGTCCGGTATAGTTGGAAAGAGTGCGGTTTCAATTTCGTGACTTGTGTGTTGAGTTTTAACAAAATGAGGGATTGAACAATTTGTGTAATAAATAGATTAGATTTGGTGAAATTACTAGATCCCGATGGCAGGATTACATTCATACATGTTTTTGGTTCCCTCCTGTGAAAATAATCCTGTGTGTTTACCTGATGTTAATGATCAATGCTTGTAGCGCTTGGAAGAAACCCAGAGACCAACTGCACCCCAACGCACCAGTAGTATTCTTTTCGTTCCCACTGTTGCTCGCCCTTGCCAAAATATCCGAGGCGCCAATAAATCATAGTTGTGCGCTCTCAGCGTACCCCAGACGATGAGAGGAGCGAAGCACCCCGTGAAATATCTCTCGAAAAATGCCTAGCTAGGCTCATTACTTTTATGCGTGGATGGATGAGGCGAGATAGAGCCAATGGGGCCTGCAGGTTTCAACCAAAAGGGGATAGAATGTAAAGTATGAAATGGAAACTAGGTTATTCTTCAAGTTGGCTCTAGTAGCGAGCTCTACTCGAATTCCTAGAACCCAGTGGTTTTGGACATTATCTTAGAGTTCAAGAACATTGGCATGATCTTTGTACATTCATGCCATGTGCCGTTAGTGTAACGAACAATGCTGAAAACTTCGCCAACTGTAACTACATGAACCATCGTTAATCTGCAATAATGTGCCATTTTGTTACGATACCTATTTGTAGGAAATGCAAAGGTGGCGGTTAACGTGATGGATGAAGTTGACCCGGCCGCTGAG
This sequence comes from Tupiocoris notatus, assembly GCA_037159825.1. Taxonomy (NCBI): domain Eukaryota; kingdom Metazoa; phylum Arthropoda; class Insecta; order Hemiptera; family Miridae; genus Tupiocoris; species Tupiocoris notatus. The sequence continues at coordinate 306,179 of JASJUZ010000128.1, read as the reverse complement.
GAGAACAAATCTTTCGAAGAGGAAGGCGTTGAAGGCATTTTATTCCATTAAAATTCTGTATTATTAGTCGTGTTTTGTTTTTTCAACTTTTTGTATTCTAAATAAGCTAATTTTATCGAAAGATTCAAATTTAAATGATTGTTTTTGTTTCATATCACTTTTGAGGATTGAAACGGAGATTGAAGGAGTGGACAACGCTGTTAGCATTAACTACTTCTCCAACATCTATAAATATATCAACCAATATTATTCGCACTTACTTTTGGAATAGGCAACATACTATCTAAAATCGCCTAGTTTTTGAACTGGGGTGGTATTAGGAGTATAGTAGAAGTCATCGGCGAACCTACATCAAACAATTATGAGTGCGTTCATTGATAAATTACAGCAACTCCGCGAATATCGACGTAGAACATCTCCTTATATTAGATCGTAATGTTGGGCATTCACTGGTTCATTGATTAATCATAAAACAAATTAGTTACCTAACTTAACGCAGCAGTTATATTGACCAATGAACATTACCATGATACGCTCGTAGGCTAAATGTTGGTATGCAAATCTCTGCAATCATCGCCTTGAGGGATTTGTTTTTTGCTGGGATACAAAATGTATTTAGACGTAAATCGTCATCTATATATTTTCATTTTAACGTTTAATCATAGCTATTCATCTAATAAATAAAATAACAAAAAAAAAAAACAATAAAATTCAAATAACAAAAAATACTGGCACCTTTTAAACTAAGTAACTATACCTATTTCTAGCATGGAGTTTTTCGATTTAAGTCCTGATTGATCGATATGGTCACGATTGAATTCTGCGGATTTCAATGCTGGCCCGCAGTTTCGCGTCGCCTAAGCGCTTTTGTTTTTTTTTCGCTCAAGGCAACAAATCCCCAACTCACCTCGTGAGATCGAGGTGAAAATTAAACTCTACCTACCAGCGCTGAGATTGTTTTGACTCGGAGGCGTATATATACACAATCTAAGCCTAAGGAAAAGTGCAAGCGAGAGAGACCGATGAGGTTTAACAGGAGCGCAAGAGAGAAAAAAAGCGAAAAATGTTGTTTTATTTTCTGTTTGCTCCTTTTTTCAAGCTTCAGGGCCGTTACGCATTACAGTGTAATAGAAAGAGCGATTTACTTTCCTTATAATAGCGTCCCGAGTAACATAATGCCGAGTTGGTAGTTCGTGACTATATGCCGTGTAAAAACAATGGAAGCTTTCACGCTTATCTCCGCTAATCTCTTTTACAGCTTGGAAAGTAATGTAGGTACCTTGGAGCCTCAGCGTCTTAAAAAGTTTGCAACGGCTGAACGACCGTCAACCCCATTAAGGTTTTCCCGCTGTGTTTCCATGTCAACATAACACAATTCCGAAAGGAAGGAAGCTGCACGAGGAAACGGAAAGACTTTTATTGAAGAACTCCTTCAAGTTACCGGTTCCGACGGCAACGGAGGGACTTCAAGCCGGTGGCCCAGGTGCTTCTTTTCTCTATTTTGTTTCGTGTTGACCAAGTTAGCTAAGCGTATCCTCGCAAATCATCATCGCATATTCGCTTCGATTCGCCGAAGCGTAAGCAATAAGTCAACAATTTTCTTCCGAATAGATATTTCTCGCAATCGGCTATAGTTACTTGATACCTTTCAAACGAATTATCGGTCCAATGAATACCTTACACGTATAAGAGCCAACTCAAGAAAACAAGTTTATTTCAGGGTATCTAAAAGAAGTAGTTCAGCATTGTTGTTGTTCATTGTTCTGCGTTTATGTACTGGAAAGTACTGTGTTTCTCTGAGAAGAACTATTGCCAATACAGTGGGTTGCATAGATCACACAGTACTTCCACGTTTGAGTCGGTTGCAGTTATAACCAGTTATAAAATCAAGAAATTCACACAAACGCCGCGTTAGTACACGTCAATTATTGTTGAAAAACTAGCCAGGAGATCCGAAAAAAAATCCAAGCAGGCTAAGTAAGTTATGTTAAATTTCCTTCATTAAATCGCCGTAACAAACATTTCCTAGACAAACACAGCAACGTTCAAATATATCTATAAACCAGACGTTGCTAGTATAGCATTATACTACCTTGGTATAGGCGAAAAGCTTAGAGTTATTATTATTTTAATTTTCCCAGGCCGCAAAAATCCATCTATGCCGTTAAATGATTGTAATGTTGGGCAGTAGAGGCCTAATTTTTATCGTTTGGTATAATATACAAAGTACTTCCGCATTGTTCGCGTTTTTTTTTTTTTTTTTTTTTTTTGTAATTTTTCTTACTGGGTTTGTTCTACAATTTGATTTAGAGACTGAAAAAATGGTTCAATTTTCCCAGGATTTGTCTCAAAATCATCGGATATTTTACCGATAAAGCCCAACAGTTTCGGTTTTGATTTACTTACCAATTAGCAATAAAAGAGTTGATTTAATTACAATAACTATCGTATGAGGGTACATTAACGGGAAAACTTCCAGCACTACCATTATGAATCAACGTTGAGAACAGGATAGAAAACTCTGGCCAGCTTTACTGAACTCATGACACCGACGAACGAGAAGGTGTCAGCAATTCAGGATTAAACAACCCATGGGTTCGCTAGCCGTAGGTGGTCTGTGGTAGGGTTATCCAAGGAAAGACTGTAGAGATGCTTCATTCTGTTACGCTTCAACTCAGAGTAAGAACTAGTTTGCTTGCCCTATTCCGCTGCTTGCCGCCTCCAAGCCGAGCAGCCAACGGGTTAACGGATTCAAACTTGATTACCTTCAGCTAAAGCCTTTTGATCCTATGCCCCCAGCGCTTTTCATTCCAGCATACTAGGCCACTGCCTGAGTTTTTCAGCTTTCCTGCCTTCGTTTCATCATCCTCATCGTCTGGTAGAACGGTGAATGAAGGGTTCGTCCATCCGAAACGGAGCGAAAGACAAACTAACTCAACTTCTTCCTGCAATCCGAGGAACACCAGAGCTATTCACAATATCAGTGCAACCTCGCCTGAGACCACAGTCACATGAAATTTTCATTCGAGAGCTGAATTTCAAATTATGGTCACCGGTCTAATCAGCTACTTCATAAAGATCTGTGTTGGTTATCGACCCATTTTTGACACGTAACTAAGCTGAGTAACTTTATTTTCTTCGTGTTCGACGCGATTTCCTCCTACAGACTGAAAAAATGGCCCAATTCATCTCTAGTACGGAAACCTAAAACCGTTTTATGCCAAAAAAAGTGGAAGTCTTAACCAAGTTAGCAGGTATGTAATGCGCAACACGAATTTCTCAGCTCTTTTCCATGAAACACGCTTAGTTGTTGTGTTACCTCATTGCCGAAAATCGTGACCGAATCTGTTAAGTTATATAAGTATCTACTCCACATAAAATACGAATACTGACTCTATTCTTCATAATCCAATAATTGATATTAAATTACATTGATTAGGGATCTGAAAGAAACGAAAACTCAAATATTTCATGATGCGCTGATAAACTCCATTGTGTACTTGATATTATCGGAAATCCACCATCGCTTATTAATGATAAATTTTTTGGAAACCAGCATAAGATAATTATGCGCGGCGGCCTTATTAGTTACAGTGGTCCTAAGCGTTAACCGCTTAATAGCTACCTTCTGGAAGCCAGGTATTGAATCGTCCTAAAGACCATGGGCATTTTGTGATGAAAATGTTGACATGCTTCCTTTCAACTAACAGGAAGCATGTCAACATTCCCTTTCAATTTCCTAAGAAAAGTACCTTCGGCATGTAAGGAATTTATATGATGAAAAAATCTTGGTGATAAGCTTACTTACTTCTTTAAAAAAATGTATTTATAATTGCTGCATTTCCGAAGATTCAGTTGGTGGTGTTGCCGTAAGCCACACGTAAACCGGAGCATTCTCAACCTGAGCTCATCGGATACCGTTTTCTCTGAAACGTCAGCGAACTCAGGCCTCGAATCTGACCAACGTCGGCTTTACAACCGTAGCCTGGGAACCAACATCTCCAGCTTCAGGTTCAGCCCCAGTGGCCGTGCAACCGTGCTCGTTCTTCTTCTTTGGCATCCATTTTATAGACGAACTTGGCGGAGAGTTCGGCAAAGGCCCATCTCAAAGTTGTTCTATACCGTCGTACCCAAACCACCCTAACCCCTTTGTGTTCCATAGTTTTCTCTCCTTTTAAAGCCTCATCTAAACCACATCTAAAGAGCTAATCAGCCCAATGAGACTAGAGGAAAAGGAAGTATCAGCCCTCTCCTCTGGCTCATCCTTCTCTTACCTCACCCCATGCGGCTCAAACTTGTTCAATCAGGAAGAAAACGTGGATATCGCCTTCCAAACGTATCAACAAGTTCTCCCTCTTCCCTCACGGATTTATACGAGAGGAATATTCACCTAACGAGGCCCCATCCAGTGAATAACTTGCTCGTTGCTTTGCTCATTTCCCTAATTTAACCATCCATAAAACTGCTCTAAAAGAGCTCCTAATATCTCCTGGAAGAGCGTTAATCGTGTGGTAGTGAGACGAACACTTCCGTTAGTTTTTTGGGCAAATGCTGTAATACGAAGACTTTAACTTCCATTGGAATATACTTCCAAGAGATGCAGGCTATATCGGTATTGGGATATAAATAAAGAAATCCGACTACCAAAAAAACATTTGCCCCCCGTGCACCTCCGTCAACTGCATAGGTGTCACATGTGTGAACTATAATAGGAGGTACACATTTACGTGTATAAAAGTTTCATCTAAAAAAATCTTCAATTTTAATTCTGGTGTTGAAGCGTGAGGAGCGGTCAATGGAGGATAATAGTTCTTATTTTTCAACTGTTTCGTAACACATATTGTTTGGTTATAGTATCTATAGATCGTTGTACTCCGAATTGAATGATAACGCGACCATAGCAATGAGCGATTTCGGTATGCGTTAATAATCGCTCACGATTCATAATTAAGAATTGCGCCGGTGATTGATGTCTACTCCAGTCGTCTTGATTAAAAATGCAGATGAAGGCGATTCTTCGGTAAGCGTTCGTTCTTCTCAAAGTAATAGCTAGAGGGTTGAAAAAAAAAAAAAAACTCATGGTGGGTATTTCATCTTCATTAGAATGCGGCAAGAGCTCATCCGCAACCCCTGTTGCGACAGGTCCTGTGGGATAGTCACAGCTGTGCCTTGCAGTTTCGAATTGCCATTTTCTCTTTATAATGATTTCATCAAGCAAATCGATATTATAGTTGAGCAATATGTTGAATATGTCATCTCCGCCTGTCATTATTCATAGCCAGTTTTTGACGATTTGTTAGAAATTTTCAAGTTAATTCAAGTAAAAATTCAGAAATCATTATTATTAAATGTGTGAAGGGGAGAAAAATCAGGCGACTCATTCTCCGATTCTTTATTCGCTGGCCGATCACTTCGGAGCATGAGCACGAATCGGAGAATGAATCGCCTGCTTTTTTCCACCTTACACCTCCTGGACATCAAAAAATGCGACGACAAGGAAAAGAATGATTATTAAAGTTCGAAAAACACTCTTTTCTTGAACGATTTTTTTCAATCCGCTTTTTATTAGAGTTCCGATTGTATAGATCGTAGCACGTCGAGGGTGAGAGTAAACCTCTCAATCCATCTACAGTTTATCTGCTTTCTCAATCATTCACTGTTCATGAAACCCGTTAATTAAAAATTTGCAGATGAATTACACTAATTTTTTTTTACAACCCCGTTTCGTTTTCTCAGGCCAGTTCCTTAATCAATTGTACTCCTCTTCTTATCCTGGTTGCTAGTTCAAATAAAGATAGAAATAGACGGTTCAATGGCGACGAAGGGCTGGTTCCCTTCATTGATCCATGATACAAAGCGTATTTGTGCAGTTTAAAAAGCGAATATTATTTTATTAACGGTGTTGGTTTGGCCTCTTTTCAGGCGCATGTTTGTATGTTAGTGCCATCTATTTGAACCACGTTGGCCCGACAAAATTATTCCTAGGATGGTATTGGACTTTTTAGTGAATTACCTAATAGGACTGACAGACTGACTTTTTATTGAACAGATAAAATTAGGACCTAGAGGTCCTCTCTTAGATTCCACCTGTAACATTAAATTTTCGTGGTCGAGCCGTAGAGTTCAAACTTCAAGAACAACAACAAAAAAAAAAAAAAAAAAAGTATCATGCAATAGGTAGGTACAGGATTCGTCCGCGTCAATTTGTGTGTCTGCAGTAAAAAAGCTACCGAACTAGTCCTATCGCCGACAAAAAATTATCAAATTCAATGACTTTTTCAGGGGTACTTTTGGGATACAAGCGTTCAAAGTTTTCTGTAGTTGTCTGTGCTTTCTGAGATTTTTTTCGCAGGCCCATAACATTTAAATGATCTAGTCCATGAAATTATCGCTACGGCGAGATGACCCATAATTTTCATCATTCGTCACACACACCCTACTTCCGAGTTATGAGCAGTTTTCGTTCGTTTTTTCTATTTTGGGGAGTCACCTGGCTCAAAAAATGGTCAAACTTTGTACCATATTGGTTCAAATATCATAACGAAGAGCTCCAAGTTCTGATCTTGGTTGAATTATAAGTGCTCGAGCAGTTTTAAAGGGGCATCGTCAGAGCGATGTTGAGATATTAGATCTGTGGCTTTCAGATCTAATCGCCTGGATTAAATAAAGCAGCAACCATATAAACATGAATTGCAATATTGTTATTTATACAGAAAACGCGCGTACTGGTTAATCTATTTTTTTACTGGAAAGTTCAATAGTAGACACAAGATAGTGAGGTATCAGCAGCCAAATATGAGGGAAGCTGTAAACATTGCTGATTCGGCGGTTCAATCGACGATCCGATTCTGAAATGCATTCCATTTTCACACGATAGGAGCGTACAGGAAAAGAAGAATGAAAAATAGCAGTTGAAACTCCGCAATTGTCCATTAGCGCGAGCAGTTGTGACAATAGACGTTGTCCAAATGGGGAAAACGACATCTCCCTCTTTCCAAAAGATAAAAATAGGGTAGAAAAAGGGAATAGACGAGTCTGAAGGTAGCTTCTCTTTTTGTTCTCACAACCGAGTGCTCTTCTTCAATCTCCAAATGGTAGTAATTGAGTCAGTCTCGCTCCCCCCCCCACAACACTTGGGATGGTGTTGTGGCCATCATCCGCAAACTCATTGTTTTCCTTCTGCCACTGCGTGTACTGCTGTGTACTCTCTTCCGAGATTGCAAAACAATGAACCACCTGCTTTTCACTATTGCTTGTATAAAAGTAACGTGCAAAAAAAACGGCTGGGTTTGGCTAGGTTCGAACGAACCAAGACTATGATGTGGGCGAGGAGAAACGCGAAGTCTCTGCCAGGGGAGGATGACGAGGAGATAAGAAGGAGGTGCAGGTTTTCTGTATCCATTTTCCTTGACTTCATTTACTAATGGTAAGGAATCGTAGGGCCATCCCGTTTTGCAGGGCTCCTCCCTACTCAAACTTGAGGCACCTAATCCACCTGACGTTCAATTAGATAATTACAGTTTGCTCAGCTTTTAACCAAACTAGTTTCTTGATCTTTGCCGCCGATTTCAGCGAAGGCCAATTTATCAAATTAGTTGAGTTACAATCATCGTAATGCCGTCACGACCTTCAAAGCCTCTACTCGTATGACTCCGGTAAACATAGTACAAAGGGAATGATGCTCAAAGGGAGCCCTCTTTTCCAATGACCACTTCCTACTCTCTTTGCACTAAAATAGCTGGCTTCCTTCAACAGTTTTAGCCTGTTCCGTCGTTCGGCTGGCCCAATATCCCAAAAAGGAGCGACGGATATGTCAGGCAGGCTAAGAAGACCCTCGAAGGTTCGGGGGAGAAGATAAAGTCTATCACGCCTTACTCACATGATCGCACCCCTTCGAGCATTAACATGCGAACGATAGTGGCGAGGGGCGGGTATTTTCTTGGGCGTTGAAAAAAGAGATATCGTTACCTCGCAGAGGTTGGACTGAATCACCGTAGTACGAGTACGTATGGCAGCCTCCGTAAGCAGGCAGCGTTAGGCTGAGCCCATAGTATTCTGTGTAGCAGTGAGGCCGCATCGGATTGTGGTGGGGGCTAATGCTAGTAGAGGAGGCGATGGCTGACCTACTCGAACCAGCGGACGTCCGTCCCTTTGCTCTCTTTTTTCCATTTTTACTGCTTGAGCCGCGGGTTGGCGGAACACGGTTTTTGCATTTTACTACCGTCCCAGCTGTTTTATTGATACTATTTGACAAGAACCTTTCCCCGGCTATCGGGTGCCGAGTCAGTTTGACAAAGTACCTACGTCCCCATTCAGCTTTCGGATTGAGTGTGTTCGCTTCCAGATTCGATCCAAGATTTACCAAAAGGAGGTTTATTTCTCAACGTGATAAACGAGAACAGCCAATGGAAGACTAACATTACAGAAAACGCTTGACCGAGTCAACTAATACAATACTAAATATATACATCCAACATTCTCGCGTACACATCCACATCGCAATGTTTGGAAACATTCTGTACCACTGAAACATAGACATTCCTCAAATACAGCGTAGAATATACTAATTCAGCGAAAAATGATGGCTAGCGAGAATCTTTAAAAAATATTCGTGATATCGAAGAATTCGATACCAAATTTTGGCTGGCGACCATTATAATTTGTTCCAGCCAAAAGATGGAGCCGAAACTCGGATGCCGAAACTTTTTCCCGAAATTCTCTCTTGGGAGCCGTTATCGACTATCCAACATCCTTTGGCGGTTCCTCAAATAAATTGTTCACTGATAAAAAGCGCACGGTCTCGTATTTTACAGAGAGCTAGAGATATTTTTATGTGAGCCACATCAGGCAAAACTTTACCGTAGTTCAGACATCCAATCGCACAAAAACGAGAAATTCTCCAGTTAATTTTGTCTTTCTGATTAAAATGAAACTGTGGATAGATCATTCAATCTGCTTGAATGGATATCCGTCATTAGAAGGGAACGTTCTTCGACGATTGGGGGAATTGAAAAGGGCGACAGGAAGCTGAGAAGCGAAGTTATTAAAAGAAGAAGAAAAGTTGCCAAGTTGCCCAGGGAATTTAGTTTTTCTCCGTCGATGGAGACCAGAAACTGTCACTGCTTGTTCAATCTGGGTTTTTTTCTAAAAGCAAAATTTCATTAGGATGACTTGGTCCTAGGCTCAGCTTGCGTTTAATGATTAGTTTGTTCCCATAGATTAATATCTTAAAGCTATGTATTATGAATATTTAGTATGTGCAGGTAAATTCATTGTAGTATTTTGGAAATAAAACAAAAATTCCATGAGGGCTGGTTAGGAAAAACCAGGCGACTCATTTCCGATTCTTTATTTGATGGCCGAGCACTTTCGCCCGTTCGGGCATCCTTAAGGCGACGTGGAGCCATTGGGTCCAGCAAATAAGGTATCGGAGAATGAGACGCTTGATTTTTCTCCCCCTCACAACCCCTGGACAATTTTATTTATAATTGTTTTTAATGCCTATGCTTGTTATGAATTTAAAGGAGAAGAGGGTTTAAATAGTAAGAAATGTTGAGCCGATGGCGTGCTGCTCCAGTCGGGAAGATATTGAGGTAAAATCGATTGAAGCTGTGAGAAGTTGACTTGCCTCAAAAGTTCCTTGCTGAGGATTAGGGAGAGTTTCGAAGAAAACAACAGAAGATTCCTCAATTATTTGTTGGTGTTTCGGATTCATGTTTTAATCTTCAGGTCGGCGTCGAAGAATATCCCCAAGTAATTGGCACAAGTCCTTGCGGTGCTATTAACAATGAACAACCCATGCAAACTGTATAATCGCAGTTTGTAGTGTTGATCGTTAGCCTGGTCTGCATTGACACGTTTCGGGGCTCCGTTGAGAGTCAACTTGTCCCATACTACTTATTGATTAATGATGCAGAGACCAGCCTTCTCCATAGTCAGCTCCCGTGTGTTCGCGGTGCATTAAAAAACTTTGTCGTCCATGAACCTCCGCGGAGCAAAGGAGGAACGTTTGTTAAGGGCACGGAATTACACTTAGTCGAGCTCGTTTTTAAATTCAAATCTTCAAGAAATAGTAGAGAGAACTTTTTGAAATATTTTTAATGTAGGTGGAAAAATCAATCAGGAAGCGGTCACATCAATATAAGGATTGAAATATATTGACCACTTCGCACACATTGTTTTTATTTTTAGTGCTGCCATCCTCTGATGATGAAAATAGGACTTTCATTCATATTTCAAGAGGCCATCAATGCCAGTAGTACGGCAGACTCCGATAATTTCAAACCTGTTCTTTGTGCAGATATAGTGTCATAAAATGGATGATTCAACTTTGGTAAATTTAGCTAATACTGCTCACGAAGCAATTATTAATATCCAGCTACTTTACCACTCACAAAGAAAAAATAAACAAAAAGCATTTACATGATTCTATTGACTAACTAGAATTACTTAAGCTATACTCAACATAATAAATTGAACGTTAAACGCGCCGACCATTTCTTTATGATGATGGCTGGGAGCCAACGAGTAGCAGGAAAACTTCAAAAGTTTCCAGCTTTATCAAGTCGTTTGTAGGCATCTAATATTGGACGGAAAAAAGTTTGAAAGGAGAAATGGTGTCGAAGGAACTTCAAAGTGGCCGCGGTGGCCGCTAACTCGGCCCTGGGGTCCCATCCTCACTCGACGTCCAGTCCCAAGGATAGAGCGGAGAATAAATTTCTTTCACTGCCAGTTCTCAACGAAACCATTCCACTTTACATCCATACTTTATGGCAACAAACCTCATGTTATTTATTTATTTATTATTTTTTTTATTCTTATTTATCGCGGATCTTCGGGCTGAGCATTAATCGATGCGCGGATAGTTATTTTGTTCTAAATTAGTTCGATTCCCATTGGAGCTTTTCAAACCATCTCAGGTAATAGTGAGTCATTTTTCTGAGAAAACAAAAGATTAATTATCCTGCAAAATTCAGCTGCTATAATCAGATGTAACAACAGTTGTAACATAGTTATGTTAACCGGATAGCATGTTTTTTAAGCGTCGATTTTTCAGTAAATATCAATTGATGATGCGGACCATTTATAAAGCCTTCAAGTTAGCTTTTTTACTTTTTTTCACCATTCATTGTCATTAGTTTTTAAATTATTTTTTAATTAATTAATTAATTATATTATTATTTATTTAATTATTTTTTAATGATTTATTTTTTAAATTTTTTAATTATTAGAAATTTTTGCCCAGTAATTTTTGGACAGAAAACATCTTTTCGATATTTTATTCAGAGGTACTAGAATGAACAAAGTTTCGTAAGTATGTGAAAAGTATTCAGCCCTCAGAAACCGCATTTGAAGCAACGTTCAAGCACGTTCACTACTTTTTGACGAAGGATCGCGTATGATTGCAACCACCACGCCACGATGACTCTCATTGTTAGCTATTCTACTAACACCCATTTGCCAAATGCGTGAATAATACCATGATGCAACGCTAGCAGTTACAGTATTCGATTTTAAGAAATGGGGGTTTTCCTGCAGTTCCATGTGATCTGATTTTGACGGTTTCGGAGGTCGCTGAATACGGATAAAACGAGTAAACCTATTAGCGGCTGAGATTGATGAAGTGTTTCAATATATTACTGTAAAACGCCACTCATCGGGTCCTGAAAAGCCCATTCACCCAAGAGATTTTCCTTCCTTTCACACCGTACACCTGTATTCGTGCTCTATAACATAGTTTAAGAACTTTGAAAACACCCAAGAGATTCTCTTGATCCAACTTTATTCACTGAAGCGCCTATAAATCTTCTCGGAGCCCGTGGAAGGGTTGAAATGTTCCTGAAAGTGGAGCAGCTCTTGTACTCAACAGAACAGAATGGGTTACTATGAGAAGATGAAGATAGTCGAGGTGGATAGGGTACTGCTGGAGATACCTAAGGGTTTTCATCAGCTCAACGGCACCTCCAAGTCGCCCCTTATTAAAATTGACTTCTTAACTTTTATAATTACATAAGGTTTCCTGAGTTCATAAGAAATTGTGTTAACCGAACTCTTACCAAGCAACTCCTTTCCTCGATCTCACTCCTTTACCTTTCATCCCTTTAAACTATTCTCTCGGTAAAACACTGTTTGACCCATTTTAATAGCGTTAGTTCATGATAATCTTGCTGCGACACTTCAGCGAGGGTAGGTAATTCGAAAAATAAATAATTTGTTGCGGCCAAAAATAAATAGCAAGCGAACATAATTATTCCAAAAGTTTAACCTTTGTCTTTATCATGGCCCTCCCTACAGATTCTTGGATAATGCGATGAAAATCAACCACGACAGGATATCTCTTCGCAGTTTATTCTCATCCAACGCCAAGAGTCGTGTCTTCTTCTTGCTTAACCGTTGTCTCTTGTTCCCACAACCTTCGCTTCTCTTTCCTCCTTACTATTACTATCGTTCACACTTTCCGTCCTCTCTCAATCACTTTCCTTGTCTTGCTTAATAGCTGCCCTCCCTTGTTTTTTAAACTTTACATTCTGGGGCCAGGTTAAAGGAGTGCTGGGATTGAAAGTGTTTCAATTTTGCCCTGCCGTGAGCGATCTGTCACAAGATCCTGACTTTCAAGTTGAAGCCTCGTCTCTTGTTTTGAACAAAACTTCTTTGACGCCAACAACTTCCCTTTGGATTTTATCTCATTTACCTAAAGGCTTTGAAGAAGATTCTTTTTCGTAATGAATGACTAAGTAGGGAAGAAGTATTTTTTCTAAATACAGCTTCAACTGTAGTTAATTTTCAGATTAGTCACTCGCAAGTCGAAATGTGTCCCGTAGCCAGACGCATGAACACTTTCGAAGATGAATTTTTTCTATTGTGTTGAATTCATAGAAGAGTTGGAAACTCCACTTAACAGTCACAGTCCCTTTATTACGAGTACTTCACCGTTCTAGTACGACGCTCTTAATGGTTTCCCGGAAAATATGAGGTGACTTAATAAAAAAACGAAGTAAAAGATACGACTGAATATGACTGAAACACGGGCTGACTACTGGGGAACAAGGATTCAGCACTGCTATACTAGCAGACTTTTCAAAACTGTAGGTTATTGAATAACATGAAAGTATAGCGAAGATTGAAGTAAGACAAGCGATTTGTAGTAATTATGAATCGATTTCCTTTTTAACCGACTTCAAATAGAGGAGGTTACTGTGGTTGACTTGCGGAGTTTTTTTTTTTTTTTTTTTCTTTTAAAGTTTGGAACAAATCGATATTTTCATTCTTACAATGTTATAACCCATGGCTTCTTCAATGAAATTTCAAATATGAAATAAATATAAGATGTTGTAATGAATTACACAGCAGTTGTATGAGGCGAATAATGAAACGCCTGACGGAATAAACGAATGTTTTCCCTCAAGACGTGAACACGATGAGCACTTCAGTCAGCTTCGAAACAAGAACGCAATGCGGTCAATACTGTAGCAGTTTTTTGGTAACCCGCGTTAACCGCAATAACAGACATCGTGGCAATTATTCAAAGTATATTTTATGGAGATTAAACGGTAAAAACGTTAGCCCCGTTTCGCTGCCGAAACCTGCGGGGAAATATTTGATTATCATAAGTCGTCAAAAAATTCCATAACACAGCTCGTACTGTAGTTTTAACTAGTAGCTAAGTCATCGTATTTTGGAGTTGAAAACCGTTGCTGGAAAAATTGTCTTCCGAAAGAGCTAAGTGATATGGTTTCCCACACTGTCTGGAAATTTATCGCGGGGGTGGGGCTTAACCTCGAGACTGTGCCACCTTTGCACACCAGCTCATCGGTTAGGTGATGTGGGGTAGCCACTGCCTAGCCTTGATCTGGCTTTTTTTTAAATGATATCAGGATATCTTATTGCGATATTAATACCTATCCATTAGAATTCAATTATTCTTTTACTTATAATTTTTTCTTCACTTTTATTTTTACCCAAAGACAATCTGAATCAGTTCATCAGAACCATTTCTCCAGTTGTTTTATGACAGCCTCCATCTATTAGGTAGTCAATCTCAAGGTGATGAAAAATGTCAGTACCCACGAATTTCCATGTCGAGGTTTTTGATGATCTGTAGAGGTTTATCTCTCTTGAATTAGTTACTGACCTTGCAGTTGGTGATGAAATCTTCTAAATCCTTATCCATCTTTGGTCAAAATACATAGTCAGGAATTGAGTTCAATTGAGCTTTGAAAACCTCATGAGTTCTATGAACGTATCTCAAATTTTCCTAGCGCACGGTTTTTGTTATGATTTAGACAGGCACAACAGGCCCCAGCGTTGACTATGACGTCCTTGCCATCCAGCTTTGCGCCAGGGAGATGGGGAGGAAACGTCTCAAAGGCGCCTGAATCTATTCTCAGACAGCCAAGCTGCACGAAAAGCGATATCATCATTCACTTTTTGATCAAGGCAGACCTGGGAATCTTTAGCACTATAATATTGTTCCGCAAGAAAATCACGATAATGCGGATGCAAAACGTGACTAAAATCCTCCCCATCGTCCAAAAGCCAATTGTGGGCTGCCGAAAAGTTTCCCAGTCCAAAAGATTGCCGAATGGGAAGCACAGAAGAAGACTGGCTAATGGAATCGCCTTCAGGGGCTCTAGCGGTCGGAGAGGCTGATCACACCCTCGAGCCAATGGGCAAAGGCGCTACTGGCGTTGGGCAGAAAGGATCTTCGAATCCTGACACAATTTCTTTCAGGACACGGCCCTCTGAGATGCCATCTCAATAACGGGCAAGTGAGAGGATTGCGGATGCTACTCTGCCGGGATGAGATTGAGACGGCGGAACAAATCCTCAGTCACTGCTCAGTGGTTGCAGACGAGAGAAACTGAATTTAGTATCACGGACGGACTAATAATAATTTAACCTATTTCAATTGGAAAATGTTTAAATTTTTAGGTGGGTCTATGAGTAGTTTCGATAAACAATGGCAGAAGTCGTGTTAATGGTAAAGTGCGATACTTTCAAATGATGTACTTCAAAGTTCCGTCCTTGTTCTGCTTCCACCTTTATTCTATATAATTCATAATGTAATATCTGTTATATTTTGCTATGCTGTACAGAAAACCATACTGAAGAGTGCTCGCCAGGTGAACGAAACGCGTACACCGCCCCAGTCGTAATAGCATACGTGCAAGAAGAATCACATCGTTTATGTGACCGTTCGATATTATATTTTATAGTATACCATCATTTACCCTATAATTCTATACTTACTATGTCTAATAAAAATAAAATGTTTTTAATTGGTTAAGGGTATCTGTTACCTGACGTTGTTAAGAGTCTCGAAAGGCTGCAAGGGTCATCTGAAGGGTGATAACGAATGGGACCCCCATCAAGTTGCATTCGTAGATTGTAGGACCACGAGTGTGAATATTAAATCCAAAACAAGACTCAATTCGTCCCTCGAACAAGCTCATTTGACTGTTATTCAGTCGGAATAATGGAGTTGGTGGGAGCGACAATGGTTAAACTCGCAAAAGGGTGCGACGACAGAACCAGCTAACCGCGTTTACAAGTGATTTCAGCCTGTTATTGCCGATTAGCACGGCTGAAGTGCACAATGTCGTCTGGTTTCTGGTCAAGAGCGTTTGGTGGAAGGAATGGTGGTATGTTTCTCGCTCGAAAAACCGTGATATGGAACAGATAAAGTGGTTTTCCGCTTCCGCCGTGCTTGCAGTTTTCAACAAAACTGGCGGAAGGACATGGCGGAAGCGCAGTTGTCATCGCACGCAGCTCCCGGTTAATAACGCCAATAAACGAGCCATTTCTGTTGAGAAGTTTCGACTCAATTGTAGACTTAAATGGGAAATGATGGTTGTAGCAATCGCAACATACTCGAAGAAAACCAGCAATCTGCGACCACAAAGGTTTTTTATAATAATTTGTTTTTGTGAAAATTAATGAAGTCTTGGATGCCTACTACGGTTTTATTTGGTATAATGAACTAAACAAATTTGACTGACTCAGAATGGTACTGGTATTAGACGATGGTCTCCTTTTCGATTAGACGCCAATCTTCATCTTTTCGAGTAAAATTCAAAATTACCAGAAAAAAGTATGGCGTTTTGGCGCATTCAACTTATATTCCTTTTTAAAAGTGGTAACCTCTATTATTTAATCCTGCAGAATCCGATTGAATTGATCCTTTATCAAGGCAAAAACCTTCACCGAAAACCGCTACGGACATTTTCTAATGATTTCCGACAAATACCAAATCGATACCAACAACACAAATACACCCACGCCAAGAGCAAACTTTCAATTTGGAAACGATCTCTTACTGCAGACATGAAGGCACCTACGATTGATTATAACGCAAGCGAATTTCACTTGATTTAAAAATCGTACAATAGTATGATTTTTGTTCTTTGAATACTCAAAATTTATTCGAGTACTATTCATTCCTTTTCAATAGGGAATTGGGGAGAAGACTAGATCTGGTATATACGAAATCAAGGGCAAAAAGCTCTTACGCTCTCCATCTAGATGCTGAGCACTTCCTGGCCGTCGTCGATGCCCCCCTCATCAAACCTTCACCGACATTCACCTGCCCTGCCAGCTCAGTCATCTTCCCGTTCTTTCCTTCTTCGTTGCCCATTGATTGCCCAGACGTCCCTGCTGATTGATTCCCTACGAACAAGACCTTCCGCCCTTGCCGAGACTTTTTTATCAAGCTGGAAGGAAAAGGAAGAGGACTTCTCATCCCTCCTTTGTTTTATGCCCGCCCTTCTTACATTCTTTTCTTACGACAATTCACTCACATCGACCCCTAAACACTCGAGCACACTGCTCGTTCGCCCACGGCATTTCCGTAGCCAAGCTTGAAATTTCCGACCCGGAGCTGGATAACGGATTACCTTTTTCTGCAGACTAGGTTGCACGATAGTTCCAACGTTTGTTGTCATCAGTAGTTCTGGTGATACAAGTGTGCCACACATACTCAACCCAATTTGAGCGATACAATTGACAGACAGATATACATCTCAATCACCTTACTGACTGATTAGAAGGAGTGGACCAATATTGTAAACACATCATCATAACGGTAATTTATTGGTTCACATCGAAACGAAATCAGGCACAATAAAAATGTTTGACATATGTCAAGAACCAAAATGGTGCGATATTTAGTAAATTATGAAAATCAGATTAAATTAATACTTTCATGTTGGGGAACTCGCATAAATTTGATCTTTTTTTTAGTACATGGCACACTAATAACCGAATAATGGCTTTAAGGCCTGAAATCGCATTCGTATAAGATCAAGGTTTCTCTTGAAGTTTTCGAGTTTGAAAAATGGCTCACACCAAAAGAATCCGCCATGTTGCTTACGCCGTATTTTGACCCCAGGATGGGGAAAAATCTTTTGATACAGTAAAAATAGTCAAAATCGAAAGTGTCATGTTTTTTTTTTTTTTTTCAATCGTTGCAATAATTGTGCTTACTACTTGCTACATTTTAGAGTAACAATTATTGGTTGTGGGATAGCCATGCGAAACGCTTAAACGTTTTCTGCTGTTAAAATCTTCTCGTAGATCCGGATAAGGTACATACGAAACCGCTTCAAACTTCCCACTCCTTCACCGATCGATAGTCGTTCCTCAACAATCACCTCCAACAATCCCAATCTTCCAGTGACCATTCTGTTTCCTCTACCTAGCGATTTTTTCTTTCCTCCTCTCTCTCCTACATAAAGACCTGTAAAAACGAACGGTGACTTTATGTGCCTGAATGAAAGAAGGTTCTGTGGACGTAATGGGTAAGGTTGCGAACAGTTGAAAGCGAGCTAACGTGAAAGGGATAAAACACTCGTTCGCTGACGGGTTGAGACAACGCTCATCGTCGCTAACTCCGTGCAGGGTTTTTAACACTCGGTAGGTAATTGCCAGATTTATCCATTTCGCTTTTTCTTGCCTGAACCGACTGTATTTTCTTAATTTTCCCAATTTATACACACACTACTTTACCAATTTACTGTAAACAATAATTATTGCTCGCAGTTGGTGAAATTTGAAGTGTACATTTTCGTTGAGAATGAAAAATAATATAGATATTAAAATGAAATAATAATACAGAAATGCAAAAACGGTTCCATATCGACGTCAGCTCCCTAGTCAGTGGAAACATTTCGATGACAACAACCAGTTGGTGTACGTGGATGAAATTAGACGGTGTTCATAGCACTCTTGAACAAATTAGAGTCAAATTAATCCGTTCTTCTCACGGCCCAGTAAGCAGTAAGGGGCCTTCGCTACACAGGGTTTATTCGAACAGGCGTTTCACCGGCTAAGGATAGATTCTACAACTCATTCCTAATCAGAGTACACCAATTGTTTTCTTTCTTAACTTAGCTCTTCGACCCTCTACATTCTGACGTATTGGATTTTTCCAACCTTAGCTCATTAAAACCAATACATATTATAACTTCCTCAAATACAGAAACGCTAAATTCAATCATAAATTTTTTCCTTCTTTTGTGTGTCGCTCTTTTTCTGATATTGTCAGGATGAGGGGGAGATTGAGATTGCGACTTTTTCTCCATATTTTTATTCCTCGGCCGAGATCTTTCGTCCATTCGGGCATCTTCAGGGCTGCATAGGTCCATCTGGTACCTATGACCTCATATAGGTGGATTGTCAGATGGATTTGATTTTTATCTTTGTCTCGCACACAATACCTATTATGATATGAGAGTTTGTTGTGGGTACTTTCTACTGGCTTAAAAAATCAATACATAATATATATTTGAATGTTGGAGGTTTTTAACTGTTTGGAACGATAAGTGAATGACACGTAAGGGCTCGTGACACATTTTTATGTGTCGTTGCTATAAAAATGATCTCATTTTACAAAACTAGGCTTGTATCGTTATTCTCACCTAATTCGTGCGTGTTTCGATTTTTGAGTCTCCTGGATAATTTTTCAATAACAGTAGTTGGAAACTAACTTCGTTCGATTTTCTTGATTTAATAATTTGCTATGCCTGTTACCAACTCAAACATGGGAGTACCGTGTGATCTATGCAGTCCACTGGTTTTTATTAGATAGGTATTCGGATTCTACATGCCTTGAAACGTGAAACAAAATGTTGGGCGATTTGAACGGTTAATTATCGAATAATAAACTAAAAATTGCAGAAAAAGTGAGAACGATTGATTAAAAAATGTATGGGACAACTTTAACCACAAATGAGAAGATAGCGTTCATAGTCGGTCGTCCACGTGTTATGAACACGGCGTGACGTCCGGAAGTTGTGCATGAATACGGTGCAAGCGGCTGTTAACAATTCAATTGTCAAGCAATTGCTTTATCATCTGAGAAAAAGAAGACGGTGGAAAAAACAGGATCACACTAAACTGAGGTGTTTTCAATCCCACCTAGCCCATGATGAGGGTGAAGTTCAAATCGGACTTAGTTGTTGGCTCATCTGGTGAACGCGGTAGCACCCTTCTGCAAAGTTACTTAATACCTTCTTCGTATAATGCGAATGAGAAAGACCGGGCGAAGGAATCACAATAGAACAGCAAGAGCGAGGGCGGTGCTGTTCCTGAGAAATAATAGGAATACCAACTTAGATATTTACCCAAAGTTTAATCATGATACGTCCAGTCTCGGGCCGGGAACAGCGGAGAATAGTTTCTCAGACTCGGGTTCATATAAATCAAATTCTGAAGCGAATCGAAGCCTGCCAAACTAAGCTAAGGTCGCAAGAATTATTGCCGCATATAAGAGGAAAGGCGTGTTAATCAAGCACGCCTCTTCCCACCAACTCATGAACTCTCCCACCTCAATCTAGCGCCCAAGTAGGAAGAATTATTCCTAACACTAGGTATTCAACATAGCGATGCGCATCGATCGCTATCGTTTAATTGAATATAAGTTTGGTTCGACTGTTTGAATTTTCCACTAACACTGATTCATTGAGCTGAAAATGATTGCAGCGTTCGGGCAAAAAGAATTGGAAGATTAAATGTAAAAATCGACTGGGTGAAATTGAAAGGATCAAGTTTGGATTGTTGAACGGGTGTTTTCGTATCCGAATTAATGCAGGATTCAGTGTCACAATATAGTCCTTTATTAAAATTTTGAACTAAAATGTCGAGAGCAATATGTATGAATGTGATCGTGAACGACAATGCGGATGTAAATTTCGTATAAAATGTTGATGCAGCTATAACTCAAATTATATATGACGGAGCCTCTCTCCCTCTCTCCGCTTAGAACATTATGTGGAGTAAAATAATGCACGCCGTCAATTCTACGGAAACTACAATTAGGAAACTCATGAAGTTTTTACCTAACTCTAAAACTCACAATGGTTCAATTCTTCGACTAAATTGCTACCCTGCGTTCTCAAGAATATTTTTTAAGGAGATCAAAATTGGGGAAATCATATTTCCCATTATTTAACATAACTGTTTGGAATTAATATTTTCAAACTTAGCTGTTTGGGATTCATATTATTTGATGATGAATCTAATGAGAGAACTCACTGTTCTAATGATTCTCAAGATACTTCAGGGTTTGAAAGGAACTCAATTGAGGTTGACCTAAGACACGGAAGAAACGATCGTGTAGCACTTATAACATAAATTGTCGACAGCTCGAATCAACCGTTAACAGAATACAACAAACAATAAATTTTTCAGGCACTGACTCATATCAGAAAATGATGCTGATTCGTATTGCATTGTGTAAACCGTTCTGATGAATGGAGCTCCAGATCTTGAAGTTATGAGCGAATTATGTAGCTTTATGTCCGGGCCCTTTTTCGCAACGAACGGCGACATAATCGAATCATGTGTTTCAACATCATCACGTTCTATAACTAAATTTACATGAAATGAAGGCTGAAAGAGTAGAATGTTCACAGTACGAGAAGAAGTAGGATGAAGTAACGGTCAGACAGATGTGTAGTGAGATACCAACTATTTACATGGCAAAGTGTCGGGTTTCTACACTACCAGTCGTTAACTTGAGATGAGTGGGTAGAGAAACGGCCACGGAAGCAATCCCTCGCCTCGGAGTTCTCATTTATATACTTACTCATACCTTATAATTTACAGGAGCGTTTCACCCCACTCGTTCTGTACAACCCTGAAACCCAGGGCGTTTCGAGATGGCTTGAAAGTTAGACCAATTCTTTCCGTGCCTGCGAGCCTCTTCGACACTCAAATTAGCAATTTAGATTATTATACACTTTCGCACCCACTTGCACCTCCATTCGGTCTCATGAACTTTTGATTTTGCTCCCTATGCCTCCACATACCTAGTCAGAAATGCTTCTCCGCAGATCATACTTCCCGCCTCTTGAATTCGATTCATTCGATTCATTCATAAACCAACCCGAAGAATTACTCGACAATTTCCCAAAGTTTTAATGCAATAATATGAACGGTTTAGTAGATCAAAGGTTGATGAACGGTTATAATGACGAAATATAGACATATCAAAACGAAATCATAGTATGATGGAGCACGCTCAGTATGATCCTCATCTCTCCACAATGAATAATACCACGCACCATCGTAGTTTTCTTAGTAAGTATAATTTTATAAATTATATGAACCTAGTTTAGTGGTTGGCGAACATAACGAACGATTGGAACGAGCAGTGACGGGAGATGCAGGTAAAAAAAATAAATGGTGAAAAGTGCGGTCATTTCGCCGGTTACGCACTGGAGGAAGGGTTCGCTCTTGTTATTTTTTTTCCAGACGCCGGTGATTCTCCACGGAGTTGGACGAGAAAAAGCGAAAATACGAGTAATGAAAGAGAAACTTTATCCAGCGGTGTGGTGCAGAGCGATTGTTGAGTGGAAAATGAAGGGCCAAGTGAATGACTGAGGGGAGAGGGTGACTATCATTCTTCGGTCATGGCCTTAATTGCTGAAGAGAGGAATCCCTTCGAGAAATCATGAGACGTAGGTTACCCCCTTGAAACCCGTGCACTCCATCACTGCTAACGTCGCCAGTCGCAGCGTCATCATCATCCTCCGTCATCTTACTCCTCCTTGAGTTTCTATGGGAAGACCGTGGGCCAAAATAGGCTGGAAAAAACATTCCCTCGGATCAAGTAGGGCTCAGAAAAGGGAAAATGCAATTATAAATGAGAAAGAAATGCTTGTTTATTTCTTAGGAATACACAATCAATTCTCACTCATTGCGAATTTCCTATAATAGAGAGAGTAAATCTTATCATAATTAAACCGAAAAATACTTTGAACATTCGCTAATGTTGCAATTAAACTCATCTCAAAATTTTGGAATTGAAGCTGAATTGTTGCAAATGTCAGCTGTAGGAATATTTCTCTTATTTACTCCTTTTCATACTATCAGACAATCGTGCACAGACCATTTTCAGGTCACACTGGAAAAGAAGGAATTGACTATATACAGATATTGCACTATGCACTATTGCACTATGCAGAAATTAAGAGTGTTGTACAAAACGGACTTCTCATTGTAAATCATAAAAATTTGCAACTTCAGTTTTCTATCATTATTGTGAATATAATTTCAAGACAAAAAGCTTACCACAGAAAATGACAATAAATATTCACTTCCGTTGTAGCCTTCAAGCGAGTAACATTCTTTTACATACTAGCAATTATTTATTGTCATCCAGTGCGCAAATCGTTGTTACTGACTTTCGTATGGTAAGTGCCTATAGAAAACCTTCACATTCACCTATAGAAAACATTCACCTATAGAAAACCTCGTAAAACTTAAACCGTCAACCGATAATTCACCTACAGAAAACTATTCAATTCTGGTGATATTATCACAATTTGAGTACCCAAACTTACTGACGTTGATACTTGAAACGTTTTTGAATAACACTCTCCGTTATAGAAATTTGTTGGAACAATAGGAATGGAAACAACGCTACGATCAGTAACGATACCTGTGTCAACAGTTTCGAAATTATTACATTGCCGAGAAGACTATTTTTATTTTTTGCACGTTCAAGTTAACATCCGAGCTGTCCTTGACCGAAATTAATATCTCAAGCCCTTCCAACGCACTTCACCTGCCCTCGTCTTCGCCTTAAAATCATGATTGCATATTAACTAAGTTACATGTTTCTGAATGACGGTTGTGAGACGATTCTGAGATAAAATTGGTTTCACGATGTTGAACGAGTTTCTTTGGAACTGAGTGATCATAAATCTGAATGTTGAACTCTCGTTAATCTTAGCTAGAATTCTGATTTGGAAGCCAGTGAGAATAATAAAGAGGAAGACGTGGGTAAACCTCAGAAACGCCTCGAGAAAAGAACAATAAATTTTAGTTCGTACCTCTGAGCGGGAAAATCTTCATTTCTTCGTTTCATTTGCTTAGGACGGGTGATGTGGGATATTAAAACGGGGACTTGGGATCATTGGGTGAATTTTATCAGCCAGCTGAGAGTGTTTATGTTCAAGATTGTGTCCGTTCCCTTTTGCTACGTTTCAACGCGCATTGTGGAAATTAATTTATAAGGTATTAAGGTTGCGGGTGAGAGTTAGAGCGATACCGCGATGGCCTCTCGATTAAATCATTAATTCTTCAAGCGCTTGCACCGCATTCGGCCTCTTCAGAAACTATCGGTGGGCTGTCGGTGGGCCTTACATATATTATTGTTCGGGTGGGGTTGTTGTCCTTTTCACTACTATATATAGTAGGTATATAGTATATAGGTATAGGTATGAGTTTAGTAGTTGATTATTTGTGTATGGAGAGTGGGAATCTATAGTTGTTATTAATGTTGTAGGTAGTAGTAGTTGCTATAATTTGGTTTGTAGTTGGTGGGGATGATATTGTACTTAGTATCATAAAGTATTGGGTTTTTCAACTGGAGCAAAGTAGGAGCAAAATTAGACATAAAAACTGTAAGTTTTCCAATATTTGTAACTTGCACGGTGGATAACTCAAACAAAAAGTCGTCAATTCAGATGTTTGAATATACCAAAAGATGGGTAATTTAACTGTCCACATTTTCCCAATGTAATGTACCTATCAATTTTTCAACCGTTTTTGCGTTATTCAACAATATTAGTAGACTATACACGAAAAAATGACATTTTTCAACTTTGAACGTTATTTTCATCTATTTAGTGCGAAAGAAACGAAGAATGAACCATATATTATTGATATACACATCATCAACTATCATTATGCTGAATTTGAGCGAAATCTATTTCAAAAAATTTTTCGCGAAAAATCCAAGGGGTCCCCCTGCGATTTTTTTCAACCGAACAGTTAACGAATTTTTACTCGCCTTGCAATACAGATAAAAATCTGAAATTTTCAGGAATGTTGTGTCTTACGATGATGTATTTTTGTGATTTTTTTTATTTCTCGGAAAAATCTGCAAGTGGTCCAAAAAAATCGGTTTTTGAAAGCTCAAAAATTGGACTTTAACCGTGATTTTCGGGGTCAAAATAAATGCGAATCAATTGTTTTATTATACAGGAGTCTTCATTTGAACGCCTTACACACGAACATAGCAAAAAATTTGGTGAAAAAAATTTAAACAGAGCCAGAGAAATTATTTTCCGTAAATCGAGTTTTTCGCCGGCCGAAATTCCGAGCTCCGCTGGCATCGGTAATAGTGAAAAATTAAATTTTCGTTTTAAAGCGATTTTGAAAGCTATTCTTATAGGAAATTTAATGCTGAATCCGAATATGACGTCAAAACGGCGGAAATTTGACGACAACTATCAGTTTTTCCAGGTTTAATCCTACGTTTCTCAACTTTGAAAATCCGTTGCAAATACTTACAGTACTGTTCAAATTCGATTAACTAATGGTTCTTACAGAAAATTAGATGTAGAATTCGAATTTAAAGTGAAAATAATCAAATTCGAACAATTGATAATATTTTTTGAGTTTTTTTCTTACTTCTATAAATAAACACTTATGTATATTATGTAAATGAATATATATTTATAGAATATATTATATTCTGAAAGGGAATTTAAAAAGCTACAACTTCTTTCCTATTCATACTTTTCGTTTATGAATAGGTTTAGACAATATGATGCAATGTTTATGAATATTTTGACGTAAATTGATTTTTTTTGTTGGAAATTTCAACTTTTTCCAAGGGTATAGCTCGAAAACGGTTAGGAATTAGAAAAAAAACATATGAGATAAAAGTTTTACATAATTTTTAGAACTCCATTTTATTATCTGAAAATATTTCTCTCCGATCCACCGTTTTCGAGATGTTCAAAAAGTGTTTCTGAATATAGCTCATTTTTTTTCTCAATTCATCAGAGTTGACTCTTAGGGCGAAGACGATCCCAATACTTCCTTTCACTACGGGAACACAAAAACAACAGTGTAGCAGCATTAGGAAGTGTAGTTGCATTGACCAAAGCTAGCAATACATCAATGCCAAAAACACGGTCTACAAAGTCGATTCAAAGACTGTTCAATTTAAATGGTTTGACCCATCAATCATTCCTGCTTTGCGTCTATTCCTGAAGGGCGAAAGGCCTACCAAGGTCTGTCCGTTCAACAGACTAACCCTACGAACTGAAGGGGTTCGTACTGCTCCTACCCTTCCTTTGAATCTCTCCTTCACTAACTTCTCCTACTCTGCAGGAGTTTGCGGAAACTGCAAAGCAGTAGTTGGCCATTTACGGTCCTTCGTCCAACTCATGACAGCAAGTCTTTGAACGGGATTTGCAACACGATGGTGAATTACTACGGTTATCAGTTGGCTAGTGATCGTTCGCTAGCAACGAGTTGACCACTGTGCCTAACGAGTGCGTTGTAATGGAATGGAAGACTGTTAGAATGATATTCAACCAGTCAATTGCCTTGGTAAGAATGAAACTTTATTACACCCACAGAAACAACATGGGTGACCTTGTCACCAATGTTGTATCCTTTTTCAATCATTAACCGACTTCAGAAGAAGGAGGTTACTATGGTTGACTTGCGGTTTTTTCTTCTTTGCTACGGAAAGTAAATCCGTTTTCAAATTAGGAACGTACATAGTGTCCTTCAGTATCATAGAATTATTGGAATTTTTGTTTACGATTGGAGTTATCACTACGGTTGCTTCAACCTCTGTTGTCGATTCAACAGCCAAGTTCTAAGTTATGCTAGAAGGAGTTAATTTTTCGAAACGGCTACATACGACTCGAATAATTACTATCAAGACACCAAATATTCGAATCCGTACGATCTGAATACACTGATAATGCCGCATATGGTGAATCTATCGTCCCAGCACTCTGTTATCTTATTGGAATCTTATTTTACTCAATATTTTCGTCGACGCAAAGTGAATTTTTTATGATTAACGTGAGCTTCGCTTGCAGATTAGTGTGCATAAACACAGGTTTAATTAGGTCACATGGATAAAATTAACGTGTAATTTGCAATACTTCAGCGGCTAAATAAATGGGAGAGCGATAAAAGGGAATGTGCTACAGAGCGAGGGATCGTAGATCCGCGAAGCGAACTTTGTAAACATGCGTTTGAGTTCTAGTGTTTACTCACAACCTAATAATTGAACTCTTCCTGCTTTCCTGTTCACTCCCCTGACCGCCAATCCACCGTAGTCGTAGCTCTACAGACAATAGAAACCTCGGGTAGCCAACCCGAGGATCATTCACTACCGAGCGGATTCCTGCCCTCGGAGCTGTCTCAATCGAACTGCACAAACACGTGCTCTGACAAAGCCACCTCGCTGTAGCACGAGCACAAACATTCAGACCGGCGAGCACTCTCTCGCTTTGGATGGATGCTATTGGGTGTTCAGTACTCGGCTCAACTCAATTAATTGGTCTTCGCAAGTCTTGCCGCCTTAATCTTCATTAGTCATAACATTGTCTTGAAAATACAAGTCTAATAAGAAAGGAGCGAGTACTCTCCCTTTCGAAACTCAGCCAACTCCAAGATTATGTACCATGAGCATTAATAAATTAATTATAATTAAATTATGGAATATCTTACGTATTCACCTCATAAACCTTTTAATAAATAAGTTTTGCGGTAATGTCTTATAGTTTCTATAATCATTGTTGGATCTCGACTTACAACCTTGCGTATTTGCGAATGTCCGTGAAGGAAACGGAAAGCTAAGTCGTGAAGAAAAAGAATACGCGAGGTAAATTGAGTGAGATAGCAAAAAGTAGAATGAAACGAGTCGGGGGTGGGAGTAAATAAGATGTCGGTAGGATAGAAGAGATGAAGAGGACGTAGTCGTTCATCTCTAGCTAGTTAGTGGGCCTTCTAACCTTAGCGTGTCGACTTATAGCCAACTAGGACCACCTCACCGGAGTGAGACCAACCAACTCCTTCCTTTTACCCCGTCACGCATTTTCTCTTTCCATCTTCGTCGCTTATTTTTCACGCCACACAGCCCGCCTGGTTTCTTTCTCGGTTGGAAGGCGAAGGGTCTCACGTATCAATATTTATAACAATATTCTCACCCACTTGACTCCTCTTTTAGTGGCAGAGGAGGTGGCCTCTGGCTCTTTTCCACGACCTATTTTTTTCGGCAAGGTATAAACAGCCTAACCCGAGCGAATCGCTTCCTTATGAAAGGCTCGTATAGTCCTCAATCAACATCACACGCAGCTGTTCAGTGCATTTTTTCCTCACCTGAGAAAAACACGTACATCGTTGATTTTATACGGAGAACGTTTCACTTTCGGTCCACTACGACAAAATAACAATCAATGACGAGAGTCTACCGTGACAAGAAAAGGATGAAAATCGTAAGAGTCGGTCATTGGGTCATTAGAATCGTAAAATCATTATGAGAGTCGGTCATTAGAAAATTTTATATTGCTCACCTCTACAAATAGTTGCTGATAACACTGAAATGTTTGAACTCATCAAACCGTCAATAAGTAGGTAGCTGATATAAAATTCGTACCAATTCAAAACACTGCTGTTAGTGGTACCAACAATTCTGCCAAGGTTATAAAGCAAAACTAGTGAGGAGACTGTTAGAAGAGCCTAAATTGAGGCCATGGTGCGTTATCGCAACATAATAGTTTTGGACTCGTTAATTCAGAATGAACACTTGATTTCAGCCCTGGTAATTGGGTCCGGAGTAGGTTTTCCATGGAGGGAATGAAATCATTTTCCCAGCTCGAAGGAGTGGAGAAAAATAATGTGAAGTAGCCAATAACATGTAGCCGAGTTCAATGAGGTACCAGGTTAAATTTCACCATCATACGCGGTCATTATTTTGACTGTGATTGTGAAACAAACAAACAGACTGACAAACTAATCGTTGTGCCTCTTCGAGAAGGTCATGAGTTTCTTGCGGTGAGTGGATAAAATGGGGCATGGACAGATTTTCCTGCAAATGATCGCCGCGAAAAGCACAAGCCAAGCTTCAGCTGAATTATTATGCATAAGAGTTTCCTTTGGTTGAACCGAGGAAAATGGCCAACGGCGCATCAATTCTCGTTTCGGATTAAAAAGTTTGAAACTGTTTCTAATAGATATCTTATGCTGATGTAGAGGACACAATTAATATTAAATATACATGAAGCGAAGAAAACTCGTAGACACAGCCGCCCGAACTCATCCCTATTAATGAAAACTTTTTCTCACCGTGTCACACAAGGGTTCTATATTGGTTTATGCAAAAATTCTTTCAAGAGATCGAGGTCACATCGTAGCCCTGAGCTTACAATATGAATTTCGGTTCCTGAAAATAGGTAACCTCATCGACGATTTAAGCTTGAAAGAAATTGGATGAAAACTGCGAGATTCGATATCGCTATATTCCGGCACCTATTCACCATCAACTATACATTGATTGTTCGTTTTTATTTTTATTTACTCAATATATTTATTGTGTCATTTCTGTTCCATCGATGGATTGAGGCAAATGAAAAATAGGCGATCAACTCTTCAAATATTATCCCCTCTCTTCAAGTCTACACGTACACATGTATGTCAAATTTAGAGAGTAAACTTTTTCCACTTTTTCTGCTCAAGAACGTATGCGAATAAGGTTAAGACATCTGATGCTATTTGGAAAACAAATTTAATTAAGTATCCCGCACAATTTTCGAAATAAGTGACGCCAAGGCGTTAGAATGCTGAGCTGACAATAGATTAGATATATTTATCATTTCGTTTGGAGAGTCTTATTATTTACCTTCCTATGAATTTCAAGAAAATATATTTCGGCAGCATTATTATCTTCAGAAGTGTTGGATAGTTCCTAATAAAATTTCTTACGACCCATAATGTGCTAATTCTAGCAATAAATTGGGTCGAGATTCTTAATAATTGATTTTCGCGTTGCTCCGTTATTATTGTAGTGTTTTCTAATACTTTGACCGGATTGTCATTCTTTTGTCACACGCGTTTGTCACTGTCTGCGCCTGCAAGGTATTTCTAATACTTATACGTCTCCTTTTAAAAGGATGGAACAGTAGGGTCTGTTGGCTGGGAGATGGAGGTAAATCCTTTGTAGTTGCCTGGCTTGGCCTTCTGAACTTTTCCCAACTCTTTCTTTACCTCTGCCCTACAACAGTGTTTGATAGGAAGCTATAGCCTTTTCACCGTTAGCCCGGCACGTCCTCATCCCGCCAACAACTGAACGTAACGATAAGCTAACGCTAACATATCATTTTCGAGTGATTGTCTCGCGGTTGTTATTTCGACATTTTTGTCGTACCTTGACAAAATACGCAACTCGCTATACAAGGTGCCAACGAAATGAACACATTTGAAAACGTGTATTGTTTTTTCTGAGCGCATCTGATCTCGTATCGTGTTGAGATAGATTGACGACCACCTTAGGATCGAAATTGTATCCAAAAGGAGTGACTTATGCCCTGATACAAAAGTATTCAAAAAGTTTTGAAACGCAAATCACAAGTCTAATTTCCGAAATCGGAGCATAACATTTTTGGTAGCTACGACGTGAACATGGCTTTCTTAGTTCAACCGTTCAACGCAGAGGTTCATCGTGCAATCTGAAACCAATCGATTCTGAAGTCACTTTGTCGTCTTTATTAAACTTAGTTCCCGATAATTCTGAGCTCATGATTTTTTGGTGATGGGGTCCCTCACTTATTTACGTTTACAATCAAGCTCGCACAATCAACTAATCAGTATCGAGACTTAGGTTTCCGCGGGAAAACATGAATTTACCTCATAACGTTACCTACCCTAAAAAGTCTACATAGCTCTGGATTAAAAAACGCTGAAAATGATTGTGCAGTGGTTTATATTATACCTTCGCTTCAATAATTATTTAAGAAGACCATTCATTTGTGATACTAGTTACTCCGAACATTTGAACGTTCCCACCGAAAAACAGATTGGTAACTATTAGAAAAAACTCTGTAGCAATTACTGTAATTTGAATCATTTTTATTTTTCCCAAACCCAAAGCTAAATTTTTTGCCTAACGGTAAACTGGAGAGAGTGTTTGACGACCATTCCAACGAGTATTAAAACGATTTTTATAGCTCCAAGAACTCTCATGCTATGCCCTCATGCCAAATTTGTGAAAATCTTCCAAGTTCAACACAAAAGCTGCGATAACTCGAGAACCAATAAAGTTATCGACCCCGCGATGGTCTCGTTCGATTCAGCGCCGAAATCTATAAAATTGATCAATCTATAGAAATTGATACCAATTTTTTTTCCGAAAAAAAGTTGGAAAATATGAATTGTCTGCTCCAAAAATACCCTTGAAGTTGAAGTAGCGATTTGGCTAAAGAATGAGCCATTGTCAGACCATTATTGATTTTTGGTGAAAATTCAAGAATCTATCTATTATAGTATCCACTGAAAAATCATGAGGGCCTACGGCGTACGGCGGACGGACAGAATTTTTTTTTATTGGATATTCGGATTGTACGTGCCTTGAAAGGTAAAACGGGGGTTTGAAAATAATTTTCTCGGGCGATTACAATAGTTTATTATTGTATCATAAACCAAAAGGTATCGGAAAATATCTTGCTCATCATTTATGTAAATTCCTGCATGCGCAATCGTTCAACTAAACACCAGGGTATAGTATTTCACTGAGCTACACAATTAAGTTTTGAAGAACCTATCATTTACTGTTTTTCAACTGGGTAAAGATCATCATCAACGAACGACAATAGTAAGCATTCTCCCTCTTCTGTTTGTACGAGACCAATCCCATGCATAAATTACACGTCGGTCCGCGTGAAATTCTTTACTGGGAACGACCATTGTATAAAGGAAAAAAAGTGTTCGTGATGGTTTATCTTTCCAATTCCCAAAATATAAACGCAGCTGCAATTTCTCCAGCGTTTGAAGACGAGTAAGGACGGAGGTTCAACAGTAATACAATGCGGAGACTGACGAAGGATGTTAAAATTAAATAAGCTGAATGCCTGATGTAATAGCTATTGCATTTTTAACAGTTTGGCCATCGTTTTCCAAAACTTGGGAGCACTGCGATGAGAACGTCATCGATTAAAGTAGAAATTGGCCAGATTGAAAGAACAGAAGATTCGTTCTATTGTATTATTGTCTGATAAAAACTCCATTCGATTTTGTCGGTGCTTATTACTTGGTTAGGGCGAACTTGAGTGGAGTCGTTCCAATCCCCTTTCTTTCTCAGTTACCTCATTCTTCACTCTGGTACCGTTTCCTATGAAAAGGTTGGATTGATTCCTACAACCTCTGAAGCTTAAAAACGTACCACTTAGCGTGCAAAAGGGTATTATATTAAGCGAATAACTGCATGTATGCCTGCGCTACACAATGCAGAGCCGACTCGCTTTTGGATTGCTTTTCCTATTTTGCCGTTTGTTCGTTTTTCCATTTCAAAACTATTCCGCGCATAACAAGACTTCTGTGGTGGAGGACAAACAATAGTGACCTCTT
Organism: Tupiocoris notatus; assembly: GCA_037159825.1. NCBI lineage: Eukaryota > Metazoa > Arthropoda > Insecta > Hemiptera > Miridae > Tupiocoris > Tupiocoris notatus. Next base: position 274,301 of record JASJUZ010000128.1, on the reverse strand, counting down.
CTCCTGCTGTCACATTCAGAAAACCTGCTAGGATATTTTGTGTGAGCCACAGAAATAATTTTCTTTTGAGTCTGGGTACAGCTGAGATAACGGCTTCGAGGTCTGCGAGTGGAAGGGGAACTATGGAGCGGAGGCAGTGTCTTTCTCCCTTTCAAGTCTTAATGGATGCGCAGCACGGAGATGAACAAGAGATAAGAAACCCTGTAATGATACCCGAGAGCATATCCCTACCCTCACTGCACACTCCTTCTCTTACTCACTCAGCCCGGTTCAGTTTAGTTCCCATCATTCCTGTAGCACACTATTCTTGCTTTGCTACTGGGTGGTGTAGGTTTTATATCAGAATGGGAGAGATTCTACACGAAATGAGGAACACGCGTGGTTCGCAAACATTCACAACGCCTTGATATTAGCGGTATACATGTTCTCAAAGTCTTCCTTGTAACCAGATTGCTACACCATTCGTTTGAAATACACAAAAGCCGAGCCTAACTCGTTTGCTTCGTTCAATAGCCACGATAGAAGATATAAAACCTCGATTTTTATGAGATTAGGAATCGAACTCGCGAGTTATTAAAACCCAGGTGCGAGTTTTTCTAGAAAGTTATTGATGGGCGAACCATCTACGCAAATACCGATGTTCAACCTAGCCGAAATGGTTTGTAGATACAATAAAAAATTTCTCAAGGGCGTTTAATAATGAGTGTTTTGGGACAATAGAGAATTGGTTGGAACGATGTTCGGAACATGAACTCGAACGAGAACGAAGTATCATACTAAATTCTCATACCCCATGTTTGATTTGAACCATGTCAATTTAGCAGCGTTTTCAAGTCATCAGCTTGAAGTTCGATCCGGTGCATCATTTTCCCAGAAATTGTTGAATTCTTTCGTCTATGGTGTCATAATTTTCTGTGAGCTCATCTAATCTACAGTCCTCCAGGCGCTGCTGGGAGCGTAAAGAAGTACAGCTACATTTGCCATGAGGATTCATCACCTGCTGATATCTTGTCAGCAGGTTCGCAGCCGGAACGAGGGCAGTCAACTGTAATCCTCTGAAAAATGGCGAGTGCGTAAATAAGTCGAGTGACGGCGATATTACATTTGGATGGCGTGGAGGAGGAGAGTGGACAATAAGTCTTCAGTACCTCCGCCCGTGTACCTGAGTATAGACGCAAGAGAGTCGCTTATGATAAGTTAGTCGGTATGTTCGGATACCGAGCAAACGTTCTAAACATCGGGCGAAGCTAGCTATTATTTACCGTCTCTCTAAGCGTTCGTGGAAACTTCTCCTTTCTTAGATAAGAAAATTAATTCAGTATTCATGAAACCAACGCAAGCGTAACCATTTTATTTCTGAGGTAACCATGCGATACCGAGCGATGGAAAGGCTTGCTTACATAATTTTGAGAAATGGCCGCTCCGGTGAACGGTAGTATCGAAGACTCCCTAGATTCGCTATTCGATTCATAACCTGTCTTTTCTCTAAAAACGCTGCAAATGATTGTACAGTGGTTTATTATTCCTTCGCTTCAATAATGATTTATTTATTCTAACTAACTAAACCATTTGTGATTTTAGTTATTCCGAACATTTCCCAAAATCTATATAATTTGATACCAAATACATATTTTTCTGAAAAAACCTGGAAATTATGAATTTTCTCCCCCTCAAAACCCCCCACATATACCCTTGAAATTTAGCAAGCAATTTGGTTCAATAATTGAGCCTTCGTAGGACCAAAATTGATTTTTGGTGAAAATTTCAAGAATTTAGCTATTGCAGTTTGGCCGGAAAACTGCTAACGGCGTACGGCGGACAGACAGAATTTTTTTTAATTGGATATTCGGATTCTACATGCCTTGAAACGTAAAACATCAAATTTTGAGGGGGGTTATAAAATTTTTTTCTTGGGCGATTACAATGGTTTATTATTGAATAATAAACTAAAAGTTCAGTAGGATCTAGAACAAAACAGCCAACGTCACGAGTACGCTGAAATTTCAGTTATAGGAGGAAACGCCTGTGAAAAAGGATCATGCTGAATTTCACCTAGAATGCCTACAACACATCTCTTTAGAAGCCAATTAAGGTTTTCGTCAGCCGCCAAAGAAATGTATTCGCCTCCACTGAGCTCCTATTAGAACGCCAACTTTTCTCCAGAAGCGAGCGATAAGACGTAGATACCTCAGGACCATCCTTTCTGGACTGCGTAAACTTGTAGGAGAGTGAACAGGTAGGAGATTTGTGAGGATGTGACAATCCACGCGCTGTATACTTCCTCATCCTTTATTTCAAATCATCAATCAGTAATATTTTGTCATTCCATTTTCGCTTGTAGTCTGAGATCAGGCTCTTATAGCGTCTTGCCTAGCAGTTTCTCTGGTAATGAGATAAATCAGTTGTATTCAATTTCTATTGAAAATATTTCCTTAGTCAACGTAAGTGCATCTATGCAATTTTCATTAATACTCCTCCATTTGAACAAACATTCGTCACATCGAACAAACGTTATTCCAAGCGCATGAGCGAATGTAAATTTCTGTACTTTATAGGAACCCAGTGACGGAACTTCTACCATTTAAATATACTTTTGATTCAATTTTTTGAATTGTGCAGATTATATTTTTCATTTTCCCTATAGATTTCATTGTCATAATATCAGCGTTTACTATTGTGCATGATGACAAGGAAGCGTGAACCAACCATTTGGAAGAGTACTTTTATTTTTTAAGCAGGAGGACCTCGGTACGACAATACCCGACTCATCCGGCCGGGTAAAAGTCCTAGGAAGTCTCCGCTCCCTGTTATGAATACGAATGCGAATAGAAATGGAGAGAAATACAAAGGGTAAAGCGAACCGAGGCAGTGAGTAGCAGACTTGCTCTAAACTTGAAAGGAGAAAAGGCTGGCTGTAGTATTCACAACGCTCGTCCAGACTTCTGTTCCTGTATGTGCCTCTTGTGTGTACACCTCATGAGTTGTTTAAACCACTCGACCGTGCGCATCTCCTTGCGATTCTCCGCACGCTTATCCAACCATTCAAATACAATAAATGAGAACGGCCAGCAGTACTTCACAGGACAAAACGACTGTTTACATCGATAAAACCGCTCCGGTTTCTTCCATATTGACTTATTTTATTACGTTTCTACATCGATCTCTGCGATGTTTGGGGAAATATTTTGTACTCCGATCTTCGTTTAGACTGTTTTCAACAATCGCGCTTTTTTACGAGGTGACTTAACACTTTTTGCCAAAGTTTGTGGTCAATACTTCTCGTCCTACTACGTATACTAGGTACATAACAAAACTAAAGTTAAATGATTCACTTTTAAATACAGAAGAAGAAAAAGAAATAGAAGAAGATCTAGATTCTCTGAAATCAGCCAGACGTTAATCAAAGAGGCAAATCAGTGCACAAGCTCAATTCTCCTCGATTATTAATTTTAATATCCTAACCGCGTAGGGATGAGGAAAAGAATTGAAATTATCACTCCAAAAACTTCTGCTAAAGTAAATATGACCAGGAACTAGGTAAACGGCGTACTCCTAAATGCTTACGATGTTGGAAAAAAATATAGTTATTTTATTTTGAATAACGTTTCCTCTATTGAGCACCCTTTTTCCGGTCGTTTAATCCAACCCCTTAATACCGTCCCGCACCATCCGACCCACTTTATTTTTAAATAAAGCCTCCAACGCCGCGATAAAACTGATGAATTATTTATAAGAATGTCGACATCTTGGCACGAAGTGAGCGAGGTAGGGCCACGGAAGGAGGTGAAGGAAAGTTGGCAATGAAAGAGGTTGCCCGCCACCTTCTATACCCCGCATCCCAGCACAACCGTCTGTACGATAATACTGAAGTTGCCACTGTTCTCACTTGCTAAGAGCAGTCAGGCGGCCAACGAGGAAAGCGGGGTGGCGGATTCGAACGAAATGGTACGAGAGTTAGGCACCGATAAAAGGAAACGAGTCGAGAAGCTTCGGCTGTACGAGCGTGCAGGTGGTCGGGGGTAAATCCAAGGCTGTTGGGTGCGAAAACTGAGAGGTCTCTCTTCAAGCTTTACGTCTCTGCCGTGTCGTATCCAATTTCCCAATTGCCTTCACCGCCTGACTAGTCCTCGGCAAACTCGGTCGCATTCTCTTTGATCACTTGAATCTTTCGAACTGTACTCGTGACTCGCTAGAAGAGGAAGCAACCGGTTCGAGTAGAACGAGACGAACTGGAGATTCGGGCCCGCTTCAGCTCTAGAGTAGATCATTACGTTCAATAAATTATTCCGCGATATTCGAGCGGTGAGGCTTTGAGTGCGCTCTCTCTTGAATTACTTTGGAAGCTGTTCATCCCGAACATATTAAATCCCTTCGGGCACACACGAGCCAATAATAATTATTTAATCCAATGAATTGTTAAACTTGCGATATCCTACCTAGACGATCACAACTTTGAAGAATAAAAGTGTATAATTCACACGTAGCAGGTACGAGTTCGATGATCAGATATTTGCGTTATAAATTCTTGATTCTTGAATGAAGTCCACATCCGGTCGTTAGACCACTGCTATCCTTAAAAACGCCGCAAATGATCGCACAACGGCTCATTATTCCTAATGAACATTGAAGCCTCTTTGTTTCTTGTTACGAATGATTCAAGAAGAAAATCATCCACATGCTTGTGACTGTTACTGCTAAGCCGAACCGGTACATAACTATAAGCGCTAAATTAATGCAATAGTACCATATTTTCAGCTACATACGTTTACTTTATTATTAGAAAAAAAATTACCTATAACGTATAACATAAAATATAACGTATAACTTATAACTATAACGAAAATTGAACTGGAATAAAGTAAAATGGAAAATAATGAACTGAGCATGATTCTGCAAATATTCAAATGAAAAATTATTTGAATTATATTATTGCAGCTATGGTCATTACTGCAAATATTTATGATAAAAAATTATTTGAAACCACAAGACGTTAAATTGAGGTAGAAAAGTGCGAGTTGCAAGTGAGATGGTTAACCCTTTCATCCCAACAGTTGCCTTGAGGCGACTAAACTTTTGATGCCGCTTCGAATCGTACTAATTTATTTTCGCGATGTTTCTACATCGATTTTAACATCTTCCGAATTTGTTTCAATATATTTTTTTCTCATTTTAATATCTTCTAATCTGTGATATGAAATAACATTGTACAGAACAAAAATTGTGTTTAAAATTGGGAACTAATACACATAGTAGTTTAAATTCAATCATAATCCCCTGTCAATTTGGAACATTTCAACTGATATTTGCCAATAAAGAGAAAGCAGTTACAGCGCCAGTTTACTTTTTCACGCCGAACTAAATAATTCAAAACTAAAACGATTCGAAGAAGTCTATGCCACATATTGAAAAAGGGCACGTGCTGAGAAAGCAATTGATCATGAATGTGTCTATTCTCATTCTGCAGTGTTTCCCAACATATGACAGATTGAGTTGGAAGTTAGTGATATAGGAAAATTATTATAGAAAGAACCCGAAAACTTAACCCTAATAAACTTTCGTCAACGTTTATTGCTGTTTTGTTGTCAAATGAACGTTCTTTGTTCATAGAACTTCATTCCGTATCATTTTACGTAGAAATATTCAAGCGATGTGTCCTCTAAGAATCAATCCCCCAACAGAATTTGATGTTCTCCATTACAAGGCAGGATCAGCTCAAACCAGCAACACGATACATACGAAATTTCTCTCGACAGCACTGGGAAGAGTATAACGAACGAACATTGCGTATTGTATTACATTCGACGGTTTTCAAACTATGCTAATTTCAGGGATCAGTGAATTGGACGTCGCGAGATGGCATTGTTTCTTCTGTAATATTAGCTGATATTACGATGTGTTCTGCGCTCTGCGTCGACGAAACCGTTCCTCGCCTCCCTTCCTGACACTGCTAATGAGCGATCGATGCTCAACAATAGTAGGTTCGTAGCTGACGAACCATCCACCGACTTTGAAATCTAGAATTAATTGATGTACAGATAAATGAAAGAATTCTGCACAAAATTCGATGAAAAATGTAATGTGGCACGAATAATGCAAAAGTTAGAAAATTTATGCGTATCAGCGGAAAAACATCATTGCGACAAATTTAAACATGATTGTTATGAGAGAGTAATTACATCTGATAATCTGTTTTTATCAGATATTCCTCAAGAACGAAGATAAATCGTGTTGTGGGAGAGACAAATCTCATAGAATCTATAACATCTGATGAGGAACAGGTTCATCATATATTTGTGATCGGTTAGAAGACAAATAAGGAGATCGCATGATCCACCCATTCAACATTCTTGCATGCGTGTATATTTGCTAATTCTTCCTACCAAAGAGAATTCCTTGTATCCGAAAAAGCCGATCAAATAGGTTTGAAAATTCTCGTCTCTAAGTTTTAAGTAAAAGTTTCACTGTTCATTCGGATAGGATGAAATCATGCTAATGCGAAGTAAGAGTAATCAAGTTTTTCGGTCGATACCACGAGTCATTCATAATGGGCATCTGAGTACGAGTTTAGCGAGAGAAAAATGCTTTCGCCTGACAACCGAACAAACGAGTTTCGTCATTGCGTTCCCCCATCGACAACATCCGAATATTTCACACCTGGTGCCCATCCAATGCCTCGAATTCGTCACGCCATTTTCGCCAACCTCCAGCCGACCCGTTTCTTCCCTTCGTTTTATTATTATCTGCGAATGTATTATTTTGTCGCATCGGTACGAATATTTTTTGTGAGTGCTATTCAGATTGGAATAATGTCCTGTTACAAGGCGGCACGGCGACAGAACGTGTGCATGAAGGGTGAATGAAGGTTGATGAAATGTTCAATAGAAGATCGAGGAATGGGAAACGGGTTGAAAAAATTACGATATTCAACTAAAATGAGGACGGGGGCTTCTGCTCTATGGAGTTTCCCCTTCAAGACATTTTGAATGAAACGACAAACCCCACTCCATCTCGCTCACTGTATCCACAAACCTCACTCCACTTTTACTCATCCTCCGTTACTGCATGAAACCGTTTGGCTTTTTTCATTTTTTTTTTTTTTATCAGCGGAAGTAAGGGAAAAAGAGTTTCTACCGGGTGTGTGTAAGGATGTTTCAAGTCCAAATCGGGTTGCTCTCACTTCACGAGCTTCGTGACCCACTCTTCTTTTCTTTTCGCGTAACTCCTCCCCGCAACGCGATAGCAGTGTGCACTGAATTCTGAGTTGAGCAAACGTTGTCTCGATATTCGATGCTCTTTTGGTAGGTTTTATTCTGGCACTAGGTGCTCTGCTCCTGGCGATTTCGTCCCACAATCCCCAGATGTGGTCCCGGCTAAACAATTTGTAAAGTTGTATAACAGTGCACTTTTATTATTATTTAATAATGAACCATTGCAATCGCCAAAGAAAAAAATCTTCTAAATGATTCAATATTTCTTCACTTCAATAATTATTTAAGAAGACTATCCATTTGTGATGGTAATTATTTCGAAAATTGGTGAACATTCCCACCGAAAAAACATATTGGTAACTTCAAGAGAAAACTCTGTAGCAACTATTGTAATTTTAATAATTTAATCATCCTAACGGTACAGCGGAAGAGAGTGTTTGACGACCATTCTAACTAGTATAGAACAATTTTTAAAACTCCGGAAATTCTCGAGTTATACTCTCAGGCGAAATTGTGAAAATTGTGATCATTTTCCCAAATGCTACACAAAAGCTTCGATGACTCGAGAACCAATCAAGCTATTGATCTCGCAATGATCTCATTCGATTCGGCGTCCAAAAATCTATGGTAATTTTTACCAAAAATAGACCTTTTTCCGAAAAACGTTGGAAAACACAAATATTTTCCCTCTCAAAACCCCCCCAAAAATACCCTCAAAATAGAGGTAGCGATTTGGTTGAAGAAATGAGCCGTTGTCAGGCCAAGATTGGTTTTCGGTGAAAATGGCCAAAATGTATCTTTTATGGTTTCGTCGGACAGAATTTTTTTAAATCGGATTTTCGGATTCCGCATGCCTTGAACGTCAAATTTTGAGGGGGTTTCGACAATTTTTCTATTGGGCGATCACAATGGTTTAATAATAAACCAAAATGTATGCCTGTGGGTGAGTGGGTCCATCGTTCCTTTCATTCGCCTAGATCTTTCGCCCGTTGGGGCATCTTCAGGGCTACGCAGGTCTATCATAGGTAGCTGATGATGTCTTCTCATGGTTGCTAGTCTTTCAACACATCCACAGCATAATACCCTCACCTCGCCGACAGCCTGCGATGAGGCATTTTTTGATCTTGATTTTTTTTTTTTTTTTTTTTTTTTATCGTGTGGTTGAGTTGAGGGCTGCGTTGACTATTCGCAAGTGCGATTATCTAGCGATCGAAAGTCTCTAAATTACTTACACTGTGAAATATCTAGATAGCGAACAAAGAATTGAACTTTTGGATACGAGAAGAGCTAGCACTGCGACGTGCTGTCCTTTACGACTATTGCTCGGTCTACCACTACTGGCGCCTACATCTCATACAACCTACAACCTCCGTTCTAGCTCCACCTACTCGACGCCGATCTACCTCTGTTAGGTCGAGGGCCTCACCTTCAGATAAACGGTTTGATTTGTTTTCAGAAAGGGTGGGGTCTGAAGTCCCCGTGACTTCGGTTCGGTTTGAGTCGAGTGGGCACGATACATTAAAATACTGTTGAGATACTATAATATGGAAAACCGTACGAAGGTCCACATTATTCATTTTGTTGTTCAGTTGTGTTAAAGGGAGGGAAACCAGGCGACTCATTCTGCATACTATTTTACTGACTGGAAGAGCACTTTCGTCCCTCCGGGCATCCTCAGAACAATGTGGTACGATCCAATATATGAGTAGTGGACTCCATCGCCCTGAATATGCACGGAGCGGCGAAAGCTCTTGGCTTGCAAATAAAAGTTTTGCGGCTGGGTCAACTGGTTTCATCTTCCCCATCGCGTCAACAAGGAAGGCGATGAAGAGAAAGTTTATTTTAGTGGTCGTATCAAATTGTACAACGAATAGTTTAGATAGATAGACATTATTCGTCACACATTCATTACAAGGTTGGCATATACAACGGAATAAAAAATAAAAAATTTAAATAAAAAATTTTCTTATAGCAAAAGAAAAGGGGACTTGATGGCATATATGTACAATAGAACCATAGGCAACGAATAGTTATACAATATTCCAATTCGTCACATTTTCTCGCCTATTGAAAATATACCAAGACTGCCTAATTAACGATGGTATATAATAAGTATATAATAGTGTTTGAAACTATAACCCTAAAGGGTTGATAACGCTGATTCATTAAAAAGTTCTTTTTCCTATAGGTCTGAATTTTTCTCGAAGCTCGTTCAAAGTCCTTTTATCTTCTACATTGCAAGCCTTGGGCCGCTACAGTTTCAATTAAAACGCTCTCGGTTGCGGGGAAGATTGAACACTTCCATTTTTTAGTGAATTTCCCCCGTGGAAGATACCAATTAAGCTCATTAGTTCATGAAAAACACAGAAGACTTGAATATCGGGTGCGATCAGTTTAATTCGATTGTACTTTCTAGATAGAATACGGTTAACACAATATTTGAAATAGATGGAAGGGGTTCCATATATATGTTATTATGGTTATCTAGAGTAGAAAGATGTATTCTTAATTTATATTAGTTGAATGTCGTAACATTATATTTCAATAGTACTATTTATTGTGATATCATAGAGAAATGAAGACGTAATCTGAACGTCTACACATCTCCTGTCATGTATGTATTTTACAACAGGGTCAGTGAATGAATGGATCATTCATAGGTTACACGTTCACGACCGTACGAAAAAGTGGAATCATAATAAAATAATATAATAATATAATATAACATAATGAAGAAGAGACATTCAAGTACCGTAAAACGTTCGCAGGCTCCATTTGCCTGGTAAGTAGGTTACGCAATAATTTATAGAAAGATTGTGGATAGTTATTTCGCTATCATTTTGCTTCGAGCGTCAGCAGAGCAGGAAAAGAAGGCATCACCGAAAAAATTCTTTCATCTGATAGGAAATCAGATCTGATAATTATGAAATCAGATGAAATAATTTTTCGGGCGACAGAACATTTTTGGTTTCGTATCCATCGAACTGTGTGCGTCGTCCTTATGACAGGTATAATTCGCTCAATTCTGATCTGATTTTCTACATTTCTGGGACTCTGAGGGCCCACACCTATTTCAGGATGGATGGAGAGCAAGCGTAAAATCCTACAGCAGGGTCAGCAGGTCAACTGGGCTTCATCCACCTGCATTAGCATCAGAACTTATCAGGTCTGTTCAAAATTAATGCTGTTTTTATTCATCTGACTCAGGTTTTCTTCCCAATTTCGCCAGGTCGAAACTGTGAGTATAACGCTGGAAATGATTGTATAGTGATTTATTTTTCCCGATAGCCAGTCATTACTTCAAATTAATGATTGAGAAGAATGATCATCCATCCACTCTTAATAGAATAGAAACTTCGATGTTCTGGTGAAATGTTTTCATGATATTAGGTACAGTGATACAATTATATTAGGAAGTTCTGAAATATACAGATCTTTCGGCTCAAGAGAGGCCCATTTTGTTCATTTATTTATTATTATTATTCATTATTTTTGTTGCATTTTCAAGAACGTAAACCAATATCTAATATTGTTTCAAATTACATTTGAAGAACACTTTAAAATTTTTTTGTAAAATATTATGAACAAAACATATTGAAGACAGCACAAAATCATCTGGCCTGGCTCACTTAATAGCCCAACTGTTAATTACATCTCATGATTGATTGGCTGTTCGCATGACCCACAGCTTCCATTAGATTCTGCTTGCTTCAAAGTTGTGAAAATTAGGTCCAATGGGAATTATCAAGGTTCTTTGTAGAGTTATTAATTCACCACCGATGGGAAGTGACAATTTGTCATTGATGGTACCCCGTTAAAATGAAGACCGTGGTTCTAGCCAACCTTGGATTAATCCTGGCCATCATCTCAATAAACGTAGCAGCTTCTTCGAACACCAGCCTTTCGCCGACTCAGAAACTACCTGAACCGTTTAAAGCCTCAACGACTTCCTTCTTTCCCTCACGCTTCTTCGGCTAAAGGTTTCGTGATTACTCAAGCACTTACGGAGATGGTTCACATATATCATGTTTAACCTAGTTTCCGAACGGCGATATCGCTCGGATTGAGACGTTCCCGATAAGCATACACGTGCTCAGCCGTAAATCATCTCATTTTTCCAGTGGAGCATAAGCTAGCTCAAAATTCAACGTGCGATTACTATGACTGTTTTTCGATTAATTTTGATTCAATATAGCACCAAGAAATGTGATTCGTTGAGCTTTAAATTAACATCGCTCTAACATTAAATTTACTCGACTCTAATATCATTAATTTTTTTGAGCTATATAAATATAATGGTTTACTGAAAAAAGGTAATGACTGTATTTGAATTCTTGTACGATTTTGAAGTTATGGTAAATAGCCCAAGAAGATCGTGCCGAGATTCGCGTTTAGCGCATTAGCTAAATTTATGTATCTGTGTACGCTTGTGGAAACTATCGATGGGTAATATCGATCCAGTTCTTATGTAAATGTGTTATAAAGATTGTTGCTATTTTTCTAGTGATATCAAGTTGTGATTAGACTAGGGCAAAGACAAATATTCTCGTGCGAAGCACCGAATTTCGTTTTTGGTTTTTCGTTTAATAAACGATACATTTGTTCGTGTTTATTTCAGAACATCGAGGAAACGTATACATAGAACATAAATAATAATAAACCGATTTCAAAAATATTTACATAACACCACTTAAGTGGAAAAAATAGGAAACGCGTCCCAACTTGACACCAATTTAATCCCCAACTTCACATTTTAGGGACTCCCTATTTTGACAATATGTGAGAGACGATGCAAAATATTTCAATACTTGTATTGATCTGACCATCTCCGCCATATTATAAAAAATAGCCCTTTCTACCAATCTCCAAATGATTGAATTTATATTAATTATTGATTTCGGTTCTATCAACACCAAACTTGTGTTGGCGATTCATGAATTCGAATATTTTTAGACCACCAACAACGAAAAACAAAGTTTCGACATAGAAGTTGTGGGGTATACGATTTTGTATTGTTTGCTTTAACAATTTTTCGCAAGTTTTTATTCTTTAATTCATCAATTCTTGTTAGGGGACCTTAATCGGGTTGGACAAAAAGCGATAATATAGGGCAAAGTTGGTCACAATAAAGTAGGTAATTCATTTTACATGAATTTTGCTTTGATTGACGTATCATATATTCCAAAACGGAAGAAGAAAATAGAACAAACGAAAATCGAGCTATGGTACGAAGGGAAAGTATAACTGTTTAGGTTGAGAAAACGTGAATTTAGGTACAGGTGATGCTCGTTTTTCTTATTATTCTATTTCGCCAAAATGTAGTAATTTCAAATCTTCAACGTTCAGTTTGCAAAAAATTCTGGTAGCTGGAAACAACAATCGACAAATGACCCACAAATCGTGAACAAACTGAATGATTTTAGCCACCTGTACTGGAATTTAGGTCAGCCTAAGAGCTCAATGCAAAGGGTGCGAATGTTATCCCAACCAGTTCCTCGTATTTTTTTGTGCTACGCAATGTTCACCGAAACGCTCTTATCTCGATTTGGGTCTGTTATTTTTGCCGAGCCCGCGTTTTTCAAGCTGTATAATATTTTGTATCACGACTTCAGGAATAGCACTGCCCGCGCTGTCAATTAAGTTTTTTCAATGCTTCGAAAAGTCCACCTGGCAGTATCATTATATGTTAGATTGTGTGTTATTTTTATTGATATTATTCATACACGAACGAAATTAGGATTGTCGTGATTTTTTACTTTCATGTTTCCGTTTTAAATGGAATAATTAGTATCTTCCGAAAAATCGAATTCGGAACGGAGGTGAATTTGGGAAAAAATGTCAAAAAAAGTCAAAAAAAAATTCTTACGAAAAAATATTTTGTGCGAAGAAATTTTTCGTAATGATAAGTACATATGAGGCTTGATTTTTATTGATAGGTTCACATCCTGTATCTCTATGTTATGGTTTTTTTTCGCTATTTCACCACTGCGTAATTTGTATTTCGATTTCTCCAGGCCGCAAAAAATGAATGTCCACCAGAGTTAGTACAAAGCGGTTTTTCGATAAGCAAACACCAGGTCCAAAAACATCAATTCCTTCCACTTTCAAATGGTCCTATTTTTGTGCAGCTGTGTAACCCAACAGCCCATCTCGTTCCTCCTCGTCTTATTGCGAACCTTTGCATCCTTTTGAATTCCGACCCAGTAGCAGGCATCTCAATGTTTAGACGTTCTTTTCTCACCAAAGCGCACTATAGTTCATGGACCTCATCAAAAATTGGTTCCCTGATCGCAGACGGTATTAATGGCAACTGGTTCTGGTTCATGTTACCATTCGTACTTTCTCGATGCCTACAAATGATGCCATCAGAAAGTTCCAATGGTCCGAATATTGACCATCGTTTCGGGGCTATGCGGCGATATTTTTTCCTGTTTTGGTCACACTGATCCTCAATCCGTTGTGGGTCCTCAATCTGTTCAGCCTTGCGTTCATCGTTGTCCATTCCTACATGAAGTGCTTCAAAAACATTTGCAGTTCATTTCATTGTCCAGCCTGTTTCTAGTGTGAGCTAACGCGTCTTGTTTACTATACTATTTGCATGCATCCTTTATGCGTGGCCGAGTGACAGCGAATCTGAGTTACCCTGACAGTGTGCAGTACGAAATGATAAGGAGCAAGATCTTCTAACCATCTTGCAAGCTGATCATCGATGGCTTTAAAATTTGTCAAACAGCGTAGTGAAGAATTATCAGTTCGAATGGGTACTTCCCATTGTCAGGCCCATTTGGACCAAACCACTTAACAACTCCGATTACTCTGAGCAGTTTACTCTGAGTCTCGCAATAGTTTCATCCTGCGCGCGACAGGCACCGGCTGAAATAATTATGATATGCAATGACTTTTCCTTTTCATCCTGGATCTGAGATAAAACTGTTCTAACGTGTTCTGTATGTCGCTGGCGTGGGTCATAATCGTAAAAGCGATGCCAATCGTTATTCAAAATGATCAAAGGATTATTAGCTCGTTCGATTATCTCTTTGTTGTCAATCGCACTTCAAACAACATTGTAAATATCAATAGGGATTGACTCATGTCATTCGAAACCAAATCAGACACAATTTTATTGTTTATAACTCCTGTTTACTCTAGGACATTGGTGATGGGATCGTCATTTAAAAGAGCTTAAACACAACAATATTGATCAGTGTATTTCAGGGGTGTGCCAGTCGACATTAATCAGCGGTTATGTGGTTATGAGGAATCGTAAACTACCTATCGGGGAGGTAACTATTATCTAGTGTATTGATGAAATATTGCCCTACCCAAATATTAGGAGCGATAACTGGAGCAATAATGCTACTAGGAATATTAAACCGAAGTGCAAGCACCAGCAGAAATTTCATCACTTCTAAACTTTGTTTCGGTACGCGTTCTACTTGCTAAAACGCAACAGCTTATTCCTGTTATTAGTGTATGACGCTGTAGGTCTCCAACTCTACACTGCAACATCAAAATGAAATATTTCTGATGAAGTGTATGCAGTATTGGCCCATAGTGGCCCGCAGTAGTGGCCATTGTTACTCGCTTTTTACGATCTTGGCGTTTCTGAATACATTGCGTTTTGTAGAGCTGGCCGAGTATGGTGTACTGTTTTTATTGAATTTAAAATCCTAACTCATCTACTTATTTTTTATTTTTTTATTTTTATTTTTATTTTTTTTGTAAGAGATGGACGATTTGACCGTTGAAATGGAGCGTCAACGTAAGTACCTTAATCTCCTTTTTGATTTAACGCGTACAATTTAGAATCCACCAATCATAGGCTATGTAGACTAGAGTTAGACTAAGCTGGGAAAATCCTACATCATTAACGGAATTGGTTAAGGGCATCAATCTTCGGTGGTTTGTCACGAGGTGCTATTGAACAAACTGACTTCCGAAGCCTATCTTGAAATCAGATAAGGAGAAAATCGGATTCGAAATAAGGCCTTCTTGCCAGGCGTCGCGATTATGAACAACTCGTGAGAGAAGCTATGGAAAAGTGAGGAATGGTGTCGTGGAAAGATATGGAGAGGAAAGGGAAATCGGTACAGGAAGCAATGGGATGGTGGGATGATAGGACGGATGACGAAGGCGAGGCTTCGAGGGAGGAAACTGTTTTCACAACAGCAAAAGCGCTGTGGAAGGAGCGGGTTAGGTGCGGGGAAATGGAAATCCAGAGGCAGATATACCAGTGGTGCCACGGTTTGAGGAAGTTGTTATTAAAAAACAATATTGAACAAATAATTCCTCGTGTCAGCCCGGAGGCTCGACTCCTGTCGTCCTCAATTGATTTGCAATATGAAAGTATGTTATAGCCGATCTCCCTGTGCCACTTTTGGAAATTTACATGTATATCGTGAAGGAATTGGAAATTTCGGGATAGTCTTCGGCGTTATCGGCGTTCGGTTTATCAATTTTTATTATTTACTTTTTATTATTACTCCTTGTGCTATTCAAATTTTTTTCCCACAGTAAATGGCAGATGGCCTCCGGGAGAACAAGGAAAGTACGAATCAGACAAAACTGTGGTTTCGCCAGCAAATGTGGTTTCTCAGGAAAACCAAATTAGGTGAGTGCTGGTGAAAAATATTTTGGGATTCAAAGGATTTTGTGAAGCAGGATGCTCGGATCTAACAGAGTAAATAGCTTTACGTTCAACATAACGATGGAACTTGTAGATAACAGACTTGCTGCGTTTAGGATCTCAACACTTGGCGATGAAAATTAATTAGTAAATAATAGAACCGAGGAGGTGGTCGAGTTCTTCTTTCAGGTATAATTTATGTGCTTTCTCAATGCAGAAGGACAGTGGTGTAGTTGAGTTTCATTGGGATCAGGATTGAGACACGTTCCTCTAAAACTGTTCTTCTACAGTTATCATCCAGGCTCTCTCCCTTGTGACGGTACGAAACACCGAGCGTTCATCAACGGGCAACAAGAGAAAGTCTTGGAATGAAAGGAGAATCGCAGAATTCATCTTGTAACCTATTCATTGCTCGGTTTCCTTCTCCAACTTGGCGCTGCGCATGGAATTTAACCCACTCTTGCCACTTCCATCGCTGGAGAACTAGCGGCAGCGGTTTTGGAGAAAAGTTGAAGAGAACGTGATGATTGCCATTAAACGCAACCGCGACCATCTTTCTCCCAACCATACACACGCGCGCTCACGTCTATATAATGTTCCTACTGATTCAACAGTCTCACGGTGCAGTCGGAAAACACAATCAGAGTTACAAACAAATCGGAGGATCGGCATCCCATGACATTGATCGCACAAAGCTGCAGGATCATCGCTGACACATCTACTGCATTGATGGAAAGAAAAACAGCTGAACTACGCAAACTGATGTGAGATCGAAAATAATACATGAGAATAGCATTACTATGTTTTATTATATTATTACTACCATACAAATTAACATTATTGTAACTCAACACCAGAAAAAATACAAAAAAAAAAACTGGAGAGCAGGAATTGCTATACAGGATGTCCCCGGACGCGCAAAAGTCGCGAAACTGTGATTTTTAATGCGATTTCGAGCACGGAAAATTACGATCCGAACTATAGCATTTCTGAAATGAAGTTTTCAACTGCCTTCTTGAATCACTAGTGGACAGATTTAAGATATTGCTCCGGAAAAGACTCACTTTGAGAGAAAAAGTTCATTCCAGAACGGTTCGGATCGAAATTATCAGAGCTCGAAATCGAGTTTAAAAATAACAGTTTCTCGACTTTGAGTGCAAGTTGCGAACATTTCGGCAAATCAAAAAATCGAACAAGGGGTTATTTTTTCATGAAAATGAAATGATTGTAAAGTACTTATCCTTTACTGTAATCATGATTTCGAGAGTCCATCCATTGGAAATATTACCTAACTCTAACTCTTGTGAACGTTTCCACTTAAAACATATTGGTAACCATGGGCAAGGTCCTTGGGAACCATCATAATTTTTAATTTTTCAATTACCTAATTTACAATAAAATTAATTGTCTAGCGAAAGAGTTGAAGAGAAATTTTGACAAGCTTTCCAACGAGTATAAAACTATTTTTATAGCCCCACCAATGACTGAGTTTACCATCTTGCCAAATATTTACAAAATCTCGAAACTTTCATATAAAAGCTGCACTAACTCGAGAATCATTTATGCTATTGACTCCGTTGCGGCCCCGTTCGATTCAACGCCAAAAAGTCCACAAACAATTGATATTAAGCTCACCCATATTTCAAAACCTTGGACAAATATTAATTTTCTTCCCCTTGAAACCCCTTTAAAATTGAGGTCAGTGGTTTGGCTAAAGAATTGAGCCGTTGCCGGACCAAGAATGATTTTTGATGAAAATCACGTACATGCAAGTTTTAAAGTTTCCGCAGAAAATTGTCGATGGAGAACGGAAAAATTTGTTTTCATCGAATTCTCGGGTTTCGCATCCCTTGAAACGTAAAACATCCAATGTTGAGCGGGTTAGAAAAATGTGTTTCTAGAGCCATTACAATGGTTAACTATTGAAAATAAACCGTAAATAATAATTATTTAATGATAAACCAAAGTGGGTGTTATAATATGAGAATAGAAAGTAGAGTTGTTGCGCACCTACGTGCGCGGTGCGCTTCGCGGTCATATTTTTTAAATCCTCGCAAAGGAAATACTTCTTTTTTTTTAATCAATTTTTTACCAAAATTAAAGATTGTAGAAGGTGACGGAGCGATTTCGGGGCACTTTGTATATTAAATGCGAAGGATGTCTGTTCGTTCGTCCGTCTGTTCGTTACTCTTTCAAGGCACAGCGGCGGTTGAAACATGATGGTGAAATTTCACGTTGCAGCCCATTGAACCCCGGTGTAGATTTTATGCCACTTCGAGTACCACATATATAGAATATATGATTATGTTGTTCGTTTACGATTTATCACGAATCTTCCTTAATTGAAAATTTGATTCCGATTTTATCGAGCCTTAAACGATTTTATCTTTAAGCCCTTCGTGCTCATCGGAAAATTAATGATCAGAACTTTAAACTCAGAAAACAACAATATTCTGTGTTGTCAATAAGAAGCGAATCCTTTTCCAAGAACAAGGGTTTTTCTCTATAATACCCGTTAGACAGCAATTTTATAATTCGGTTATTCTGAATTTTGATTTAGCGCCTGTTATATTTCTCTCTAAGGGGATTGTAGTTGGGTGGCCAATTACGGTGGATCTTCACGTGAATTAAATTCAGACTATCGTGAGTTACTGGCTCAAATCTTTGCATGGCAGTGATATGTGACTACCAGCGGCTTATATACCTAAGGGCTCAGGAGATTGCCACAACCTGTTACTTTTTGCTGTCTGTGTGTGCACATAAGTTCGTTTTATGAAGAGTAAGATCGGCGAGAAAATGATAGCAACTCGTGCAGGTGTGCATTTCCATGGTAAAGGAGTGTAGCAGCTATGGTACCTACCAATATACGAAGAGAGTGTGCTAACGCGTGTAAGTTTGTTTAGGGCGTTCGATCTGCTGGCGCGCAAGGGGTTGCACACGTTGTTTTCAGAAGAGTGGCTACATCATGAAGATAACCTAAACCTCGCCATCCTTCCACCGTATATCCTCTTTTATCAGCATAAACTGAGTCTTATCGGATTCGACGGCTACGAACAGCCAAGTTGGAGCTTTGGAGAAGGGTTTCGCTGCTGCCAAAATTTATTTTCTCGCTATTTATAGAAGGGCGAGAAAGCGAAGAAAGTGAAGATGAAGAGAGCAAGAATAAAAAAGGAACATTGCTGTTGCGACGAATGGAATATTATGATCGGTGAGTCTATCGTGATTGTGCGTTGTCTTCAAATATTTTTTGTGCTACCAAACGCGTAGGAAGTGCAAGGGCAAAATTGCCTTGAAAGTAGAAACAGGCATGAATACCAGTTACGTACATATTAAATCACAAGTTATGAAGCACTTTATTTGGTTCTTTCCCAAAATTTACTTCTAGCTTTGTTCAATTTCCGTCAACAGAAACTTTTTTTTTGCTCACCAAAAACTGTGACACCTGTCAGCACCTTGAAATCTAGAAAGCTTTGCATAACTTGAATAATCCAGGAATAGTAGATAACAATGACTGCAGTTCGTTTCACGTCGTAGGTTTGATAGTGGAATTCGACCGATCAGGATATCGTCGTAGCACATGTCCTTTTTGTAGCTAAGTTCATTGCAGCTGATTAAAAATTATGTACGTGCGGAGGAAGATTCCCCTCCTTTCGCGAGTGCACATTTTACAGTCAGTTTTTAATTTTCCCCCTCTCCTTCCTTTGTACATAAGACGTTTCAATCTTCCTGTTCGTTTGCTCGCTTTCAAAATTAAGTTAAGTCGCCTGTAAAGGATGGGAAGGTCTTCAAGATGTTTGAACTACAGAACCAACCACTTCAAAACAGGCGAGTGAGCGTCATCGCGAGATGAACTCAGAGTAGCTTTGCGTTATGAACATCGTCTCCAAAAGATTGAAGCGTGATGTACGAAGGATTTTTTTTTCTTCGTCTAAATCAATTATTTCCCCGCTCTTACTCAATCAACGCCAGGTTGTTTGGAAGAAGAAGAAAATAAGAAACCAAAATAGTTGGAAGAGAAGGCTGAAGACGGCGCATAGTCAAGATGAACACAAAGATGTCAAATGAATTCCCATCGTAGAGTCCTGAAATATCGGATATTGGATGAATAAAACCTGAGCCAGATTTGTGAATAGGAGTTGTTAGGGTTTGAAGGAGAGAGAATTGTCCTTCATAGATTGAGGCAACTATCCGTTTGATTGAGAATGGTGGCATTGAGTTCCTTGAATGGCGGAGATGGGTACCTGTTAATTGTTGTAGGAACATAATATACCTACCAGTTCTTAATAAAATGAGAAGTCTTGTATTCATCGGCAATGTCACTCTGAGATGTAGGTTTTAAGGTTCGGAAAATTTTTCGCGGCTCATTATTTTTTGAGTTCTGTATTTCTTCCTAATAAGCCGAAAACAGAGGTATACCATATTAATATTTTAATGTTGAATAGCACCAATTAACATGCTGATAGAATATGAAATGCAAAGATATATGAGTTTACTTTGACTTTCATACGTTGAAATAAAGAGCTGGTTTTCTTATGTTTGAAGGTCTGACTTGACTCAAATAATTTAAATGATCTGATTTTGAGAGCGTGGTCAATCCGAAACATAATAAAGAACCTTGGCATGGTTACGATCTTCCATGGTTCTTGGATGACAAAATGATAGGGAAAATAATTGTTTGGGGATGAGGGTTTGAGGGTTTTTCCCTTTACTATCTATCTGAAAATGCGTGCTGAAGAAAAGTGCCTCAGTTGTTTTGGCTATCACTCTAAGGCAACTGAGAAAATTATTTAGGAGACTAGTGATTGGTATAAACTGTAAAGGGGTTAAACATAGGGTGAAAACTGGTCCGATAGTAGGAAAGGTACCCGAACAATCTCACCCTAACTCTATCCTATCCCACTGATTTCTATACCATCATAGGCAGAGCAGACCGACAGTTGGGATGGAACCCCCCCTAACCCGTGGATTAGCTTTTCCCTACATCCGAACGCAGTGAAACGGGAGCGATGAAACAGCGTGTGACGTAGGAGGAGAATGCTTTGTGCTCAAGTAATGGGTTCGCCCCTGCTCAATAGCTTTGCTCTTCAGTCCCGGCCAAGAGGTGTCAAAAACAACCGGTCTCTCTCTCTCTCTCTCTCTCTCTCTCTCTCGCTCTCCCTCTCCCCCTCCACGACTGCTAAAACCTTTATCCTTCAAACTCCTTTTCACGGGCCCAATTTTAAGGCCATTAACAAACCCAGCTATTGTGTCCGACTTGCCACTCTTCTCCTCACTTTCCTGTTTCCCTGATTCAGCCGTTGGTGGACCTCATCCCCACGTTTCCACACTTTGCAGTACCTCCCAATCTTCAATTCTACTTCTGGCTTCATCCTGCCATCTTCCTTCGTTTCCACCGCCAACTTCGTTCTCAAGGACCATTGACTCAGTAGGAAGGAATTCGCCTCTGTTCCCCTCCATTCTTCAACTCTTGGAACGGCATCTCCTCCAAATTAAGACCGTCGTCTCACCTTTTGCCGCACACCTCCGCGCCGCTATCATTCAATATTCGCGAAGGGGTAGGTGAGGTATTTTCCTTCCTCATCTCCGATGCCTTCCTCGGCTTTTTCAAACTGATATTGGCGTTCAGACTCGAAAGAGGACAGAAACGACAGTATCACAGGGAAGATTGCACCCTTGTTCACGCTCTCTTTCAACCACTGAGGTAAATTACTCAACACTACGAAAAACTACGGTTTACGAGGTCTCTAAATTCCGCCCGCGATACTTCTTTTGCATTTGTTTAGTTCACACTCTCTTTCCTCCGTGCGAATAGATTTTTCAAAGGGAGGAATCGACCCATCAAAAAGGTATTTTGAAGGCGGGTAAGTTGATCGGTGGAACTACGATAGCGCGTGCCTGATAATATTCGTGTTTATCGTAAGTATTTTATACAATCCACAAGTCTAAGTGAAGCCCTCGTAAAAAAGGAAGAGGAGGATTCAAGTTTACGACGCGAACAGTTTGAGTGTTATAATTATTCGATCAATCAAACTTACCTAGTAAGTTTGAAGTTTAATCTGGATAGTTATGAGGCATTCAGTCAGAAGATATCATAAATTTAAAATACCAACGCACAGATTTGAAAGACAAAACAATATACGGATTCGGCCCATCTAGTAGCCCTTGACAGCAGAGCGTTGGTATTCCTAGCAACAATGCTCGTTTATTTTGAAATTAACAGTGGTATGGATTAAATTACAAGGTGTTAGGCGAAGGGGAGGAATTGCAGTTTTTACCCGGTGTATAATTTCGTAGGTAGAGTTTAGTAACTACTGGTGTTAGTTTTTTAATGTTTGGCACTATAAGGTAATGGATACATCTCTCCAATTCATCAGTTTAACCAACGTTAATAACTGCTAGCTACAGACAGATAAAACATTTAAATTTTCTGGGAAGTAGTGTCTTACCAAGATATACACGTAATTTTGTGTTTTTTTTCAATTTTCAGAATGAATTGCATGTGGTCCAAAAGTTTATTTTTGTATTCATCAAAATCAAACTTTCAGCGAGCTTCAAAACTCTCGAAAATCAATTAGTTTATTTCACATGAGGCTTCATTTGGACCCTATTAAATCCAGGTCTTAGTACATAGCAGAATGTTTGCAAGAAAAATATGAAATAAAATGAAAAAGTAAAAATAAGACCAAATAGAATATAAGAAAATTAAACTTTGCCACTGAAATTATTTCCCGTAAACTGATTCTCAAACTTCTTTTTAGCTCTGCTGGTGTCAGAGAGAGCCATATCCCTAACGGGAAATCGGACGCAGAATTTTAACTTAAAATGAAAAAGTCCAACTTCAATTGATTTCAAATCAATTTTTCAATTTTTAGATTACTTCAGATTTATTATTTTCAGATTATTTGAGATTGTTTTCAATTTTTGTTTAGATTTTCCAAGTTTCAACTTGGGAAAATTATTTCACCATGATGGGTTTGAACAGTAGCTCCAAGGAGAGAATGGGACATTCTATTTAGAAAATTGTTAATGGGATAACAACTGTAGGAAATTTAACTTGTAATCGATTTTTTCTTTTTCTTTAATGAAGGTCATCGTAATGTTCATATCCTTAACCGGTCTCAAATCATAGGTATACTCTCAATTTGTTTTCACGAGATCTCGCGCAATGATTCTAATTTACTAATCGCAATCCTAATTTACTTAGATGATCAAAATATTTTCTGTGCAGAAAGTAAAGTCGAAAGTGGTTTAATAAAAAAATCGGGTCTAATTTTTATACTAATTGATGAATCAAGAGGTCAGGTAGTCAAGTAGTCAACTCAGTCACCTGAAAATCCACGGTCTATTTCAAATAGCTCTCATACTAAACCTGGACCGAAAAAATGTCGTTACCAGCTATTGGCGATTAATCGTAACAAAGAAGTTTTGTGTCCCGCGAATCAGACGGAGTCATCAATTTGTAACTATGGTTTCGAAG
Organism: Tupiocoris notatus; assembly: GCA_037159825.1. Taxonomy (NCBI): domain Eukaryota; kingdom Metazoa; phylum Arthropoda; class Insecta; order Hemiptera; family Miridae; genus Tupiocoris; species Tupiocoris notatus. The sequence goes on along the minus strand of JASJUZ010000128.1, from coordinate 250,990 downwards.
CACGCTCTGATTATAAATTGCAACTGAAACTGCAGAGATAATAGGCGTCGTAAATCTCATGTCGCCAGATTCTCCACGGAACTGAAGAGGATTTATATGTGGCGTAGGAGCGATTTCCAGATCGAAAGAAGCTCATAATGAGCTCAGGTCTGAAAGATCAACGACGTCGTAACTTTGTCAAACCAGCCGTAAACACCGCTTGGGCCTTTTCTGTTTTTCCTCATCGTTTTATGGCCAACGTCAGATTTTTATGGATGGGATTTTCACCAGCGAGATATGAAGTATAAATTGAGGTTGGTTGGTTCTCTGAAGCCTATATCTTTCTCTGGACAAGGAAATCTCGCAACAACATATTATTTTTACATTCTTGAATAAGCGGGTTCGATTTACTTCGGTTAAAACATCATATTTTCAGGCATAGGTGTGTGGATTTTCCGCTATTCAAGTTTTGAAGGTATTCTGGCCTCATAATTCTATTTTTAATTTCTGAGATGCTAACGCAGCGTTGTAGTTCTGAATTAAAAACAGGAAAATGAATTCGAGAGGTCATGGCCAAAGAAGAAATCCGTGCTTGGGGGTTAAAAACAATGGGTTAATAAAACACTAACTACCATAACTTAAAAATGTCATTTCGAAATGGAGAGGACATGAATGTCATTTCGGTTTTTCAATAATGCCAAATAAATAGGCAATCAATATTCTACTACGACTAGCATTAATAATTTGTGACCCACGTTTGGATATAATATTCTGGGAAAGGAGTCAGCAAGTTTCATTAGCTGTGGAGGTCTTTATTCATAGACTAGAGATTGGACAAGTTTGGTGAATGAGCGTTGCATCTGATATGTTTAGAGGTCGTTCAGATCATCGTGCTTTAATGGAGTGCAATGCGAACTATTTAGCAGGCTAATGTTTAGAACGTATTTTCCTGCTACTTGCAGATACGAAGTTACATTACCGGCAGGATAGTTTTGAGTGCTTCTCTTGAAGTCGAGCTTACTCATTCATTCAGCCTTGTCGAATCGATTATCATTTTGAAGGTGCAAGAGTAATGTGATGCAGGTACCCCGTGATCGGTCACCTCACTGAAGAGCTGGTCAAGTTTGACGTCGAGATAGCGCTTAAAAGAGATACTCATACGAACGATTCAAGGAATATGTTGCATATCGATTTACCATTACATGTAAGCAGAAAGATAATAAGAATGATATTTAGTGGAGTAGAAATTGGGAGCATGCAGGCGTATTGAAAAATTTCATGATGAGACCATTTCACCGAAAGAATCACCATAGTAATGTCCAACTCTACCTTGTTGAAGCTGACCCTTCCAATCATCAACGAGCCAAAATCAAATAACGCTTTCAGCACTGAATCCAACTCAAATTATTGAGCCATTAATTTTAAGGTGGTTTGGAAGAATATTCAGGAAGTCTTGACGAGGTGATTGCGTTCCTAGGAATATTTCGTACTGAAAAAAATATTTTGCTGAAATATGAATATGTCTCAAATCAGAATTCTTAAAACGTGACTACACGGAACGTAGCATCACCAAAGAAGAACATAACAAAGATATAAATCTACTTTGTCCGGAAATGATTATTGAGTTCCGTGCGTAGAAATCAAACATTTCTAACAAACCGCAATTGCAGGGCTTGTCTACCGGAACTTATAACACTGTTACGTGATGTTAAATGCGTTAAGGCGAGTTGTAAGGCTAATTGGAATTATAATTCGTCGAGTTAATTTGTCAGTCCTTTATCCAAGGATAGGAACCTAAGTGCTCTTCAGAATTAGTAAGCAGATAACTTTTACAGTGGTAGTTTTCATGAAAGCAAAAGCGAGAAGGAACCTCCTCGCCCACACGCACCTAAGTCGGCTTTGTTTCTTCTACCACGATTGAAGTTAAGCATTGCCAAGTTATCAAGGGGGAGCGAAGAAACGGACGAGACGAAGAGGAAGACTTGGAAACTTTCTTCGCCTCGAATGAGATTAAAATTATAGAATTCTTGTTTCTTGGCCATCCATCACCATCACCTCCTGTATCCTTTTTGCATCCTTCTGCGTCTGGATTGTGAGCATTCTCAGACGGTGCTACAGGGATAAGGACCTACAATACTTTTGAGATGTGTGCGTACACATTGCACGGTCTCCACGCAACCTCCACCACGTTACATTTATACTCGAGATGTGGAAGGTAATTAGGGCAGGCAAAACTACCAAGTGGAACGTATGTGTGGTTGCTCTGCCAGCCTGTCCCCCGTTCTCTGCCGTCTCTTCGGAACTCAATTCACTGAATTATTTATAATCTTCCGTAGTAGACTAGCGGGGTCGAGGACCAACGAGGGAGGAAGATGCTGTTGCGCTACAACGAAGGAAGCAAACAGCCGCGCGAATAAACCAGCCATAATAACCAGAAGTTGTGCCATCGGGCGAAAGATACAGAAACTGAACGCAGCAAGATTGGAAAGTGTCTAGCATATTATATACATACGAGTGAGAGGAAACACCCTGGCGAATGTATGTGGAAAGAGGGATTCGCTCTGAAGCTCTGAGGCACAGAGGAAATAGATCAACGAAGGGGATCCACAGCCTCTCTCGTTTTGAACATTCTTGCAATACTGTTGATTGAAATTTCAGTACACCGAGGAGATGATTATTTGGTCGCAAAAGATTCTCCTAGGGCTTTTTAATAATATTAGCTAATCCCACTGAGCGACGATGGTTACAAGACATCGAATAAAGTAATTTCTCTTTATGAGATGTCACTGTGGTTTGACTATGGAGTGAGATCTCATAGTAATAAATCACGTTTATCGTAGCCATAGAGGTAGCTAACATTTTTGGACCATGCGCACTCAAACATATTATAAGTTTACATCGTGGAAATTAGATTCGTTATTCAATAAGTAAATCCAATAAATTTTGATTTCCCTTCATTTTGAACTGTAAATGAATATAATTACATTTGATTGTTCACTGGCAGACAGATGAAATTTTATTTTATTATTACTATTATTATTATTTTTTTTTTTTTTTGTGACAGACTCTTTTGTTTACAAAGTTTTTTATGGAAGGCCCATTACTACGAAAACGAGGTTAAGCAGAAATCGTTCCTGAAAAACTGGGGACAAAGTATCAATATTTTCCAGTTATAATCAGATTCACTGATGTACCATAATATGGAAAGTATACAACCTTTTATCTTCATTCAGATCCGACAAACTGGCGAAAACATTCCAAGGGAATATGGTGAGGAAAGTTCTTTACAAAATAATCATTCTTCAATTTTGATTCCTTTCGTGAAGACGATCATTATTTGGTTGAAAAGAGGGAATTCTATGATGAAACCCCCGTCGATTTTGCTCAGTGGTTGCTCTCGTCAGCAGTTAAAAGCACATTGTACAAAGAGAGTTTCGGCGTTGTAAGCACATACTTTTTATACCTCCTCGGATTAAATCCACAAAAAAGAGGAACGGAAACACCGGGAACAGGAACTCTATTTTAAAATGAATGAGCAGTTCCCGCAAATGAAAGTCAGAAGAAACCTCTTTTTCTCCCGCTCTTTGCAATTCTTGATGGCGCTGCCAACCGTGGAAAAGGGAAGCCAACCGAAGAACCTCGCTTCGTCCTCCAGCCGCATCCAACCTAGTAATACCTACTTCACCACCCACGACAACCTGAACTGAGACCAGCAGCTATCATGCCAACTCGCTCTTCATCCTCACACTTCCCATTCTGTGCATCCATTGAAGCCCAATCGCTACCATCGCGTTCATCAGGAATGAAGTTGTTGAGGATTGATAGGTCAAAAGTAAAAGGGTCTGATTCAATTCGGCCAAGGATCGGGAAAGCGTTTGAAAAGGATGAACATTCCGTGTGTTCAGCAGCATTTTCATCGAGTTCATTGCTATCTAATAATCGAATAAGTTACCATAAAATGAGCCTATAATTATGTATTGACAACAAGTAGTCTACGGACGCTTATACCACTAATGGTATAGTTTTGACACAAAACAGAACAAAAAATTATGAATTGCAATCGTATGGCAGAATCTGTTGTCACGGAAGAAGATTCTAATCGTAGGTCGGAGGTTAACCATGCGAAGCATAGGTAAGTTTCACAACACGTCCACTTGAGCACCTGTTAGTACACACGGGTCCACTAGATCCAATCAAAAGTTATTAAAAGCCCTTTTAAATTATAGAGTTGCTGCTCTCCTCTAAGCTTCGGTTGGACGATAATGATAATGAAATTTCCAATATTCGAGCAATGAAAAACTTAGTTCAACAAGAGTAGCAAAAAAAAAAAAAAAACAGTTTCCTTCCACCGAAACAAAAAACCTAAGAGCCCGTTTTTAGAGAAGTTTATTTCAGAAAATATTATGTTATTTATAGGCTCAGAACGCAATTCTTCGCACGAAACAATCACAGTTTTGCGACTTAGTATTTGCGTACGTTTCCGTCAGTCGAAAAAATTAGACAAGAGGCCATTTTGCCATGAAATGTTAATTGAAATCTGAAGTGGCAAGAAACTTAATGCCGTTGCGCGCGCCATAATCGTATTTGAGATCCTTGCAAAAACAAATTTTTCTGAACTGAATTCTTTGGGAACGATTCCAGAGACACGATGTTTACCATGACATTTACTAATTAAGGATTTATCAATATGTTTAATTAGTTAATTATTTAATTTTTTTTTTACGGCTGAAGGGTAGATGACTTGCTATTTCTTGAATCTATCGATTGCCTTTTATCATTCTGCAATTTCTTTCATTGGTTCGGCGAATATAATGGGCAACAAACGGATTTATCTTAACTTTCAAAATCCGTACCTATCGTTTAGTCTAAGCGACCATTCTTGTTATTTCCCAGTCATGAATAAATCGATCGGTGGGATGCATTGATTTTGTCAATTGCAAACGGTAAACTTTTTTTCATCAGTCACACAGGCACAGTCAGCCTCCACCGAAAAAGTTACACGGTGTAACTCCCGTATTTGGTATGGACGTGAAAAGCGGAAACATGTGAGGATTTTATGTTGGTTTTGAATTAAAATTTCGGAAAATGCGGAGCAGTGATGACGACTGCTGTTGTTCGAACCTACTTCTGTTAGCTTTGATTCGTGGAGACGAGCTTTATTTGCTAACAGAGACCAAAGTGATTCGTCCCTGTGAATTCGTTTAGCTCTTTCTACCTTCATCATTCACAGGAGCAGGAACTTTTAGATTACCCATCTTGAATCGTGAAGAATAGCTGTGTAGAAGTGATTGCTTCCAAATCACTGCAATTCATGAAAAGATTAAACACCTCTCACTTACCTGTAGAGTGGTTTGGAGTCGCCTTCCTTGAACCACAGAACCATGTAGACTCGATCTTCTCTTATGTCCGGCTCAATATTGCAAGGTAGCTCTGCGCTCCTTCCAAGTACCGCATCTACTGGAGGCAGCGTAACTGAAACATTAATGGGAAATGTTGCGTTATGTACTAAAAAAGAGAAAATTCTGCCATTTTTGGTATCGCTCTTCCCGGCCATTGCCATTATAAAGGGTAGAGGTAAAAAAGAATGTACAATACTGGGTAGTTTTTGCTGTGCATAATTATGTTAACACGTACACTATTATGTAACTAACATTGTTGCTCAAAAAATTTGATTTGATATCTGGTTGATGGAATGACAATGAATTTTTTCGGCAGCATCAATTCACTTTTTCCTGTGCACCCAAGCTGACTTCTTGCCAATCTGGTGCGACGGGTCAGAAATGGAGAACATACATTGGTGGAAGGAAAAAATTGAAATGGATGGCTTCAACTTATTTCTCCTATTTGTTTCAAAATACAACATTATTTTCAACTCGCTCATTTTCCCACAAGGAACAACCAAGAGCACGAACAAGCGCGGGTTATTTAATTCAACGGATGTGGGCGCCCATAAATTTAGTCGGATCTAATAATTCGATTTCAAGTTTCCTGTTTTTACCAATTTTTGCCGTAAACCGTAATATTTTTGAACTTAATTAAAAATTGCCGAAGTCGTTAGATGTCTTTGGGTTAAATCAATTCGTTTTCATTTTTTAATTTCTTCCACTTCTGGCCAAAAATAGGATTTTTCTCCATCTCAGTTGGTTGAACCTTGAAGGATTTATCATAAGTTACTGCGTTATTTTCCATTGTACTATAACTGGCTCTACGCGTCGGTCACTTTCTCTTCTTTAGTACCCTCGAAAGTTAATCAAAGAGAGCGTCGGAGGTTCGCTAAGGCTCATTGAATCTTCAAAGCATATCGGCAAACAAAATTGTGTTTATTTGTTCATAGAATGTGGTAAACTATCCGTCATTAACGTAATATCAACGGCATTTATCAAGACATTCGGGTGAACCCTCTACTAATTCAATAAATAGGTCATATTATGAATTCACTGAACACATGGTTCTATGGTGAGTATAAAGAGAAGGTCGATCATAGCGCAACTTTGGCGGCCGGCGATGACTGGAACATCGATAGTTATTGCCCGTTGAGGATTAGGAGTTCAGATGGAATCAGGAGCTCCTGTTACAACGACGCCTCCCCTCCGCCGACTCTGCTATGTGTCCATTCAATTCCCTGTCCGTTAATAGTACTGATGTTCACTCGCGCGATCATAATAAATACTAACAACCGGTCACCTCAACCTTCAAAATCGGGTGGCATGTTAGGTACAGAACTGAAACCAATGAAACTTCTTTCGACAATCTACCCAGGAAGAAGGAACGATTTGAGGAAAAGTACGTCTTTCAGGGGATAATCGACTGTTTCTCATTCCTCTTGATTGTAACGTGTTAATTCACATGAGATGAACGATGGACTGTGTGTGAGTGTCTTTCAAATATCGTCAAAAACCTATCATATAGTATTCGTTCAAAACTACTCCAGAGTCTAGCCAAACGCTAATTAAGCATACCGCTTTTCCGTTTCTCGGCTTCGTCATGATCGTAGGCCAAATATAGTTCGTAAAATATAAAGGCAATCGCCTTTCGCCTTTTTGGGGGCCCTATGGAAGCCAACTATACTCAAGCTTGATAATAATATTAGATTAGCAACAACAGTGTGATAAAATTTGAGTTGAAATCAAGGAATAAGTCATTTTCGATCTTCAAGTAACAAAACTTTTCCGACAGTTTACAATTGCTTCTGGTGAAAATATGGCGAGAAATGCCATGATTTTCCTTCAATAACTTACGATTTTTTTCGATTTCCAGAAATAACCCATTGTAAACGTTAATGCTCATTGTGATTCATAACTGATTGGAGAATAGTTACTGAATGAGTTCGCCCTTATATGTGAGGGTTTGAATTTTAACTATTGACATTAAAACTACTTTCTTGGTATATGCCATATTTGTCAAGGTATCAAGAAGTAGCGTGGTTATCATACTGATAGATAGATAGATAGATAAATAGATGGATAATGTTTATTTGTCCTCTTGCTATTACAGTTGTATTAATCACTAAAGATAAATTAAAATATTGATGCTTCTTGGTTACATTTTTAGTAGAGGACTGCACTAGAAAGCTCTGGTGCAAAGTTGGTTTATGTACGTGTAATTTCCGTTAAATCCTCAATGTCCGTGTTTTATAAATTATGTGTTATTTGTATTCTTTAGTGTTTCCTCTATTTGTTGGTCTCTATTTTTCTGTTCTATTCATTTATTTTGTAATAATATTTTTTGCTATTTACAAATTTAATTATTTCTTTTTTGAATAGAGTTTTGCTATTAATTTTTTCGATCTGGTAATTAAATAGAATTCTTCGTTAATTATTTTTATTCCTTTTTGTATCGAGTGGTGCCTTGTGCATAGCTGTTTTTAACTTTTGGTAATTTTATTCTGTATTGCTTGTTTCTCCGCTCTCTAAGATCCTCATAGAATAGTTTTTTTTCCTTCTTTATTATATTTAACATATTTTTTGTATGTATTTGATGAACTGTCTGTAGCCCTAGTTCTTTAAATAATGTGTCTGATGGATGGATACCTCATTGATTTACCAAATAATATTTTGAGAGTCTTCTTTTGTAGTTTATAAATTTTTTCTATTAGATATTTGTAAGACCCTCCCCAAATGATGACCGCGTATTGCATTACTGACTCAAATAGTGCTTGATATATATGTTTTTTAGTAGCTTTTTAGGGAAGTGCTTGATGGAATAGCTGATGGGTTTGGATCTGTTTAAACAGGTAAAAAGTTATTGGAAAATCTGATTATCTTGGAAGAAGCTGAGAGAGTGTTGGCAACGATCAGGTTTTCCAATACGGTGCACGAAACTGAACTGGATGCTGAATGGATGTGCGGTGAGAGAGAAATTGATGCTGCGAAGTGATGTAAGTGAGTGGAGGAAGAATACGAGCGAGAGGTTATACCGGTACCAGCATGCTCCCCGAAGGGTATTGTTCAAGTATTGTGCTGATGCAGAGAATGGGACGGGCGTGATCTGACTTGGAGGTAGCGCGGGGGCTGGAGTTCGGGGTGGCCACAGTGCGAAAACGAGTGAAAGAATCGTTTGCAAGGTCCGGTGGAAGCGAGAAGGAATGAAAAGGGTCCTTGGATGAGAGAAAACCCTGATCATACCCTATGGCAATCCCTTCCTACAAACACATGCGAGCCATTACGCATGGTTTTGTCATTCAAGGTTGGTACTAACTAAATCCACCTTTCAATTTAAACTATTTCGGTTGATAATTAACTACGTTTCAGTTAAGAGTTGAATTTCAAATTAAAACCTCAATAAAAGGTGAATAAAATATTAACAATCTTCTCCTCTACAACAATCTTCTCGCCTTCCGATGAACTGTGCTCTCTACATTATTTCATAAAGTTATAATAAATCTGTAGAATTTTCGCTAAGCTACGTGCGTCGTAATTTATTTTGACTAACTAGCGAACCAAGATTTATTGTTAACATTTGTAAGCACGTTCCGTAGCGTCAATAGTCATTTCTCAAAGCTTTTTCGTGCTACCGGTGGTATTGTTAAGTTACACAAAATAGCTATCTAATAATTCTAAACTAAACGATTTTGTCTACAAATTGGTTATTTTCGTACGTTTGTGGATGGTTTTGGTAAATATTTCAGCTTAAAGTTTATGATTGGAAATGAGGTGATATTGCAAAAATTAATAAATGTGATTGTATTTTGTAACTTTCCCATGTATTCCGTTAAATAAAGATATCCTTAGAAGCGGTCGTGTTAGACTTGGACCGTAAAAGCGTTTACAAAAATATTTACACCTCCTTCGTAGCGTTTAATGTTATAATTTTACTTAGTGAAAACAATGATTGGCTGTTTGCCAACTCGTAATGTTATTTTCGCTCAATTTCTCGCTGAAGATTTGATAGGTCCGTTAAACTTTAATGGGGACCTTCAAAGAACATTCAAGTGATGATCAAATAAGTATAATTAAAACTTACCCTACTGTTAAACAAAGCTGGTTTTCTCTGGATTCACTTTCACTGGATTTCACTGAGCAATCTTTGGTTGGAAATTTATTTATAAGAAAGTAGCCGCAGAAAATAGATTTCAGTAACCTCATATATATTATGTCACCGATGAGGGAATTCGAGCAAACAATACGCCATGTTCCGTATTTATCTCAAACACGTGCTAACTAATGGAGCGAGGCTATCTATAAACGACTTTACACGACCCAATCGTCAGAGAATGTCTTAGTTTCCAAACTAGATTAAAAGTTAATGAGGTATAGCAATTTAAACACTGACAAGGGGAAAGTTTCTCGAGCGGAAACCTTATTTTTCACTGTTTTCTCTAGAGAAACTAAAACAGGAAAAAGTGCCTAAATTAACTTTTTTTTATCACCCCATTTAATTCATCCTACTGTCCAAGGGGACGTTTTGTTGGCGGTTCCAAGTTTTTTTCTTCTTCTTCTTTCCCTTCCTAGCTCTTTTTCTTGTTCTTCCAGTGAAACGCCGGAAGTTAACGTCTCAGTTTTCCCATCACGTCGGTTCAATGTTCATTCACTCGGCCCCTTGATTATGAAACCTATTTAATTTACATATATACGCAGCAAATTTCCGATAACACTGTCGTTCGAAAATTAATATCAATTATCGTTGTGATCAACGTGGCCACGTAATTCTGCCTGGCATTTTTATTATCATGGTTCTTGTCCTGTCGAATGTTGAATGACGTTCATTACTGCTAGCGCTGAACCAGACTAATTGCGGGGTCAGTTCCAGTTAAAGATATTACTTGTAGTAGTTTTGATACTTCTGTGTTTGATTGTGCTTCTTCAGTCCGGAAACTTCCAATCGATTAATTCGGATATCTTTACCTTGCCTACCGATTAGTCGACTGACATTGAGACGCATTCTGCGTTCCACCAAGTTGTTTTGACTGTTTATTAATAGTGACGGAACAAGAAATTCACTTTTTAACCGATTCAATAACTGGGCTCATTACTATGAAACTTTTTTCCACTTTTAATAACCCGTAATTATCAAATTGTGGTAGCAATCTCACTGACCTAGAAATAAATCCTCTTATGTGGCAAGAACGCAAGAAACTCTCAGAAACCACCACTGAGCTCTCAATTATAAAAAAAGTAATTCTGGGTGAACGGTGGTGGGGAGGCTCGACTTTCAGCCTTGAAATATTGCTGGACCGCCTATACCCCAAAAATTTACAATGTGGCCCTTGAGTAAAAAATGTTGATGCCCCCTGGCATAGAACACGAGGTGCTTATCGGACATTAACCACGCTAATACACGTCGAAATGCGGTTTCCATATAACTCCCAGAAATTTGGAAGCATCACAGCATCGATAATCGCCGTACGAAAATTATTCTCTGATAATTTCATCAAGTTTCATCATTTTTTTACGGAGATTCGGAAAGGGTTTCTGAGGTACTATGAACATTTCATCGAGTTCCACTTTTCTGAAAACCATTTACTACGTAAGCTTGGATGTAAAAACCCTTATCAATCAAATAAAAATTACTGTTTCATTTCACTAACTCAATAGTCTGTTATTTTTTTCAGGATATCATGAAGAGAAAACTTTTTTGTACGACTTTTTTCAACGGAATACTTCTGTTAGTGTTGGTGATCTTGATGGATGTTGGTCAGTATTTCTGTTAGTCTGTATCCATACCTTCTGTTTTTATTACTCATATACAGATCAATGTGATTTCGTGGTATCGAAGCTCGATTCTGGATCTGTCTGGAAAACTAGTCAAGTTTAAAAAAAAACAGGAATGAAAGTCCTCTCGAGCTTCTTTGACAGAACAGTGATAAAGTTCGAGAGAGTTTATATCCTGACTGGATGTTTGAATGGCGACTATTGTCAGCTATGGCGATTGGGAATGGAAGGCTGTATGGGTGCGTTTGTTTGTCACCAGATACTGATTGTGACCTCCTACGAGGGTGACGTAGCGTTCAGATCAAGCTTCCAAACTTGCGAAGACTGAAAACACATAAAATTAATGAAATCGACCCGTCCTCGTGGGATAAGCTCAGCCGCCGGCAAACCTTGACATCCATTCTACGTTCAACACTCCAGTCTTAATATAATATAGTATATTGGTGGATAAACTTTTAAAAATATTAGCTCAAAGTGGTTCTACGCAAGGAAGAGTTCCAACTGACCAAAGAAAACACGAAGATGTATTTACTCCAAAACTCTTTCTCGAAACTTACGAACTCAACCATCAAACATTCTTCGGTGAAAGCTTTCGAGTAGAATCGAGACGTCTCTAACGATACTTCGTTGTCGTTGATGTAGGTTATCGTATCATCGAAAGAAGACACTGGAGACTTAGATGGCAACAGCACTAACTTTGAATCTTGATCATGCTTAGCGTATCAACAGGAAAAAACACCGTTCAATTCAAAATCGTTCACCTAATGAAATACTACTGCATACTGAATTACAATCGGGGATAGCATATAACGTAATTTTCAGTTAAGGTAAGCAAAAAGGTAAAAGTGAGCAATATTCTCCAAACATGCTACATTCTAATGCTTGGCTGGCAAGAGTGATAAATCCCTCCATATCTTCTCATGGTCTTCTTATCCTTGAATATTGGAACTAAGCTTCAGAGCAAAGGAAACGATCGATTCATCCTATGGAAGATACGAGGCATTATAACTAGATTCAGTGGTTTTTCCACGTCATCCTTAGACGAGTGTATAGGATTCCACTCAGATGCCGATTCCATCAATCCCTTCGTGAAACTGAGCGAGAAATGGATCGCGCCGTTCTCGGCTCCTCGTACCATCCCCTGCTCTCTTCTAGGTAATTTAAAATTGCCTCGGGCGTTTCTATAACTCCCCCTCGTCGTCAGTACGAGATTATCAATTCAAGATCTCATCTAGAAACTTCAAGCGAAACGCTGTTCAACGTGGGATTCAAATCCAGGATCGAATATACCACTGTTATAATCATCTTTCCGCGGCAAGAAGGTGCGATCGATTCCGTTTTACTTGAATAAAAACTCCTGTTGCTTATTCGAAAATAAATTATTCCTCAAGTTGTTTCGAAAGTGCAATTATTTGATATTAAACTTCTCCGTTTTGAAGTAGAAGCAACCAATTCTTCCTTTCAGATGGGTGAATAGCAAAGGAAATCTACCAGGATAATCAATCGCGTTCTAAGGTGTTACCAAAATGTTTTTAGTTAGAAGCGTTCGCAAATTTTCGCTCGGCTTCGAACACCGAGAAGTTGATGGTTCAAAATAATAATGAAAGCGACCACGAGCTATACAATTTGCAGAGTATTGCATGTAGTTCAGGCCCCGTGCCCCAGTTATCGAGATCTATGAAGTATTCAACTCCCATTGTGATAAATACAGTGAGCGATTTTTACAACAACACAACAAACATTTTGAGATCTCTAACGTGAAAAAATAATAACTCTTATAACCAGTAAAAATCGTAACAGAAAAAACCTCGAACGGTTATATCTCGAATGCACAATGGTTATCCTAAATTCAATAAGAGCTAATTTTGCTAATTTCACAGGTAGTACATTCTCTGAAAATTCCATTGAGTTTCACACATTTTTCAGGAAGATAATATGGCGATTTTTGATCCCAGGTACACGGTTAGACGGACAAACATACAATTGCTGAGATAGTGTTTCTGAATGTAGCACTAGATGAAAATTTCTTCCAACTCCACCTCCGTTCCGAATTCGAATTTTCAGACTATCACAATAATTCTATTTACCTCGTAAAAAAAATAATAATAATAATAAAATCCTCTTTATCTATTCAAAGGAGCAGTGTGACAAGATAACAAAGTAGCCTTAAATCTGCACTTTGTTTCCATTATCTGCCGTGTGTAATGTCAGCATCATGAGATCATTCGTTTGACCGTGAAAGAGTAACAGGCCTTTGACTTTAATTTATAAGGATGTGAAAAATATTTGTATCGCAGGTACTACAAGGGCAATTCATAGCGAGAAAGTTTTACTAAATATGAAGAAGTTGTGGATCTTGCAAAGATATAGCAAAACTCGAAGTGAGATATGAGGCTTATTTCTCTGTTAAGCAGTACGGTTACGTCAAGTACAAGCTGGTGTACAATGAACTGAAAGGCTTAAATTTGGCTGTTGAAGTGTGGGAAGAGGGTCACAAATGAAAAGGGGTCCGTGTCTTATCTTCTTGTTCAATGGCTGACAGTCACTCTTTTCTGAAAGGCTGCGGCTCTTTTCGACTGGAGAACCTGCTCAAGTTTACCAAGCTAATCTTCAGGCATTTTTATCGTTGGGCCACGTTAGTGTTCTTAGACTTGTACTATCGAAGGTAGGAAACTTATTTCGTTCATATGGTTCAACTACTATACTTCCTCTGTTAGCATAATCCTTGTTATTTATTATCTACCTACATTATGGCGATCTTGGATAGCCATTTCACTCCGGGAAACATTGCATCCTGAAGAGGATTAATTCTTTATTATTCTGCCGAGTTCTTTCGGCATTTTTGTTATCTTCGGGGAGATATAAAACCATCAAGTTTGTACTGCTTGGAAGATACGTACCCAATGCTTTTAGATCTCCTAAACGATGTCTGAAAGGTGAAAATGTCTAATAAAAACTTACGAATCACAGAGTAAGTTTCCCTCTCAACGTTCCAACTCGTGTTTAATTAAACCAAAATGTAGTTAGGTCGTACTAAGATGTGTGGAAAATGTCCTTCAACGAACGCTAATATTAGCAGACATAGAAAATCAACTTCATTGCGAGCAATCACCAGGTAATGGGCGCAAGTAGATTACACTAAGCGGACAGCCTCTCGGCAATTTCCTCGGGCTGGGAAACGTGTGTGCAAAATTTGAGTTCGAACGCGAACGGGATTTATTTCCCTTGTTTTTCCAATGTCTTTCTTTTTTCTCAACTTCCATTCTTTTCGCCTTCCTCTTCGTTTCAACTGCCTTCTCGTTTGGCCCACTTCAAGCTGATCTCTTTCCATCTCTCAAGAGGCCTCTGTCTCTTTCCTGCTTGACTCTCCCGTTTTTTCTGTGTCTCCTCACTCGCACTCTCAATCTCTCACACCTAAGTGTTCTTTTTCCCTTCTTCACTATCTCTCTCAATCTCTTCAACGGTGTTATAGCAATGGAATGAATAAAAGGTGAAAATTAGCACTTCTAGAGAGCTTGGTTCGAGTTTTGCATAAGGCATAACTCGAATGAGGTAGTTGAAAAGGAAAAACTGAAATCTGGTATAAACTTGGCTTCTAAATTATTCATCGCCACCTCCGATCCTTCCCACAACTTCTTCGTCTTTGCTTTATCTTCCGACTCCCTTCGTCAGAATGCAACATCGCTTTTGAAAACTCTCAACAACCTTTGGAATAAGGAAAATACTTAACCTTAGTATTGCTATTGCAGACTTTAGAATCGATTCTCTTTACTGGAGGCATTTGAGAGTGTTACATTTTTTGTGCTCGGAGGGAGATTCAAGTACATCGTTGTACATAAAAACGAGTCCGGAGATGTCATTTTGTCTGTTCAGCGTCCTACTGGCTGCGCCAAAATTGTAAGATTTTAAAGATCGAATTGAAGAAATTGAAAATAACGCAACGTGCCAGGATCGAATCGCAGAATAGAATAGCCTTTTATTTCTTGTTGTAGCTGTTACATTGTTTTGTCCGTTTATAGATTCTGTCGCACATAGGTAAATATCTGAAAGTTACTTAATCACGGTCAATGATTCTCCGACGCAGCTATAGGCTAAATCGATTTTTGTCACTTCACTCTATTGATCTCTAATCTAGAGATGATTTTGGAGGCGATTTACGCCAGATTGGCTACATAACTTTGAAAGAGTAGGAAAGTGACCATAAAAAGGGAGGAGTTTTCGGAAACCTACATTTATAGATGTGATTGATTATGTTGGTTTGTTAATGAATTATTCTCGTTTCTTCCATTTAACGGACAGTCTTCCTTAGCAAAGGTTCCAAGGGCAAGGAAAATCGAAGACGACATTTTGTTGCTGTTCCGAATCGTTAAGCACAGCTGGAACGAACATATTTCGTTGTGATTTCAACGGCTCAAAAACTATTTTTTTGGTAAATAAACCGCTCGAGTCTTTTGGAAAAATTAACGATCAGGACGTGGAACTCAGAAAATATCAATATTCAGCTGTTTACTCTCCCTCTGTTTGTTGGAATGAGGGTTTATCGGCAAATAAGCGTTTGTCAGATCCTTCAGGAATATGAATCCAGCCTTACTCCTTGTTAACGCTACGGATTGGTACGATATAAATCCGGGCCTGTACGGTAATCGAATTAGTCGACTTTGGCAGCCTGGTCACTGTCAGCTGTGTTGGTTCACCAACACACGCACACGCATATCTCATCACCACCTGACTTCTTCGCTAACCTCAATTAGATCTAACGTTAACGTACCGAGAAACGTGCTTTTCCCAAGTTCCATAATATTTGATTCTAAATTAATTATTAACGAGTTTACTGAGTTTCAAACGGCCAATAGTTGATCTATCATCATTATTTCTCACTACGATTGCCATTGCGTAACGATTGGATACGAAGCAATAAATTGGTTGCCTGTCTTGCCGGCGTTAGTTTTTCCAGCAGCGGCGTACAATTCCTGGGCCCAGGTGAGCGCCTCGTGTCCGTCGATCCGGTGAGTAACCAAATTGCAGCCATTCGTATCCAATTTAACATAATACCTATTCAGTTCCATTACTTAAAAACAGATTGTTCCTTTGTGATGTTAATTCCATACAGTCCACTGATTAACGCAGCAACTCACCTCCCACAACATTATATGACCAATATAATATAGGAAAATTAAAAGTTGTGAATACGAGAGGTTGCGCGTACATTATTGGTTCGTTCGGGCCGGATCCCTGATAATAACGTTTGATTTAACGGTTTTTGAACGCTGGTTGTTGGGAAGAGGTCAGGTGAACGTCTGAAATAACTTTAATTTTTATTATAAAATTGCCCAACGCTATATTTGGTCCATCTATAGAATATCGTCATTTAATAATGTTCCTGTGATATCGCATTACATTCTGTGTGCAATAATTTCGTTCGAACTTAGATTTTGGTTCCACGTGGCTAAACTTGAAGTCGACATCGTTATAATATTCAGTTGCACATCAATATAAATATATCCGGATACACATCGGTTGGCGGCTTTAGTCAACAGTATCATCGCCTTTGGTCGCTTTTGGTTCAAGGTCGGAATTAAATCGTGTTAAATATGAGTACTGTCAGCGAGAACGATTATCAAGAACTACTGGAAAAATTGGCTGGTTATGTCGAAAAACGCGGTTTGGCCTTTGCACAATTAACTGCTACCTTAGATGCGGCAAGGACTACAGGGGCGCTTGGTATTTCGCAATTTTTAGCGCGTTGTAGGGAGCTCGAAACCCTTCGCGATCGTTTCATAGGCTACGTGGAGGCAATTGTTGAGATTAATGCGCAAATCCCTTCCACGGAACGGGTCGACTGCAGCCAGTCCACCAAATCATTCGATGATGTTTATTACGAGATACGAGCGACTGAATCTTCTATTAAAACACGATTTGAACAGAATGTAACGTCCTTGCCTGAGGTCAGGCTTCCAAGTATTAACGTGCCTATCTGGTCTGGGCAGTTGGATGGCTTCCCAAATTGGTTGAGTCTTTACAATTCGGTCGTGCATCGAGGGCCATATTCTAATCAAGTTAAATTCTGCTATCTTAGATCACTGTTGTCGGGCCCACCATTGGCTCTAATTTCGCATCTTGATTTATCTGAACAAAATTATGACGTCGCGTACCGTGCTATTCAAGATCGTTATGCCAACCCTCGCATACTAGCATCGTATTATGTCAATAAATTGCTGGACTTTAAACCATTTTCATCCGAAAATCAGCATGATATGCAAAATTTCCTCAACGTTTATGATACTAGTTATAAAGCCTTTTTGAATCTTGCAATGCCTGACCACAGCAATTTCCTTGTATTCCAGTGCGCGCTTCGTTGCTTGCCATCTTCGCTTCGTACACTGTTCGAACGCTCGCCGCATAGTACCGATATTCCAACGTTTGAACAATTGATGCGCTTCATTCGTGACCAGTGCCGAATTAAGGAGCTCATGTTGCCGAATGTGCCGCCACCTAACGTGAAATTTGATGGACGCCTTAGTAAATTGTCAACGCAGGGTAAGCCCAGTTATCGCTCTCCGACCACGCTGTTGGTAACACCCTCTAACGCTGCTGCGAATGCACCTAGCTTGAGTTTGGGAGCTCCCACCTCCATAGAGACCTGCCCAGTATGTTCAGCGGAGCATAGGATCTTCAGCTGTCCGACGTACCTCCAGTTAAGCCCTAATGCTCGCTATGACAGAGTCAAGGAATTAAAGCGTTGTTTTAGGTGTCTGCATCCTCACTCGCGGCTACAATGTAGGCTTAAAGTTACCTGTCAAGTTTGTCGTAGTTCACGGCACCACACCACATTGCACAACGACAACATAACGCCTCAAACTAGCGTGCCAGGTGCGTCGGCGATTCCTTCTCGAATGACTGGTTCTTCAACGGCGTCCAGCGTGCCCCCTGAAGTTTCGGCCTCTACGTCTAAGCCGCCTAGCAGCGACGGTAATATTTGTTCCGCTAAAACTTTGTTCACGGGACCTACGTCCAACGATGCTTATGTCCTACTTGGTACAGCTCAAGCGTACATGCGCAATAAGTGGGGCGGATGGACTCCTATTCGCCTTGTGATTGATGGAGGCTCTCAATTAAACTTAATATCTGCCGACTGTGTCCACCGTTTAGGTTTAAAAATCCGTCCAAAAACAACCAACCTATCAGGAGCCATGGACCGAATGGTCGGTTCCTCAAGCGGTGTAGTTACTTGCGTTCTGGGCCCACGTAACGTCAATGGACCACAATGGACAGCTGAAGCGACTGTGTTGAGCAAGATCTGTTCTGAATTGCCAACTCTCCGATTACCGTCCTCCTTGCTCGACAAGTTTGCAGAATTAGACTTAGCAGACAGACAGTTTTATGAACGAGGCACTATCGACTTTCTGCTGGGTGCTGCTTTATATCCAGAAATAATGAAGAGTGGTCATCAAATTATCGCTGGAGAACCTTGCGCAATCGAAACTCACTTAGGATTTATCATCATGGGGAAAGTTCCTCTAGAAATAACGGCCACACAAGTATCCTTGTTTACGCAACAAGAAAACGTCAGCAATTTGATTCAACGTTTCTGGCATGTGGAGGAGGTGGAGTCGGTGGAGCATGTTGACGCTTTGCAAGCTGTGGCCGAGTCACATTTTGTCAAAACCCATCAACGCCTGTCTAACGGAACATTTCAAGTTCGTCTGCCATTTAAACCTGGTCATGATGCAGTGCCTTTTGGTTCCAGTTATGAGATAGCCAAACGTCGCTGGTTGAACGTGGAGTCCAAGCTGCAAAGACGTCCTGCTTTCAACGATGCTTATAGGAAGTTTATGGACGAGTACGAACGACTTGGCCACATGAGACTTGCAACCACACCTGGAATTTGCTACATTCCTCACTTTGCAGTACTAAGGGATTCTGCCACCTCACCCTTGCGAGTGGTGTTCGATGGATCTTGTCCCGACTCCTCGGGAATGTCTCTTAATGATCGTTTATTAGCCGGCCCCCCATTGCAGCAAGACCTCACAGTAATTATAACGCACTTTAGATTAAAACCGGTAGCTGTAACGACTGATATAAAAATGATGTATCGAAAAATATGGCTTCATAAAGATGACCGGAAGTACCAACATATTCTATGGCGGCGCTCCCCAGAGCTACCTCTTGCTAGATATGAGTTATGCACAGTAACGTATGGCCTAACTCCTGCCCCATTTTTGGCCCAGCGAACTCTACAAGCACTTGTACAAGACGAAGGACAAAATTACCCATTAGCCGCTGAAGCTATTTCGAATGCATGTTTGATGGATGACATTTGCTGGTCAGTGGAGTCGGAGGAGACGGCCATAGCATTCAAAACTCAGCTTGTAACGTTGCTTGGGAGTGCTGGTTTCGAATTACGAAAATGGTCATCTAACAATTGTAATGTGTTGCAGGACATCCCAGATGAGCACAAGGCTACAGTACTCAATATAAAACCAAACGACGTTGGATCTTTACGCATCCTTGGAGTACAATGGTATCCACAAGAAGATATATTTTCGTACGTCATCCGCTTACCTGGCATTGCTACGACCAAACGTAACGTATCCTCGCATATTGCTTCTATTTTTGATCCAATGGGATGGCTGGCGCCCGTAATATTTTGGGCAAAATGTTTTTTACAAGAGTTGTGGTCTGAGAAGTTTGACTGGGATACACCTTTGGGTGATGACAAGTGTACACGGTGGGCGGCATTCGCACGCCAATTGGATGAACTAACAGCTGTGAGAATTCCTAGGCTTTGTGTGGAGCCGCACCTGCCATATTTACAGCTTGTGGGTTTCTGCGATGGTTCCAGTTTGGGGTATGGGGCCGTGGTGTATTTACGCTGCGCGTCTGATGACGATGAGACGATAACTGTTCACTTGTTAAAGGCGAAGTCAAAAGTTGCTCCCTTACAAACCGTAACAATACCACGCATTGAGCTACTTGGAGCTGTATTACTCTCTAGAATGATTGCATCTCTTGATTATCTAACGAAACGCCTTCGCATAACGTCCATAATTTTATTTACAGATGCCACGGTAGTGTTGCATTGGTTGAGAACCCCCGGACACTGTTTGAAGACCTTTGTAGCCAATCGCGTGACTACCATTCTGCAGAACACTAAATTGGATATGTGGCGTCATGTCCCTACAAACGCTAACGCTGCGGACTGTGTTTCGCGCGGTCTGTTGCCTGCTCAGCTAGTCGGTTTTTCGTCATGGTGGACGGGGCCTGCCTTCCTGCACGAGCCAATGAGTACCTGGCCTCCCATGCATTCAAACCAATTTGAGCCAATTCCAAGCTTACCTGAGCTCAAGAACGCACCCCAGCCGCAGCCACAAGTATTAACCGTAACGACGCACAGCGACATGGACCTCTCTTCTAACGCTATCATTCAACTCACTGAGAGACGGTCCTCCTTCAAGAAAGTTGAGCGGGTAGTCGCATACGTACAGCGCTTCCTCTCCAACTGCAGACGGAGTAAAAACCGACGACTTACAGGCGCACTGGGGATTACCGAATTGGAAATCGCTCATGACGCGCTCATCAAGACAACACAATCAGCTTACTTCAGTCAAGAGCTGCGCATGATTGGCCAAGGGAAGGCCCTACAAAAAGGACTGCGTCCCTTGTCCCCGTTTATCGACGGCAACGGAATTCTTCGAGTTGGTGGCCGGTTGAAGCACTCTAGTCTACCTGAGCATAGCAAACATCCAGTGCTGCTACCCAAACAGTGTGCTTTGTCTCGATTGATTTGCGACCACTTCCACATACTCCTGCAACATGCTGGTCCACAAACGACTCAAGCCATGATAGCGAGTCGCTATTGGATTCTGTCACTTCGAGGACTACTTCGCCAACGTATCCACGGCTGTTTGATTTGTTATAAAACCAAGGCTGGAATGCAGCCACCTCTCATGGCTGACCTGCCTGCAGTGCGGGTGACGCCCGCCTTCAGGGCTTTCTTCCACACCTCCGTGGACTTCGCAGGTCCTATACCAGTAAAGGAGAGTCTCAGACGTAACGCTCGTAATTTGAAGGGCTATGTAGCGGTGTTCTGCTGCATGGCCTCAAAGGCAGTTCATGTTGAGCTGGTGATGGATCTGTCCACGCCCGCATTCCGAGCTGCACTCGATCGCTTCATTGGGCGCCGAGGCCTTTGCCGTCATATCTACTGCGACCAGGGTACTAATTTTCGGGGGGCAGCCAACGAACTACGTGCCGTCCAAACGTTTCTTGCAGCCCACGAACCTGTGCTGTCTGAGTACCTGGCCCAACGGAGAATCGAATTCCACTTTAACAGTCCTGCATCACCTTGGAAAGGCGGACTTTGGGAAGCAGCCATAAAATCATTCAAGTCACATTTATTGAAAATCACCCACAATCGCTCAATGACGTATGATGAAATACTGACGTTCCTGATTCGAATAGAGGCAGTATTGAACAGTCGTCCGCTGTGCCCGATGGACGCATCTGATCCAGAGGCTGCGCCATGCTTCTTGACGCCGGGCCATTTTTTGGTGGGCTCGGCTCTTCTCACGCCACCTGAACACGACTTCTGCGAGGTGCATGAAACGCACTTGGCCCGCTGGCAGCGCGTGCAGCAGGCATCCCAACAATTCTGGCGTCGTTGGTCAGTTGAATACCTGAACACTTTAATGCAACGCCGTAAATGGAACCTGCCACGACCATTACTGCAAGAAGGTGATCCCGTCTTCATTTTGCAAGAAAACACGCGACCACTCGCCTGGCCGTTGGCTAGGGTGATCCGTCTCATTCCGGGTTCCGATGGTGTTGCCCGCACCGCTGTTGTACGAACGAGTTCTACGACTTTGACTCGCCCGGTAGCCAGGCTGGTTTCTCTGCCGCAACTGCAGGGTGATGCTTCTGATTCTTGACTATCTCGTAAGTTGGCTGTGACGCCTTTAGTGTTATTGTTGTTGATCAGTTAGGTGCATGTGTTACATTGTTTTTGCTCTATTCAATTAGTTACTTATCTCAATACATTTCTTGTTATTCCTTGCATTTGCAAAATGTCCATTTTGAGTGGGCGGTGTTAACGCTACGGATTGGTACGATATAAATCCGGGCCTGTACGGTAATCGAATTAGTCGACTTTGGCAGCCTGGTCACTGTCAGCTGTGTTGGTTCACCAACACACGCACACGCATATCTCATCACCACCTGACTTCTTCGCTAACCTCAATTAGATCTAACGTTAACGTACCGAGAAACGTGCTTTTCCCAAGTTCCATAATATTTGATTCTAAATTAATTATTAACGAGTTTACTGAGTTTCAAACGGCCAATAGTTGATCTATCATCATTATTTCTCACTACGATTGCCATTGCGTAACGATTGGATACGAAGCAATAAATTGGTTGCCTGTCTTGCCGGCGTTAGTTTTTCCAGCAGCGGCGTACAATTCCTGGGCCCAGGTGAGCGCCTCGTGTCCGTCGATCCGGTGAGTAACCAAATTGCAGCCATTCGTATCCAATTTAACATAATACCTATTCAGTTCCATTACTTAAAAACAGATTGTTCCTTTGTGATGTTAATTCCATACAGTCCACTGATTAACGCAGCAACTCACCTCCCACAACATTATATGACCAATATAATATAGGAAAATTAAAAGTTGTGAATACGAGAGGTTGCGCGTACACTCCTGTTCGACCATAATATAAGGCTGATCTTGAGAATTCTAGGTGTCCCACCGCACTTACCCACTGTAATTCAATTAGTTCCTGTTTTGAATAGGATACTATTTTTCAAATAATGATTCAATTTTCAAAATAATACATTCAAATTCATTTTTGCACCACTAGAGTCAAATCACATAGTACTCCCATGTCTGAGTCGTCAATAGCTAACAGTTATGAATTTAAGAAACTCATACATCGATCGCCACATTGGGAGACGACTGTATTTTATTGAAGAACTAGCCAAGAGGCCAAACAACGGAAAACTGCAAGAAAAAGGTTAATTAAAAGGTTATCTTTTTTAAAACAAGTAGGTAAACCCTTAAATAAAATTGAATAATCCTCCGAACAAACTAACGGAAAATGCACATTACGTGAAAGTACAGTGTGTGACACCAACGATAAAATTATGCCTTATTCAAATACTATAAAACAATTTCAAGTCCCTTAGCTTTCAAATCTATTCCTCTTACGAGGAACATTTCAAGACCTAGAACGCTAAACGTGTTATCCAAAATCCAATAACAGTCAGCTTTGCTCATCCACTGGGAAAACATAGTTTGGAGATTTCATTGATTTTTCGCAGAGACATGACGACCTTTGTCACTTTTTTGCAACAGACAGACAATCTGTATGTCTGTCTGACGAAAAAAGTGTCTCCTTAGTTCTGAATAACGTCAAATGATACATAGAAATTTGTTGATGGCAGCGCCCTCCTAAATACCTAACTATTGTGATTCCGTAAAAATTGAGTACGTGCTTCTCTGCTCCTCTCAAGTATAATTGTAAAGCATTAGCTAGATTAGTTGCTTGCAGCAATTCAATTCGCTCAAAATTCTTCTGAGCTGGTCGCCTTCCAGTGGAATCAGACATGCCGCTCATCAAACGCAAGTTTTGAGTGAGTATACCCCATCTTTGGGCGACTCCATAGCGGATTTACCTTTGGGCATACGAATTTGATTTTTTTCATATTAATTAAAAATATAAAAATAAACAAATTTTGATTAAAAATGCTCCAGGAAAGAAAAAGATAAGAATTGAGTTTCCATTGCGGATGTATGCGACATTATAAGACTGAGTGCAGGCTTCCTTCATCAGGGAGTCATCGTTTTGCGCCAAATGCGAAACATTCGTAGTGCAAGCGGTAGCGGAATTCAGATTAAAAGCAAATGGCGAAAGAAAATGTTTTTTCTCCAGGAAGCAATGATATGCAAATAGAGTGAGGCGCTAGAAAGAGCATAGAAACGGGACGGTGGAGAGCGATCCGAGAGAAAATGAGAGGGTATCCCAGCGAGTTCGACCTCCAACGCAATAGATGCTTCCACAACACGACTCTCTTGCAGTCTCATTCTATCTCACTCTCAAGCTCATGTTGAGTGCCCAGAGGCACACATGGCGCACAGTGTGGAACGACCGCCTGAATAGTTCTGATGGACCGTTTTTTACTTGGCACCTGTGGCTCAGCTAAGCTCCACTGGCAACGAAATAATACCTTTTTATGTGTTTCTCTCCATAGAATAATGCCCCATAGCATGACAATTTCTTCCCATAGTTATGATGTAGGTAATGATGTAATTTAATGTGAGAGAACGAAATACCTACATGTCTAAAATTCTAATGCAATACAATTCTAGATATGTACAAAAATACAATTCTAAAGCACGCCAAATGCCAATTTTGTTTACTGCAGCGATTATCAGGAAACTGCTGTAACACTTTATTCAAATGACTTCCATGCATTATTTATTCAACCTCAAGATAAGAATAAGTTGTGGATCACTTTGATGAATAAGATCTCGATTAATATTTTTAGAGTATTTTCAGACTACTTTTCATTTATTCGTTGTAACTTGTAGCAAGATGTATATTTGGGTTGCGCTATTGTGGATGTCAAAAAAAAATTTTTTTACGATTTACCCAGTGACAGAAATTATCCTGAAGAGGTCGTGGATTCGAAAGAGATGAATATAATCAATTATACTAGAAAATGTAGTATAACACGTCGCATATTTATAGTCACTTTCAACATCAAGTGATTTCCATTAAGTTTTGCTATCTGGTAATGGAATAAATTGCTCTTCTTGAACAATCAATCAATTTATAGTTTTTAGCAAAATTGCAAATTGCACAATGAAAAAAATCTATTTTTTTGGAAACCGACTTGGTTTTTACTATGTAAGATTGCAACAAGAGCTCAAAGAAACGCAGTCTAAAAATACGCTTAACATTCCATGAAGGGTTTCAAATTTTGGTCAGGGTAGCGCCTTCTCCAAATCTTCCGCTTCCAATCCTTATTTCGGTATAGAATTGTCTCAATTTTGTCTCAATATGGTGCAAAAATGGCATCACGTCTAAAGCTGTTCCTTTCGAATAGCGAGATTCCCTTCATTCCTACAAAAGTGGGTTATGATTCGTTGAAGCGCACTCTGCCAATTTTCATCGCTCTGCTGGATCTAATCATCACTGCTAGTAGCAAAGTTCTATCCTACGTTCATCCTAAGAGAGAGATAATCATGATTGTGCAGTAGTCAACTGTCGAGTTGACAGCAGAATAAGAACATTTGAAGGGTAGCCGCAGGGCGGTCGAGATAAGCGCAGGACAGGGGGTTAATATCCGAAGGTCCTAAGTGACCGGTAATGAGCCGAGCCCTTTGTGTTCGTCCTAAACAAACTAATGCCACCCAGTTCTGCACCACCTCCTGTCGATCCACCTCACGTCCAATGGTCCAACCGCCATGCCCTTCCTATCAACTAACTTCAAAACGTCAGTTTGTATGCATGCTTGTATTTACAAAGGGTAGTTATTCACATCAAATGTTCCACTACATCAGAAGAGAGCATGTTGCATGATTTAACGTGCAGAATGGTTGCTTACTTCACGATAGATATAATTTAATCCACAGAATGATTTTGACTTTATTGAAAGCTATACCCAGTGCCCCTGGCGGCTCCGCCGCCCAATGTTAGTTAGCGGCTCGGCCCCAACACCTTTTTAACACCTCCTGACCCCCTGACACGACTCGCTGCAGGGGCTTCGCCCCGTCTGGCGTGCCTTATGTAAGGCGGCGTCCTTCAGCCTTTGATAAAGATTTTCCATGAGTAAAGTTACCCGATACGTACTGTAGGTGATAATATCTTACGTCTTACTTACGTGTTGCATTATAAGTTATCCTATTTTCAACTCAGCTGAAAAATCTCTCGAGCCCATCAACTCCCAAGGCTGGACCTCGAATAACTAGGAAGTATAGTAACTCAGAAATGGGTTATATAAATCGAATGTCTACTACACTAAAAATAACGTTCTCGAGGTATCGCAGCTTTTGTGTCGAATTTGGAAGATTTTCAGAAATTTAACATGAGGGGTATAACTCGAGTGTTCTTGGAGTTATAAAAATCGCTCTATACTCGTTGGAATGCTCGTCAAACACTCTCTCCAGCTGTACCGTTCGGCGAACATTTCGCTTTAAATTTAGAAATCAAGAAAAATAGAAACTATTAAATTACAATAGTTGCTACGACAGTTTCCCTTATAATCACCAATCTGTTTATTGGTGGGAACGTTTACCAATGTACGGAATAATTACTATCACAAATGGATAGTCTTCTTAAATCATCATTGAAACGAAAGAATAATAAACGACGGAACAATCATTTGCAGCGTTTTTAGATAATAAAATTGAGTTCTTAAAATTATCTAAAACTTTTATGTCATATGTTTTTTTCTAATTCCTAACCGTATCATATTTCAAATAATAGTTTTTAAATGAACTAAGGGAACTGTATTATACTCGTATTACTCGTATACTCGTATTTGCAAAAAAAGTTAGAATAAAAATAATGAATGACGACTGAATTAATTACTGAAGAAACCAGTTGCCAGTAACAGGAAACACATGTTGCATCCTGCAACAAAAATAGTTGAGATGGAGAGACGGATTTCAACAAATAGTAGGTAATCTATGTCGAGTCAGAAAAAAGTAAAGTAACGTATGATTGGAAGTTAAACGGTGGCTATGAAGTATCACAAATTACTGCATGTTCAATCAATTTCAACGTTCAATCAAATTCACACCTGTAAATGCTGAGAAACCAGTGATGAACTATAAATTGGTTTTATCATTCATTGTTGGATACACAAAATATAATAAGTTGATGGCAATCGCTGTGGCGGATCTTCGAAGTTTCGAATACCGTCAACTCAACTCAACTCAATCGGAGCTTTATTAAGAGGGAAGGGAAGAAATAACTGAACAAGTAGTGGTCGTTAGCGGTGGAAGGTGCCCCGGGCAGCTATAGGCCGATGGTTCACTTTCTCTAGAAACTCAGCGCGCAGTTAATTAGAAAAGTTGCAGGGAAGATTCAAAATCCGGTTTTCTTTGTCGATACTCTTCGAGCCGGCATTTATTTAATTAGCTTGTTAATTTAATTCGTATACACCAAGTAACCAATTTACAGAAGTTGTGCCGAGTGCGCTTGTACTTCTCAATTCTTCTTATCTGGACTGCGTAGTTGCATGGAAAAGATGAGACAAGAAACTGACAAGTTGCTACGTTGTTGGTCTAATCCAAAGATGCATAGCGAAGCAGAAAAGACAGACTGTACTTCTGCAGAACGAGGTAAATGTTTCTTTAGCAGCGCACTCTACCTCAAGAGCTCATACAGTAACAAGCCCTTCCAGTCTGCACGGAATAAATCGCTGCTTCAGGCACTAGGGCTCGTAAAAAAATAATAATAAGCAAGATAAAATATACCTTTTTTCGAAAACGTACCGTTTTGAGTGTATTTGTCGATTAGTTGCAATTGAGATGCCAGAATAGGATTAAGCAGGGTTCACAGGCATCCGTGGACGCGTTTGCGTTGATTCGTTTCACATTCTGATTGGGATGGTGATAGCATTCCCGCGTCGGGTAGTCAATCAACGGAAACGCATTTGACGAAGGCCTGTGAACCTTGCTTCACTGGCTTAATTGCTTAAAACCACATGATAAGGTAACAACATCACGCGAGAACTTATCTCGCAAAGTCTGTGGAATCGCTGGTTTTGAGTGACATCGAATAGACTAAGAAATTAATTTTTTTTCGGGCTTAAAACAATATTATCGGGGTTTCGGTATTTACGATAAAAAATATTTGACATTATATTCGTCAATCAAATCGAAATTCCTAGAGACATTTCTTGCCCTTCTTTCGATTTTCGGTTTGGATTTTTTTTTTTTTTTCTTGAGGAAAGTTTATGTAAAATTTTGACCTTTTCCGAAACTACGTTTTTTTGCAGTTGATCGCAATTTTATCAAAACATTGTCAAAAGGCGAAAAGATTTTATTAGCGCATTTTGTTCATGGTTAAATTCTTCAAACGAAAAAGTACAAGAATTTATTCGTTGATTGATTTTTGTCGGAGCTAGAGCGGCCCAAAGAGAAAGTCGAAAATCCTTGGGTCGCTAATTGATACAGAAACTGGGACTAACTAATCAAATTTTGATCATAGAGTCGTTAAATTAATAGAGACACCTTCGTCGGCTTCAAAAGTCTATTTTTTAATTTTTTTTTATTAGGACTTCATTAAGTTTTATTGCGCCTTAAAATTTCATTTCCCAGTTTTGTGGGACTCGAAACAAAAAGTAACATGAATGTTTAAAATAAAAACTGTTGCCGGAAACCTGTCTCTGGTCTCGCTTTCTTCTCGAGATTGATTGGCTGCCTTACAACTTACACGAAAAGGATCGAAAACTGTTCAGTGATGGTATAGAAATGAGTACAGCTATCTAGGGAGGTAATAATTTCACTTCGGAATGTCGATTGACACGAGGGCAAAAGCTAAACTCAAAGAAGGAAACTTTTTCACGTTCCGTCTGTATTTTCGTTTAGTTTTCCACTTCTTTTTGCTATAACTTCCCTTCATCACGTTGCCTCCCATCATTTTGTTACTACTCCTTCTTGCGTTCCTCTCGTTTTTTATAACATGTCATACGCTTGCACTCACACCAACTCAAACAGAGACGAAGTGAGAGGAGTAGCTGAAGTTACGTAAGTTCCTTTCGGTTTGAAGCAGAAGCAATGCTACTTGCTCCACAGAATCAATATATTATTTTGGTCGCAGTTTGACAGCGGGTACTTACTGGAACGATGCAGGTTGCCAGAAGAGCTGTCATAATAACGAGTCGATGTTGGGGCCGCCCGCGTGGAATCCACGAGGAAAGAAGTGCTGAGCGTACGAGGTTTAACGAACCTCGATATCGATTTCCAAAGTATTCCGAATTCTCGCTCTGAGTTTCTCTTTAGATACCGTTGCCTTCTCTTTCAGTTCCTTGTGTGGCAAGAATCGTTCGCAATTCTTTCTCTTTCCACGCCCTGGAGAAGGAATTTCTTCTTTTTTTATGTCGCGGGTAGTACGAAGTGTCAACAAAAGTGGATAACAAAAACGCCAATATTCCAATACGCGAAGAATGCCTGATTTTTATTGGCAATAAATATTGACTCAGCCCAGTAACCTAAGATTAGAGGTAAAATCAAGTTATGTAACATGTACTTTACCTTCGTCGTTTTCCTACTCGTAATACACTCCTGTACACGCAATAACTATGAGATGTCCCTGTATACGTAAGAGTTGGATATTCCCCTGACTTTCTTCCTCTGCTGAATGAAAATAAAAATATTTGACGCTAATACTGCTGCACATTCCTGCGCTGTCCTCCTTTAAATTTGAATTACCACAGTTTTCAATTTCCTTCTACTCTATAAATCAAAAATGAATATGCTAGATCGGACGTTGAGAGTCTTTGAATAACATTGGGCTTGATTGAGATAAAATAATAAATAAAAAAAAATCTAAAAAACAAAATAAAACCGACTAGAAGGATATATGAACTCATGAACATGCCATAACACCACAGTAACTCGTATAACAACATTCAGCTAATTGCCATTATTGACTTTTCATCTGCCAGGTGCCTCAATTACCTTTCGTATCGGCGGTTCATTTGCAGAATGAATTTATGTTTATGTCAAGTCCTGTGATCTACCAATTTGCAGGCGTAGCTTAATATTAAAGGTATATACCTCCCAATAATGACTAAAATACGATCAGCAATGAATTAAATGAAACTAACTTAGGTAACTCTTTTTGCGGTCGTTGTATACATATTATGTATTTTTATATTTGGTTGTACAAAGCTATCTAATGTTCCTACATTTCCCTGAGGGTTCTCGAGGTGGGGAAAGTATTCGATCAGTGCACAATAAAATTCAGAAATTCTATCGCGATGTGTATATTTTCCACAACCATGCAACATAAGGTTAGCTTTTATACTGAGGGAGCCAGTTAGTATAGTGTAAAACCTATCAACCGAATATTTCTCTCGATCTTAATAGTTAGTTGAAAATCGCTACTATGCACCTCGAAGAAATAAGGCTTTATTTCATGGCAAATTGAAAACACTTGGGATTGGGATCCCAACCACTCCGAAAAGTATCACCGAACCTGGCACACACGCGTTCTTGCAATTTCGATAGGAGCAACAACCAATGAGAGGTTGGCTGATATCTCGTGCGGTGATCCATCGATAAGCTGATCTCGCCGGTTGCAATGTGCCCATGAATGACCGCTTGGTCGAAACGGGGGCAAGTGAGAGCCAGTGCCGTTAGCTGACAAATTGGTTCTACTAACAACCTAATTGGCATGCCAACCGTCAAGTCGAATAAGACAAGTTGTCAAGTTGTCAAAATAACGTCTACTACCAAGTCAACCCCGTCAAGGACGAATGAAGTTGATGGGCACGTCAGGCGTCAAGTTAACTATCATGACAGTCATCGAGAGCAAGTCAACACGTCGTCAAAACGAATCGGGAGTGCCTACGACCAGTCGAAACCAGCTGTTGAACATGAGAGAAGGAATATGAAACAATAACCTATTCAGATCCAAGTTACGGTGCAATATGACAATACCATTCCCATGAAACGCTTACTCCAGAAGTCTTAAGTGATAAAAATATAAATATCCAAAGACGAAAAGAAATTGGATTTCTTATAGGCCTCTCAATGGCGTTATACTAAAATACTAAAAAAATATTATTTTTAATGCGATCAAATTTTACAAGACGACCATAATAAAATTTATTTTCTCAACTTCTGCTATTCCAAGACGGAGATAAAACTCAAGATTTTCCTGTTGTCTGTGATGGAGATTTGTTGGCTTGATAGAGGAAGCTCCAGTTCTGAGGCTTCTTTCAAACGCTGAGTTCAACTAACAGCCCCTTCGTCATCCATAACTCAAGAGCTACGACGAAATTAGCAGAGGAAACTCAGAGGTCCTACAATCAAGCCAGTTTCGAGAAGTAGGTGGTGGTAGCGGTTGTGGATGGCGTTACTGCTGACGAAAAGGATGAATGGGGGCAAGTGGGAGGTGACCAGCTTGCTCGGTTAGTTTGGATGGGCTGGTGTTGGTGTCTGAGGCCGTAGTGGTGGTGTCGGTGACGATGAACGGGATGATGTGAACCAAGGCAGGCAATCTTTGAAGGTTTCCGAGACAAAGAGATCCTTCCACAAAGCTGTGCTCGCCGACACTTATAGAGGTTGATTGGGTCCTACTTAACCTCTTCCCTCGACTTCTACACCGTCAACGCATTTAAGGGCTACATTTTCAGCAGTGGGACATGAGATAGAAGGTCTCGATGAGGGTAGGACCGCAGGTAATTCCTAAACGCGCCAGAGGCAAGTAATCAAGGGCTCAAATCCTTGGCCTGTGAACCCATTGCTCTCCAGACTGAAGGTTAGTAGGTACCTAGGTGCCTTACACCAAGGCTAGCCTAACATCCCCACGCCTCGTCTTCAAGATAATGAACACGGCCGTTACTGCGGCCGTTCGGAACCATCATGTGTACACAATACCTCCATATTGTTCGGCATGGAGGAAAACGTTATTTCCATAAACTAAACAAACTTCGGTAACAATGAACTGACACCAAGGCAGCTATCGAAATTCATTTGACTTCAGCTGTTCTCTATTTTCTCTATAGCTAAATTTCTATTTTCAAAATGAATGATAATATAGAAAAGTTATCTTTCATCGACAGAACGATGACTTATGACATCATGTCATATTACTCATATAGCTCGCAATACTCAATATTACTCACAATAGGTGCAATTACTCTAGAACCGCTAAAGCTATCACCGCACCGAGGTCTCATTTGATATGATGTTAAAATATGAACTGAAATTAGTACCTACATCACCTTAAAAAGAAGAAGAAAAAGTTTCTAACAAACAATCTTCTGATTAAAGAAATGAGTTGGTGATGTTGATTTTAGAGCGATCTTGTTAACGAGTTGAAACATCGTTGGTTCAGAAGATTTGAGTGAAAATGGTGTACGTAACAGTTGTTTTCAAAACATACACCGAAAAGTGTCAAACGACAGAGAAATAATATTGAAAACATGCACTGAAACGTTAAAAATGAAACTAGTAGGGCATTGGGATAAGTAGCTAACATATTACGGTCGCTATGGTTTTGACCGGTAGATCTCTCGTAGGAGCATTGAAGGAGAACGATTTCATTCTTTCACCTATTTTCACTTTTTTTTTTTTTTGTTTCACCCGATTCTGGCCGGTTTGTTTCCGCACCACATTAGAACGGGAAGGAATAATCGTAGTTATTTACGTCGTTTCCCAAGCAGCATCCCTATCGAAATTATAATTCGAATTCAACCCTACCTTTCATGGCAGTAGGACATGCTGTATAGTATAACCTGAATTCAATTAAACACAGCGAAGAGGATGTTTAGGTACTAGCTATCGATTTCCCTCAATTTGGTATTTAATTATAATTTTATGTTATGTCTCCGCGGAGCTATTCGCGATCAAAGAAAAGTCAAAACACGTTTTTTGACATAAAGTGGAATATATCTCCAAAGCTATCATATATGCTAGCCATTTTCTTATTTTTAATCGATTCTACATTAAATTTCCTACATTTTCTTCCAAAGCACCTAATCATTCCCATTTTGGGAAAGTGACGAAAAAAATCAGAAGTATGAATATCGAAAAAATTCAAAAAATATTATTAATTGTTCAAATTTGATTGTTTTCACTTTAAATTCGAATTCCACGTCTAATTTCCTGTAAGAATCATTAATTAATCAAATTCGAACAGTACTGTAAGTATTTCAACGGATTTTCAAAGTTGAAAAACGTAGGAGTGGCGTAGTATTAAACCTGGAAAAACTGATAGTTGTCGTCAAATTTCCGCCGTTTTGACGTCATATTCGGATTCAGCGTTAAATTTCCTATAAGAATAGCTTTCAAAATCGCTTTAAAACGAAAATTTAATTTTTAATTTTAACCGATGCCAGCGGAGCTCGGAATTTCGGCCGGCGAAAAACTCGATTTACGGAAAATAATTTCTCTGGCTCTGTTTAAATTTTTTTCACCAAATTTTTTGCTATGTACGTGTGTAAGGCGTTCGAACGAAGACTCCTGCATAATAAAACACTTGATTATCACAAATTTTGACCCCGAAAATCTCGGTTAAAGTCCAATTTTCGAGCGTTCAAAAACCGATTTTTTTGGACCACTTGCAGATTTTTCCGAGAAATAAAAAAAATCACAAAAATACATCGTGGTAAGACACAACTTTCCTAAAAATTTCAGATTTTTATCTGTATTGAGAGATGAGTAAAAAATCGTTAACTGTTCGGTTGAAAAAAATCACCCTTGGATTTTTCGCGAAAAATTTTTTGGAATAGATTTAGCTCAAATTCAGCATAATGATAGTTGATGATGTGTATATTAATAATATATGGTTCATTCTTTGTTTCTTTCGCACTAAATAGATGAAAAGAACGGTTGAAGTTGAAAAATGTCATGTTTTCGTGTATATTCCACTATTATTGTAGAATAACGCAAAAACGGTTGAAAAATGGATAGGTACATTACATTGGGAAAATGCGGACAATTAAATTACCTAACTTTTGGTGTATTCAAACATCTGAATTGACGACTTTTTGTTTGAGTTATCCACTCTGCAAGTTACTAATCTTGGAAAACATAGTTGTTACATCTAATTCTGCTACAACTTTGCTCCAGTTGAAAAACCCAATACTTTACGATACTAAGTACAATACAATCCCCACCAACTACAAACCAAATTATAGCAACTACTACTACCTGCTATAATAGCAACTATAGATTCCCAACTATAGATTTTTACAGGCCGCAAAACTCAATGTATTTGAATGTTTGAGGTCTTAAAATGTTGAGGTTGGCGATTGAATGATGCCTGATTTTTATGAAGTGGGTCACATGCAGTACATCCGCGTTATTTGCACATTTGCTACATTTTGATTTTTATAGACCACAAGAATGAATATCTTTGAACGCTGGAGGACTTAAAATTTTTCTATTTATGACAGTTGAGTATCGCTTGATTATTATTATTGGGGTCACATGCAGTACCTCCTCGTAAAACGCAATTTCAGTTATTTTATTTGTATTTTTTGGGTTTCTTTGCTTTAAATATGACCAACTTTGACCTCGTTCATAAAACTTGTTTTGCATAGTTTGGATAACACACAGTACTTCCGCATTATGCCATTTTTCAACTTTTGAGATTTAATAGACCGCAAGAGTGAATATACATTAGACTTTGAATTTTCTATATGACAGCTGAATATTGCTTGATATTTATTATTGGGGTCACCTGCAGTACTTCCTCGCAAGACGTATTCTCAGTTACTGTACTTTTTGGGGCTCTTTGGTATATATTTGACCAACTCTGACCACGTTCACAGAACTTGTTTTTAATAGTTTGGATAACACACAGTACTTCCGCCTTATGCCGTTTTTTCGCATTAGAGATTTTTATAGACCACAAGAGTGAATATACTTTAGACTTTAAATTTTTCTTTATGACAGTTGAATTTTGCTTGATTTTTATTATCGGGGTCACATGCAGTACTTCCTCGTTAAACGCGATTTCAGTTATTTCATTCTAGCGCTTTTGTAACTTTCGGGTCTCTTTGCTTTAAATGTGACCAACAACGATCATGTTTTGTTTTCTTTTGATCACATACTGTACTTCTGCCCTACGCCGTTTATCGCTGTTGAGCTTTTTACAGGGTGCAAAAATCAATAAAGTTGACGCTAGAGGTATTAAATATTTTTAATGGCGAGTGAATGACGCCTGATCTTTACCGCTAGGGTCACACGCCGCACATCCATGCAATCCAGTAGTTTTTTAGATCAGAAATATTCACATTAGCCAAAAAGGTTTAGAAGGCAGAAAAAATACAAGACCCACAATACATCGTTAGTTAAGAGGAAACTACCTGAGTAGAGGTGTATTCCTTAGAAATCCTCTGTCAGCTTTATCTGAACGTTTCACGCACCTGCTCCCAGAGCGCTCTGCTCACTTTCTGAACAAGTGTCTGTGCGTCCATTTGTAAGTCTATCAGAGTGAGACTTTAGGTTTCCTGGCTCGTTTTTCCATAACAGCTGTTGTAAATTAACGTTTCGGCCTTCTTACGATTTTCTCGATTTTATAATTGGTTATACCAGTTACCGACTCAAACATAGAAGTACTGTGTGATCTATGCACACCACTGGTTTTTCCTGTCTCGGTGCGGTGAGAGAAGGTAGCATTTTCTATAATTTCAGATCATAGTTGACTGTTTTTGGTCTTATATGAAAATTATGGATGGGAACGAATGAATAAAGGATGAGTCAGGTGAAAGAGAAAGCTGAATGAGTGGTGGAAAGAGTAGATAATAGAAAAAGAAAGAGAAGCCATAATTATCCTCCTTCAAGTAGCTTTTCCACCTACTATCTAGAGCCCCTCTTGGATTTTTAATCCTAGAGTGGCCTGTAGCAGGCGTCGAGGACTTTTCAGGAGCGGGTCCTCATGCGATGAGTTATGCTACTCCTGCACGCTTTGTCTTTGCGTCTCCTAATTCTCCGCATTTCCTTTTCTGTCTATTTCAGTTTGGTCATCTTCTTCTCACCACTCTATCCTATCCTCATTCGTCCTTCAGATCCTTGAACTCCCACCCGGTGAAGTGCTCATCGGACGGTACAGTAGCATAAATGCCTAATAAAAAAGGCTGCACATGATAGTACACTGGTTAATTATTCCTTTCCTTCAATTATTATCCAAGAAAGCCGCCCACTAATGATTGTAACGAAACCCAACACTTGCGAACATTTCCACCAGACAACATTATATTGGTAGGTAACTACTAAAAGGGTATATCGTCATGTGTAATCTTTTTTTTCTTCTTTTGTTTTTAATTTATTTAATTACCTACTTATTTACAAGTCAAATTATTCACCTAACGATAGAGCTTACGAGAACGTTTGACGAGCATTCCAACGAGTACAGGACAATCTGTACACTCCGCTATGGTCTAATTCGATTAAGCGTCCATAGAAATTATTCCAACGCACTCTTTTGTCTGAAAAACGTTGGAAAATTTTCTCTCGTTAAAAATCGCATTGAAGTTGAAGTAGCGAACTGTTTTCGCAATTGATCCGTCACTAGCCAAGAACAAATTTTAGTGAAAGTTTCAAGTGGTCCCCCGGCGCGGCGTGCAGTTTTTTTTTTTTTTTTTCAATTGGATATTCGGATTCTACATGCCTTGAAACGTAAAACATCATATTTCGATGGGGAGCTAGGACATTTTTCTCGAGTAATTACAATGGTTTATTACTTAATAATAAACCGAAAAGCCAGCGAGAATGGCATTTTATCTAAAAATATTTTTAGCACACCACATGTCTTCGAAAAAAATATGATTGCCTGTAGTTGAAACAGTAATAACCACTGGTTTCGTGTACATACATAAGAAAAAAATCTATTCAAATGATTTGGACTCATCGCATCTTGTTACACGCATAGATGGCATGATATGTTAGGGCTTGTTGAAAGGGAGAATAGAGCGGAGTAGTTTCGAGCGTAAAAGTTTGGTTACCAGACTATAGAGAGAAAAGGAAGCCATAGTACCATACTCAGAAACATTATGAATAGGTGCCTGTGGTCAAAACTTGGTGAAACACTTTGTTGTTACATTTCCATGAGAAATAAATAAAATTTCTAAGACGTTTTCAATCAATAAATTTGCAAGATTCTAGGTCATTGCATTTTTATACCATACAGTACCTACCTACCTGATATAAACGTTCAATGTTTTCTCCTAATTTGATTTCTACAAGCTGCAAAAATTGACATAATCATTGTTATGGCCCTAACGGTGTGCAAAGACGAATTATTTTTATCGTCTAGCAGACTACTTACTTCTACTTTATTTGTCTTTTTAGCTGTTCCTCGAAGAAAGTATCAAGGACTTACATTATTAACAATCACTTTTTTATATTTATTTAAAGCAAGAGCATAATAGGATTACTGTGGCGAGGGGGAAATTAAGTTAACGACTCGTTCTTCATTCTTTCCTTTATGGACCGAGATCTATCGCCCATTCGGGCATCTTCAGGTCACATAGGTCCATCAGGTACTTACGACCCCAGGTACCTAAGGTCGTAGGTACCTGATGAACCTATCTAGCCCTGAAGATGCCTGAACAGGCGAAAGATCTCGTCAATAAAGAAAATAATGGAGAAATAGTCGCCAAGTTCATCTCCCCCTCACCCGAATTGAACGACTTCAGTGCAAACCATCTTGACGGATGCTGTATTTTGAATGAATCGGAATCTCAAGCAGTTCCCACCAAGGTACGAACAGTGATTATAATTGTGGCACCTTCATAGCAGTGGCGGGATCTCTACAGCCAGCTGTAGAATTCTGGGAAAACGAAGGTCCATTTATTACGCGCCACTATGTACCGCAAAACCCTTACGCACGCGTGCAGTCATTACCACAATTGAACATACAATCAGCTGCTGCTTGACTCACGTATGATACGGCTCAGGCCCGAATTTCCTCGACGAAGATCTTCCTTCCAGTTTTCCACAAACCACTGACTACTGTTCACCTCTACATCAGCTAAACCACAGCTCCCTCCATTATCTTCACATGCCGTTCTACTCGCCTCTCGCTGCTACGTCACGCTTATTCCCTAGTCCTTTATGCCTCTATGCGGAATCCTCGGGATAATTACAGCGTTCAACATTTCGAATATAATTTCTCACTGCGGTTTCCCTTCCTTCCATTCAGGAGCTGGAATAATTGAATTAATCGCTTCGTACCAGTAATGAAGTGTACACGTAGAAGAAACAGCTGCTGGATAGCTACCTAAACTTTATACGTTTATAATTTTAGCTCCAAGAGTGCAGGTAGTCTCATTGAGATCTTTATACAGATTATTGACCAGCGGCAGTTCGGCGTTGTTATTTTATTCCTCAAACCCTGTAAACAACATTCAATGATCTTCAAAACACGATCATACTGATCGTGACTCCGTATGTTATTGACTTTGTATGGATCATCTGTCATTATAAAGCGTATTATTATCAAATCAAGAGCATACCGGTTTGCGGCTTCGAGTTAACACACGTGCTAGAATTAGCGTTACCGAAATCACTTCATGTAGATCTATTTGTTTCCTAGGGATTTTATCTAAATATAATAATGACAGAGTGGCACGATGCATAAGTCATTTCGAGCAACGTTTTGGGCCCTGAGGTTGGGCATCACAGATGACAAATGAGTGAGAAATTAAGTGCTGGACATGTACTTAAGAGATAATGTGCTCCAATCTCCCTGGTTCAGATGGTTCACATAGCAGTCTTCGTTCTGCTGTAGCATGGTCTAACACATGTTTGATGACACTTCAATACCATCGAATAGTTATTCAAACGGTGAGAATAGAAGCTGGTCTCTCGTAAATAGATTTTTCTTCCAACATGCACTATTGGTTAGATGATGAACATTGACTTAATTAACTTGCAACAATGTACTAGACAGGCCGCAAATTGAAAAGCAAAATAACTAAACCGCTGAAATTCAAAACTAATTGAAGAGAAATTATTGGACGTGATCTCCAGTTATCGTAGAACCACCACCAATCATCATGGTCAGTAGAATTCCTACTTATGACTGATCATCCAATATTTTGACCAGTCAGTTAGATTTTGTAAATAAAATCCTAAAGAACAAAACCGGTTGGACTAAAACGAGAACAATATCGACAATATGAGAAGTTCATCTCGAGACGGGATTTGAGATCAACGTCGACATCCAAATAACTAGTCGGGTTTCCAATTTACGTTTCCTGACAATAACCTTGCCCACTATCACCTGGTAATAAAAGTCTCTTGTCAACAATGTTCATAGCAATCTAAACTTCCCAACGGTGATTTACAAGGTACCTCTACACTGATCATAAATACCCGAACATTAGGTTATTCAACATGCTAGTATGCATTTTAGAAATGGGAAAGATTCATAACCATAAAACCTGGTTCCTTTTCTGCTACTTGAACGATTTTATCATATTCTGTCTTCCGGATTGTCCTCGTATTTCAAGAGTCCATTTATCGTTTCGTGAGTGGCAGAAAAATATGTTCCACAAAAGTGAACGATAGCCTTAAATGAAAAATGAGATAAATGAGGACGTGTGAAGCGAGTGCAAGAAAAAGATAGGATAGAAGGGATAGAGAAAGAGGAAAGGAAGCGGCTGATGGTTGGGCATCGGTCCCAGGCCGTCCCTTTCAGAAAAATGCGGTTTATTGCTACGTGGGCTGATTCTCAACAGAGCAACCCATTTCGTACGGTGAATTCAACGTGTTCCTGAAATCTACCTCCTATCCTTTCGTATCATCTTCGATTCAATCCTTACCTATATCGTGGGGTGTTTGAGCTATAATCGGAGATAAAATTCCTTATCCATTTCGTCTTTACATTCGCAACCGTAAACGCAAAGGCGCACGGTTCCATCGTTTATTTTCACCCCGTAAAAAACCACAAAAACTATACTGATTCGTAGATCATGGCCGTTCATGACCACTGATGGGCTCGTTTGTCCCAAAATGTTGGGTTCGTACGTAATTTTAGATCGTAATGCAATATCAGCTCAAATAATAAGAAATCAACAAGACCAGAAAAAAAACCGCAAGTCAACCATACTAACCTCCTCCTTTTGAAGTCGGTTAAAAATTGCTGCTTTTTGGTTACTAAACGGTATCCGGCGAATGACGAGAATGTGTGTAACTGTTGCATGGAAAAATAATTAGCAACGAGGGAATACAAAACCACTGCCAACGCTCCGTGTTCCCTTCGCACTTATGCTACACGGTGCGGCAGCCAGTGGATCCATGCCGAAGTTGAGCTCCATTTATTCTCACCCTCCAGGGAGACAACCTCGGCACAAGTGGGAAGAAGTAGGCGATTTCTTGGAAAGGAAAGTTCGCTGCCACCTTTCTCACGAGTGCTGCGAACCGGAGACAAACCTTGCTCGTTGGGAAACCGTTGGCCGAGTTTACAAGGAGGAATATCAACTGAAAGGGAGTACAGGGTGTGTGTGTCCATTCAATTCCACGTTTTCTTCAGCGATTTGAAGCGAGTAATGGTAAACCGAACGGTAATGCAGATTACCTCAGCTATTAGGTAACCATATACTTGAATTCAAAACTACACCTTCATTTGAATTTAACATTTCTGTAACTCGTCGTTCAAAACGCTGCGAATGATTGTACAGTGGTTTATTATTCCTTCGCTTCAATAATGATTCAAGAAGATTATCAATTTGTGATAGTAATTATTCCGAATATTTTGTGAACGTTCACACCGAAAAACAGATTGGTAACTATCAAGGGAGATTCCGTAACAACTATTGTAGTTCTTTTTGTAGGTTGAGGGGGAGAAAAACGAGGCGACCTCTTCTCCATTCTTTTTTATTATCCAGCCGAGTACTTTCGCCCGTTCGGGCTTCTTCAGGGCATTATAGGACCAAGGGTACCTATGGCCATAGGTACCCTTGGTCCTATAATGCCCTGAAGAAGCCCGAACGGGCGAAAGTACTCGGCTGGATAATAAAAAAGAATGGAGAAGAGGTCGCCTCGTTTTTCTCCCCCTCAACCTACAAAAAGAAGTAATGCGACCACCTGGAGAAGAAAAAACAAAGTTGGTCATATTTAAAGCAAAGAGACCCAAAAAATACAATCAAAATAA
This sequence comes from Tupiocoris notatus, assembly GCA_037159825.1. Taxonomy (NCBI): domain Eukaryota; kingdom Metazoa; phylum Arthropoda; class Insecta; order Hemiptera; family Miridae; genus Tupiocoris; species Tupiocoris notatus. Next base: position 210,014 of record JASJUZ010000128.1, on the reverse strand, counting down.
CTGAAAATGCGTTTTACGAGGAGGTACTGCATGTGACCCCAATAATAAAAATCAAGCGATATTCAACTGTCATATAGAAAAATTTTAAGTCCTCCAGCGTTCAAATATATTCATTTTTGTGGTCTATAAAAATCAAAATGTAGCAAATGTGCAAATAACGCGGATGTACTGCATGTGACCCATTTGATAAAAATCAGGCATTATTCAATCGCCAACCCCAACATTTTAAGACCTCAAACATTCAAATACATTGAGTTTTGCGGCCTGTAAAAATCAAAATACAAAACATGCACTTGTGAAATCGTGAAAAACGCTCATAACGGGGAGGCATTGTATGTGACCCACTATACAAAAAATCTAGTGTTTTCTGCTTGCCATAACCGACATTTCAAGCCCTCAAACGTAGAAAAATATTGACTCTCATAGCCTGTAAAAATCGAAACAGAAAAAACTTTGAACGCTTATATCTCGGAAGTACTGTGTGTAATTTAAAATCCGGAAGAACCTAATTTTGCACAATCACTGGGAAAACATTCCCTGAAAATTTCATGGGGTTTCATCCATTTTTCAGGGAGATATGGCGATTTATGTCAGTTTGTGACCACAGACAGACGGACAGACGGACAGACGGACAGACGGACAGACGGACAGACGGACAGACGGACACACAGACACACAGACACTTGTTCAGAAAGTGTTTCTGAGTATACTACTATGAAAATTTCTTCCATCAGGACCTCGGTTCCGAATTAGACTTTTCAGACGATCTCAATACTTCCATTTACTACGTAAACATGGAAGTAAAAAACTATTGTAGTTTTAATCATTTTTATTTTTCTCAATTTCCAAATTAAAATCTGAACGTTTGCCTAACGGTAAAGTTGGAGAGAGACGATGACGACCATTCCAACGAGAATAGAACAATTTTTATAGCTCCAATAACTGTCGAGTTATAACCTCATGTCAAATTTCTGAATATCTCCCAAATTCGAAACAAAAGCTGCGATAACACGAGAATCAATAAAGCTATCGACACCGCAATGGTCTCATTCGATTCAGCGTCGAAAAATCTATAGACATTGATACTAAATACACATATTTCTGAATAAACTTGGAAAACATGAATTTTCTCCCCCTCAAAAAAACCCTTGAAATTGAGCTAGCAATATGGTTCAAGAATTGGGGCGTCGTGAGTCCGAGGTTGATTTTTGATGAAAATTTCAAGAATGTAGGTATTATAGTTTGGCCGGAAAAGTGTTGACGGCGGACAGACAGAATTTTTTTTTATTGGATATTCGGATTCTACATGCCTTGAAACGTAAAACATCAAATTTTGAGGGGTGTTAGAAATAATTTTTCTTGGGCGATTACAATGGTTTATTACTGAATAATAACCCAAAACGACCAACATAACGTTCTTTTCCGTTATTAAGGTTTCATGAGATTTATCGAGTTCTTCAAGTAAATTTAGGGCCATTTAGCTATCCAAATAATTGTCCTCAACATTGTCTCTTGAACCAATAGTATATAATTTCTCCTACCGCTAGGTTGTACAAATTCACAGAATTATTGGAAAGATTTATTCCACTTCGTTATAATTATGTGAATTCGATTTATCTTATTACGACTTGCGAAAGAACATTCAAGAATCTGATTGCTGAAAGCAGCTGGTACTCTAAAGCTCTTTCCATACACATCTTATAACCTGATGGAATTTTGAACGTAGTATTATGGCGTTAGCTGATGTTTTTACTTACCTTACCACCGTATTTGCCTCGTTTATCGGACACCACGTACCTGCAACTGCAAAACAAAATATAAATAGAATCACCATCATGAGACACAAAAATGTCAAACATTAATTCAGTCAATTGTTCATACCGATTGAACATCATCCAAGCGTGAAAGAATTGTACAAATATTGGACATCAGTTTTTGGGAGGATCACCATAGTCGTCGGTTGAGTCACGATAATATTTACAAAATTATTTTGCTCATATAAGAAGTAGTAGCTAGAAAGGATTTATACCCAGCACGAAGAACTAGTTCAGTAGAAGGAGACTAAGAATTGTTTGATTTATGAATTCAGCTTCAAGCAATCGCTTGAGCTCTATAGGGAGTATTTACAAAGTATGTATACTCAAAGACAAAAAAAAAATTGAGGAAATGCTCAAGCAATCAAATAAACTGCAAGGTAGTCGTCACTCAAGTCAATTTTTTCCAGTCAGTTGAGAACAATTTTACTTAATCACATTCTCAACTCAAATTCGTATTCATAGAGCTTCACTTAGCGCATGGAGCCCACTCAAGTCGGAATTCGGAACGTGTTTATTCGTAACTAATTGTTATCAATTAAGTAGACAAGCGTCTCGTGAATTATTCTAGTCGTAGTTTTTCTTTATTACTAATTCTTTCAAGTGTCTAGTGCTATTATACAAAAAAAAAAAAAAAAAATCGTTGTCAACAATGACTATGCTTCATCTTGCTTCGAACTATGCTTCATTTTTATGCCAGCATTTGCTTCTGTACTGCATCGATATCAGATTTCCTGCTGATGAAAAATAGCTCGCCATTCAAGGAATGATTCAAGAAAAACGCCTGACCGAATTCGAACCTGAAAAATTCTGAATAAGAAGAATAAAAGATAATTCCGACGGGCCGACTCAAAGAAACATCCCATCACTGAAAGCAAACTGCTTGGATCCGTTGCTTCTCTCGAGATTCGTGGTCAAAACGTCAAGCCCTCTCTGCCCGAAAACGAACGGGCTGTCAGAAAGAGTAGGTAAAATGTTAGCATTCCTCCTCTGATCTAGAATAATTGCTCTACTCGAATACCGTCTCTGTACAATTACTCGCCCAGCAAGATGCTGATGGAGGAGTTCAGCGGACAACAGCGCCAGCGACTAGAGCAAAGTGTTGCGATCTAAATTCTGCGACGGCGATAGACGAAGGGACCGTATGAAATTCTCAACTCGAAGTAGAAAGATTGTCATGAGTCGCACGCAAAACCGAAGCTGTAATTTACTTCTTAATAATTGGTCTACAAAGATGGGCTGACTGTTGAAAACGTGCAGTCAAATATTGAAAAGACTTGATACCCAGCCAATGCAGCTGTGGAAATCGATGCTTCCACATTGTCTTGGAAGTGCCCTAACGAGCGTAAGTGCTCGGCCAGACAAGCTTGCAGAATGAGTCGCCTGGTTTTTCTCGCCCTCACAACCCCACATAAAATGAAAATGTGACAAGACCAAGAGAAAAAAACTAATACTGTTTATGAGCTGGTCTCTGTCGTATATAGAAACATGATCCGCAGTAATCTTAATAAAATAGATGACAACTTACGTTTCAAATTCAGCTCATCGGAATCCGCATGAATCCCGTAGGCAAACGTAAGGCTAAACATAAGTTTTCTCTTCAGAACTCGGATCACTTTCTTGTTTGTTCCTGAACTGTTGGAAAAGGCGGAAAAATCATCGAAACCCGAGAGAATCCGCTAGAAGAGCAGGAGAAAAGTTTTCACAGCTACACGTCTTGAGCTCAATAAAAACTCCGTGCGCAAGAACTTAACTGAACTCGAGTCAGTGCTCAACTGACAGTTCGCTAAGACGTAGACGGCGTTTTCTTTTCAGAAAGAATAAATGTTCTGTAGTGGAATATATTCCGATTAATGATGATGATGACATTGAAGAAGATTCCGACAAACATGATAACTTTCTCAGCTTTCACGTTGAACGAATTAATATGATTCAGTGAACTGAAAATAAAAATACTTGATCACCCGAAGCTGATAAATGAAAACGTGAAAACATATCTCAAGAGTATTTTAATGGAATGCTAACATAGTGCGACAAAGCCTGTAAATTTATCCTGTGTTATATCATTTTTATTCTTCTCCAGGTGGTCGTATTACTTCTTTCTGCAGGTTGAGGGGGAGAATAACGAGACGACCTCTTCTCCATTTTTTCTATTTATTACGCCGAGTACTTTCGCCCGTTCGGGCTTCTTCAGGGCATTCTGTTACAAATTTGTAAGCAACTGTTAGGGAGGTACAGATTTTAACATTATTTGACCGTACATAATTTAAAACTTACATAGGACCAATGGTACCTCACCTTTCCTTCACAGTTCTGTTTGGATCACAGTTAGGTTAGATAATTCAGGTACTACATTAACACATGCATGTAGTACCTGAATCTCTCGCGTGTCATCAACAAGGCGAAACAAAAAAAAAAAAATGCAATATGAAAATATTATCCCTGGTTGACACTAGCAAGAATGATTTACGATGATATCAAAGCCAATTTCGGTTAAAAATATTTATTAAGAAATTACAACTTCAAGTACAGGTACAAACGTTTTTATTTTACAACGAACTATATGAAATAAGCAACTTTCTTCTTCATAGTAAGAAAAAAAGTCGCAAACGTCAGAAAGAGTAGCAAAGAAAAAGATCAACAAGCAGTTGAACTATGGAACGAGAGGGCAGTGCTCCGCAGTGCTTAAGGAGAGGAAAGCGCCGTTTTTCCGGTCATTTAGTTGATGTCTCAATATTGGATATTCCCACTTCCTCTTGGCCTCGAAGCAAGCGGACATCGTGCGTGCCTTGGAATGGCCACCCATTTTTCCAACGACGGTAAGTACCGTCCACAATTCTTCTTTCTATGTTCTGAAAACTCCCGATGCTTCATATTAACTTCTCATTTTTTACCACCAGGCTATTTATTTCCGCATTGCAAAGCGTTGGAACCGTCCATTTCCCATGATGTATCATGAAATTATTTCGAATTTACCAATAAATAAGTGGAATAATCTCCTTTCTGTTGGGTTACAATCAATAGTAGGTATACATTGAGAGGAAAAAAGTTTTCCTTTATTCGCAAGCTTGCTTATTGTTAAGGAACTGTCGATATTCGGCCGATGTGAAAAATTTGTTCCTTTCTAACTCATGAACTCGCGGCAAGGACCTAAACGAAGTATCACCGTCCTGTGCTCAGATCCTCGAGAGGAAAAAAGACAGTGTCGATTCTGCGTTTTGTAACGGTTACTGCTGGTTGTATCAAACGGTATGGCTTAGTTCATACATTCAGTATGGGAGGGTACTTCGATTTTAGGAATTTAGATTTCAAAAACTTCAAGGCACGTGGTAGAGAGGTTGTATAGAGAAAATTGATTAGGCGGTTTATATTTACATTACAACTAGTACCGTGAATTCAAATAGGAAATACGTTAACATTTTCCAATTCATAGGCCGATACTGCTAATTTGTGGCCTTGGTGACTTTTTTCTTACTTTATTGATAGAGATTTAAGATGTCCCTCATTGCTGACTACTGGTGATAGATAGTAATTGATAATGATCGAAGGATTACCGCATTGATAAAAATGTTCATTTTTTATATTTTGTTTCAACTACCAGATAGTTGATTTTAACCATCCTTAAATTGATTTATCTCGACATATATGCCAGTATTTTGTGAATGACCGACCTCGAAAGGAGGATGTTACTCAAGTTGATATACGGGTTTTCTTCTGGTATGTGATATCCGCCGGCATTCAGCCTCTGTTCGTTCGATAGGGGTTGCTTTTCCCGTGTTTGAAAGGGTAACTATCGGGTGGGTCCCATTATTTTTTAAATCGAATCCATCCAGTAGTAATGGCCGCAGAGTAGGAGAGTAAATTCTACAAAAAAAAAAAAAAAAAAAAAAAAAAAAATTAATTAATAAATAAACTTTAGACTATGCAAGCTCATAGAAAAGTAGCTCAATTTTATTGTTTTTGACGGCATCATGTCCATAGACTATTTGCCTATGAGGGCCCAGCTCAACTATTTGTTACAATTGTTAATATAGCTCGTGATTTATTAAAATAAATAAATATCCGCGGGTTGTGAGGGGGAGAAAAACCAGGCGACTCATTTTCCGATTCTTTATTGGCTGGCCGACAACTTTTGCCCATTTGGGCATCTTCATAGGCTCCCCACAACTACTAGTCATGATCGTTCTACTCCTCTTGCCCTTATCCGATCTCAACTTACCGATAGTTGGCGGATGATTATAAAATAATTAATGTCCGGGAGGTTTGAAGGGGAGAAAAACCAGCAGATCACAAAATGGGAAAAAAGGAAAATGATAAAAAATTATCTTGGCTTCCAACATGTTACTCCTCGATAATTTAATGGGGAATTCAAAGTTTCAAACGAAATCCCGGGTAGTTTTTTGTCCATTATCACAAATAGCGCGAAAAAAACCCCTGATTTTAAACACAATTTATTTAAAAATACAGCTTAATATTAATGTAGTTTTGGTACAATTGAGAATGTGTCAACAGTTCAAAGCCTAGATACGGTATTTGGCGCTAGTAAGTTGCGTCAATTCTACGCACTTTACTAACAAAAACAAATCTCAAAAGTTTCACCAACTTAGTGGCAATTTTAAATATTCATTCCCAAAAAAGCTGATACTACAACTAATGTTGTACAGTAACTGCAACTATAACACTGTAAACTAACTATAACTGTAACACTGTACTAATTTTGTAGTCAGGACAAATGTAGATACTGGGTTTCTTTTTAGTATGGCACCCCTGTAAAAAATAGCTGTAATTAGGTGACGCATGATTGTATACGTATATTTCTAGAGCTAGCTTTGTAAGCAGTGGGTTCCGTTAAAAACTGCTATCCTTTTACCTAATTGTGCTACGCAACGATGGAAGGGGAACTTTCTAGATGTCCGCTCTCGGGTGAAGAGCCCGATTAAAAGGAGTAAACTGAAATGAGTTTAACTCGACTAGACTAGGCGCTCTTCAGCTCGGCTGAGCCTCATAATAACTTTAAGTGATCGTTATGCTTCGTTTTATGGCTTTCTGACTTCTTCATGCTCAACTTCTCCACATTGTTCCGTTTTTTGCTTTGCCAGAAACACGTGAAGGCGTCTTTGCATCTTAGAAACATTAGGTCGACCGAAAGATGATGGCGCTCGTTTTGATGGCATCAGAGAACAAACAATGGAACGATCTCATGATTAAATTTTAATTTATACTAACTTGATCCACTTGCAATAAAACTTCAACGGGTTATGCGGGTTATACGAGTAATGAACTACAACCCCATTCTCATACTTTCCAACAAAAAATGTCTAGCAATCTAAGAAGAACAAGAAAAAAAAAAAAAAAAAACACAAGTCGAATGTTCCGGCAGTACATAAATGGGAGCTACTAATTAAGCGATAGGTTCTTGCGGCCAAATTTCACAGAGGAATGATATTTTCTGAACAAACGTCAGGAATAATCTGGTCTCCAACCTAAAGAACAACAGAGGCCGTTTATAAGGATAATTTTTGAAAGCGAAATCATAATAAAGGTCAGCAAACGCCAGCATTTTTTTCTACCGACGAATTTTATATAGGGAATATTCCAATAATCGCGCCCGGAAAGTCGTGAGAGGCTGAAGCGAGCAGACAGTGATCTATCCAACTTCTACGTAGGAACGATGGATGAATTACTTAAGTTTGCGGCTGTTGAGCCGACCGACATTTTTGAAACGATTAACAAATTGAAAGATACAGATGGATTCAATTTGTCAGCCTCTTTCAAAATATGACCAAGGAAGCTTCATCGTCAAAAGATATTGAATCTTGATCGAATGGTGGTTTGAATCAAGGTAGGGAATATCTCATATTACTAATATTAAGGTGTTTTTTTCCATCATACGAGACTTTATAACAGACGGTACTTGTTATTCTTGGAACATAATGTAGTTTTGTTCAATGAATGATTTGTACAGGAGCAAGTGCATTTCTATTATGATTACAGTAGAGTTTCTTGTCTTGAGTAGGTATAAGGCCCGTTCAAATGTAGTGAGAGACCTTTTTAGTATGAATATGAACGTAGCATCGGTTGTGTATATTTTTACAACAATAAAAAGTCTCCCTTGTAGAGTTATATGATCGTATAATGATGGTGAAATCAGAAGAGTTGAGCCTACAATTTGAGCCCGCATATAAATTACTCATAATTCACAGGCACAGTGCAAAATTTGTTCGTCTTCATTATTATAAAATAGTTTTGACTAATTGGTAGAAATATCGCCGAATACGCTGATGATTTAGTAAACCTGCTACATATTATTGAAATTACTACGCGTGCGAGTTTAGTTCGTCTGTAACGTGTATGATTTCGTACTGATTAGTTTCAAGAAAGCCAAAAACCCACGGTAGGTTATCTCTCGAACTGAAGCGTCGTAATGCAGACTTTCGACGATTTACCGCAACTAGCAGCACCTGATATCATTTTGCTACCTGCATCTCATTCTGCCTATTCACAGCACATGGCTCCCAGGTTGATTCACCTCTCAGCCTGTTCAACCCGAACTGCACTCCCACTCACGCAAAACCTCCCCAAATTTAATGAAAATGAATGGGACTAGCGGAGAATGAAGAGGAATGGAGACTGGCGAGAAAACGAACGGTTCTCGCAATAGTTGGCTCGAAGGGTGTAAAGATGGATAGGAACGGATAAAAGTGTGACGAGAGAGAGAGAGAGAGTGTGAGAGAGCGAGAGTGCGTGAGAGAGAGATATGAAGGTGTGCGAATGTATGAGTTTTACGGGTAAGCGTGTAGAAAGTGAAGTTATAGGATCTCGGTTGGTTGCGAGTTAAAAGGAGAGCAGCGCACGGGTGCGACGCAATGAAGAGAACGGTTGGTACTGCGGGTTGACGGCCGTCGCGATGCTAACCAAGGAAAGAGACGTGGTGTAGTGTATGTTGCTGTGTTTTGATACTCGCCAAGGTGCTGAGGACGGGGCTGCCCGAAGACGTGAAGCGGTGTGGCTGTCTTACGTCTAACCACCCGCACCCTTGGTATCACCCGGCGTCATGGCCAAGCAGGTCGCTCACCCTATGAATACCAAGTCGACCTAGCTCGTTGGAATGAGCGAGGAACTTTCCTACTGTAACCATCACTTAGAATTATAATCCGCAGGTTGGATTTTTAGGTCAAAGTGTGATGCTTCAAGTCCAAAAGGAACATGTTTTCGCAAGGGCGGGTCGACACAGGTCACAAAAATAACTATAAAATGTACTTCTTTTGGGTGTCGCTCTTTTCCACGTTGTTTGTTCGCATCTCGGAAAAGATCGGTTCTATAGAGTTAACCTTTCTCTATTAATTCTTAAAATTGATGAAATTCGAAAGATGTTGACTCGAAAACGATTTCTCTACAACGATTGGTCCCGGAAATACAGCTGTTAAAAAAGGGCTGCTTTTCGCAAAAGTGAAAAGTTCACGATTTTTTGTTGAATTTTCTGAGCTGGTTGCAACCAAATGTCTTATCCTTGAATAAAAACCTACCTACTTAACGAAACGTGACTCGGAAATACTCTAATCCTAGGCATTTGTAAATTGAGGCCAATTAATACGGTGTTCAGAAATCGCTTTACTATCGATGGAGGAAACGATAGTATTTATTTTTTAGATCAATATATATACTGTCGAGTGTTCGATAGTGTTTTATCGAAGTAGAAGAATATTTTGTCGCGTAGTAATTAAAATATAATGTATAATGGTAAGAAAAAAGTGAAACTCATTGCCTCGAAATGGACCTTTCACTTCCATTAGTCTCATGTCATTGTTCCCATTATTGTTACTATTATTTTTTTTTTTTCGATTGTATATTCCGTTTTGAAGACAATGATCGGCGATGATAGACAAATGGTGAATTCTTAGATCCCATGATGCCGTAACAAATGCGAAACGTTCAAACTGTACGTCGATTCAAAATGCTTTTGTAACATTGCTGCGTTGACTAGAGGGAAAAGAAGCGAGTGCTTCCGACTGTATGAAAGAGCTGAGCAAATATTCCTGTGTGTGCTAGAGTAGGATAGGAGGTGAGAGTTCGCCAGTATCTGAGTTTAAGTGTGCGTTCGTTAAGGATGATGCCGCTGGGCGGGTGAGGACGTGTGGCAGCAGTTGCTGCTCCTTTCCGTACTACACACTCGGTAGTCCCTTGATTATGTTGATGACCCCATTTACCCTTCCTAAGGGAAAATAGGAGTACTTTACCCCATCGCTATAATAAACACGTGCGCCCCAATCTTCTAAAACTAAATCTCCATTTTCCACCCAACATAATTCTCACACCTAACAACTTGAAATTTATTTTTGGCAATCAATCGATTGTGGGAACAAAGTAGCTGCAATATTTGTAGTAATAAACAAAACGGACGCTAGTGCATGATTAAAAATGATCCAATTGTTGTTATTGTGCTCTCATGGGTGTAAAAAAAAAACTCTGGTATAAAAAAAAAGAAAAAAAAAAAGAATTTTCTATTGGTAGATCCGTTCACTGAACACGCCCACAAAAAATCCCAAAGTTAAAACTTCAATAGTATGAAAAACGAAAAAATTCGAAAAATTATATTAATTGTTCGAATTCGATTATTTTCACTTTAAATTCGAATTCTACGTCTAATTTCCTGTAGGAATCAATAATTAATCAAATTTGATCCGTACTGTAAGTATTTGCAACGGATTTTCAAAGTTGAAAAACGTAGGAGTAGAAGTGGCGTAGTATTAAACCTGGAAAAACTGATAGTTGTCGTCAAATTTCCGCCGTTTTGACGTCATATTCGGATTCAGCGTTAAATTTCCTATAAGAATAGCTTTCAAAATCGCTTTAAAACGAAAATTTAATTTTTCACTATTACCGATGCCAGCGGTTCGGCCGGCGAAAAACTCGATTTACGGAAAATAATTTCTCTGGCTCTGTTTAAATTTTTTTCACCAAATTTTTTGCTATGTACGTGTGTAAGGCGTTCAAATGAAGACTCCTGCATAATAAAACAATTGATTATCATAAATTTTGACCCCGAAAATCACGGTTAAAGTCCAATTTTCGAGCTTTCAAAAACCGATTTTTTTGGACCACTTGCAGATTTTTCCGAGAAACAAAAAAAAGTCACAAAAATACATCTTGGTAAGACACAATTTTCCTAAAAATTTCAGATTTTTATCTGTATTGAGAGAGGAGTAAAAAATCGTTAACTGTTCGGTTGAAAAAAATCGCAGGGGTACCCCCTTGGATTTTTCGCGAACAATTTTTTGGAATAGATTTAGCTAAAATTCAGCATAATGATACTTGATGATGTGTATATCAATAATATATGGTTCATTCTTTGTTTCTTTCGCACTAAATAGATGAAAAGAATGGTTGAAGTTGAAAAATGTCATGTTTTCGTGTATAGTCAACTAATATTGTTGAATAACGCAAAAACGGTTGAAAAATGGATAGGTACATTACATTAGGAAAATGTGGGCAATTAAATTACCTATCTTTTGATATATTCTAACATTTGAATTGACGACTTTTTGTCTGAGTTATCCCCTGTGCAACTTACAAATCTTGGAAAACTTAAAGTTTTTACGTCTAATTCTGCTACAACCTTGCTCCAGTTGAAAAACCCAATACTTTATGATACGAAGTACATTCAAACACCTCTACCAACATACCAAATTACAGAAACTACTACTACCTACTATATAAACTACTATAGATTCCCACTCTCCGTACACAAATAATGAACTACTAACTACTATACCTATACCTATATACTACAATACTATATATTATACTATATATAGTAGTGATAAGGACACTACCCCCGGGTGATTTATGTAAGGCCCGTGAGCCGTGAAGAGCCGTAGCATTAAGTGTATATTGTTACATGTATTTCTAAAATGATAAATTTCAAAATAAATGCATTACAAAAAAAAGTATAAGAAGAAATGTATGCACAGAATTTAAGCAGAAATATTTCGATTCACAATAAATTGTATAAGGGATTAAGTGATCGATCTGTGTTTGGGGCTAAATTACTAAGACTACAATCAAGAATTTGGTCTCAAAAACTGTTATTAATAACAACCCAATTCATATTAACTTTTGTTGACTATTGGACACCGCGAAGCTTTAGTTTATTTTGTGGTTTGTTTAGGTACTGTTTGACCTTTTTAATCCTGATAGACTTTCTTTACAATCCGAATGACTCCAGATTATGAAAATAGTAGAAATCTAATCTGATTATCAAGCTTCGTTTGAACCGGGTCAACTTCATGGTTATGCATAATAATATAAAATATAAATTATATATATATCCAAGTTGATGTATAGCGACAGAATTCAGATAGATAGTCAAAAGACTTTTGTATGTGTCCATCTCTTTGTACATGATCCAATTCCCGTTTCAACTAAGAGGGATCATGAACTCCCTGGAACCTAACCTTCTCGACCACCTTTCCTCCTTCAAACAGTAGCAATTTCGAGGCAAATATCTCTTGCGCTATGCGAGCTAGCTTTAATAGCAGCATTGCTCTCTCAGCTGCCAGCAAGGCACTTCCCTGTTTAATAACGCGTAGTCGCCATTTGAGCCGGCGATGTTGTGATGAAGTGAGGACAGCTAGAGTTCAGGCGATTTGGAAAGGACAATGAGAGTCCCGTTTACTATGGCCCCTTCATCCAATATTGCTCCGAACCCCCTTACGAAGGAATACCGATAGGGGATGATGACTTTCTACTATCAAGTGCATGGTCTCCCTCTGCAGAAACGACTTTCTTGCGATAAGCAGCGTATTTTCTCGTTCATCTAGCTATAACAAATAACCATGTTTTAGGAATCACTAGAAAAAAATTACTACAGAATGGTTTCGCACGATATCAAAATTCAACCGTTTCAGCTGAATATACATTGAATGAGTCAGTAAGTCAGTTGAGCTTAAGGTAAAGTTCAGTAGTCGTGAACGAATAATATAAAATCATTAATTACCTTAACAGATTTTTTTCCGATTAAACATTTTATTAAAAATTAACTAAAAAATATTTTTAAAACGAGTGGTATGCTGATATCACACAGTACTTCCATGTTTGAGTCGGGTGACAGATATAACAACTATAAAATCGAGACTCATTCGAAACTCATTCAAACGCCGCTACGTTTGTACAACACAATATTGTTACACGTATTAGCTTAATAACGCGGAGTTACGGTGTGTGAGCCTAACGATAACATTAAATCCCATCTCAGAGCTTCAAAATAATCTCACCAAGCCCCTTCCAAATTTTCTGAGAACTTTATTGCCCCTAACCCATAGTAGATTAGAATAAAATAGAACAAAACCGTACCTTTTTCCAAACCTAATATCACAGCAGACAACTGACTAGTCAATTGTCAGTCGGTTTATTTATCACTCAAGTTTTTTTTTTTTTTTTTTTTTTTTTTTGGAGAAGATCCTTTAAACCACGCCCGCCATCAGTCGAGTTTCAAAATTTATCTGCCGAAGAGACGTCAGCTCTCTACTAGCATGATTTCTCTTCATCCTCTTAATGCCAGGATTCAACGAGCTCTACTCAGTTTCAACCCAAAATGCTTTCGTTCGGAAGAGGTTTTCCTTTATAACAATGATGGTCGGAAGGCAACTGAGAAACGCATGCTTGGTGCTTGATGGTGCACTTCCAGGGTGATTCATTTGTTTAACGAACTGCTTCTGCCTCAAAAGACCATTGTGAAAGGAACGGAGATTCATGGCTTGTTCAAAAGAGCGCATTTATTCACAGATAAGCTGATGTATTCCAACTCGTGATACTTTGTGATGCTATATGGAGGATAAGATGTAGTACCAAGGATAAATAATAAAATGCGGAGGTGATTGATTTTACATTTTTGAGCCTTTGATTTTTCCCAAAATTGATACTTCCGAAAATCAAAGGACACTACACAGATGAAGGGCATTTTTGCTTATACAAATGTTGGGCAGCTTTGGGAATTCTGATCATAAAATAATTTATGTTGATCGTCATTTATTTTCGACGTCAATAAGTACCTATTATATGTATCCACGAAGGATCATGGAACATTAAAAAATAAATTATACAATTATTGTAATAGAAACCGATGTAAAAAGCAGTCTCTACAATTTTCCTAAATTTAATAGCAACCGATATTAAACTTCATTTCTTTTAGTTGCTGATCTTCTTCTGAAGTTGCAGGGTTGAGGGGTAGAATAATTTGGCAAATTTTTATCCATTATTTTTCACCAATATAATTTGGCCGATATCTTTCGCGCATTCGGGTATTCTCAGGCCAGCGTGGGTGCCCAGTGGATCGACGTTTCCCTCAGGATCACTGTACAGACTAAAAATATCTCGGCTGGAAATAATGACGACAATGGAGAAAAAGTCGCCGCATTGCATTCTGCCCATTGTCCTCGTAACTCTACTTTGTGGGTCCTTTACTTTTCTTAGTTTGGTCAATGAATTCAATCGGCGAGGTTTATTTTCGAAATAGAGTTTTAACCATTTTCTGAATTATAATCAATACTTTTGGAACGCTAATTTTTACATTTTCATTGTTTAATTTTGCTTAAAAACTATAAAATACTAATAGAAGAATACTGTTATACGAGCGTATAATAAACTACATACCAGTTGTGGTGCTAAATCTCGTGAACAACTCATAGGAATTTTCTAACAGGAATTCACAAAATACGTACTCACTGAGTATAAATTTATTAGCTCAGCAACTACTAACTGCGGGTGAATGGTGTGTAAATGGTTAATGGTTTTGAAAATAGTATATTTAACTTTGCTACTTGTATCAAGTTGGCCCTACCGTAATGCTGCTATGTTTCATCAGTTTCCATAACTCCAGTTTCCATCAGTTTCTATAATGAAAGAATTACTGAAACGTAACGTTAGTCGGTTACCATTTTTCCTAGACATAGGACTTTTATATCATATAATGCAACAGCATTACAGACATAAGTTATTTATTTGAATAGCTGTTCATAGTGAATTTATTTTTATATTCTAAAATTATATATCTAAAATTATTCGTCCACCAACGATAGAACCAATACCTACATCGCGCATAAACAGTTGATCTCTGTGAATATGTGATATCTCGGGACGATAATTATTATACCTACGGAGGGTTCATTTAATGATTGCTCAACAGTGCAGTGTATGTGGAAATTGCAGTGCCGTGTTGTGGTGAGGTCTCTCACCCGACACTGACGATTCGTAGCCATGCGCTGTAGTCATCATGGGAGAAGTTGGCCCTAGTACACAATACACATGTGCCAAACAGTGAGGCTAAGGTCAAAAGGTGGACCAGAGGAGGCAACGGTTGTATGACCCAGCCGAACGACAGAACGATCGGGGTAGATGTATCAGTGGGTAGGGAAAGTGGTGCAGGGTAGGCAATAACATATTTTACGAAGCTAGTTGCAGGTGGGCAGCTGGGCCCCCACGGAGCTCCATTAATAAACGCGCTAGGCGATTTACACAAAGGTCCACATTTCATGCAACAAACGAGCTTCGGCTTTTGAACACCCCTCACCGGTCATTTACATCACTAATTCATTTCCAATCCTTTTCTACTATACCCATTCCCGACATCCTTACCCAGCGCCAGCTCGCAGCAAGCGATCAGTCAAATATTTTAAATGATTTGTTCCTCGTCATTAATCCCTATTAATTACTGACCCGGTTGGTTGTTGTTTTTTCCGCTCATCCTGTGTCCAGACCGTTTCCACCTTTTTCAGTCGAAATAACATCAACTCGGCCAGGCGAATCGCGTATACTGGTAGCTAATTATTTATAAGTCCAAAATCTGCATCGTTCATATTTTCTCATCGCGCATTCGTCATGATCAACGTAATCCGGCAAGCTCTTTATTAAAAAAAAAAAAAGGAACACTTTCGCGCGTCTGAATTAATTATTCAGCCCGCATAATCCCTAGCAGACAGCGAATCCAGTTCGAAATAACAAATGACACAACTCGTTGTCGAATATTCATAACATTTGTACCCCGGTGAAATTCGTTCTACGAGAATATCGAACTTTTTGACAGTCATGAACTTCTACGTTACTTCAAACTTCGCCAATACATTAAAAAGCACATGCGATCCCTCAAGATCTCCCCAGAAGCGTCTAATATGAATCACGATTTAATTTGTCCTCCGACTTGGGGTGCCGTAGTTCTTATAATAATGTTCAAACGGGCTACCGAATTCAAAACTTAGAATGCCATTTCGTAAACCTATATCTTGCCATTTATAATTGGCTGAATTCGCTGCCCTCATTTCGCAAATATTGTGCATCTGAAGAATCCAAATCCTCGACGGAGAATCGAGCTGTATCGAAGTCCGAAGCTGACGTTTTAATATTAAGGAAATGTAATTCGAGTTAGGAAATTTTAGAGAAAGACTCTTCCATCAGAATGCCGTTTGAAAATTGTACAGGCGCGTCAGTCATACTGGAGTCCTATTTATTATCCGCTGTAATCAGCTGAGGTATTCACGCGACCAACATCAACACAGATGCTGTGAGAGCTGGTGTACCTATTCCCAACGTTAAAATCGATTCATCCTGAAATCTAACAAAACCTCTCTGGATATACTGCCACTGTCGTGCTTACCAGAAAATTATCTGGAGTATGGTGGGATAGATCAGTGGGATCAGGAGATCAGATCAGTCAAATATCGAGATTCGAGGAAGGATTCAACTTGGATTACGATCAATCTCGAATTCTCGACTATTAGGGGTATTCACGGTTGGTGTCGAGATTGATAAGGTTGCCATGGAAACTAACTCGACCGGACATCGATCCAAAAAAGCCTCGAGAAATCCGTCGAGAAGTCGAGATTCGGCGTTCGCGCCAAATGTCGACGTAAAAAGCACCGCGAAACGACAGCTATTTGACGAATCTTTCCTCAGTTTCCGATTTTTATCCGTTATTTCATTTAGCGTTCGTGATGTCGTTGCAAACACGAGTAAAAAAGGCCGCGTGAATGTAGTAATTTATCGGTGGTCCGAAAAAGAAATGGATGTGTTTCTACAGAAAATACAAACAATCGGAGGGGATTTGTTCGAAGTAAATCCCTTGTTCAACAACCAATGAACAATCCTCTCGGAATCACATCTGCTAATTCGTCCTTGAACCATAATGCTGTTGATCTAAGTTCTTGAATTTGAGCTATGCGACGATAATTGACCAATGAGACAAGTCTGAGAGAAACCAGCCACTCCGTTCCATTTTTGAATCCGTGTAACAATGCTGTTTGTTTAGTAGGCGCTGCTCGTGACAGGCACGAATCAATGTCGTCTTGATCTCATTTTAATTTTAAATTATTCGCTCGTGAATTCGCCGCACTTGAATTCGATTGACGCCCGAAAGTGAATCGTGAAACAAGTTCCGCTCACGTTGAAGGGTGTCGGGTGCAGGGTCATCCAAATTTAGCTGATATCACCAAAGTTTATGCATCAGTTTTATAGCCCAAAAAAGATTGTGGGATGATTCTAAATCGATGCCTGAAGGGATTACGAAAACATTACTGAAACGGCTGACAAAATATAACCTGAACGACGATGCTCTTATTGTACGATTCAGAGTACAGGAGCTTTCCAGTGCGACTCCTAATCTAAACTCACTTCCCCCGGGTCACTGATACGTCATTTCTCACGCAAAAACCTCGAATTTACTCGATAAAATTTTGCGGTTTTTTCTGCATTAAAACGCAAATTACTCTCATAATTTATTAAGTAGTTTTAAATTATACGTTGGGGAAGCGGAGAGTTTGTGGATGTTTTCTATAATGATTTAGACATGGGTGAAAATCTCCATAAAATTTCGTCGAAATAATTGAAATCTTTGAGTTTGATGTTTGGACCAGTAAAACGCTAATTATTTACAGGTTGAGATATATGTAAGTTGTTTGCGCTAAATTAATACAAGAATTCTACGTGCAGAGACAAAGGGGGACACTTAATATAAGTATGACCGGCCGAATGCGAATTTAGTGGACTGTATAATCTTTATTTAGTTGAAATTACTCACCGTCGGCAGTTTCTCCGATACCTCGTCCTCGTGGCTGCTTTGGCGACGTTTCTCTGTGGATGTGTATTCAATGTTTTGTGTGCATGTTGTATTTGTGTATGAGCGTGTGCGTGAAAGTAGGGATAAATCGCTTAGGCCGTTCCTCGAGGGGAATTTAGACAATTGATTTTGGCCACTCGGTTCAGAACAGCGTGGGAGAATTTTCTTAAACATCAATTTGAACTGCCGATTGATGACCGTTCGCGATCGCGCCACAACCGCAGCTATGACAATTTTACGCTCAAACGAAATACTAATTTTAATTAACAAATGCGAAGTTGGTCCGTGAACTATAAGCGCGAATTTCTAATAAGACACAAGATGAACGTAGCGTGATCCGATTCGACCTTGGGCGGATTACAGATTGACTGGCTGCCGTTCGATACTGTTGTCTGCTCGTCCTTATCGTTGGAAGTTAGGTTGATTGAAGATCGATACTCTTATGCCCTCTGATGAGAGATTTTTGAATTGAAAATTAATTAGCGACTTTACCCACAGATGACAGGCTCAGCCATAAGTAGAGTGCGTTTATGTAACCTGTGTCTCCTTTTTCTTCTTCATTTGGAGGAGTGAATTTAGAAAAAAATGTTTAGAACTATATTTAACTGATAAGTTACGATCACAGTTGCTTTCATGTCAAAACGGACAACGACGATTGGTTCGTCGCTGCAAACGGGGGATTCAGCTCTGATTGCATTGTTTTCCTCGGATCGCGCTCGTCTCCCCTTTCCCTTCCCTCTATGCTTCTGTACACAAGCAACTCGCACTGCTGAATATTGCCGCGCACGTTCCGAACTCCTAGCGACGACACCATTGATAGTCAGCGGCACATCTCGGATGTGTATCGGTGATATTATTTTCCGCTGTCGTTACGAGCAAGTACCTTCGTTGAATACGTTCTTTCTACGTCACGTACTACACGAAAAGTGTATCTTTATTCGCTGTTTCCGCTCTCTCTGCCATCTTGATTTTATTGCATCTTTATCGCTCTGTTTGTGTCACTGTCGAACAAGTGATACCCTTCAATCAACATGAGAACACCAATTTTGGCCGACTGCTGAATATATTTGTCGCCGGTTCGTTTGAAAGTACGTTGCGATTTTCATATTACCTATTAGCTCTTTCACCTTCTGCAGAAAAGTGTTGACGGTGAATGGACCAAATGATTCTATTATATTATCAGTGGAATTGATTATATATTGTCGCGACTGGTTATTGGTTACTTTGGCCAAGCAGCTACGAACCGTTACAAATTACTTCCATATTCCGAAAACGGAGTATTTTAAGATTCTCTCTCAAAACCTAGATGAGTGAATTTTTGACGAGAATTGGCGTATCCCAATTGTTGACGTTTTCAATACCTAGTTATTCAAAACAAGTCACAAAGTCAGCTTTGAAGAAGAGGAATCTTTTCCCGAACGAGTTTTGACGCCAAATCGAATGAGATCATTGAGAAATTGATACTCTTGACGGTCATCGATTTGGCAATGCTTTGAAAAGCAATTTTAGAGTTTCCTTAGAAACTCAGAATTTATAGCGCTTCTGAAATTGTTTAAATGTTCGTCTTCTTATGTAATGAAATATTCTTCCTCTTATATTAACGGAGTATAAGTCAGACTTGAATTTAGATCTTGTCAGAAAATAAAAGCCACTCCAACGCAAGTCAAAATAAACAAAATACTCGTATGTGAAAATGTATTCAAATTTAATTTATTATGTTGTGAGGAGGAAACGTTCAAACAGTAATTATTGCACACGAGGTTCGAAATAGAGGCACTGGACCATTATTTGCAGCATTTATGTGAAACATTTTAATTGCCAAATTTTCTTGCGACAGATGTTTATGAGTTGCGTATTGCACTCTAATATAATTTTCATTGAATAAGAATGGCCAGCTCACAAGTGAGTTTTTTACCGCCATAATACCGGTAGTTTGGAGAAACAGTATAAACGGAAAAAGAATAGAATCCTGTGCACGCCGATGTAATTTCCACTTTTACTAGTTAGTTACCTTAAGACTACCCATTCTGGTTTGTTCAACTTTGGTATGAAAAGATGTTCGTGAAGCCATGACAAGAGAAAAATAATCTACTTCGAGTTTTTATTTCCTTGGGAGGAACTTTAACGGCTACGATCTCTTTAAGACGATACTTGTTGAAAAAGGGTTTCATAATCCTGTTGAAAGGCCTTCGTTCATCGTTTGGTGAATACTGGGAGAGATAAAAATTTAATCGCATAATGCAAAAATAAACCAGTTGTGCAACCGTTAAGGAAATAAAACTTAAAATCAGTATTGAAGGAAACTGGTCTCAGGTGCAATACAAAGGAGTGCGTAGATAACTCGCGTGAGTCTATAATTCATAACTGCGCACATGGGCTGGATGATGTTATTATGATTAAAAAGCATTTAAACCACTAAAACCTTTCCCTAAGTTTTCGTCTGAGTAGTACGAACACTTTCCATAGGGGATCAAGGAAGTGTTTCCCTGCCCCGAATATGCGGCATCATGAAAATTGAACCACCATCAGAGTCCGCATATAAGGACTCCCACAAGTCCTCAGTACATCGCCCGTCTACCTAGCAGATAAGTTAAATTTCTTGAAAGTACCATCACTATATAGCCTTTCTACAGTGGAGACGTTTCGAACAACGCCACAGAAGCACTTTCGCCTCGTTACTCTGAACTTTACGCAGGCCGGGCAGTTGTCTGTTACGGCTCTCCTGTCTTTTTACCATGAGAAGAAACCATCCACCTAAAAATCGGAGTACTTCCACTTCCTAGAAGTAGCAAACGTTTCAAGAATATAGGCGTTCAAATATATTAATTTTCGCGGTCTGTAAAAATCAAAAAACAATCAATGCGGAAGAGTGGACCAAACGATAAAAATCGAGCGTTACCTGTTTAACGTTTCAAGACTTTAAGAATTGAATTTTTTTTACTCATATGGCCTGTGGAAATTGAAATAAAAAACCCCAACGATCTTAAAACTACTGCGGTTGCAATCAAAATTCGATAGGGCCTAAATTTGTACACGCACGAAAAGAACTTATCTGATATTTGCGGAAGTGAAAATTATAATTGTATTGCACTATTCTGAAAATGAAGACAAGCGTAATGTCTCAACATCACACGACCATAACAAACCATTTTCAATCCTCATTCGAACCATATAGAAAGCTATACACATAGAACGTTTTAGTGTTTTGTTCGCCTCAAAAAGTAATGCGACAACTCATTTTTTGTTTATTATTCAATAGCAAACCATTGTAATTGCCCCAGAAAAAAAATTTCAAACTCCCTCTCAAATTTGATGTTTAAACTAAAATAGCTAAATTCTTGAAATTTTTACCAAAAACAATCTTGGTTTGACAATGACCCAATTCTTTAGCCAAATCGCTACCTCAATTTTAAGGGTATTTTTAAGGGGTTTCGAGAGGGAGAAAATACTAATTTTCCAACGTTTTCCAGGAGAATGTGTATTTGGTATCAATTGCAATAGATTTTTGGATGCTGAATCGAATGAGACCATCGCGGGGCCGATTGCTTTATTGGTTTTTGAGTTATCACAGCTTTTGTGTTGAACTTGGTAGCTTTTCAGAATTCCGGCATAACTCGGGAGTTCTTGGAGCTATAAAAATTGTTCTATACTCGTTGGAATGCTCATCGAACACTCTCTACAGCTGCACCGTTAGACAAAAATATAGCTTTTAACTTTGAAATTAAAAAAATAATAATAATAATATTACATTAGTTGCTACGGAGTTTTCCCCTATAGTTACCATCTGTTTTTCGGTGCGAACGTTCAGAAATGTTCGGAATAATTACTATCACAAATTGATAATGTTCTTAAATCATTATTGAAGCGAAGGAATAATGAACCACTGTACAATAATTTGCAGCGTTTTTATTAAAAGGAGGTGACGACCTCCTTCCTATTTCTCAAGAGAAAGTTTCGGTAATAGGATTGTTACGTACGGGTGTATATAACACGAAATTTCGCGAATACCTTGCGTTTCGTGACGTAAAAGCTATTATTTTCAGAACGTTGTGGTTTGAATTTCACGGGGTTCTCAGTAACGTGTTTTTCGGTCGATCATCAACAAGTGGCTTTCAAGTTTCAATCCGATGGATGGGCCTGCTAATTGTACGTTATAAATAGGTGCAGTTACGCCGAGAGGAGTATGACGAGGTTCGAGAAAAGTAGATCAATTAATACAATGACCTCATTAACAATTAACTTCCCGAGTTGCACGTTCGTTCGAAGGCCAACTGTACAATAAGCAGTGAATGTGACGACGGGGCGAGAAGAACAGCGATTAAGCTTATCCGATGGATCGAGTGTATGAAAAAGAGAGGGAGAACGTATTTGAGTTCTATAGTTAGGTAGGTTTAGTGAACGGCGAGCGGGCTGGAACGTTGGTGTGAGACTGAGTACGGTCCGGTTATGAGCGTATCAGCGCAGTAGCATACTGTTGTTATTAGCTCTCCATTAGCTTTACTAATGGTCCCTACCCCACGCCCCCACGACTTCACTACATTATCCGTTCTCCATCTCTCGCTCGCATATTGAGCAGCGGGAGTGCACCTTCACCAGTGAAATATACGAGTGTGTGAACTATATTGAGGCTATAATACTGTATGGGTGAGAGTATGGAAGTTCCACATGGCTTGCTAGCCTTGAACACAATCCCACCGGCAAGTGCATGAGACGCAGCAGCACTCGCGGATAGTACGCGTTTCATTATTTTCCCGCTGGTGTACACCACGATAACCACCCAACGATTTTGCAATGCATGCGGTTAGAAAGTTGATTTATGTGAGTGCAGTTGCGATAATGGCCTGCTCACTGATTCAACTTCAAACACGCTATCGAAATCACTAACTTGAATGTTTAATCAGGTGCCCACTATAAATTTAATCGATATAAAATTGATACTTACACATTTGAAGTTAGTTCTAATATTCAAGATGTGTTGGTGAGATATGTGTTCGTAAAGTCTTCAGATAATTTTACAATTCATCTCCATATAGAATATAATAGAATAATAAATCAACAGGCCCCTGGTAGGTAAGGAATACCCCCCGGAAAAAATTATGTATTAAGATGCAAAATAACGAGTTTTACGGTTCTCAAAAGCACCACAGTCAGTATATTAGGCTCTATATAAGATATGTTATTTCCATGAACTTTTTCGTTTGTTCCGATTGTAATTCAGTCATAATGCTCGAAGGTGTATAATAATTTAAAATGCTTTTCCATTTCCATAGATGTTGAAGACGAGCTACTTTTAGGTATTTTATCCGACCAAAGTTAAAAATATATTTTACAACGGGAGATCGCCCTGATTACGCCCATGGATATTTTTAATTGTTCAACAAACCTTGCAAAGCATGAATCACCAACAAAGCTTCTTATCATTCATTATCATGGCAACCTCAAATTCCAGATCTCGATTTACGCGATGAGTCGACGCTCTCCATGAATAACTATAAAAATAGTAATAATAAATAATAGTATGTAATATTCCGTTGCGGTCAGGAAACCCATAAATAACTTTGATCCTGAATATATGCACGATTTTAGCGTCCAAAAACGATTGAGAGTACAGGAACTCTCAATCATAAAAAGTTAAGTATTGGTGAAAATAGAATGTGTTTATATATGGAAAAACAAGTATAGTGTGGGATAGTGGTTGTTTTGGCGCACGCGACAAGATGGTGTTGGAAGGTGAGGTTAGGTAACCCAAGTACCGGCAAACAGAATCGCAAAATTAGATTTCGTTTAGAATTTAAATGCCCTGCTCTCGAGCGTAAATTGGCCTCAGTTAAGCTGTCCGGTCCTTGCACTTAGGCCTCGTCCCTTGGTGAAGCTTCTGGTTGTGTACTGTAAGGTACTATGAGATGAAGGGGCACGGTACAGGACAGAGGGCCTCGGGCTTACAATCCCCGTGCTCTGCGAGTCAGCCGACCATGCCAACCTTTTTCAAGCGCCACTTTGCTTCTCTGCTGTGTGCCACATCCACCTTTGTGTACGCACCAAACCCTTCTCTTAGTTGCCTCACCCTGCACTTCACACCGTATTCACTCCCTGGGCCCGAGGCTGTGCCGTTTGAAACTGAGTGGATTCCGTTTTTTTTCCGGAATTTTTCCTCAACCTCACGTTTTATTTTCTCTTAATTATCTCTACCAGCATTTTTTCAAGTCAAGTATTTTCCTGAATTTTTCGAGAATTAGGTTGCTTTGTCTGCCAGTTTTCTGAATAATTCCTTCAAGCCTAGGGCTAGGCCTCGAACGAACAAATGCAATGGAGTGTTATGAAGAACTTTTTAACTTGTCGAATGATTCATATTATTCGACTGCGGTTCAGGGTGAGCTCAAACCCGTTAATTCTAGTGATCTTACACGATGTGACCTATTTCCTTCCACGTTATGATTTGTCACATATCCATTTGATTCGACGTTGGGATGAGGTTGAGACGTAACCAGCGACGTTATCTCATTTTCATTCAATTCCCACATTCGCATAAGATTGAACTTTCATGACAACGTAGAAAAGTAAGCGTAAGTATCTTGAAAGTCACGAACAGGAGAGGAATTAGGAAAAAATACAACAGAAACGAGCGAAAGGTTTTTCTGAGCCATTAATGGTTTATTGAGGAATAATAAACCAAAATGACCTAATCGCTGTAGTTACAATACCTCACAACAAAGCAAATAACGTTCTTAACTAACTTTCCATGATATTATATACTCGTATATATTCAAGAAATAACCACGAAGTAGTATCCACATTCGAAAGAAAATTATTGTAGAGAAGTTTATTTCTTATACCCTCAATTTACTAATGAGGTATTACCTAAATTTATTGAAATAACTATCAGCTAAAAATCAGTAGTTGAGATGATCAATAGATAAATCGTTTTTCAATGGAAAATCAATATTCCAATGAATGATAATTCCATTCTTGTGTGAAAAAAATCTAGAACGTTTCGAAGAATATTCTGAGTCAAGTCTGATTAGCTCAAAGAGAGTTAGGCTGGCAGCATTTTTTCGTCGCAGTAAAGATTTCTCAATCTTTTCTTGAAAAAGTACTGTTCCTTTCAGGACGTAAAAGAAGAAAGGCTTCAGATAAAAGGGAGATTTCATTTAGAGATAGGGGATCACTAAAGTTTTGTGTAATGGGCTTGACATGTCGCGATTAATAATATCACAGGATCGAAAGGGAAGAGTTCCGCTTTAGGTCTCATTCCTTAACCGCTCGCGTTTAATACGATATTTCCCAGCGTTCTAAGAGGTCGTCGATTTTCCTCCATTAAAATCAGTGCTGTTGAAAGAGGAAGCGTATTAATACTACTTAAAAATGATATATTTTATTCACAAGACATAACCGACCTTCAATTTGTTTCCTTCCTCCACTGAAATGAAGAGAGGCAATGGAAGAACAGTTGTAAGGGATCTCGCATTGATAATTGAATCATCTCCAGGGAGATCAATAAGCAGCTAAAAAAAGATTAGGTACTTCGAAAGAGAAACTCGATTTTATAGAATCGTTTTCGTTTCTCAGTGCTGGATCCACTGAAATGAAGGAGCTCTCTTCAAAGGCCATTTACATTATCTGAAGCGAGGTCAAAAGTCTCGAAGATGAAAGGTACTTTTATAATTCCTCGGCGACAAAATGATGAAATGAGCGTGAAATAAAATTCGAACTCAGAATTTCCGGACTTACAGCTAACATCATCTGTTAAATGATACGCCGGTTCTACTTTTTCACAAGTCGAAAGGGTGATACGTAGTGTTTTACGCGATTATGTTTGTTATCTACCTAAAATATAAATTATTGTCGTTGAATAAGAAATAATATTAAGAAGATAATATTACCATTTCAGCGTGTGGATTGAAAATTAGTCAAGTCGAATATAACTTGGAAAACGCGAATACTTCAAGACTCAAAAAGCGACAATTAAATTATCGTCGCTGAACGAAGTGCGAGATACCTAGCTATAGTTAGTACCTCCAAGGATGTTAAGATGGCCGTCGCGGAACGGGAATGCCATGTTCGGTCCGACAATCGATCGAATGGATAATCGCGGTCAACCTCGACCTGAAAACTGTCGTAAGATGTGGACAGTGGTTGGCTAGAATTACTGGTGACGGATGGGCTACAGTGAATTAGCAGAACACCGGAACTTCAACACTCAACGGAGAAACTCTCAGCCCGAATTCATCCTTCATTCACACAGGATATACAGTACCAATACCTGTTTCGTCTTGACATTCGCATCCACATCGTTATATAACTACATATTAGAGGGAGTACGGGAAATGGATTTGCCGATTTGCCACCGTTTCATTTTATAACCCACTTCTTTCCCTAATTTTTCTCTTTTAGCTATGATGAGTGGGGCTAATTAATAACTTCAAATGAAATTGGTTATATTTACAATTGACTCCATTAGATTTAAAAAAATGAAAAGTTATCGTCAAAGCTGTGAACAACTCGAAATGAATCGGCGGCCTAGAGAAGAATGTTCTAGAACAAAAGATCCGGATTTATCCGCTTGAACATATGAGCCGTTGCTATGGCGCGCGTCGTTGCCGGTGATCTTTTTAATAATGCAGTGGAGGGACAGCCACATCACTCCCCCTCCAGTGCTAACGTAGGAGTTCTGCGACGTATCTGTCCGGGAATCTAACACGACGTCCAGAACGAGTAGTCGAAGACGAAGGTGAATCTTGACGTAATTTGGGCAAGTCCGTGGTGGTGTCTTGAAGGTCTGCACAGGGTTCCGATTTTCGAGAAGTCTCGTGGAGATCGCTGGTTAGCAGGAAAGCTGGTTTCAGCCGATCAATTGAAACAGAATTTTCGCCTCTTGGAGTCGCGATGGAGAAAAATTTCTCTGATCGGGAGATAACGCGAAACGGACCGTCATACACAGGCTGTAGTGGTTTCCTAACCGCATCGTGTCGCACGAAAACATGCGAACAAGACGACAAATCCGGATGAACGTAGGGTGATCGCGACGAATGATGCTTGAATTCGACTGGTCGAAGTTTGGAAATATGAGTATGGAGTGTGTAGAGCAGATCAGGAACGCTGGAATCCAAGGGAACATCAATGAAGAAATCGGCTGGAAGCCGAAGAGGTTCTCCATAGACAAGTTCTGCGGGTGATACGCCGTAGTCCGGAATTAAGTACGAACGAAGTCCAAGCATGACTAAAGGCAATTTGGCTACCCAATCGTCTGAAAGCTGAGCCTTGAGGGCTGACTTGAGGCAACGATGCCAACGCTCTATTGCTCCGTTCGAGGCTGGATGATACGCAGTGGTCTTTACGTGATCGACACCTAATAATTTCGTCAAGGTCGAAAACAATTGACAGTCGAACTGCTTGCCCCTGTCAGTGGTGATAAGCTGGGGAATGCCAAAACGAGCTATCCAGGAATGGAGAAAAGAATTCGCGACCGTTTCTGCAGAAATATCAGCGATAGGAATGGCTTCAGGCCAGCGGGTATATCTGTCGATGATAGTCAAAAGGTATTTGAAACCTTGCGACGAAGGAAGTGGACCGACGATGTCTACATTCAAGTGAGAAAATCGCCGATTACCAGGAGAATACGTCTGCACAGGGCTTGAAGTGTGACGCCAAACCTTCGATCGCTGACATTCAACGCATGTTTTAGACCACAAAGCGACATCGCGTTTTAATGATGGCCAACAAAACCGAGAATTGACTAGGTCTACTGAAGCCTTAACGCCAGGATGAGCTAGCGAGTGAAGCGCGTCAAATATAGGTCGCCGAAAATGATCGGGTACGAAAGGTCGTAATTTCCCCTTTGAGTCATCGCAAGTTAGTTCAAGATCATTCTCGAGATGAATGGTTTTGAAATTTGACGAATCTGACGAACGTAAATGCTCAAGTTCTTTGCAGGTGGTTTGCGCAACTGCAAGGTCATGAAGTGGAATCGAGGACGGAACAGAAATACTTGCAATACGAGAGAGCATATCAGCAGGAATATTCTGATACCCGGGCACGTATCGAATGTCAGTCGTGAATTGACCTATAAAATCGAGATGCCTGAGCTGACGAGGTGAAGCTTTCTCTGGTTTCTGTTCGAAAGCGTAAGTCAACGGTTTATGGTCGGTATGGATTGAAAATTGTCGACCCTCGAGAAAATATTTGAAATATTTGACACCTTTATACATGGCCAAAAGTTCACGGTCGTACGTAGAATAGGAACGTTCAGCACCCGAAAATTTTTTAGAGAAGAAGCCTAGAGGTTCCAGGACGTCTTCGCGAAGTTGCTGAAGTGCTGCACCAACGCCGAAATCTGACGCATCTACCGAAAGTATGATAGGAAGGTCAAGAGAAGGATGAGCGAGAAGGGTAGCATTTGCGACGTCGTTTTTGACAGTTTCGAAAATTCGTGACGTTTCAATGGACCACTCTACTTTACGTTTGTCCTTGCGTTTAGGTTCACCACACATGTCATAAAGAGGTTGCTGTTTCAACGCAGCGTTCGGAAGAGAGCGACGATAAAAATTAATCAAGCCCAAAAATTTTCGAAGTCCTTCGATGGTCTCTGGCTGCGGAAAGTCTAATATTGCTTTGACTCGGTCCGGAAGTGGAACGATACCTGCTGCTGAAATTTTGAATCCAAGAAATGCTACTTCAGGAACGTTGAATTCGCATTTTTGAAGGTTGACACAAATTCCATGGCGATTGAGACATTCAAAAAGCTGATTGAGGTGGACACTATGTTCTTCCTCGTTTGACGATGCGACCAAGATGTCATCAATATAGGAATAAACGAACGGTAAGTGTCGAAGTACGGAATGTAGGTATCTCTGGAAGGATTGAGCAGCGTTTTTTAAACCGAACGGAAGTCGAAGGAACTCAAACAAACCAAAGGGTGTGGTTACAGCGGTTTTTTGGATGTCGTCTGGGTGAACTGGAATGTGATGAAATGCTTTCACAAGGTCAATTTTGGAGAAAATAGTTTTTCCGAAAAGCTGGCTATTGAAATCTTGGACATGAGGGATGGGATACTTGTCTGGAACAGTCCTGGAATTTAGAGTGCGGTAGTCACCGCACGGCCTCCAAGTACCATCTTTTTTTGGTACAAGATGCAGAGGGCTTGCCCACGAACTTTTCGACGGTCTACAAATACCCAAATCAATCATTTGTTGAAACTCGAGTTGAGCCTGCGCTAATTTTTCAGGTGGCAACCTGCGAGGTTTGGCAGTTACGGGTGGACCGGTAGTAGTAATGGTGTGGAAAAAAACAGGATCAGGATCTTGAAAGGCCGGATTATCCTTCAAAACGTTCGGATATTTCTTTAGAAGATCGGCGTACCTGTGTGTAGGATCAATTAAGAGAACTGATGAAACAAAGTTCGAAGGAAGTACAGAACCAGTTTGCGAAATATTTGTACGAGAATCGATCAACTTTTTGTTCCTTAAATCAACCAGCAGTCCAAAATGTTCAAGAAAATCAGCGCCAAGGATAGGTGACGAAACATCGGCAATGACGAAAGGCCAACGAAAACTGCGACGGAGACCTAGGTCAAGATTAACGAGTTTTTCGCCATAGGTGTTGATGATAGTATGATTCGCAGCGAAAAGAGTGCGATCAGTTTTTTTTGGCTTGTCAAGTTTTGACGGAGGAAGGGCGGAAATGTCAGATCCACAGTCAACTAGATATTTAGTGTTGGTCAGGCGATCGAAAACGAAAAGGCGACGACTTTGACCCGCCACTTCGGAACTCGTCGCGTCAACGAAGTGGGGTTCTAGTTTTCCGACTTGGTTGCAAAATCACACGGAGGAATGCATTTTTTAGCCCTATCCGAAAAATTGGAATGATACCAGCACAATTTACTTGATGCGGAGCCACGCGAATTAAAACGCTTGCCTGAACGAGATCGCGATCGAAATGGAAAATTCAATCGGGAATTTGATCGAGATCGAGACTTGAGTTCGTTGATCGACATGGTAAGTTCGGCTAATTGCGCCTCGAGACGACCCATGCGATCCGGAGACGAAACTCTAGCATTCGGTTGACAACTAACTGCATGAACGGAATGCTGCGGCGAATATTCTAAAATCTTATCTGCCATCTCAGCTTGTTTATCTAGCGAATCAGAACTCGGAGCTAAAATTGATCGAATGTTCACAGGTAGGTGTTGAAGAAACATCGTTTTCAAAAATTCGTCAGTAACCTGGGATTTAGCTAACGATCTCATTTCCCGTAAGAGCTGGGAAGGTTTTTTGTCACCTAGT
The DNA here is from genome assembly GCA_037159825.1 of Tupiocoris notatus. Taxonomy (NCBI): domain Eukaryota; kingdom Metazoa; phylum Arthropoda; class Insecta; order Hemiptera; family Miridae; genus Tupiocoris; species Tupiocoris notatus. Next base: position 179,817 of record JASJUZ010000128.1, on the reverse strand, counting down.
TCGAGCTCGGTCAATAATTTTTTGATTCTTGATCCATCTGATTCGGAAAATTCTGCAACGAGACGGGTTCGGAGTTCGCTATACGGAAATGATTGCGATGGCTTGGTCAGATAGTCGGATATCATGTCCGCGATATCTGAGTCCAAAGCTGCGACTACATGATCGTATTTGGTAGATTCGTAGGTGATACCAGATTTTCGAAAAATCGCGTCAATTTGAATGAACCAAGTATTGATATTTTTCCGCCAGACGGGAGGAAGTTTTACGGAAACTCTCGCGACCTGGGCATCTGCTCCCGAATTATTCGAATCACTTGGATCAGGATCCATCGTACGAATTACGTTCTAGCTTAAGTTAGGGAACGATCTCACCAAAGCTGTAGAACTACGATGTGAAGTCGCGAATCGAAAATTCGAAGTTCATTTTGAAGTCGGGGTCACCAATTTAGCTATGATGAGTGGGGCTAATTAATAACTTCAAATGAAATTGGTTATATTTACAATTGACTCCATTAGATTTAAAAAAATGAAAAGTTATCGTCAAAGCTGTGAACAACTCGAAATGAATCGGCGGCCTAGAGAAGAATGTTCTAGAACAAAAGATCCGGATTTATCCGCTTGAACATATGAGCCGTTGCTATGGCGCGCGTCGTTGCCGGTGATCTTTTTAATAATGCAGTGGAGGGACAGCCACACTCTATCAAATGTTTACTTCCATCTTAACTTCCTCATTTACGTTGTAAATGGAAGCCTTGCGATCGTCCGAAAAGTCGAAGATGAATTATACCCAATGAAATTTTCAAAAAATGTCTCCTAGCGACTTTGCAAAATTAGCTTGCTGGATTTTTTTACAGCACACTGTACTTCCGAGATATAACTTCATATCATTCATATAAAGCTCTAAAATTGTTTCTCGCACGCAGCTTTCCGAAGGTTTAGTTAAAAAAAATATTGCAATCGAACGTACAGTGAAAATCAAGTTTCACTGAAAATTTCTATTTCTCTATTTCTATCCAACTTCGAAAACGCTGCTAATGATTGTACAAAGGATTCTCCAGATCTTGAAACTGAACCTTCCGAATTCAGTTCACTAAATTTTGATGAACTACATTCGCGTAAACGTACGGGTAAAAATACATAAATTTAGACAAGCAATTAAATTTAGACAGCAATATAAAAGCAAGCAATTAAATTTATACAGCGATATAAAAGCAATTAAAGAAATGGAAACAATACGAGAAAAAAAGGTCATTTGTGAGTTGAGTGCCACCACATTGAAAAACAACCGAGCGTTCACACTTGTTTCTCATTTCCTGTTTTCAAGACGGTAACATAACGGAAATTAATCGCCGAAGAGGTCGAATGACCATCAGAGTAGTGTGACAGGAGAAAACAAGTTCTATGGCTAACTGGGCGGGACAACCGCTGTCACAACACTAACACACATGCGTGCAAACTTGTCGAAACCACAACACACTCTGAAAACTGTTAGCTAACACTTCTATCTGTTAACAGGTTAATGGATGAACGTGCTCTGGTTGAATTCGTATCATATGTCGACAAATGGCCCGAAATATATCGGTATAATACATTCTCAAATTCTGCTCAGCATAAACTATATATCACCGTAATAAACGAAAATGAAATCTTTTGATGGCGACTTCAATTTGTGAGTATTAAGAATGGAAATATTACGCTGGTTTGATTGTCAGGGCTTCACACTCACGGAAAGGGACGGTACTGTGTGAATGGCAAAGAAAAATTTATCACGGATGTCACCGGAGGCTATGAAACACGGAGAGAAACGGTGCCGTCCCGTCACGGATATGTGTGAATCGACCTATATAATTACAGAGGTCGATGCGCGCGTACCAGATTCGAATCGTATCACATTCGAGTTGACAGGGTGGAACCGGAAAGTAGTTGAACATCAAAGTCGAAGGTGACCCAGGTGAGCTCAAAGAGAACGGCAAGTCCCGCACCGATTGGGAGGCTTGTGTTAACGTAGCAAGGAAGACCTATTGATTAGCGACTATAGCTACTGATGAATTATGGCCGTATTCCCGAACCCACCACCATGAAGTAGATAGGTATTTCTCTACCTCCCTCCTACGACGCTGAGCTCCCAAGGAAACGCGAAACTTTAATATTTTAACCGGCTTTCCCTGCCGCATCTTAGCTTACCTACCCATCAAGGGCGGCTTTCCGGTTTACTTCCTCATTCCATGCCGCCGATCTGATCCTGGATGGTGGTAATGAATCTTCACTCAATAAACCCTTTTATCAAAGGTAAATAAGTCAGAACGAGAACTGTCGGAGGGATTTAGCTAAGGCCAGTAACTGAAGATCAGAAATTGCTATACTGACGTGCTGTTATTGTATTATGAAAACCAATTATGGTAACTTTCCTTTGCAAAAGTTGTCGCTCCGGTTCTTTCTTCAATGGTTAAATGGAGTTTATGGTAATGAAGATGAAGATAGTACCTAGCGAAAAGCGTTCTACATAATTTTCATTTTTGCTGTGGTGTGTTTCATTCACCTTTTGTACTGATAGAATAGAATAGAATATCTTTTATTACTTGATCTGTACAATGTTAGGCCCGAACTTGGCCTCTCTTCCACACAGCACAGAAAAATAAATTCACGTAAAAAATAAATGCAAGTCCATCTGAAACAAAAATAGGAAACAAAAAAATGCTCACTTAGCTCAATCGTAATAAAAGAAAAATTAAACTTGAAAAAAGATAATAATATACCAAATAAACCAAATATAAATAAAAACAAACAAAAATATATCAAATATCAAAATCATATCATATCAAATCAAACCAAACCAAATCATATCAAATTTTATAAATATAAATTTAATGAATATAATAATTTAATAATAGTTATAAATTTAATATTATATTAAATATAGGTAAATATTATTATAATAATAATTTTTTATTCCTTTACTATTGAATGATTTGGCATAAAAGTTGGTTGCATGTTTTGGCAGCTGAATTAACCTTGATGCATTTCTAGTGACCCTATCATGTATATATTATGTAAATTCAATGCTATGCATACAATTTCATGAATGCACGAATGAGCTAAACCGCTTGACGCAATTATGGAATATTCAAGGCGTTCCACGAGACGTTGACACCTTGGATATTTCTAAGCAACTCGTTCTTTTTCGATCCATTTTTAGATACAATCGATATGCGAATAATGCTGAAGTACGGTATGTGACCCTAGCGGTAGAAATTAAGCGCCATTCACTTGTCTCAACAAACATTAATTTGAAGACTGAGTGTTAGAACATATCGGTTTCCTTAGAAATGGGTTACCGGCGGAAGAGCAATTTTTTTTCTTTAGATATTCCAATTCTACCTCGAAACGTAAAACATCACATTCTGAGGGGTTTAGAAAACAATATTCGTCAGCGATTATAATGGTTATTATTGAATAATCAACCAAAATGCTTCCCCGTTCTGAGGGACTTCGTTTGGTCTTATTTTTCTATGCTGGTGGCTTGAGCTCAATTTTTTTTTTATTCCTTCGATGGCAATACTATTTTCGATTGCACCAGTCACAGAAATATTATTTTTCTTTATGCTTATAGTAAGCCCTTTTCTAATTATCAGAGTTCTCTCAGCTAACCACCTACCTATACTTCCGTAATGTTAATCAAGGAGAAGAAAGAAGAGACAAACCGACTGTGTAACGATCATGATTTGGGTTTCTAGAGGTGGGACAATTCGAACTGAGCAGGTGGAGAGGGATAATAAATCCTTTTCAGTTTGAATTGATTATTCAACACCAAGTTTCTTTTCCTTTCATCCCACAAGAGCCTTTCCGATGACAAGAAACTTTCCTATTCCTTCAATATCGTGGTTCATGAAAAAACATGGTCGCCCGTCGTCATATTGAAATGAGTCGCCCTTTCTTTCCAACGGTGGTCACGACAAGATTTAAGCAAAGCTATGCGCAATACCGACTAAAATTCCGATTCCAATCGTTGAGAACTCCAATCGGATAACATTTGTGAAAAGAAATGTTAGAAGAGTTTTGAACAGGCAAACGTCAGGGGCGCAGGACAGAATCGATTGGCTCGAAATATAAATTACTCCATTCATTATTAAGATTATTTTTGTTATTATTCTTTTGTCATCGCTACGATACAGTGAGCACAAAGAAACAGGAAAAAATGTTTTGATGGCGGCGCACCTCGATTGGATGAGCTTATCTACGGAGGTTCAACCGATTACAGTGTTGGACAATTCGATTATTTTATTATTTCCCCTAAGTAAAATCGTACATTTTCATACGGGACGAGGGGGAAATTTGAGCATTTTCTGACCGGTAGAAGTAGTTCGCAACTGAAGGGTTCAACGCAGAACTTTTAGAGCTTTCATCGAGGTGCTAACAAACAAGCCATATGAGTGAGCTTTGTGTATGCAACCACCCAACAGGCCAAAGCGTACTTCTCGAATTTTATTACATTCAACAGCCCAGAACGAATTATTTATGCGATCAATCATTTATGTCGATTCAAAGTAGCAATTAAACTAGAATTGTTGGTTCTATATTTTTGCCAGGTGCTTACACGATAACGCCCATTCCAAGCCACGTTAGCTGAAGCTTGCCGTTTCACGCACCGGAGGGCTGACATTCACGCGGAAGTAATTAAATTCTAAAATGTTCCGTTGCGTGGTTCAAACGCAATGAATTTCAACTGTATAGAAGTGAATATACCCTTCGAAACCCCTCCGGGTAGAGGAGAACGAATAGGGTACCAGTTTGTTGCTGTAATGTGCCTTTAGCGAGCGCTACTATGTAATCACTTTCTGAGGAGGCAACACTTTGAAAAGGCGACACAGCGCGACTACAACAACGTCGCTTGGAAACTTCTGCTGCAATAGAAAGGGAAATGCGAGAGAGTCTTTGTTTTACTTACATATCTAACTCATTTTCGCTCTTTCTCAATCTCTTCGTCACTATTTAGGAATGAGAAAGACACGAAAATCAAATCTTGCTTTAAGAGCAAGCACCAAGTGGCAGCCCCAGTGACTGGCTCGTGGAGCTGTGCACGCCGAGGCTTACTTTAATTCCATGAGGCGTACCGTCGTAGCTCGTTGCTGCTCTCATTCCTTCTTTTGCTCATGCTCTTTCTCATCCTCTCCTTTTCTTCCCCTTTCCTTACAATTCTTCACCAAGTTCGTCTCAAGTTAAATAACCCAGGAGTTTCTCTGCCCGAGCTCTGGATCGCATTATCCCAACTCCCATCTCTATCGGTGGATTAAATTCATTTTCTGTTGGTAAGTCACTAAGTAAAAACCCCGTACGAGATTCCTTGTGCCTCTAGATCTGGTGAGAGGACTTATCCCACCGATTTCATTACCATCTTCATCCTATATTTCCCAATTAGCTCCATTAGTTAATATTGAGCTTTGAAAAATTCGTGCGTTAGTAATACACCAGGAAAATGTCCATCGTACACGATCGCTTTTAAAATGTTGTGCGTTCATAATTTTTCTTTGAGACTTTTACATTTTAAAAATCTCTATTTCTTTATCCCAAATGAATGTATGGGGAAATTAATGTTATTTATCTTCAAGAGACTCCTGCAGCTACCGGCTGAAAACCGAGTGAAAATCCTCATCATTGAGATTCAAATATGAACGTGCCTTAACAGGAATGTTCGTTGAGATTGCGTTGAGACTGCAAAATTTATTATAAATCCCTTTCTCGAGAGGTTTCTCATCATAATTGATTGAAGAAGATAAAATTAATCCGATCGGCATTCATAGTCGAATTTTTAAAGTAAATTAGTGGAATACTTTTTTAAAATTATTTTAATCCATTCTCAAGCTCGGAATATGCACTAAAGTTGAACGTTCAAATTGGAAAAAAAAATGTTTTTCTAGAATTCGATGTACCAGCTACCGAATTCTACAAAAAGCACTTTGAGCATGAATGAGTCCCAGACAAGAATATCAAAAAGTAAAAAACAATAGTCGTTGTTGTTTCAACTGAAACAAAATTGAAATTCTAGATTTTTCAAAATCGACCTCTGAATGATTCACCCATTTTTTTCCAACTGAAAGGGACTTGCAACCGATAGAGAGCTGATTTCTATCGGTGTATCGGTTAGCGTTTGTTATGTTTCACAATTTTAATCTATTTTACAATGCCTATTAACTTCCTTCATCTTCATTTACAGCTTGGTTTCGATGGTGAATAAAAACGGTTAAAAGTAAAAAATCTACGATGACGCGTGCCAGGGCGGCCAAATTACCTAACTGTTCTTGATGGGGGTCTTTGGGCTGGGGTCGCATTGTCATCGAGGATCGCAATAAATGTTATTGAGAGATTCTACCTGTGATCAACTCAAGTCCGCGTACACTGAAAGGATGTAATTCTGATAACTTGCAATCCGCAAAATACTGCTGGCGAGTCAGAGGAATCCGAATCGTTGAATCCGAGTGAAGCTGAATATTTTAACGAACGGTACATAATTTGTGCGTCAGCACTTGCTCGAGCGCTCTTAGGTGTCTTGAATAATACAGCACCCATTATCGTTAGCTACTGAAGAGAACCGGGAGAAATAGGTTTATTTTGATAGACCGGTTTCACGAAAGAGGGAAAAAATATTTTCAACGAGAAAGTGCTACTTTTTTCCACGTTTTGAAGAACTGAATCGACCGACATTTGAACTCGCAGTGTAAATGATAAAAAGGACTCCGCTTCTCTCGGCCTTCCTTCCTAGCAACAACCAGATTACGTTAGGCTCCACAGCTGCTCAGATGAGGAAAATTCATTCCTTAAAGCTCTAACTCAACTTTGGTAGATTAATTAAGTAAGACGAAGGGGATTCTTAAAACGAAATGGTACGTTTCAAAAGGTAATTTTGACGCTAAAGGTCACTTGGAATTCACCGATGAGAACCGTGGCGTTGATCAGAGTTCAAACCACTGTTCAAGTAATGACCGAGGATCTCCATTGTTGTCGGCTTTTACGACAAGAGGTTCAAAGCTGAACTTAGTTGATGGCGTTTGGCGTTGACCGCTCGATTTCAGCCGGTGACGTAAAATAAACCCAGTTCACAGAACTCAATTTGTCCACCTTGCGGCTACGTTGTTCGATCCTCTGTATAATTCTGTCGCCGTTTGTTGTCGCTTCATGAATTTCACTGGAGCTCAAGCGTGGTTGGCATTCGCTCTCGTTTTTTAGGATAACGAAGAAGGTTTGGAACACTACGACTTTATATCCAGGAACGCGCGTAAACTTCATAAACACAACGGAAGGAGGGACTGCCAAGCGGGACGAATACAATGATGCAGCTGAAACTGCTGATCGATTTCATCCAGTGATTCTGATTTTTGGCTCCAATAGACCACATCAAATGGAGCAAATGCAAGAGAGAAGTGCGGATTTCTACATTCAGAATTCGCACAACGCGATAAGATTTTATTATATACGCTAGCCATTTTCTTATTTTTAATGGATTCTACATTAAATTTAATTCATTTTCTTCCACAGCACCTAATCTGTCCCATTTCGGCAACGTGACGAAAAAAAATCCCTAAGTTGAAACTTCAAACGTATGAAAATCGAAAAATATTACTAATCGTTCGAATCTCATTGTTTTCACTTTGAATTCGAATTCTACGTCTAATTTGCAGTAAGAATCACTAATTAATCAAATTTGAACAGTACTGCAAATATTTCAACGGATTTTCAAAGTTGAAAAACGTAGGAGTGGCGTAGTATTAAACCTGGAAAAACTTATAGTTGTCGTGAAGTTTCCACCGTTTTGACCGTTCAGCATTAAATTTCCTATAAGAATAGCTTTCAAAATCGCTTTAAAACGAAAATTTAATTTTTCACTATTACCGATGCCAGCGGTTCGGCCGGCGAAAACCTCGATTTACGGAAAATAATTTCTCTGGCTCTGATTAAATTTTTTTCACCAAATTTTTTGCTATGTACGTGTGTAAGGCGTTCAAATGAAGACTCCTGCATAATAAAACAATTGATTCGCATTTATTTTGACCCAGAAAATCACGGTTAAAGTCCAATTTTCGAGCTTTCAAAAACCAATTTTTTTGGACCACTTGCAGATTTTTCCGAGAAATAAAAAAAATCACAAAAATACATCGTGGTAAGACACAACTTTCCTAAAAATTTCAGATTTTTATCTGTATTGGAAGACGAGTAAAAAATCGTTAACTGTTCGGTTGAAAAAAATCGCAGGGGTACCCCTTGGATTTTTTGCGAAAATTTTTTTGAAATAGATTTCGCTCAAATTCAGCATAATGATAGTTGATGATGTGTACATCAATAATATATGGTTCATTCTTTGTTTCTTTCGCACTAAATAGATGAAAAGAACGGTTGAAGTTGAAAAATGTCATGTTTTCGTGTATAGTGTACTAATATTGTTGAATAACGCACATGTTCGAAATTTATCCGACTACAACTTTGCAATTCACTTGGTATTTGTAAAACCGAATAGTTTGGCCGCTAGATCGCCCGATAGTCGAAAATCCGTGAAACCCGTTTTTCGCCCAAAACACGTTTTTCATACATTTCGAATTTTTTAAAAAAACAGGGGGCAAAAATGGAAATTCTAAGATTTTTTCAGACGGTGGCCTTAAATTTTAAGCAACCCCTATTTTTTTCGTCCGAATCCCTCCAGCCAGTTCTCCAATCAGTCGTATACCTCTCTAGGAAAAGGATAAGAGATGATTACTCAAGCAGAAGTTGCGCACAAGCGGATGTGGAAAGGGTCAGTTTGTGTTCGAGAGGGAGTCTTCAGTGGTACCCTTTCAGCCGATGAAAATAATGGCAACTCGTCGCCAAACGGAAGCACGGCAAGGGGAAGAAAGGAACAGAGACTTGTAAACTATTGTCAGAAATGGAGCCAGACTCCGGTGCTAAGAGACGGTCGTCTAGTGTATTCTCGTAGGTGCCCCCATCCTAAAAGTTTCTATAGTTTTCCCCAAAGTCTTTTTACACCCCCTACTGAACTTGGGCATAAAAGAGAGTGGTTACAAAGTCCTTCCTTCTCTTCACCAGTTTTCGTTTCAGCAACTCTTCACCAACTACGTAACAACGTTATTTTTCCACATTGATAATGGGCTACGAGAGAGGGAAAAATGGTTTCCCTTGAATAGAACGATTCAGGAGTTGTTACCACTTCCTGCTAGATACGATCCCAACTATCAACGCAAACTATCGATTGCATGGCCGGAGTGAAAAGAAAAACGGGGGGGGGATGGAATCGAAATATTACCGACTCCACCAGCAAAATTTGCCAACTATCAAAAAATGAAAGCTAAGGTGTTTGGTTCCTACTATAATATAACGATTTTCTTATTATATTACAAAAGTAATAAATTTTACAAGCAGAGCTGTTCACGAACTTGTAGAAGATCACAGGACAAATTCAACATGTGATGTTAAAATATGACCTCATTAATTGGGAGCTGAAAAAATTCCACCTCTTTTCACTGCATTATTTCCATCTTCACAGCCCGAAATTTCCCCACTTTTAAGAGTCGAAAAACAGAGGAGGAGGGTCCCCTCCCCCATGACCACAGCCCTAATCAATTGCTTTTCATCTCAAAACCATTGGATGTGAATAATAATCAATTGTGTCGCGTATACCAAACAAAAGACCCTGCTTTGATATCTAAAGTTCTTTGGGCCAGCAAAGGTAAATAAAATGCAAAAAAGAAGGCGACAAGGATCATCAGCGTGACCTACCGACTCTCCAATCCTCGACGCACATCATCAAGCTCTTTGATCAGGGCAGATTCCGTGCTGAAAAATAGCCTGTACCTACTCTGATTGACGATTCAAGTATTCGAGATTTTTTGGTCTTCTGTGGAAAATTATTGTCTAGAACTTTTCCAAGATTGAACTAACGCTAAGTGGGTGGTGGGACTGACTGTGTATCGAATTCATCCCCGTTCTAAAATGCGGGAAAAACCGGTGGAAATCCACTCAAACATCACCTGCATAAATCAATTAGAAGGCCCGGTGTGACAAAAATCAAAATAGCCTAAAATCTGCACTGGGTTTCAAAGAGCTACATTGTAGATTTTCAGCAACATGATGTGATCATTCGTTTGATCGGGAATGAGCAAAAACCGACTGACTACCCTTTGCCTATTAAATATAAGGATACTTTGGGTATATTTTATATTTGGTATATATTTGCATATTTTAAAAGGCTCGTGACTAGGTATGCTCAACTCAGTCTTCATTTCTAGCATTATATTCGATTTACAACTTTAAGACAGAGCGGTAGAAAGTTATAATATGATTGATTACTTACCGATTTTGATCGTTGTCCATACTCGCATTATTTCACATATTTGACAGTAACTCATAAATTTCTCGCGACTCTTGATGTCGATTTATAACACACGTACAGTCTCATCCAACTTCAAAATTCATTAGAAAGGATTACCCGGAAAGATCGTGTGAGTGATTCGACGGACGGCGGATTCTTAGCGAAGTACGGGATTTGTCGTAAAACATTTCAAACAATTATTTGAAATGCAAATTATTCTAGGCCGGAATGAACGGGATGCAACGTTGGGTTTGGACGAACGTAGCACATTTCAATTATTCACTCACTAAATTGAATTCACAATTTTCAAAGGACAATATAAAATATATACCTATATTAAAAAATAAAAAATAAAGAAAAAAAAATATATGTAGAAAATATATATTTTCAAGGGTTATAAAACTGTTTTATCAATCAATAACTATTCTTTAACAATCACAGAAGACTAATTCACCAAATTGCATTTTTTTTTAAACCTTCCTTTTAAGACGAATTGTTAGCAATTATGTCGCGTCTGCGCTTTGTTTTGCAAACAGAAGACAGAAGACACTGCTTTGAAATGTAGAGTTCTTTGGTTCAGCAAAGGTTAATGTCTTGAAATTAGACCCGTAGCTAGCTGAAGCAGGAACATAAAAGCAAGATAGCGCGAATTATTCTGTTTCACAGTGCGGGGACATTAGAAGGGATAATGACGTTGGACAAATGATTCAGAGACTGTTTTCAGAAAGTATTCATGAACTATATGGCTCGATGCAGCATAGCTACGTCTCGTAGTAATTGAAGGTTGCTAAGTTCACCATGTTCCGGATACCGAAAAAAACCTACAGGTCTGAACATTAATTTGTGAAATAAGCAAACAATTACGAGCTGATAATCCCACAAAGATTTTTTTTAATGGTCTATATGCTTTCACGCTGATTTAGAAACTTTATTATTTAAGAAGTGCTGTTGGGAGGAAGATAAACTAGGCGAGTGATTCTTTGTATTTTTATTTCGGTCTGGCAGAGCACTTTCGCCCCTTCGGGAATCATCCGGGCGGGAAGAACTTGTTGGTTTCCAGCGTGGAGGTTGACTTGGTGACTTTTGTTACCAGCGAATTTTTTAAAAAAATATTATTTGAATATAATTACAGCGGGGTACTCAAGTCATAAATATGTTGATTTACGTGTCATGTAGGACGGGTATTTGATAATTTTTTGCTCCGTTTAAATAATTTTGGCGTGTCAGTTGACTTCTAATTTACGTGCCGAATTGAACCGGTACATGATGTTTTCCCCTTTGAAGATGCGAGCTCAGAGTCTATCCATTTTCTATTATTTTCAATGATAGATGAGGAAAATATAGCAGAGGTGATGTCCTCGAGGACAAATGGACACTGATAGTGTGTCAGCCGTCATAACGCGTTGAGGAATGCCAACATTGCCACACTCCAACTCTTGCTAAATGATCCAATAGATTGTGCTAGTAGAGCGATTCAATGGATTACCGAGAGACTCTCTTCTCTCTTGTCCGCAGAGTTACTTTTATATTTCATTGTTCATTCCTCATGACATGCTGAGCCTCAGCCCTAACCTCGATGATATAATATAGCAACGAAAAGTACAGACGAAAAAACAGTCAAGAGTCAACAGTTAGGAGTTAGCACAAGCACAAAGTGTGCAGGGAACTTGGAGGAAGCTGACTTGGCGCTGCGACTGAACTACAGCATAGAACAAACTAAAACGAGAACGAAAATTCGTCAGATGTTAAATTTTTTCGAAAGTCTTAAAGGGCAGGTAACTTTGCTTCCGAGCATAACCAGGGTAGTTATAAGACAGAGCTGATTAGCGAGTGCAACCGATTAGTTCTTGTAGGAAAGTACACATAAAAATGGTAGCTGTCCAATGTTGAAGTGCGCTGTAAACTCCTAGCACAAGCACTCTGCAGTAGCACGATCCGTTGGCCATTTCTATCCGTCGCCACTGTCAGGTGATTCATCAGCCTTGTCTCATCCATTACAGGGTGGCCAACACGTTGCCCGGGAAGGTTGATGCGGCGGCTGTTTGCATAAATTCAAGTTCAAAACAGTTCACGTTTTCGAGTTGAGATATTGCGATGTCGATGTTTTTAAAAGAGCACTGAAATTAAGAACTGATTCATATCAGCCTTGGAATCAGGATGTCCATTCGGTAACGCGAATTCATATTGTCATTTAGTTTTCAAGTATAGATGATACATTCGAAAAAAAAACTGTAAACAATAGTGCTTAATTTCACTTGTGAAAAACTTCTTTTTATTTCCATGTTTACGTGGTAGATGGAAATATTGCGATCGTTTGAAAAGTCGAATTTGGAACGGAGGTGAATTAGGAAGAAATTTTCGCTAGAATAATAATAATTTTTCACGCGTGAGTATTTGCCGTGCTACATCGAACAATAATGAGACCGCGAAAAATGCAGAGTTTGTGAGTGTAAATGATTAAAAATAATGTGGTATTATTACTTAATTATATTAGCAGGCTGTACTCAACCCCATAGCATCATTTCATCTTTTTGTCCACAATTACAACTCAGTGTAGAAAGTTTCTTTGAATTGAAAGTGGCGAGAAAAAGAAGAATGGACGAAGATATAAAAAATACAAATTGCTTTAATTAGAAGGTAGCTTGTTGGAGTTGAAGTCATCTGCGGCAACTTAGGGCTAACTAAAATGAGTTGTATCAATTCAAGTTTGCCACCGCACTTTGCTAAGCTTTGAAAATGGTGCACGAATGTTGGGTAGGTGCCGACGAGGATCCTGAGCTGGGAATGGTGTTCATCCTAATATATACGAGCTAGAATCAAGTGCGGTTCCTTCATCCTTTGTAAGGCAGCCTCGAGAAAATTTATTATGCCTCTTTGTTGTCCAAAGTACAATGAGACGAGGGAGACAGAGGGCTCCCACCTCCTCAGCGAGAAAGCGACCTCTCCCACCAAATAGGAATTAGCATCTTTAGGGGTGCAGAAAGGCATCGTAGGAGGAAGGGGACCACAGCCACGTCTCAGGAGAGAAGACAAGATTCGTTGCTGCGCCGGCCCCCTGTATGTCGCTTGCAGTTAACAACTTTTACCTTGGTGTAATGTCACTGCTGTGCTCCAAGGCCCAATTCATACCGAATGGACTTAGCGGATATGTGGCGTGTGCAATGCTCACAGATTGGAGGACGATCGCAGGGAAGGACGTCTGATGCAAGAGAGAGAGAGAGAGGAGAGTGAGAGAGATTCATTAGAACAAAAAGAAATTTATCCTACAAGAAGAATGTTGCGTGTGTGGGGGCGTGATGTTGCGCCACAGACAATTCAAACAGAAAATAAATAAATAAAAAATTTCAAGCTACGGCAAATTTTGGTTTTTGAACAAGATGTGTCACATCTGGCCACGTTGGCGACTCGATCCCCAAATAATGATCATTCTGGAGGCTACCGACAGATGTATAACTAATTCGTCAAGGGGGTCAATGATAGGAAGAACGAATGTGAAAAGTCAGGCATGTTAATTATTTTTATCTTTTAAGTATTTTTCATGAAACATCGTTTTTAGTATTTTTATTATTTTTCCCATTCTTTCGTGGAGGTATTTTCGTCCGGTTCGGCGATAAAGATACCCGTCTCAATGCCAACTAAAACCAAAGTTATTGGGGCATGCGCTTTTCCAATTTGACGGTTCGCTCAAAGGGCAAGCTCGTTGTGCTACTGTTGCATAGAAGCTTTCTACAAACGAACATACATCCCTTGCAGAAGTTGAGAGTAAAAACGAGGCAAAAGAGGTAAAGCGAGTAAAGAATTGAGCACCGAAGGGAAAAGAATTGAAGTAGCTGACACAAGAAGGCGTCGAAATGGGAACAGAAGTTGCCGTGCGGTGGTAGGCCCGAATCCCTAAGGCCCTCCTTCTTCAGTTTCCCTCACGTCTGTCCAGACTCTTTTTCTCCGTACGACAACTGCACGAGCTGTGGCGAAGGCTAGAATTGTTAGTGTTGCACAGACGTCTGAAGGGAATGAGGTCCCTATCACTTCTCCTCACACTTCCACCATACAGCAGCCGCAGTGTCCCAATAGCAGACGTTGGTTTAGGCGAACAGCAGTTATATTATGGTGGAATGGGTTTGGAACTAGAAGAGCGAACAGAGATGTTTTGAGGTCGGTTGTGTCGTACGGAAGGGTGCGATGGTGAGGTCTGTTGGTTGTCCCCTCATTACCATACAAACACTGTGAATGCCTCGATCCTCAAGGTGGCACTAGCTCGTCTCACACCTGAATAACAAATCATTTCTTCGGATCCTCAACACAGTTTATCTTTGGTAGTTTTTCTAGTCAAAACTTCGTTTCAGACCACCGTCGGTTGGCAGGGATTAGATATTATTTGGCTCCCGCTAACCTCAAGGAACGAAAGCACATCAAAATACTAGTGCCGAACAAATATCAACCGTCATTTTCCAGCCATAACAGAGAATTTTTGCTTTTACTGGTGTTTTTCCACGGTGGCCGTGGAGAGTATTGGTTACTTTGTACAATCAAACGCCTCTACTGGTCACAGTTATATGGACCGTGAATTGTGGTTTCTATAAGAAACGTATGATTTTACAAAGTAACCTAAACTCCTCCACGTCCACCGGGGTAAAAACACTGCTAAAAGTTAAAACTACCCACTAAGCATTTGGAAATCTTGAGCTTCCAAACGCGTTGAGTTTTGTGGGCCGTGAAAATCCAAATGAAGATGCTGTGGACCCTATGGCTCCACGTCACTCTGAGGATGCCAAAATGGGCGAACGTGCTCCAAGAAAAAGTCGCCTGGTATTTCTTCCCCCTCACAACTCTTGGACATTATTTTTACGGAAATAACGGAACAATAATAAACCTTTGCAATCGCCCAAGGAAGAAAAAAAAATGTTTTTCGAACCCCCTTCTCAAATTTATATGTTTTGCGTTTCAAGGCATGTAGAATCCGAATATCCAATCAAAAAAATTCTGTCCGTCCGCCGTCATCATTTTTCTGACTGAACTAAAAAAGCGGAATTTTGAAAATGTCACCAAAAAATCAATCTGATTCAATGGACAATGAACCTGAAACAGTGACTCGATTCTTTAACCAAATCGCTACCTCAATTTTAAGGGTATTTTGGGGAGCTATGCGGGTGGTGAAAATGCGTATTTTCCAACTTTTCTTTAGAAAAAGGTGTATTTGGTATCAATTTCTATAGTTTTTTGGACGCTCAATGGAATGAGACCATCGCAGGCTCGATGGCTTCGTTGGTTCTCGAGTTATCACTGCTTTTGTGTTGAACTTGGAGATTTTCAGAAATTTGGCATGGTTTAGTTTTTAACTCGAGAGTTCTTGGAACTATAAAAATCATTGTACACTCTTCGAATGGTCATCGAACACTCACCTCAGCCGTAACGTTAGGCGAAAAAATAACCTTTTAATGAGGAAAATTAGGAAAAATAAAAATGATAGTTGCTGCGGAGTTTTCCGCTATAGTTACCAATCTGTTTTTCGGTGGGAACGTTCAGAAAAGTTCGGAATAAATGCTATCACAAATGGATAGTCTTCTCACATCATTATTGAAGCAAATGAATTATAAACCACTCGACAATCATTTGCAGCGTTTTTGTTTGTACCATAAATTTAATTTTTATGATCGATAAAACTGAATTTTCCTTGGGAATGAAAAATCTTTTATACCTCCTTTGCGAGTATAATATGATAACATTCAGTTCGAGTAATGCTACAAGAAATTCTGTTTGGTTAACGCGTATGTTTTTTTTTTTTTTCATTTATTTTCAAATTATTCCATAAGGCCTAAATGTGCGTAAGGCTTTATTTGTTCGGACGATATCTATATTTGGCTTTTATCGACAAAAATCCCCTTCGAAATCCCTTTTCGCATTCAGTTCAATATATAGGGAACAGGGGATTCGACATCAACGGTAACGATCTGACTCGGCAGAGTCGACATCTCAGCGCTCTCCGGTCAGTTATTGGTCAGCATTAGTAGGAGGCAGAAGAGGAGAATGAAAGCCAAGGGATTAAGCTGTCGGAACAATCGGCGTGTAGGTGGAGAACTGAGGAGAGTAGAACAAGGCGTGGATGGCAGGTCGTTGCTGTACGATGATGATGGCACTAATTGGTCTCACCTGACGGAATGGAACGAAGGTGCTTGGCTAGCTCTTCTCCCAATCACGCAAATCTGCACGACGAATACCTACCCATAAAATTCATATTTCGGGCAATTCGAATCGATTAATGACGCGCGCGCTTAAATACTGGAAATGTAAAGATGAAACAGCTGTAGTCAAGATACAATGTAAATGGTGGTGCCCCATTACGAGGTGCTAAATGAAGGATACCTGATGAAGTTGGAAATAAATAATCATTTTCATGCCATCGCTCCTGACAAATGCACTAGGCTTTTGCGTTAGGATCAGGTCGTTCACCAACAGGAACAGAATGCTCACATTGTGTAACATGTAGCTAATGCACGATTGTACTTTATTTCATGCGAAGTGCAAAAGAGATAGTTAAGTCCGAAATTTTTTGCACAGTCTTCTGCCCGGCTCCGCAGTGCGTTCGATCGACTAAGTGAACTGCACAGGTGCAGAGCTGAGATAAGCTTATAGACGAGTCAATTAAGCGAACCGAATGAGCCTAAGCACGCAGCACCGGGAGACAGCAGTGCTCTCTAGGAACTTGTAGTTACAGGTAGGAACTTGATATCTACACACACTCTATAGAAGGACAAACGGTTATGGAAAATAAAAAATAAAAATAATTATGGTTTCAATGGACATCTTCTGTGTATAGTTTCTTTGTTGCTTTAAGGCTCAGTTACTTGGTTTCCTATTTAGCTGGGTACACTAAATCTTCTTACGGCTACTACTGTTGCGGGATGCCGCTTTCGTAAGTCCACTTCATTTTTCATAATCTCACCCGTTCTATTCTAACCTTCAAACTATAATAAAACATCATATTTCACAACTTCTCGTGACTAGGAAATCAAACGATGATTGAGTTTAGTTCCAGATTAATACTTTCATACATCTTTAGTTCACTGTTCTATAATTATAATATTGAATGTTCTATAATATATAATGTCTAGTCGGTAATATTTAACTTGGTACAATATGAAGCGATTATAGTACTTGAATCTTGTTGAACAAAAATCCCGTTAATTCATTGAAGAAACAAACTGATGCACGGGCTTTTGTCGAGTAGGTGTCACTGAGAATCGATCCATTGAAAAAAATTCAATTTTCCCCTGTTCCGAATTCGACTACCTTTATCCTGGGAGATTAATAGCAATGATTTCATTGACTGTGTGACCATGCAACCAAATTCAATATCTAAGAAATGTTTGATTTCTTGCTATACCATAAGGATTTCAATCGATTGCGTGAAACAATTAATATATTGGATTTAATGAAGTATTGAAGCCTTAACTGATCTTGTGGGCTATTAACATTAATTTATGTATAAATCAGTTCAATTACTCCTCTATTGTCTTTTCTCCTCACCATTCAGCCCTTTCGCTGAATAAAGTCGCCGCTATCTCACATTTACTATTATTATATTCCACCGAGTGTTTGCGCTCTGAAATACGCAGGTGGCGGGTAAAGATAGCGTGAGGAGTCCCCACTTGGTGATTAGTCCTCTAATTACATTAGTTCAGGTCGTCCAAGTGCCAGGGCGTTGCGCCAGGGCGGGGGTTAGGGCTCTGTGCAAGGTCGTTGAGTGAGGAGAGGTCGAGTTTGAGGACGAGGTTGGGCCGCACAGAGGGCGAATAGGTTTAGGCTCTGTTAGGACAAAGAGAGCGCTCGAGTCGGAACGGAACCTAATAAAGATGGAAGATGCCAGCGTGAAGTTGGAACGAGAGAGGGCCAATGTAAGTCTGTGACCCTGCGCGCGTGAGTAGGAACAGTCGTCCGGGGGAGGGGGGTCTACTGAAGGGCGCAGGAGGGAAGCGTGCTCGCGAGTTGGCCGCCGTCGTTGTCCACTAATTTACATGAAAAGGCCTCCGAGCCCTCTCACCCATCGTGAACCTATCCTCAGTTCACTCCATTGCACCGCCTTCTCAAAACTCCCTCACATTCCCATCTACAGTATCGTCCTTCTCTTCACGTCTAATCTGCACCAAACGAGGTAATCCGAAGGGCCCCTGCGTAATCTCATGATAATAACACCTTGGGGCTACCCTTTTCGCCTGTGGCTGACCGACACGAAGTGAAATGAAAAAGCGCCGTAAAAAGGGAAAAATGGTGAGGATGGCAGCTGATGTGAAAGATTAAAGAGGTGGCCTTCGAACCATTTTTCGCAACTTCATGATTCTGTGTTGAAACCGTCCCACGAATTCATGCATCACGAACCGTCCAACTTCCATGTTTACGTGGGAGTAAAAAGTCAAGCGATGGCCGTCATAACCAGCGATACATGAACTACCTCGATTCTTCGACAGTGTTTAACCCTTCGGTAGGGGGAAAGAATCGTAACACTGTTTTTTTTTCACTTTTGGTATGAAACTGCACCTATTTACGGAAAAACGCTATTAATTAAGATCGATACTGCGAGCGTGGAAAATGAAAAACGTTCCCGTTAACTGGGGAATAACAAGCATTCAAAAAACCGGAAAAATATTAAGATAATTTTTGCACTGGACAAAAGGTACGGTTTCGCGCATGAACATTCGAACCAGAAGTGAATCAGATCATACCACGACAATATTTTCCATAGTTCTCCTCCTATTCATAGCGTTGTAATGGAGGGTTATTCGCCTTCCTTCTCAGTACTTCATACTTGGGGTAATCGTCAGGGCAGTTGTATTCTAGCTCCCTATTAGTAATTAAGACTTGGCTTGCCCGAGTATCGACATACGTACAAAATGACGACGCCTGAAGGGGCGAAAGAACCAACTCTTGGTAATGAAATATTTATGACTAACGATTCACAATATCTGTCTCCTTTTTTTTCTCCCTTTATCCGTAAGCGAGTCTTCTGCAACCATGCACAACTGATTTTGGTATATTATTGAATGATAAAACACTTCAATCTCCCAAGAAAAATCATAATCTAAACCCCTCTCGAAATTCGACTTACTTCGACTTTCAAAATTGGTAACTATAAAGGGAAAACTCCGTAGCAACTGCAGAAATTTTTATTATTTATTTTTTCTTACTTTTCAAATAATATTTCAATTATTTGCGTTACGATGTAGCTGAAGGGAATGTCTGACGACCATTCCAACGAGTCTAGAACGATTTTTATAGCTCCAAAAATTATTGAGTTTTAACCTCATACCAAATTTAGGAAAATCTCGAAAGCTCTGCACGAAAGTTGCGATAACTCGAGAACTATCAAGTTAAACGAGAACTATCAATGCACCTATACCGTGCATTAATTACACAAAACTTCCATGTTGAGTCGGCGAATAGTTATATGAAATCAAGAAACTCATTCAAAGGCCGCAACCTTAGAGTAATACAATATTGTTACAGAAAAAATCTCAATGGGTCCTATCAATAAACCGATTTCATAATTTGAAAATGTCTAGTATTCTGCTCTAAGAGAACAAAATGTGAACAGCTAACTGTTAACTATTATGCAGCTTTTATCGTCTACGATCGACTGACATCTGAACGCGATTTCCACTGTATTGTATTTCATTGGTTAACGTTCAACAATCGTAGTCGCACCAACTTGTTTGCCGTTATTAGTGTGAACAACTATTTGTCTAGTTGAAGGTTGTGATTTCCGGGAAAATAGTTCATTTGGCTATCAGTATCTTCATTCAAACTTATTTTCGCTCTAATACCAACCGATGAAAATTTTTCCTTCCATATTTTTCCTGTTCTCTTTGTTCCGTGGTTCTTAATTGGTAACACTAACGCGTATCAACACAGACTGAGAAACAAGACGAGAGCACTGAATGGGATCACAGGAATAAGTTCGTGTGTTCGTAGTTGCCAAGGGTTGGCTGTCGTGGCGGACGTGGTGGCAGGTAACTCTCGTCTCCTTCCAATCTACTCGGCCTAGTGGAGGTCTATTTCGGTCTAATTACGACTAATCTCCACTGTAGCCGTTGCTGTCGCTGTAACTGGAAATCTATACCCCTCCATTCCGTAGCACCTCATTGCGGCTGATAACTCCAACAGCTCCGGTGGTAATCAGTTCACGTTCACGACATTAGTTCAATTCCACGTATTGGCTAAACTGGCCACTCATACATTTACTATTGTTTATTAGAACACCTAATTTACCGCTGCTATACTATACCAGCTCATTTGTACTCAATACTCCTCGTTACCTTGATAGGTGCACTCGATTAAGTGTAATTACTACGCTGGCCAGTCCGCGTTAAATTTTGTGAAATCTTGGTTCATCCTGTATATCTATGTGGTTTATTGCTGCGGCGGTGTTGGATGAAAATAAGGAGTTTTTACCTCTACCGGTGTTCTATCATGGTGGACGTGGGAGTTTTGGTTACTTTGAAAAATCATACGTCTCTAATACAGACCACAATCAACGGTCCAAGCGACGGTTACGATTGGACGCTTATGGTTTCAAAAAATAAATAAAAATTTCCTTGGCCACCGTGGTATATCACCAGCTGAAGCAAAAACGCTCATATAATATAACTCTCTAATATATAAAAACCAAACGCTCACCGAACTTTTGTAGGTAACGATTTACCAACCTGGATAAATGTGTCACTTGTAGTAGTTTTAGCGCCACCATCGTTGGTTTAGTTATGCCATCTAGCGGCAGGTGAAGGAAGGAGTCAGTTTAGACCGGTTTTGGCCAAGTGGTAGGAGCGATCCGATGTTTTTTATTTGATTTTGTCAATAAAAGTGTTTCGTTTTCGGCTGTGACTCGCTCATCCATCTCTGCTACAATCTTCAGAAGTGGGATTCGACAAATTTTCGGCCGTTCATCGTGTTTTTCGTGCGGATTCGGGTGGTGTGTTTCCTGATCGTTTTCGGCGTTTTCGTTGTTTGACGCTGCGATCATGGCGGACGATGCGAGTGAACTCAACGCACGTTTGGAGGAATTGACGTTGGACAATTTAAAGACTTTGAAAGTTCCGGATTTGAGAAAAGAATGCAAAAAACGAGGACTAATTTCGACGGGAGTGAAAAGCGATTTGTACGTTCGTTTGGAGGCCGCGCTTATTTTCGAAGCGTCAAAGGCCGATCAAAACCCGACCGACGCCGATGATATTATCAGCGCAGAAGAGTCCGAGCTGGAGGAAGAATGCGAATCGAAAACTTCCGGGGTTCTCCGTGATTCTTCTGATTCAACCTCGCCGATTAGAGAAAAGAGAAAAATCGAAAACAAAAATTCGTCGTTTGCGTTGACCTTTAGAGACGTCGAAGAAACAATTTCCAAATTTAGTGGCTCAGGTGGTGTGTCCGTAGACCAATGGATCCACGATTTTGAAAATACCTCGAAAGTCCTGGAATGGAACGATCTACAAAGTTTCGTTTTCGCCAAACGATGTCTATCGGGAGCCGCTTTACGATTTGTAAATGGAGAGGGTTGCATCACCTCATGGCGCAGTCTTAAGAAGGCCCTCAAGGCCGAATTCGAGGAAAATTGGTGTCCGGCAGACATACACAAGATGCTACTAAATCGAAAAAAGGGAAAAGGAGAAAATCCTTATGATTATTTTTTGACTATGCGCGAGATGTCAAAAGGCTTGATTGACGACGTTTCTCTCATTCATTATGTGATTGGAGGAATCAGTGACCCTTACCATAAAACGCTGCTTTATGGCGCTACAAATTTGAAAGATTTTAAGAAAAAATTACGAATTTACGAACAATGTTCCTTGAACGAGCACGGCGGAAAATTTAACGATTATGACACTGCAAATCAAACGGTTTGGAAAACTCGTGGTGGGCCGACTGATTATTCAAAAAACACCGGAGTTTCCGAAAAAGCTTCAACGGCGTTTGGCGAAAAGACAAGGTGCTTCAATTGTGGAAGATTTACGACTCATTTAGCCGGGGATTGCCCCAAACCGAAGAGACAACCTGGCTCGTGCTACGAGTGTGGGTCCTCCATGCATAAACTTTCGGATTGTCCTTCAAAACGGGAGGAGAAAACTGAACTGTCTCGCACTTCGGGTTCATTGAACTTCATGAATGTCGACAAACTGGTACCCGACTGTTCAACAAAGATTGGGTTTTGACGATTGCCTTTGTAATCTGCGATTGGAATTAGGGTTCTCACTATCCATAATTTTGGTCTATTTGATTCATCGTTAAGATTGTTCTTCCTATTTATTTCTCGAACATTTTCAAATTATTCTGTAATTTTTTTTGGAATTTACTTAGGTGATTTCTTGATTAATGACTTTTTGCAACCTGTTTTGATGTTTGCCACTTTTAGGTGCGAATATACTTTAATGGTTTTCTTGAAGCGATTTAGAACACACGATTTTCGCTCATTTAGAGTTGTGGCGGTTTGTTTATGATACTTTATGGCTTATGATACTTTATGGCTTATGATACTTTATGGCTTATGATACTTTATGGCTTATGATACTTTATGGCTTATGATACTTTATGGCTTATGATACTTTATGGCTTATGCAACTTCTTTATGGTGCCTTATGTTCTACCACTTTTGGTGCACTTTACGCAAAATTCTTTATGCTCCATTTTCGTTAGTCTCGTAATTTTTCTGTTATGTTCTTTATGACCATTATTTTTCTTACATTGTGAATTTCACTTAACCATTGATTGAGGTCAATCAAAATGTCAGGTTGGCCGAACTGTAGTAGTTTTAGCGCCACCATCGTTGGTTTAGTTATGCCATCTAGCGGCAGGTGAAGGAAGGAGTCAGTTTAGACCGGTTTTGGCCAAGTGGTAGGAGCGATCCGATGTTTTTTATTTGATTTTGTCAATAAAAGTGTTTCGTTTTCGGCTGTGACTCGCTCATCCATCTCTGCTACACACTTAAATTACTTACATTGTCTACATGATTTTATCATTTCCTCTATGGCAGAATGTGGAAGCACCATTTTCCGCGCTTTTAAGTCATGGAAGGAAGGATTTCATTTTATTTCCAATCCTGTACTAGCAGATGATAATTGAAGCTAGATTGAACTGAGCGAATTGACAGTCTGTAGGCAACATGGCTACAAAATTGCACGGAGGTCATCTTGTCCTGTGTCCCAGTCAGCATAGAAAACATGCCCAATAGATATCATCGTTCGGAATAAAGTGATGTAACGTTGAGCGAGGATTTGTCACATTTGACCACAGCATATGAACGGTTTCATCAGAAATATACACTCATCGGAGGCAAATGAATTTCGTTTCCATGCAGATTCCTTCCTGAGTTCATCTAGCGAGTAGAAAACCGATCAGTGATGATAGGGTTCCACGTGTTCGTATAAACCAATCAAAGTTTTCTAACCACCGAGTTTATTAGAGAGTTCTAGTTATTTGCGTGTTTTTAGTTCCATTTAATTCTATTCTTGTAATATGTAATATATAAATGTATGTAATAGATAAATATGTATGTTATATGTGAAAGTGTTGGTGTCGGAACGGCGGTGAAGCTAGAAAAAATTCCCGATTTTCTATGTTCTGTAAAATATGCAGGTCAATAAATAAATCATTCATCCATTCTCTGAAACGTTTACTGATCAACTGTCTATGTGTCTTGTTCAAAATGTAACTAAAACCGTCCATGGAAAATCATCAACATTCAATGTCAATTCAAAAAATATTCTTCCGGTGAATGTGCAAAATTAGCCGCTTTGAATTTTGGATGACGTAAAGCACTCCCAAGATACAAAAGCGTTCGACGTCTGTCAATATTTTACAGGCCTATTTTGATTTTTAGAGGCCATAAGAATAAATATAACTGAACGCTAAAGGTCATGAAATGTTAGTTACGGCTACTGAACGAAGCCTGATTAGCGTTTGGGTAGTTTTCTACTCTACTTTCCATAGTTTCACTCCTTTCCCTATTTCTTGAGTTCTTCTTTTTTCAGGTAGGTCTTACGTCCGGGGAAATGGTCCAATTTTGATAGGATTTGTTCTAAATAAATCAAATAGTTGAGTGAAAAGTCCACAAACTTTTGATTATCGTCGGATTTGAACTGGGAATTTAGCAAACTTCTTCTGTTAAATCTTTATCGACTGTGTCTCGTATGGATATTCTGAATAAATACACGAATCGAGTTCATCGTGGGAGTATCATTAGTTTATGTACTTCCATGTGACTTTAATATAAATTACACTGTTTATGATCGGATATCGCCAACTCAAACCCACGTGCAACCTATAATACACAATAATTTTTACTTCCATGTTCACGTACTGAATGGACGAATACACAATATATTATAAAGTATCCAAGGTTAACCAGAAGTTATGAACCATCCCTTATAGTAGGATTGCTTTAGTTTTAAAGATTAAATTCGAACCATGACCTGCCTAATTTTTTTGTGAGGGCTAAATATATCTCATTTCCGCGCCCCGTGCGGCCCGATTCTTCCCTTAAAGCGCTTCTGTTACCATAAAACTAAGTAAAAAATAATGTTTTCAATACATTATAAGTTTCTACTGGATTTACAAAAAAAAATAGTTTTCACTCAACCTATCTCACGAACTTACCCAACTATAGTTAGAAGTGGGAAAATAAGACTGCGAACCAACTGTTGCCAACCGAATGAAATAAAATTCACCCGTGTATTTGTTTTACAAATGAAGATTCCACCATATAATAGACACAGCCGCATAGGTAGAAGCGTCTTTTAAGAGACAGGAATATGGCAAAAGAGAGGGTTACGAGCTCTGTAATTTTTATACTGTATAAATCACTCTAGAGTTGAGGGAAACTTTTCTTGGAGGAAGAATGATGTAGGGTCGGTCGCAGTTAAAATGCGTAATGTAAAGGATGCAGACTGGACGAGCATGATGAAAAGAAGAAGTCGAGCAATGAAATCAAGAAAGCATAACTAGGAGAAAATTGGAATTTACTGCAAGAATGGTAAATTTTCTAACTCACCTCACCCCACAAAAGAGGCGGATTGTGTTGGTTAATTTATTTCCGAGGAAAGAAAACGGGTGAAAAAACCGAGGAGAGAAATTAAGAAAGAAAAAAAAAATCGGAGAAGATTCGTAGGTTTTTTGAGGAGGTTGACAATGAGTTTGTTGTTGGCAATCTCGTTTACCTACGGGAGCGCCTTTACAACTCTTTGTGTTTCTCAAAGCCGATTTCAGTTCTAGAGCTGGACGGCCGCCAACCGGCACAACGTTCTCTCTTTCCCGTTCTTCCACTGGTTCCCTTTCATTATCTTCGTCTCTCGCACAATGTTCGCCATCAGCGACCACCATGGTGGTATTGAGTTATCTACCTACTCACCGACCTACCTGCCGGTAGAATTGGTCAGGGAAGAAGGGAGATGATGATAGAATAGAGGAAACGCCCAACTGGTAGGCAAGCTCGTGCTGCCTGCTTTTTCCGAACCCCTCCCCTCTTCGCTCTGTCACACTCCCTCACTCACACTCCCTTTCTTTTCTTGGGCATACCAGTTCAGCCCCATCCAACCTCTGCCTCCAGTAAGTCACCTATTACGCGTTCTTCTCTCGCCTTACCCCTAATTTTGGCTCAATAAATCGACCCCCTCTCCCCCTTCGACGGTAAATTCGGAGCTAACCGACTGCGAAGCGGAGGTTTTTTCACATTCGTATGACGCCGCATCATCGAAAAGCAAATGAGAATCGTGTTTTAATTGCTTTTGCACGAACAGCGTTCTTTCAAATTGATATTAATTCTTTTTCCGAAAAATTGATTCAGCAGGTTAAGGCTCTCGTCTTCCGCGAACGATCTAGTGGACATCATGTGGACCTCATGGTTCCACGTCGCCCTGAAGATGCCCGAATGGGCGAAAGTGCTCGGCCAGCCATTAAAAATCTGGAGAATAAGTCGTCTAGTTTTTCTCCCCCTCACAACCCCTCTACAAGTTCACGTTTTGGTTGCCACGTAATGGTAATGGTGCACTGTAGTTTTATTTCCACTCTACTGTAGTTAGTCTACTGTAAATTATTTTCACTCTTTAGTAATTAGTTATCTTCATAGGCCGTCTCGGGATGAAAAAATTCAATGTAACTGAGCTCAAAGATGAGCTAAGTTGAGAACAATATTCACTCTTTTGCTGAAAAAAATAGACAATCCAAAGTTTTGATTGTTCAAACTTCCAAAAGAAGCAGTGGAGTTACTTCCCTATTTTAAGTAGCCATAACTCGGTCGTTGACTATTGACCATCACGTGAAAAGGAAGGGTTAGCAAAGGGAAGTTAAATAGGGGAAACGCCCGCACGAACGAAAATGAGAGAGTGCAGCCTCAACCTGTAATCAATGCATTATTAGAACTGAAAAACGCTTGTGGATTGAGGCTCGGTAAGCACTAATAGAAGCTGCTCCTTATCAAACACACATCCAAACAGTCGTTAGGGCGTAGCGGGATGGTAGAATTAAGAAAGAAGAATGGGTAATGTTCTGGAGAGATTCTCGTCTCTTCCCCTCTCGTGAAACTCCTACCGACCTGATGCCCTGGACAGGAAAGCCCACAATTCCCCCATCTGTTGGTACCGGCCTGTAGTAATATAGGAGTCAACGAGCGGAGGCGGTTATAGTTTTCAACTTTGCTCCAGCTTCTGCAAGCTTTGTCAGTACAAAACGATCCCACCTTTCTGTCCGGCTCATTTCGACTTCCAACACATCGCTTCAATATCAACAATTTTCGTTAATGTTCTCCCCTTCTCATTAGTAGCGAAGCGCGACTGCAATAATAAAGAACGTATGAAAACTAACATTTCAATTCACTCGCAGAACGATTTTCGGTCGACGATTTTAAGTACCTATATAACTAATTTAAAATCAGTGAAATTCGTAACAATCTCTACTATCCTTCTATCCTGGCGATTTGCTCTATTTCACTTAGTATTTTTACTGCGGTTGAATATTATTTTACTCTTTACAATGGCTCATTTTGTGCTCGAAGAAAACCAGATCTGACGAGCATCAGGTGATCATGACGGTTAGCAACTTATTCGCTCACAGGATTTTCCTTCTCCTCGACTATCCTATGGATTCTTCTCGTGGCGTTCTCGACTCGGTAACACTTAATTTACATTTCACTTGCCTCCGCTTACTTTTGGAGTGTTTCTCCAGTTGGACTTTTATGGTACCCAGGCCGACGGATATAAATATGTTTACGTTCTTAATTAAATGATCATACTTCGTTCGTTACGCATAAACTGTGAGAATAAATTCTCAAAAGAAAAACTAATCATTATAAGAATGATAAATTGGAAAAATAATCAAGCAAAATAAAATTAATGGAATAAATAATTATATTTAAAAAAAGAAAAATTGTGCCTATTCTTCATGAAGTATAAACAAAACAGGATAAAATAAAAGGTAGTAGGGCGACAGTTGGTACACAATTTTTGGCTGTATCAGGGAGAAAATGGCGTGCACCAAGTAGTCAGTACCTCTTCAAAAACGAAGTGCTGTCGCGCGCCTTTTGCTTGGCGCGTAATTCGTCGAAGTATAGCAACGGATAGCAACGACGAGCATAAAATAACATGAAACTCGAGCATAAATGATGTATTGAACAATGAATCAATTAGCCTCTGTGTCAAGGATCAGAGCGCTGTTTTGTATTAAATGTTCGTCCGATTTGCGTTCAGAGGAGAAATGACGACGCATGGGATGAGAGAGTTGGCTACGCGGTGACAGATAGACGTTCAGGCAAGCTCGGATTTACGGGTGTTAATTCCCCATCTCAGTACGCTAAAAAAACATTATTAAAGCCATACATCACTTCTTGTGGGGAGGGGGGGAGGCGAGGAGCCATGGATACGTCGGCGCGTCTGCTCGCCAGCTGGCCAACGCGATGCGTTTACCCAATTATTTCGTTAAAAAGAAATGATAATAAAGTGAGGAACGAACAAACATCCATCACTGTTTCATATTATTATATAGTTATATACTTGCAGTTGAACAAATATATATTGTAGCGCTTGTTTCGAATCGTTTTTAGCACCCATACTTCCCAGCTCATACAAACCGAACCCCTAACCTCTCCTTCGGTCAGCTTACGTAAAATGAGTATAGATGGTACTAGGTACTCTCTTTAATGCTGTGATGGAATCGGAACCTCTGGTACTATTGATAGGTTGCAGGTTGTAAATTATAAAAGTTCAGTTATTGGTTGACCTTCAATGCGAGCGCTATTTGCAAAACCGAATTTTAAATCAATGGTTTCAGAAGTGAGGTTTCAGGCAGCACTATAGATATGAAGTCGGTTAAAAATGAAATCCTCTTTAACATCAACCTGTCCCTATACGGTGTTAATGAATTCCATACGGGCCTGTGTATCCATGGATTCATTGCTTATTAGGCGAAGAATTTTGATTTAGAATTGCTCGTATTTTGGCTACCTGATGGTTACTAGGTCAATTATAAATTTGAACTCTGAATTGCTCTATTCGCTTGAAAATTGATTCATTCGATAAACTGATCATCGGCCTTGTTACGCTCGACAGATATAGAATTGAGAGAACGCGCCGAGTTTCAACCGCCTGTCTATTGTAATCGAATGAGAATCCCGGCATCCGTGTACCTGATTGTCTGAAGGAGGCTTACAGCTGTTGAGCCAAATTGTTTGTCAGTGGTATGTCTTGTGAGTAAGTAGGTGAGCAGGGTACGTGTCAATGAAGTGTAACATCATTTCCGGTAAAGTATGGAGGACGGAAGTCTAAAACATACGCTTTCTATGGGCTCAGTCTCAACCTCAACCCACACGATCTCACCAATCCCTCGAACCACTCATTACTGACGCCAAGCGCGTTTCACATCTCGTTGCGTTGATCTGGTATAGTAGACATGATGCGCGTGACTTTCGACAGACTGCTGTAACTCTTACACCTTGTAACTTAGTCCTAATGCGTATGGACTATCTTGTCGTAGTGTATTAGTTCTTGAGAAACATCTACGCTTGAAGTGCTGCCAGGACTTGGCGTGTGTCATGGTTTACGAATAATCAGTGAAAATCTTTACTGAATATTTATTATTATTAACCGACGTAAATTCAAATGTGGGCGTTTTTTTTTTTTTTTTTTTTTTTCAAAACTGAGGCGTTAGCTTCTATGGTAAGCTAGACATCACCTTATTGATATTTCTAGTTTTCAACGTAAATAATAAAAGTTGTTTCCTACGCTTAAGCCCATTTTGTACACATTGTAATTCGGTAAAATTCAAATAGAGGCCGGAGGAGAAAGCAGCAGACTCACTAGTTCAAGCAGACTCACTTACTCACTAGTTCAGAAAATAATTATTTTCGAGGACTGTAGTACCAGTTATAATCCATTTGTTAGAACGGGAATCTGTTCAGAATGCGGGACGATTCGTACACTAATTCCATTAAGGTAGTAAAACCAACTCTGAAACAAAATAGATAGATACTTCTGACCGTAGCCATCAGTTCAGGTGAAGTTGAAGTTCACGCTGATGTTACTAGTGTAGATGTTTTAATAAAGTGAAAGTTTATTATAGTGATTGAATTTGCTGATGAATTGGACGCAGCGGCGTGAAATCGTTTCCAACTGCAAATTGAATTTTTCGTAATACCTTCGAAGAATCACGCTTTCATATTTTCATCAGAGAGAGAAAGTTTCTCTCTTGTGAATCCCGTACCGCCGTTCGAGCAGAAATAATAAGCGAACAACAAGCGAACACTCAATTGAACAACCTTTTTGAACACGAATCGTCCGCATGCACACAATTTTCTCGGGAGAGAATGTGGTTTGACTTTCGTTGTAACCTTCCTTGACGTTTCCAATAAGTTTCTCACTTGGGATTTCCATAGCTCTTCTGTACTCTGAGGGTAAGTATTTTCATTTCCGCCTCTTTTGAGCGTCGAGATCAGCTCAAGTTGTGTGATGAAGGGAACGGCGAGGAAGATTGTGTCGAGGTGTGTTGGGCGGCAAAATACCTTGAGTTTGGAGCGTTAAGGCGCAGTTTTACCTCAACGAAAATATAGGTAAAAGGTGGAGAGGCCCTGTCAGTTGCAGACACAACCAAGTAGTATAGAACAGCCAGACCAGCTCGCATACCGAAGGCACGGAATAGGAAGCCGCTCAATGCAACGGATCTAGATGGAACGCAACCGAATCACCGACGACGCGTTTGGATTTGTCAATCGATTCTTCCTCTTAGGGAATTCGTAAAAAGAAACTTCTGAGCGTTACATTCATAGAAGCCAGTTCCAAAACATGGTAAACGATGTATTAAGGCTCACGTCGTTCAACGGCCAGAATATAGGTTGGATCTGATTCTCCGAATGGAACTGATTATCAGCCTCGACGAAGAGTAATTTACTTTCTATCGAATGATTATGACAAAAATATTAAACAAGATGTAGATCTCTCATCTTCATCTCCCCTGGAAAAATCAGACAATACATCTTCTCGTACTTGCGAAATAAATGGTCCTATCTCAAAACTAACACAACTTATAAATAATAAAATTAATTCAAATAAAATAAAAATAATTGAATTACAGGCACAATTCACAACAAATTATCAAATATAATAATGTAAGTGGAATCCGGTTAACAAAAATAACCCGCGGATAAATTAATATTCACTTTTATTATGAATCCGACTGTTAGAAACAACGCTCGCCGAAATATCGGGACAAAAATCTAGGAGTCGTAAAATCGTAGACATTCCAAAAACTAACGCGATATCAACACTGCCTCAATCGTGCTACAGTGGTATATGAAGCGTTGCGTGCTTAGCCTTTGCTCAGGCTAATCTAGCTTTCTCGCCGTAAGCGTTTCATCCTATTTTCCATAATGACTGGATGGGGCACGGTGTGCGATTACTTAACCGCTAGTGCCGATCATAAGCTAACTTGCAGGACTGACTGGTCCTACCTCCAAGGTTCGTAGGACGATGGAAACTCGGAGCGCTTGGCCTATGCAGAGAAGATAGAGGCAAGGCTGCCCGAGCCTCATCATTCGCTTACCTACTATCCGATCAATGGCGTATGATTCGTGCTTTCAGTTGTTTTGTTTGCGGGTGTAAATTAAATTATGGGCTCCCTTTCGCGGCGATCGCCCATCTCCCGTTCACGATAGCCCTATCTGATCTCGATAGTGGAACTTGTCTGCTATCCAGCCGATTAATTTATCGATTCAGATCGGTGGTTGGTATCGAGCAGCTTATTCCGTGGAAGTCAAACCTCCTAATTGGCTGTTTTTCTCCTATGAAAGATAAAGGCTCACCGCAGTTCTTCAACAAATATGTAGAATATTTCGTGTGGTGTCTTCCTGGCAACACTGGCTCATTTTATCTTTCATCTTATGGACGAGAAGTAGGAACTACAGAGCAACAGAATTCGAACTCGGAAATCCTTTCACCAAGAAGTCGGTTTGGTCGGTCTCTCAAAAAACCAGAACGGTTTATGACAGATGACTCGCATAAGTCGGATTGGATTGTAAAGTCTGTTACTTTCATCTTCTTTTATATATATATAAACTTTAATATAAACTTATATATAATTTAATATTAAATTATTAAACTAAACTATATATTAAACTAATTTAAACTAATATATAATTAATATAATATAAATTAATATAATAAATAAATATATATATATATATTAATATAATATAAACTAATATATAATTAATATAAACTTTAAATATCTGCAGTCGCCTGAAGAATTTCAACTAGATAAAACCTATGGAAAGTCAAATCCGATCGCTGAAAGAAAACACTTGGAATTTGAAAACATTGCCATAAGGAAAACGAAATCTTCTTTGCAAATGGATCAACAACGTCAAAACAAATCTAGCTCAGCACTTCATTTCTAAAAAATTCAATTTCAAAAATATACTGTTTCGGACAGGAGAAACGGGGTTCTGAACTACAACCATTAAATATCCCATTTGATGAAGGAGACAACATGTTTTACGTCCATTTTGAATACGTACGGCGCAAAACTGGACCGGGATCGAAATGCTGCGAACGGGGTTGGAAGTTTCAACGTTTCAGCTCTCCAATACTTTTCGAAAAAGGCAGGCACCCTACCCAATTGTGTTTTTTGTCCAAACATAAAAGTCTTTAAGTTTCTAACAAACAAGCCTGTTAGCGTCACTCCCCTAATTACTAGGTTTTCCACTGAAAGCAAGGCTATAGAAGGAAAATTAAGCTCCTTCAGCTTCGCAGTTGAAGTGGTGTGTTGAGTAGGGTGCAAGTGGAGTAAACAGTAGTCGGAACTACTTCTTTTGCGTTGAGTGAGAAAGCCAAACGAAGCCTGTGGGCCTCGAAAGAGACCAGAGCGATAAAGAGAGTTGAGCGAGTTGAGACGACCATTCTATACCTTCTACCCACGTCGAGGTTGAAAGGCTATTAAACTCAGTTAAACTGCCGTGACATTTCAATCGGCCTTTCCTCTCACTTGAAGTTTCTTCCGGTTTCCAGTTCGGTGCAGCTAATACAGATATACTATCCCTTCGGGTCACAGACGTTTTACGGGGTGCACTGCCATGTGGCGGCGAGAAAGTGTGGCTCTGTCGTAACTGGATGTCCGGTCTCCAAACTAGGTAAGTGCCGCACCGATTGGATGGATGAACGTTTCATGTATTTCATTGTCTTCAAGCGTTGGACTGAGTGCGAGATAATGGCCCGACTGTGCGAATATCCTCGCTCATTTTCACTAAATTTAATGACGTTTGTTCAACATGTCGACTAACGTGAATAATGACCAATGTTCATACATTAGCAAACAGATATTGATACGTCTCAAGTTATCACTATCTTCTTTTTTTTTCATCTTTCTTATAAATGAATCAGTTCGATCTAAGAACGTCTGTCCTAATTTGCTTATCATAAAATCGTAATTATTTTTAATTCGGCAGCAACAGTCTCTCTGGAGAATTTCATCAAAACTCGAACGAGGAACACTTTATTCCGATCAACTGTGAGTGCGCACGTCCTCGTTTGTTCGGGTTTATCATTTGTGAACTACGCAGTGAAGATCGGAATTATCGTGTCAACATAACCTCGCTCCCGTCTCTTACCTTCGAGATGGAAAAATGCTCATTCAAGGTTTTTCGCAAGCGGACGGGAAATATTTTCTTGGCCTAAGCTACAAAGGAACACGTCGACAAAAATCATATTTCTTAGCTTGTTTGGGGACCAGGCTTATGCGTTACTACACAATTTGTGTGTCCTTAAGGAGACTGAGGATTGTTCATTCTCTTTCAAGGACCTAGCGGACAAATTTTAAGGAAAGATTTTAGCGATGTGCGTTTGATTTCGGCGCGACTAACGTTTTATTGGGTCAAGCAAACGGAGAACCAAAATGTCGAATTTTCCTCTCGCTTCGTTCCCTAGCATAACCTAGTGAGTTCAGTTGCGGCTTTGAAGGAAATCATCCGTGATATGTTTTGTCATGGGTTTACTGTGCAAAAAAATCAGAAAGCATCTTTTCGAAGAAGATCAAACCTTATAGAGTTTTTCTTTTGGACAAGCGATAAATCTGGTACCATACTAAGAAAAGGCTGGGAACAGAATGTTGTCGACTAATTTTCGTCGTTTGCGTATCAAAACTCCGAACCTTCAATTTAGGCGTTTTTAAAAAGTAAAAATAAAAAACCGTTCCTATTTTTTTTTTTTTTTTTAATTCGTTGACTTGACCGATGCGAATGGTAACTTGATTTTCATTCATCTGAATAAAAGACGCGTCTTACGACAATACAGGCATTTAGCATCAATTCGCCAGACTAAAATGAAGAATAAATCGTTTGAATCGCACCATACTTATGTAGACATCGAAGAGCCAGACGACTAGAAGTTTTCCTGAGAGGCACATTTTTCGGATATCCGAATCCCAACGAATCTTTTGCAAATTTACTGATAAAAATGTCACTTCTCCTCGCAGGTGTTCGTACTTCCTTCGAACTGGGTGCAGGGTCAAAACATAAAGTTCTGTTGGAACAATAACTAAAATTCATAACAAAAATATTGCACGTTTGCCAGCCTGGTTGTCTCATACTCATACGTAGATTTAGAGTTGCATGTAGGCCATATAATCCGTCCGTAACCTTACTATAAACCTTTCGAAAGGCACTACCGTAATGGTATTTTATATCAATAAAAATGAAGGCTAGAGCATAGTCAATTCTATGATTGAAAGTACGTATACTAAAAAAGTAATAAAAATAAAGTGATAATTTAATCTACGAAATCGCAAATACAGCTGATTCATCATAGCGAATACCTGCGCTCACCTAAAATGAACTTTTTCATAGGAAAGAATCGATATCGAACGCTTGATTAAAGAAGGTTTATGTAACCCTCTAAATTGCAACCTATTTCTCTCTTCAAAAGGCAACCTTTTTCACATGAGCGAAGCCAAGATAAATTGGCCACCCGCTCTAATTATCCGTTCTCTCTTAATCTTCTAGGTGCTTTATCCTCATTGGCCTCCATTTTACTTCAATCCTTCTTACATTTACGTTAACCTCCGAGCTGGGCCGTCATGTCCGAATTAACTTCCAATCCGTCTTCATATATCAGTGATTAATCGAGATACAGTGAATAGAACTGAGATGAATGACCTAAGAAGAAATTAAACCAATATTATCTATTGGGTACATGAATTGCAATAGTATCTTTACTGTTCGGAATTCTACTGACGTTGTAGTCAATTCATTTATACAATGAACCGACAACGTTTTTTAGCGGCAACAATGATTAGATCAAATTCCTTAAAACCGGCTGGCTTTTCCCAGAAAACCCGGTTTTTCCACATCATTTTGATTTTCTCAAAAAATTTTTGATGAAGAATTGGACATGAGGTTTTTTTTAAATTATTATTAATTTATTTATTTATTTTTATGCTGGGCTAACATTATTTTCATCCGTTTCTCTCCGCCCGTCCACAATTCCAGGTTGTGCAGTTTTATGTATTCAGGGAAAGAAGAAAAAAAGAAGATATTTGAAGCTAAGGAACACTACTCAAATTTTATACCGCAGTTACTGAGTATTTATGATCGGCAAAAAAACCGTTTTGTTAGTGGGATTTTAACGAATTGCTAGGGTGATTGCAACAGCTGTTAACCTTGAAAAACAAGAAAGATAGTGGGTAGATACTTGAAGAAAAAAGATCGGAAATGTTTTCTCGTCCAACGTGGCCCGGTCTGCCAATTGGTTTCTATTGTTTTACGCGTCATTTCATCCGTAAGGCAGGATCGGTTCGGAAGTACGTACGGAAATGGCAAGTGTTGGGTAACTGAATAGGAGATATCGTTCAACTTTATTGAACACCCAATAAAAAGAAAACGAGATGGTCGAAAACTGGGACGAGAATAGAGAGGGGGTCGGGTATTAGGATAAGAACGACTGAAAACCTTGTATTTGGAAAATAGAACGGCTCCGTGCGGTGAGAAGGCCCATTTGCTAAAGGATAGCGGCGCCTCCGATCGGAACGTCTACCACACCCAATATTCCGTGGCTTTCCTCACCCTCAACTACCTCTACAGGCTGCAAGTGAGGAAGCTTAGGGTGCGGGAGTAGCCTTCTTTCCTGTTTCATTGAACAACTACCACGGCAACATTCCTCAACTCGAAACGATCGTCATTTCAGCGTCAGTTGTAGTGTTGTACTAGGTAACGCGGAGGACGAACAGAAGCACACCAATACGACGGAGCTATGAGATTTTACCGTTGGTAGAGGAACAGATAGCCACCTCGCAAAGTAAGGTAACGTAGTAGTTCCCTCTCAGCGGCCCTGATCCCTTATCCAAATCCTTCCTTGAAATGCTACTAACACCCTTTTACACCTCAATTCACCGCAAAACCGCGGTAGTCCTCATTCGAAGCCCTTACATCTTTCCCCAAAGCTCGACTCTCTCCTGCGCCTTTTTCCCTCGAAAACCGACTACAGCCAGAATCTTACGTTCGACGCTGAGTGGCGAGATTTGCTTGCGATTTATCGCTAGTGCACAGATTCATTTGCTATCTGAAACGCCAGCGAGCAAAGCTTTCCTTGGCGATTACCATGCTTCTTGACTTTTTTCTAAACATTAGTTGTGATTTGTAACAAGGTAATAGCCTTTCTTGGTGTCCGTGGTAAAGCCATCTACACGTACAAACAGCCTTTAAGCGATTTGATACAATTTCCTTCTTGCAGATGAACAATATCTCCGTTCGTATTGTGTGGAAGGCTGATTCTTTTTTATTCTTTCCACTCCAATAATTACGAGCGAAAGGACAAAAAAAAGTTTTCAAGTATAGGTAATATTCTATTGGTAGTCGCATTGAATAACTGAGAATAATGATAATGAATCCTGATGGAGATGATCAGGAGGAAGACGGCCACAAGAGAGAGATACAAGAATGATTCGGCGTTTGCACGTCATCTTTTGGAAACAAAACATAGACTGGATGGAAATTTTGAATATGATGTGTTGCATAGACAGACATTCGGAAAAAGGCTAAATGTGCTGGAGGGACTGGATATTTTGATCTCTGTGAAGGATGGATCGGTTCAAACCTTAAACGAACAAAAAGAAGTTTTAGATAGCCCCTTAGGAAATAAATATGTTCAACTGTTGACTAATACTTCAGACACACAAGGTTCCTAGTTTTTACAGTCAGCTTATCTTATCCTAACTATCAGAAGATTAGGCCTACTCTGTGATATTATTTGTTTTTCCATCCTTAGTTCTCATAATTGTTTTGAAAGAAAAGTACCTACCAGTTTTTGTTCCTATTTAAATGTTAGTTATAGTTTTTTAAAAGGTCCTATTCGTATTGATTTTATAAGTAATAATTTTTAGTAATGTAGGTTGACTGTGATATTTATGTGATGTCACTATTCTACAAACATATGAATCTCATGTGACGGTATGTACCTGCTCAAATGAACCAAAAAGTATTTATAATTCTTGGGAAAAAGAGTGATATTAGGTACTAGCTAATTTAAACTATAGGACTTATTCTAACTAATGATGGGTGAATTCTTTCAGTGGATGGACCTGATGATGACCTGAGACGGGTCGAAATCGATAGTTGGAGGAAAATATAAGCATAGAACTGAAGTCGGTGGTATTTATGTCCTAAAATGGAGTTCTATGAAGTGAAAACGGCTACTCTCACCAAGTTGAAAAGTAATTAATCCATTTGGATGTTTATTTTAAGCATCCAAAAATCTCTATAAATAGATACCTAACACTCCACTCTCTATATGTATGAATTATGAAAAAATGAAACTCTCAACGATACCCTTAAAGTTGAGGTAACTCTTTTCCATTTAACCGGAAATGGACCCGGTTAAATGGAAAAGAGTCGATTAATCCGTAAACGAACCAACGTAATTATATTTTTGAGTACCACTACATTTAGTTGTCCGAAAGCTCCAATAGAAAAAATTCCACAACTCGAAGGAGCCCTGTGACGAAAAATTGAGGTAGCCTATTTTATACCCCGGGATTCCATGAGCTAGCTCGTAAACTACCGTTTGACCGCGAAAACGTAATATAATTATTAGATCATTTTAAATTCGAAACAGTAACCTTAATTAACCTGATACCAACAGCGAGCAATGTAATTTGGTTAGGGATCTATCCCCTAATACATCATCTTGTTCATAGATTTTCTCATTCAAACTAATAGAGGGAGAGTTGGACCGAGTGGGAAATTCAATCGAACACTGTTGATTGGTATTTCCCGAGTTTATGTGCTGATCATTTTTGATGAGAAGCACTTCAGTCCAGCTGAGATGGTCGGGACCAGAACCATTACATAAATCTGTCCTCCGATTTTCTTAGTCCCTAGCAACCGTTGCTAAGGAAGACTGCCAGTTTAGTAGAAGAAATTTGATTAATTCGTAGAGGAACCACCATAATTATATTTTTACTATATTTACTTACTTGAAGGTTTTTCAAAAGTCTTTATTGTTTTATCGTCCCTATGGTTTTTCTTCCCGCTCTCAAGTTACGCCGCGAAAACGGGCTGAAAACCACTCAAACATCACCTACAAAGCTCAATAAAATCCATTGTCTCAATTCGAATGAGCAACGTGACATAAAATCAAAGTAGCCAGAATCTAACCCGGATTTCAATGCGCTGCCGTGTAAAATTTCAACATCATGCGATCATTCGTTTGATCGTGAAGTGGTAACAAACAATTTTTGCCATTTATATTATGTAATAAACATAGTTGTGAAGCCGATAGTAGGAATTCATTCAGGTACCCGAGTCTGAAGAAAATAAAACCAATCACAAGTCTTAAAACAAATCTAACGGCGCTGAACCATCTAAATAGGAGCGATCAACGAAACTGGGATCTAAAACTGAAGCGGCGGTTGAGGTAGAAAATTGGATACATCCCACTCTTTTTCTTCCATCGGATAATGCAAGGTCCCGGTACCTAGGAGGATAGGGACTGAGGCAATGCCGAATTCGAACCTTAAAATCCGACGTACGAGCTTCCTCGCTTAAGATCGTAGAATCCAGGAAGCTTAGCGGTGTCAGCTTTGTGTCTCACCTTGAATCCCCTTGTAATAGAAGGACTTGTTAGAGTGAACAAAGACGGCTCGAAACCTCCCCTACGAGATAAGCCTGTAAGAAATCAACTCAAACCAATGCCTTCAGGGAATTGGGCGAAGGTAAACTGAAACTGAACGTCCGTTGATAGGTGGTCCCGGTTGTCCTGCCAATTTCATGAAATCAGCCCGTATCAGACTGAATCCACTACAGCTCATGTAATTTCACTCACCTTGTGCCTTAGGTATTCAATTGGAAGGTAGGTGAATCAAGTTTTTTTTTTTTTTTGATCAACCGAAAATATATATTTAGTTGAGTGATACAGCGTCTTGACGCTTCCTGAAATATGCAAATGTAAATATAAATAAATGTAAACGTGAATGTGAATGTAAATGTGAATGTGAATGTGAATGCAAATGTAGATTTTCAAAGTTGAAAAACGTAGGAGTGGCGTAGTATTAAACATGGAAAAACTGATAGTTGTCGTCAAATTTCCACCGTTTTGACGTCATATTCGGATTCAGCGTTAAATTTCCTATAAGAATAGCTTTCAAAATCGCTTTAAAACGAAAAATTAATTTTTCACTATTACCGATGCCAGCGGTTCGGCCGGCGAAAAACTCGATTTACGGAAAATAATTTCTCTGGCTCTGTTTAAATTTTTTTCACCAAATTTTTTGCTATGTACGTGTGTAAGGCGTTCAAATGAAGACTCCTGCATAATAAAACAATTGATTCGCATTTATTTTGACCCCGAAAATCACGGTTAAGGTCCAATTTTTGAGCTTTCAAAAACCGATTTTTTTTTACCAGTTGCAGATTTTTCCGAGAAATAAAAAAAATCACAAAAATACATCTTGGTAAGACACAACTTTCCTAAAAATTTCAGATTTTTATCTGTATTGAGAGAGGAGTAAAAATTCGTTAACTGTCCGGTTGAAAAAAATCGCAGGGGTACCCCTTGGATTTTTCGCGAAACATATTTTGAAATGGATTTCGCTCAAATTCAGCATAATGATAGTTGATGATGTGTATATCAATAATATATGGTTCATTCTTCGTTTCTTTCGCACTAAATAGATGAAAATAACGTTTAAAGTTGAAAAATGTCATGTTTTCGTGTATAGTCTACTAATAGTGTTGAATAACGCAAAAACGGTTGAAAAATGGATAGGTACATTACATTAGGAAAATGTGGACAGTTAAATTACCTATCTTTTGGTATATTCAAACATCTGAACTGACGACTTTTTGTCTGAGTTATCCACTGTGCAAGTTACAAATCTTGGAAAACTTACAGTTGTTATGTCTAATTCTGCTCCTACTTTGCTCCAGTTGAAAAACCCAATACTTTATGATACAAAGAACATTCGAACACCACCACCAACATACCAGATTATAGCAACTACTAAGTACTACCTACTATAAAAATACCTATAGATTCCCACTCTCCATACACAAATAATTAACTACTAAACCCATACCTATACCTATATACCATATACTGTATACTATACATAGGTATCATACTATATATAGTAGTGACAAGGACAACACCCCACCCGAAGAATATGTAAGGCCCGAGAGGGGGGCCAGGGGCGCTCAGCCCCTAGTTATTATATACAACTCATGGGATGTGTATTTGTTTGTCTGGGTGTATGAGTGTTTGTTAGTTAGGTACTCGCCAAACGAATGACCGCGTGATGCTGTTGGTTGATAGGGAGAAAGTTAACCAGATAAAGTGAAGGGACTGATATGACTCACGTTCATTAAACTGAAACATTTTACCGCTAACTCGCCCTTTCAACGTGAGCACCTTGAGCTGTTGGCATTGCGACAAATTCCTCAATCTTAAGGTCTATATCTTCCATCATATTACACTCTTATTCGTGCTTGCTAGCAGTTTTGTAACTCGTGAAATGAGCGTTTACGCAAGCTGGAAAGAAGTTCGCGGGTGTCGTCATTCCAAGTGGAGGGGACCTCTTGTAATAACGTGAACAGACGCACGCCGTAAAACGCGTTAACCGAATCGTGTTCCCATTATGCAAAGAAAGTTAGAAAAGTAGAAGATTGCTGTCTTCGAGATAAGATCCACCTTATTGGACTGCAGTCTGGCAAAAGTAGTTGAGTCTCCGCCTCATAGCGTTGCAAGCCACCGTCTTCAGCGCGCCCTTGCGCTTCGTCAATTCACATGCTTCTCCATTCTCTATCCCACCATTGGACGTAGCTACACTGGCACACGTACATACATCGGTTGCTTCTCGTCGCGGGATATGTGGGTGAAACTCCGTTCCAAATCATTCATAATGGCTAACGCCTCCCGCTCCTTACGTACCTTTCCGTACATCTCGCAGAACCCCTGCGGGTTTCGCACCTTCACCAACGCATCGCTTCCGACTCCAAAGTTATCTTGTTTTCGAGTTTGTTCGCCTGCCTAGGAGTTCCTCTGCACAGCCGTGGAAATGGTTAGTGCCCTACAGGCACACATTAAAAACTTTGTCCAAATCATGTAACCAAGTTCGCTCGAGACGTTGCGAAGAGAGTTCACAGTTCATTTATACGAACAGGGACAGAATCGCTGTCGGGTCCCACCACGGGCCCACATGATTGGCTTCATCCTGGCAGATTGCTTGCAGGAGAGAGGAAACCTCAGGTGGAGGGAAAAGGACAACGTCCCGTCCCTCTGTGTGATCTTGATTGCTCCACGTAGCTAGAAATCTAGTTGAACGTTGTACATCTACAATTGAGCTTACGTAGCGCCAATTCTCGACTAAACTGTTCACGGCAGGCGTGACGACGCTCTATCGTCGACCGAAGATGAATGAGATGAACCAAAATGTTACGTGACATTCATCACTATTGGTCAATTACAATTATACTCTTTTGGTTTATTATTCAATAATAAACCATTGTAATCGACCAAGGAAAACAAATTCTAACCCCCTCCAAATTTGATGTTTTACGTTTCAAGGCATGTAGAATACGAATATCCGATAAAAAAAATTTTGTCCGTCCGCCGTTCACCGTCAACACTTTTCTGACAAAACTATAAAAGCTAAATTCTTGAAATTTTCACCAAAAATCAATCTTGGCTT
Organism: Tupiocoris notatus; assembly: GCA_037159825.1. NCBI lineage: Eukaryota > Metazoa > Arthropoda > Insecta > Hemiptera > Miridae > Tupiocoris > Tupiocoris notatus. The sequence continues at coordinate 137,778 of JASJUZ010000128.1, read as the reverse complement.
GAAAATGGCTCAATTCTTGAACCAATTTGCTAGCTCAGTTTTAAGGGTATTTTTGAGGGGGAGAAAATTCATATTTTCGATTTTTTTCGTACAAAGGTGTGTTTGGTATCAATTTCTATAGATTTTTGGACGCTGGATCGAATGAGACCATCGCCTGATCGATAGCTCTATTGGTTCTCGAGTTATCGCAGCAAATGAAAAAAGCTATTTCAAAAAAATTTACATCTTGATTCATTGTGCAGGAGAAGCGTCGACTCAAAAAATGACCATTCTGGAGATGATTGAGAGCTGAAAACGAAAGCCGTTCAATCATTAGGGCAATGGTAGAAAGAACTACTGGTGGTCAGATCGTTACGAGTACTGATATAATATTGGCAATGTCTCGCACGTATTGTCATAATAGGGAGTCCTACAATGTGTTGTAAGTGATTGAGTAAATACTCTCAATTCTGCACTCCATCCGCGTTCGCCATTGACGATTATTACAGTCAGTTTTGCTCGCTATTGCGTGTTTTAGTAGGTGTACGCGAAATAGGTGTTCCACCGGCAAGGTATGGATTCTACGACACATTTCTGACCAAATTTGTTCTATAGTGTTGAGTAATACTCTAATAATGAACTAGTCAGAGGAGAAGGGAATAAAAAGTATCGTCCAAGCTCTTGGATATGACTGAATATATATTACATTAAAAAAATAAAAGCTTCATTCCTCACTTGTAAATTAATTGTCCTTGACCATTTGTCCAGGTAGCCTGATACATAACAGATAGCATTTTTATAACCCATTCCCTTTCCCACTTGTGTCATGCTCAAGATTTTTTCCGTATTTTCGATTTCAACTCAATAGAACGCCCTTAATTACGTAAGTAATATTTTTATTATTTTTTTTAATTGAAGGCAAAAATTTAGAAATTTCTCGCTTGATGGCTCGCAGTTTGGCCGACCCAAATTAGAAAAAAGAGGAAACGAGAATTTGAGGGGGAAAAAACGACGAAAGTTAGGTGACGTAGTTATATCTTGGAAGCTTGGAAATATTTAGGCTCGGTATCGCGTTAGGGAACACGTTGTTTTGCTTTTCCACCGTACCCTTTTTTTACCGCTCGGCAGCATTGAATACAAAATGCTATCGAGGAAGGAGAGTGGGTAATGAAAACATTCTTATGAGGAATAATACGAGGGTTGGTTTTTTATGGATACAGTGAGCAGAGGGAGGATTTTGTCTGTTTGGGAAAGTGTACGTGCTGTGTCGAGTGTAAGGAGGTTTCTACTAGCTCCGGAACCCAGGGTGCGTTGGAGGGTGTTTATTTAGGGAGATGAAGGTTTTCTCAGTGTTAACCACGTCCTCTCACCTTTCCGCACTCGAGCCGTCTCGCATCGTGCAACTGTGCGATCCCCTCAAGCCACCAATTACGGTTCTTTTCCAGAACTTGCAAAGAGGAGTAAAGATTGGCTTTTGTGCGGTATGTCCCTGTACGTATGAGAGTGTCAGGGTACCAGATGAGCTCTTTCCTCGACCGTGAGGAAACGGAGACGGCAAATAGGTGACCAGCCGGGTCATGAATGACCTCCGACTTGGCCAGCCTCTTGAGCCTCCGACACAACTGTAATCAACCGCGCTGCGCACTCAACGGCTATCCCGTACTCACCCAGCAGCATACACTCCGCAGTTCACTGCTCGGTTCTCGTCCACTACCTGAGGTCCGCGGTTGATATTTATTTTCCTGCCTGTATCTACTTTCTTTCTCCCAAACACGCTCTTTCCCCTCGCTCTCCATTGGCACAAAGATAATTAAAACCCCACCCATTTTCCCTGCGACTCTTTCTGACTAAGCATCTCCTACGTGGAGGTCGTCTCGTCGTATCATAGGAAAGGATGAAATCGAACCCAGAGCAAGTATGTGCCTACTCCCTCGTGACCGGCGAGCGAGAGAGAAGTAACGATAGCGAAGATTGGGGATAACAGCAGGACGAGTGGGGAGGTAAGGGATGAAAAGGTACTCACGTAGCGTTTTTCGTTTTATTCTCCCAGGTCATCAGTTGGCAACGACTGCAAGGGTGGGTCATCAGGGGTCGAGATGTCCTTCCGTACCACTACCATCGCACTCATATCGTCGGAACATAGTACGTTTGGCCGTTGACGCTTGTTTCATTGGCGACACAGTGCCACCGTCGGCTTAGTTCATTGCTGCCGTGTACGAGCTGCTTGTGAACATTCACATCGCGCTACAGAGACTGGCACAACCGATCAGTCTCGGCTCATCCGTGATTCTTCGTTTGAGGAGAACCAATGGCTCTCCTAATTAGTGCTCACGGTCAGACGTTTCATGAATTGGACATGAACTTTTTTGCTAAATGAGAAAGAACGACGGTTGATTTTATAAAGTCACGATGAGTTATTCAACATTCGAGGGACTCATCAACCGGTCTAAAAATATTGCCTCCGGCTGAGAAAGGAACGCGACGACTCCTCCAGAACAAATATACCCAGTTCACTTCCCGATTTATTATTATTGGTCACGTTGCGTTATTCTTTAGGCTGATGGGACTAAAATTATTATATTCAACGTTTAGTTCACGAGTTTTCCTAAATTGAAGATTGCGAGTCCTGCCACAGCTTGATCGTTCGTTTTGCTGCAAACGGATCGCGTGCGACGCGTTGGCGATACATAACCGTAAATAGGCGTGGGCGTGGTCCACCCCAACCTGGCCATACCTACACTCGGTTCTCTTGAGCATATAAATCACCGTTGAGTGGTTACATTAACTATTTAGAATTAAAAACGATCATCTAATGAATGTGATGATATATTATGTCCTCTTTTCCCTCCATGATGGGCGTCTCCTCCCGATAGTCCAGTTGCTAACGAAGACTAAAATACGCCACGAATGATGGAATAATTTGCAACTTCGTACCAGCACGATTCTACTTCTAAGAAACTTCATATATACTGCTGTACAAAAATTCCAACCATTTTTGGTTTATTATTCAATAATGAGAAGGAAAAAATTCATATTTTTGAATTTTTTGAATTTTTTTTATTGGACAGAGGTGTCTATTGTAACAATTTCTATGGATTTTTGGGCGCTGAAACGATTGAGACCATCGCGGGATCGATAGCTCTATTGGTCCTTGAGTTTTCGGAGCTTTTGTGATGAACTTGGGATATTTTCACCAATTTGGCACGTGGGTATAACTCGAAAATTCTTGGAGCTATAAAAATCGTTCTATACTCGTTGGAATGCTCGTCGAACACTCTCTTCAACTATGCCGTAAAGCGAAAAATTCAAACTTTAATTTGGTAATAAGAAAAATAAAAATAATTAAAATTACAATAGTTGCTACGGAATTTTCCCCCATGGTTACCAATCCGTTGTTTGGAGGGAACATTTACAAATGTTCGGAATAATTACTGACATGAATGGATGGTCTTCTCACCTCATTATTGTAGCCAAGGAATAAAAAACCACTGTACAATCAATTGCAGCGTTTTTACAGTAAGAAAGTCCTAGGCATCTCTTGAATCGTCTATCGTCGTTTGAGACCGGATTCATAATAGTGTTCATAATAGTGTTTTTCATAATATAAGTTGAGGTGAATCGTGTGAACTATGAGTGATGAACAGTAGTCCGGGCCATTCACCTTAGCTCATCCGCTATGAATGCACGTTTGCTGTGGTGGCGGCTGCCCGTTCGTTCTGTTGTATTCATGAACCCCAGCACCGACTCGACCACTCTAACCCCTTTCATCTTTGGTACCATGGGACATTGTGGATGACCAAGTGACGCTCGGCCTCGCTCTGTAGATAGTACTACTTCGTGAAGTCTGCAACTCCGTCCATTCCAATGATCAAAATCCGTTTTTGCGATGAGATTTTACGCCAGGATTTCCCCATTTCTCATTACTTTCCCCTATTCATTACTACTTAGATATTCATTGCTACTCGCTCTTATTAACGCGCTTAGATCGTGATGAGGAAAAACCTAATTATCCCCGGGTTTTTTGTTCCTTCTCTTTCCAGATTTTATCGGATCCCGCAATTCCGGCGAATACAGCTCCATGGATTTCTCTGAATTCCCAGTGGAAACTAATTTTAGAATCTGTTGAAACGATACATTGTTCCCTCGTGGTTGTTTATATATTTGAAATAACCATTAGTGTAATATACCTATAGAGGAACTGGAGCGCTTTCTTTCGAATTCACCTCCTTTCCAAATACGACTTTTAAGACGATCACAACTTTCATTTACTACGCAACATTGAACTAAAAACGGTTTAAATGAGTACACTGAATTATGCATAAAATGTTGGTTAGATTTCAGGAAAAAAAATAGCCAAAATCCGTTCTTTGTGGAATACTGAAGTTGGTGAGGGTTGCTAAATATTCAAGTGGTATAAATAAATTATATTCGAGCTTCGGTACCTATTTAGCCTGCGGAGCCCGGACGGATATCACCGAGATCCAGAAGCAGAAAATTGCTAGGATCGTCGTTATGGGGAGATGAGAAAGCTGTGGTTGGTGAAATTGTGCTATGAAACCGGTCCGGTTTCGCAAATACAGTGCGCCAGCCGAGTGGTTTGAAAGGATGCAAGAGAGTAGTGTTTAATTAGTGAGTCCTACAACAGTGGTAGTGCTGTCACTGATGATGGACTTGAGGGGTAGCAAACGAAGAGTTGAGAGCAGCCGATCTTAATACCTGAAGCGCGAGATTTTCTCATTACTGTGGAACGTAGTCAGGTTAGCAAGAGTGATCTGACGAAAGAGAATAGAATCCTCAGTTGGGATGGAAATCAAAAGGAGAGGAAAGTGGAAAAGGTCAGAGAGCGCCAAATTCAGAACCCTCACGCTCACTAGCTGATAGATGACCGAGTATTTTGAGCTCATTCGATGCAGGGCCAAACCAATTCATGTGGGGATTACTGCGTAGTCTCTTCTTCCATTATTTATACTCGAGCGCATTCCGCCACTGAAGCACAATCTTCTTGAACCTACTTACTGAGGTTACCTTACAAGACTGAAGTAATGTGTGGAGTGAGTAATGCTACGATCTTCTTCGAGTAAGGGAACTTTGAACTTTTTCAAGGCTAAATCTGCTCGAGATATTTTTTTAATAGTTAGAATAACCATCAGGTACCAAGTAAATATGCGCCTCTTTCTTCTTTCGAATTTTGGATTCTTCGCGTGCATTGGGGCGTGACATACCAAAATGTGAGAGTTGGTCCACTTTTTTGTGCGGTTGAAATATGTTTCATCCATCAATAATCGACGAAAATAATCCTTGTTCAAGTATTGATATTTCAAGACGTTTCACATAAGAATGGCCCGCATTCGAACGTTTTTGTTGGTGTCATTCCGAAGACGGTTTCAGGAAATAATTATGCAAATATTAATTTTGCTGTCGTCACTAGCATCTGAATCGTAATGAATGCTGAAATGTTGAGAGGGAGACCCTGGTGTAGAGGACATGAGATTTCTATGGTGGTGAAACCGTATGGGCCTCGAGGATGCCCGAATCGGCGAAATTCCCCGGTATAAGCCATATAAAATTAGGAAAACCACATTCCCTGCTACTCAATAACTCATACAATACATCTCTTATACTTGATATAAATATGAGAACTTGAGAAATAACTGTTTTATAATCTTATTGCGCAATGGAGGCACTCTTGAAAAAACATCGAATAAAAAAATAAAAAAGCTTTTGATAGTCAATGACATTTCGCTTAGTATAAATATTGAGTTGCGATTTCGTGCCGTATATATATGGATTTATATAGGTGGATTCCCGATTTCCTGGGCTCGCATCGGGTACTGGAGAAAGCTTTCGCAATTATGCTCGAACGCAATTGAAGTTCACAGCTTTAGTAATACACTTGGTTATCCACAACAGTTTTCTATTGATCGGCCTCAATTATGAACTAGTCAGTATCTCAAAACTAAAATGATGGCTTGATTGAGTACTGTTGTGTTACGTCTATCCTTGGAAGTGCGTCACAGTCGTCGACTATGAGCGACCAAGAGGTTTGTTTAGCTTTCAAATCATAGTGCTACAGTAATAACTTAGCTCATTCGTGGCCGTATGCCTTAGGGCCCTATCTTTTCAAATAATGCGTTCCTCGGTGATTAATCACGACTCCTCTCCTCCACTAGCGCTTCCCTCACCCAAAGTAATTAAGTTTTATCTCGCCTTTGTTTCGCCATTTCGCTGGTACATGTTTTCTGAACGTCTGGATAATTCTTAGCGCTCGTGTCCGTCCCACTCTCTCAAATTACTATTCGTTACATTAAACGGTATTTTATGAATAATATTCTTGGGTCTAACTACATTTGATGATATGCATCAAACCTGGTGAGTTGAATAAATAAAATGTTTAATAGTTTATTGATAACAAATAGTTTTCAATTGCGGAGAGGAGGTTAGGTGGTTTTAGAGCTTGGCTACACTTCCTCCGATTATTTAATTATTTGCAGACCTTCTTGCCTGTTCGAGTATTATCAGGACATTATAAAACCAGTAGGTTAATCCGGAAAACGAAGTGAAAGCTCGTACGAAGTGAAATGTAATAGTCTTCTCCTTCTTCTTCTTCAAGCACGGGACATCGACAGATGCAGTACAAACTGTATTTATTACAAAAATAACACAAAGTTACAAAATATAAAAGAAATATTTGCTTCGGTTAGGATGATTAATTTGTACGTAAGGGCTCACCTGAATCTAGAACGAATGTCCGTTGACGTACATTGACGTGTGAGCCCTTCAATATTACAATTCGAACTGAACATGAATCCTCTATCCTATATCTTATCTAATCAGCTTAAATAAATAGTGGAGGGTAAAGATTCGATGAACATTGAATCTTATATATATTACTAAGGAGACTTCTAATTCATTCATCGATGTAGCAAAAAAATACCAATACTGTATCCATCGCCAAATCTGTTTCATCGCTTGAGAGCCATAAGATTTTTTCAATTATTGGCCGGTCCACCAGACCAGATATCTGTTAATTAAATGGAGAAAAATATTTAAGCAAGCATCAGCTAGTGTATTATTGGAGGTTGAGTCGTAGACTAGTTTTTATTTTGACAGAACTCTGAAAAATGATCATCTCTATGAGAAATGTTTCCCAGTCTTCCAAGTCCACTAGCATCTTCTTCCCGCCCTCTTGCCCCATTCTGATCTGGAATTCGCCAAAACAATTCGCTTAATCGATAGAGAAACGGAGAGAAAGATATTACAGCAGGATGAGACCGAGCGCGAGGTGAATGAACGTGGAAGAGGGGGAGAAACTTCCTGTCTGTACAGAATTTAGTGTTGACTGGAAAAGGGAATAGGTGGAAGGACAGTTGATGGGTGCGTGGATCGAGAATAGGCTGATGCAGACTGAAGAAGGCAGAGAGGGAGAAGGGCTTTAATATGATTGGTAAATAGCTAAGTGAATAAAGCCGTACATGGAATACAAATGACTGATTAGGGAGGGAAAGAGCAATCAATAGAGTTGTTGTGAACTTCCAACGGAACACGAGCTGCTTACTGATAATTCAAAAATACCTCTTCTTCCCTCATTCCAACTTCAGTCGTGCGCTCATTTGTTTCCTTCCCGCGAAGAAATTTCGAAGCTATTGATGACAACTAGCATCCGACTCGAGACATTTCGAACTGTCAATTACAACATATTTAAAGTTAACATCCAAGACAAGGTATCTTCAGTCACTTAAGTTTTTTACTTCAGTTATTTAAATTTAGTTTCGTGGGTTGAGTAGCAACGAGTTTTTATCGAGCTCATCACAACATCAATATTGTTCAACGTGGTCGGTGAATACTCGCATTATTATTGGCCGTGATATGACAAGAAAAGAACCAGGTGACTTATTTTCGGGCTTGAAACATAATTTTAGAGAAAAAGTTGGAGAATCCATTAGACGGGGAATTCAATGCTCTTTCTGGTGGTGTCCTCAGCTTTGATATAATTATGAAAAGAAGGGAGTTTAGTTTTAGATTGATTAGGCCGAAACCTCGGAAAAAACCTTGCTAATGAAAAAAGTCAAAAAATAAACTGGTTAAACCAATTTTCAAGGACAGTTCAATCGGGAGTTGGTTTTATATTCGATTTCCTCAGTATGGCTAGTTTTTTTACGCGTACCACCTGAATATTGTTATGGATAGGTGAGATAAAAGTGAATCACTGTGTAGTTGAAAATAGCGTCTTTTTTCACGGCTTGAAGTGAAGTTGAACTAGTTGTCGCAGCATGGTCGCCAAACTCTCTAATCAGTCCTCACCATACTTCCTGTTTACGGATCAGGGGGCTCCCTTTTTTCAACTATTTTAACTACCCTTTACCTTATTTCAGCTCCGTTATAATCTCGCCTATTCGTAAGGCAACTTCGGTATCGAAGTGAGCAATCCCGATACGAAATTACAGGGTTAGCGAGAGTCGAGGTCAGACCAAAGCTTAGGTCGTCGTTCCACTAAACTGCAGGTTGAAACGAACAACGACGCTCGTATTTCAGTGTAAACACTCAAGAACATAAACATGTTGTGTTTCTGGCTCAAACATTCTGGAGCGGGTGTATTTTTCTCACAATGATGCCACGATCAACTCAGAATAACATTCATGGACATTAAATAATCTATTAAGCTCATAAAATCGACTCTTTTCTGTAATTGGCATTGAAATATCCAATCATCGAAATTACAACTTTATTACAACACATTCCACTTTATATAATGTGTTATTTGTTTTACCGTTTTTTTTTTATCGTTCATTTTGGCTATTATTTAGTAATAAATCTTTGTAATCGCCCTAACCCACTCTCAAAATTTGATGTTTTACGTTTCAAGGCTTAATAAAGATGAAAAAATGTAGCTTTCGGTTCGGAAATTAAGAAAAATGAATTTACATTACAATAGTTGCTACGGAGTTTTCCCTTATAGCACACCAATCTGTTGTTTGGTGGGAACATTTACTAATGTTCGGTTCTGGATAGCTACATTACTTAGGGAAAATGTGGACGATCAAATTACTCATATCTGGGTATATTCAAACATCTGAATAGACGACTTTTTGTTAATGTTTTCCAGGGTTAAGTTACACAGCTTGGAAAACTTGAAAAGTTGCTCTGTCTACTTCGGCTAAAACTTTGCGCAAGTTGAAAATCCATTGAATTATGATACAAAAACGTGTACCTAACACCAACCACCTGCCTGCCTAATTCTAGTTACGACTATAACTATAGTGAGTACCTACTATACGAGACGGCTCTATATACAGAGAGGAAAACTATAGGGACGTAATAAGAGAAATATATAAGGCACGGCAGGAGGAGCGCATAGCCAATATTTATAATTACGATTAAACTTCGAGGAAACAAGTACTATGAACTCGCATAATTGCAGTCTTTTGGATGTGGATTCGTCGGAAGATTTCGATTGACCGTTCGTTGGTCGAGGCTAGCGACGGTTTTGGGTTCTAAGGGTCGATTAGGGAAAATGCAGTTAGCAGGAGATTCACTCAATTTACCTATCCTTCAATCACTAAGCCCGCTCGTCGTCCCTTTTGCGACACTCTCCCTTCGTCGTCACATCAATCTCCATAATGAATGTTTTCGATTAACTGCAGGCTTTAATTTTACGATGAATTGAGAAATTATACACACACTGTTCAGCTTTTCAGTTGGGAAATGCAGATGATACAACTTAGCTTCCGACAAATAAGAAATAAATTATGGTTAAGTTGAGAGAGAAATGAAATTCAGAAGCCGTGCCATCCGGACAATTTATGAGAGCTATGGACGGCTGATTTTTGACGAGGCAAAATCTCACAAATTAATAGTTTGGATCCTCGGAGAACGCAACTATATTTTTTGCCCATTAATGAATTGAGGCTTGATCTTATTAAATGTATACATTATAAATATTTAAAATTACGTCTTTTGATTATTAAAAAATATTTCATGTATTGCAAATTGACGCAAAATTAATTATTATTGATGGTAATTGGGTAGACGCGCCTTAGAATAGGGTGCCGCCAATATAAGTACTTAGTATTAATAATAACATAATTTTCTCACAGTCGATTTTCAAATCAATGAATATAACTGAAGATATAAGCAAAATGCGCCATCAAGTTTTTAAATGTTATTATAAAATAATATTGATCAAAAAATAATTAAACATTTATTGAAGTAAGCTCAATTTGTTCTGTCAACGTCGATGACCGCCCGCCAGGTTCCGAGTTTGAGACAAGGTAACATCAGTTTTTTTTTTCTTTTTTCTTGTTTCTTTTTTTTTTTTTTTTTTTTTTGGTCAATTGTTTTGATTTTTGTTCAACCGACTTGTTAGACGATCGGTAAATATTGTCTTATAACGATTGGAAAACAACATGAAATATAATTGACTCGTGAAGCTCCCGTTCAATTATATTATCATTATGATGGCCAGCAAGCACAGCCTCAAGTATCCGACCAAGGAGAAAACCGTTCAGTGAAGCTTTGAAAAACACACGAAATTCAGTACGCTCTTTTCTTATTAAGTACATACGCAAAGAGGATAATCTCCAATTCAATACTCAATATTAGATAGATAATTAATATTCTATAGACGGGAGCCAAAAAATGGAACCGAACGTTTTTAATTCAATTGTTTTTCATGGCACCCTCAACTTCTCGATCTCGACATACTCGACAACTCGACGATGTTTGGCCATTGTATTATTTCTTATGTTATGGCAGTGTAATAAATATTATCGTAAATCAACAATTATGCGAATTCCTATCACTCTAATATAAATATTGTTCTCAGTTTGTGATATAAGTGCTCCTTCACTATCGCCTCAGTTAAATATTGCCCAAGACGAAGAATAACGTTTTGAAGTTTACGATGGATACTCAAAATGTTGCATAGTTTATTGAAAGGGCTGTAAGAACAAAAGGAACGAAAAGAATCGAAAAGTTTATCAAGTTCGATGTTTTCTTGAGCAAGCAAGAGGAAGTTGGCTGTTCTAACTCTAATAAGAGCTTGTAAACGAGAGCGCCTACTGGGATGTCTTCGTAGACAGAAGAGAGAGAAAAAACTCGTTAGGGCTTAAGTAGACTCGAAATTCAATTTGAAAAGTTCCATAACATCATTGGCTCCCCTGTTTCGTTGGAGAAATGGCGAAAAAGTGAAGTAAGCTTTTTAGCAACACGTATTTTCTTCATGAATCGAGCAAAAAGAGCCGGTAGAAATTTGTGACAGCGTTTGCTAATGCCTAGGCATGCCCAGTTCTATTCTCAGAACCTGCCGACTTTAGTTCGTACAAGAAAATTATGCTAAGTTCGATTGCTGAACGTTTCATGTCATTGTTCTTAAAGAAACTATTAACGTTTTACGGACATTGTTTTTTATTATCTCTTGTGAAACCAAAAGCTCAGCTCATTACTATGCAGCGGTTTCATGGTTCCTTTAGGTTTTGACTTCCGTCCTAATTGAAGAAGATCATCCGCAATGAATCGTAACGTACCTAATGAAGTTGAAGAAAACTTAACCGCTCATCGATATATATTTTTTTATTTTGGGTACCTATTTAGTACGATTTTTATAGCTCCGATAAGCCTTGAGTTACATCATCAGGCTGAATATCTCAAATCCACAATCATTGTTGACAAAAGCTGCGATAACCGAAAACTATCAACCCCGTTTTGGGCGTCCAAAAATCCATACATTTTAATACGAAACAAAACAATGACTCAAAAAGTAGAAAAATTACGAATCCCCCCTCCATTAATAGCCCTAAAAATGAGGTATCATTTTGTCATCAGAATTATGCCCTTGTTAGGCCAAAAATGATTTTTGGTGAAAAGTTAGTAGCTGTTATAATAGTTCTTCCGAAGTGTTAATGGCTGATGAATGTGCAGATTTTAGTATCCGAATATCGCCTATCTGGCGCTTTTTGGGCTGGTACTTATTTCCCTCGAGTCGTGTCAAAATTTAGGAGCTCTTCGTGTTTTACCTGACGTTCTTCTGGTGAGGATGATGATGGGGGGCATCGAGTTTCAAAGTGCTGCAGGAATGATAACAAACCACAACCACAATAACCTACCACTACCGCATCTCCTTGAATGCTCATCCTTCAGTGCATAAAATCTTCATTTCTGTTTAGCGTTACTTTTTAATCTATTAATTGAGTAACGTGGGCGTAATGACGTCACCATGGTCTATCGCTTTGACTTTTCACCAAGGTTTATCTCGTGAAATATTTGTTGTTCATTTTTATGGCTAAAGAGCCAAAATCGAGGGAAAACAAAAAATAATTATTATTCCATAGACGGTCCTCATTCTTTAGCTAGGTCAACACTTCAATTTTAAGAAAGTTTTCAGGAGAAGAAGGGGGCCTTATTTTTCAATGTTTCTTAGTACCGCGAGATCCAACTGCTGGTGATATTTCGCACGTTTCAAACTGGCTTACATAGATTCGGTTTAATCAGTGAAATTTCCCCCTAATTCTTCTTAGTAAGGTTTTGCTGACAACGTTTGCATTTATTCAAAGTCATTAATTGAACGTAAGTAACAGACTTCTAACAGTAAGAAAAGTAAGTGAAAATAAGCATTAAAAGTGAGTAATTATAAGTGAGTAACCTATTAGGACTGAATTGAGAGGCATTATACCTCTCGGCCAACTGTAGTGCATTCGAGCTCATTCCAAGTTGAAACCCACGACGTGAGAAAGGGTTCATTTATTGAGATGTACACAAAAGATTTAGACACCCGTGGTGGAAGACAATACCCTTGGAAAAATGCAGGCGGAAGTGATATTGTTTCCGTGAAAGAAAAATGGAGAGGAGATGGAAAAAAGGAAGCGTACCGCTACCGAAGTAACCATCAATAATGTTCTTTCATTTCGTCAATTTGTTTATCGCGATCGACCTATTGTTATCGGGCCAACCAACTATAGTGAGGGGCTCGGCTGATTGGAGTGAGAACTAGGGTCGAAGGGACAGGGCTGGGAAACTTCCGACATGAGAATCTATAATGGGAGGAGGATCTACATCTTTATTAGGTCGTTGTATTGATGCGAGATGGTCTGTGATTTAGGCTGTTCTGCCAACATAATTTATAGCTGTGACGTTTGGAAACAACAGTTCAATTCGAGCCTCGTTCAATGGTACCCCTAATTAAATGTCGTCGTTTAGTTCTCGAAAATAAGAATAACGACTAATTACTGCCAACAGTTGCTGGTTCCCAAATGACGGATTGAGATGATTGAACATATCGAGGACTCAGTGCCAACTTGGTATAATACTTGAATAAAATTCATAATTTTATATGCGCAATAATCAGGTTATGTTTTTCTTTTTTTTCATGTTTTGAGTTTTTTTTTTTTTTTTTTATGAAAATACCATTTTGAAACTGAATCATGCTAAACGCTTCAAAACATTTGGGAGTAATGATTCAATGCTCAATTCAGATCCTGAGAAGGGGACATTTCTTCAGTCGACTTCATTGATTAATTATTGAAAAATATTCCCAATACAGGGATATATATAAGTTAACTTTGGTTAACGAAATGAGATGGTAACTTATATATACGATATATATGTTCGCGGTTGTTGGAACTTAGTTAAACGCGTTTTAACGAGTACCTATGCAGCTCTATTTTCAGTGTGAATGGAACTGAAACAAAAAAACTACTAATCACGTGAAGGCAAACCTTACACAACTGTAAAATTCGCTATCCAGTTGGACGGAAAAGCCGCTGAAGTGCGAGTAGCTGAACTGCGTGTTCAGGTGCTGAACGGCGGTGATGAGATCTCGACGATTATGAATTCATGGGATTCGCTCGTTACTTTACATCTCGCATCCACTCGAGCGAGGCAAAAGCTTTTGCATATAACAGCGATACGTGTGCACGGTTCGATGGAAGGGATGGGAAAAGGTCGGTGAAGAAGATGGAAACGCTTGTGTCGCAAAAATTAAACGACCACCTCCACCGCAACACTCTCGCTACCAACCAGACAGAAATTTCCTTATTAATGTAATTCCGCCAAATGGTACTCCTGACTCAGCTGTACTAACAAATAACATCATCAGATAGCTTGCCCTCAGTGTTCGCAGTCCTCCTATTTGGAGCTTATTTCGAGAAAACACCGCGGACTAATTCGTAGGTCTAACTCACATGCCCACGGTTCCTTCCGGAATCGTTATTGTTGCCGGTTGCCCAGCGTTCTTTTGGAAAAATTGTTGCACAAAATGAGTGACAGTTATTGAGCTCAACGCTGTTAGGGAGTTGATTAGTTCGCAACAAACATAATTTGCACGTGTGTTTTTCCGGTCGCATGGAATGCCAGCCAATTATGAACGGTCGCCTACTGAATACAAATTATGAGGGTGGGACTTCTAAACCCTGATATATTTTTTGTCTCCAGTTTTTAGCTAGTCAGTGTTCCTATGGCCAGCTACCTAGTCCTATAATCAAAGCTACCCTCATGATTAAATAGGCAGGTCTACTTAGCATTCCTACATTTGCATTGATTGATTGGATTGACCGATACACTTTAGAGAACGTCGCATTTTTATCCTTACCCTCAAGCAGATACAAATTCACTAGCGACAGGTATGTACAGCGAAAACCAGTGGTGTGCATGGATCACACAGTACTTCCATCTTTGAGTAGGTAACAGGTATAACCAGCATAAAATTAAGAAAATCTTACGAAGGCCGCAACGTTAATTCACAACAACTGTTACTGAAAAACGAGCCAGGAGACTCAAAAATAGAAAAGTGCACGAGTTAGGTTGATAATGCTTCCGCAGTATGTGAGCCTTGCAATAAAAGCCAAGTTTTGTAAAATTAGATCATTTTAATAGCAACGACACCTAAAAATAAGTCATTCACTTATTGTTACAAACATTCAAAACCCTCCAGCGTGCAAATATATTGGTTTTTGAAGCCAGTAGAAGATACCCACTAAATGCTCATATCATGAAACTTCTAGGATATGGCAATATTTTTTTGTCACTGAGACCATAGACAGATGAACGCAAGGACAGACGGAAACTCTGACAGACAAACAAATGGATGCACAGACACTTGTTAAGAAAGTGAGCAGAGCGCTCTAGGAGCAGAGCGCTCTAGGAGCAGAGCGCTCTAGGAGCAGGCACGCGAAACGTTCAGATAAAGCTGGCAAAGGATTTATAAGGAATACACACCTCTACTCAGGCAGTTTTCACTTATCTAACGATTTATATAGTGGGTTTTGAATTTTTTTCTTTACTTTCTAAACCTTGTTGAATTCTACAAAAATCAACTAACGGACGAAATAATTTCGACTGTTCTATGGACGATGTTCTGTTTGGAAATAATTCCACTTTCATTCTCCACAAAACGTTTTCGGCATGTTGCATTAGTTCGAATCAAGATGAAAACGCATTGTAGATGCAAACAATAGTTTAATAACGCGGATTTACGTTATGTGACTTTAACGATAAGAATCTATTGTCATTCACCCGCCAAAGAAATAATTTCATGACTTTAGGGCAATGTGAATATTTCTGATCCACAAAACTACTGGATAGCACGGATGTACGGCGTGTGACCCTAGCGGTGAAGAGCAGGCGTCGATTATTTTTTTTTTTTTGGAAATGCAGCTCAAAAAGTATCCAGTTTTGATCGAATCGTTGTTATCCCATCGTTGGAAGGTTCTTGTTGAGTTCTTGCAATTGCAAGAATGATTATGTTTTTCTTGACGTCGTTGACAATGATGCTCGTAAAACCCCAAAAAATATAAAATTTTCATTACGTTATTTTGTTCTCTACACGCCATATTAGAAATCCGAACAGAACGTCGAGCAAGATTTTTTAAGACGGATAAATTATAAACAAAATTATGTCAAGAACAATCAAATCGAGCAATTTATCTGGAAGTTATAAGCGCGCTAATTCATAAGTTGCTGTTTTCGCGAAAATCTCGTTTTCCGGCATTTCTCCGAATCTGGGCGTTATTACTAGATGGATTCGATTAAAAAAAAAAAAAAAAAAAAAAAAAAAAAAAAAAAAAAAAAAAAAAAAATAGGAACTACCTGAAGAGTTACTCTCCCAAACGAACAAAAAATAAAAAACCAACCGATCGTACTTACAGGGGCTTACTACAGCGGACAACACCTATCGAAAAAACTTGCGAGTAAACTCGAGTATCCTCTTTCTCTTGAAGTCGGTTAAAAATCAATAGCATTGCTATCATCCATGCTTCTCCAGTACACTATTTCGTGCGTTTTAATGGGGAGTATCCCAAATAAATAGGAAAGAAACTGCAAACCAGCTCTTCAAGTGAAGTCGAAAATGTAGCCGGATTTTGTTTTTTCTTTATTGTTAGCAATTGCGTTCAGAATGAAGTAAAAGAAAATTAAATACCTACCAAGAAGTGTTCGTAATGGGCGATGTAATTTTCAATTGACAACACGGCTCAAAATTGTTGCTTTTCAAACGTTTATCTTTCATTGATCATTGAAAGTTTTCTTTCTGAAACCCTATCGAACAAAAGTATGCCTCAGGAATCATGTAAAATCCTCTTGCGGTACTTGAGCACAGTGATGTTTCAAGTCCAACGAACAATGTTCGCTTTTGATAACAAGATTTGCTGTTCCTAGCATTGGTATTTCTCGGTGAAGCCCAGACATTGGAGGGTCAGATCGTGGTGAAGAAAGGGTCAGCTTTTTGCAGTCGAGAACAGTGACACCTTAACTACCACCTGCTATTGTTCAGTCGGTTTCATGCGGTTAGGCCTAACTAAGATCGAGCCAAAGGAACGGTTTCTGCGGTGACTTGAGGATAGGACAAAACCCGAATCCTCGTCCCTTGAAACTAAATCCAGGGATGTTGTTATCTTTCCTTCGATAAAAAAAAAATTATTCAGTTGAAGGTTTGATGAGATTTAGATCGCGAAGATTAAATCGTGACAGCAGCAAGGATAGGTACATGTAGAGAATACCTTGGCTTAAATTACTTCTCTATGGTAAAAGATAATTTTTTGCAAAGCCAAATTTTATTCATACTCTTCAGTTGAACCATTTTTCAACACCTAGACGTGGACGGAGGCAAAATATGATAGATTCCATCGCGAAATCAGTCTGAAAAGTGTTAGCACCCAATTGGGCGGACGCAAAGAAGCACTTGTCTAAACCCTTTCGACGATTTTTCCTCTTTTTTCGCCTTCTTTCCTCAAGAGACTGCCATTAGTCCGTTCCCAGAGTAGGGCGTCGCATCGGAAATCCCGCCAACTTCAAATAAGGCGGAAGCCATCTCCCTGAGCGCGACTGTCAAGAAGAGGCATTAATCAAACCACCGCATCTCGCACTTCACAACCCGCAGCACAGCCCCATCTTCTGACAGAGTCCTACCCTAGATCAAGCCTTAGAACCCATACCAGTCCCGTCACTCGACGTGCTACAAGTTCTTCTGACGCTCTTCTGCTCTGCTTTGAGCGCTTCACCTCTTGTGAGGGATTTCTCCGTCGGGCCAACTTAGATTGAAGTATTACTACTGCGATTTTTTTTCGCCATTCCCACGTCTTCCTCTGTCGAATGTTTAACCACCTGCACCTGAGGACCACTCTTTCCTATCCCCTCCTTCGGCCACCATGTGCGCTTTTCCAATCCTCCAGCCACTTAGCGTTCCAAACATCATACTTGCGAAACTATCCTCGATTCATCATGTTCAAAGCTTTACAGACCAAACGCATACATAACTCTTGGAAAAGAGTGTTTGCCGTTTTTTTATTTTTTATTTTCTATTTTTTTTTTTTTTTTTTTTTTTTTTGCTTGTTTAATCCAAGATGTGATGCTACAGACGAAACGTTACGTACAATCGACTTACGCCATTTGTCGAGAGATATTCACCAAGGTGTTTTCCCCTTCGAGTCGAAAAAATTGGTGAGATAAACTACACCGTAATTCCATGTCAGAATGTTCCATGTTCGAATCAATTCAGCTTGTTGCGTCGAACGCAGAGGTATTATGTTGATATCAGATCCAGAATAATTCATCGACAGAAATGGTCATTTTCGTTATACGTATTATTGAGAAACCTTGAGGAACTGCAAAACCTAAGCGCTTTCTGAAAGGCGTTTTAATTTTTTTATGGTGATTGTATGCTGTTGAAAGTAAGAATATAAGCATTTTCATTTGAATCAATTTCGCAAGATTCTCGTCCACAATCTGCTCATGGTCATGAATTCACCTGTAGTTCCTACGATTTGGCAACGACTTTGGTAAGTGCAGGAAAGTCGGGGAATCTGAACAGAGGGTGCTCTAATGGGGAATTAGAAAAGTACCTGTCACGCTGATAGCTGAAAAGTCAAACATCACATATATGTAAAAATCAGTGGTTTCTAGTGATGTTTTTGAGTATGAAAAATGGTTGTCTTCGTCAGCGTTTCACCAGCTGTGGGAGTGTGTAAATAACTTATTTACATCGGGTACATCTAGCGAGCCATCAGAACGACCAAAAGCCTGCTTGAAAGTGGAAAGCTTCAGAATTTTTTGTCGAATTGTGGAATTGACGGTTAAAGAGCAGTAAACGTTTCAAGAGCTATTTGCCGGATCTATTGACTTAATTTCTAAATGGCCTTTGTTTGCATTGTTTGAAGTCGAAATGTTGCTTGGATAAATTTTCGAGTGACGCGTAGTGATAAATTCCTCTATGACTCTAAACTTTTTTGTATACGCTCTTAATCCCAAACTATTGCCATTTCAATTGCCATTCAATTCATTGGCCATGTCTACGTTTAAACGAACGAAGTGCGCTATTTCTCGGGTTTCGGCACCATGTAAACTTTCGACACGTAGATGATTGAAATGAAAGTTTAATTGAAAGAAGGTTATTGAGAGGTAGTTGCTAACCCTTTAAAACAACTGTAACAACTTGTAGCTATTTAACGATCTGTTAAGAAACAATTATTATGGCTCGTATCCGGTGAATTTTTCAATATCATCGGTTACTTTAGCATGAGACGCCTCTGATCTTTTCATTCAATTTACCTCTGATGCGACTTTCCTCTTAACACAACTAGATAATCAATTTATATTGTATAATCTATTTCAGAGCAGAACGATTAGACGAATGAATTATTACGGATATGGCGATAAATATCATAACCTTTATACCATATATTAAATGATACGGTACATCTGTTTTTAATGTGTACAGTGCATATTATGTTTCCGTTGCTTCTTACCTTTGTCAACTTCATGTACAAGTGATCCCCAGAAAATATGGCATACCTGAAAAATGCGAATAATAAGAGTATTAGGAGAATTTTTTCACACAACATGGCACATTGTATCGAATTTCTTTATCCATAATAATTTAAATTGATAGACCACTTCGAGATGAGGTAGAGATATTCAATTCAGGATATCGGTAATCCTTGTTGGGCATAATATGATATCACAGTGCTATACATAATCGACATTACAATAGCAGGTCAATTTTCGAAATCGAAGTACCGATATAGTATGACTAGCAATCATAGGCCCGATTGCGATGCTTAGTGCAAAATTGTATTCGCGCTGTTCGTACAGCAAAAGGACGGAATCATTTTCATTTGATGTTCGAACGATTATAATGTGAAACATCTGTAAATATTTTTTTTTGGTGATTGAAATTATCGGTCGAGAACTTGTTAACTTCAATGTTTTAGCATTTTCCATGTATTGTAGCTTCGACGATTATATTTAAGCACTGTAGTGCACTGGTGAATCCTTACAGTGGGAGAAGTCATTTTTCGTGGCGGGTACGGCGCGAAGTTCACAATAAACCTGTTAATAATCAATCTTGAAAACAATACTCGAAGATTATTACTGAAGGTCGTCATTCTCAACTTTGTTCTGTCATCTCAATGAACGGAAAACATCTATTATCCTTTGAATTTCGAGGAACATCACGCAGCGGCTTTCTATTTACAGATTATAATTAGCTCCCAGATGAAATGTGATAACGAGGTGGTGAAACCCTGCTTCAGGCAAAGGTCTTCATCATTCTAACCTTAGCTCACGAAAATAATAAGAAAACCCTCCCAACTAAGATCTCCAAGTTTCCATTAATTTCCTCGGTGATTCTTGCTATTCAAATCCTTTGTCTTCTAATTCCCTTTTTAATTAGAACTGCTTCCGTAATTCGCACAGATGTCGTTTATGTTTATTGTCCGCTCTCCGGTTATTTCAACGCTCTCAACCCGTTCTTCGTCTCTTCTTTCATTTGTGCGTGTTCTCTTTCCCGCCGTCTTGTTTCAAAAAGAAAATTTCGTTGAAGAAAAGTCCTGAACAAGGAGTCATTATAACATAGAACATTTCAAAGGATCGTGAGCCCCAAAGAAAGTTTACTTCACATTGAACGACCAAAAATCATTTTCAACTTTCATAACCTTGATAATATCTCGACAGATTTCTTTAAGTGGTTTGTTTCACTTTGCTGTTCCAGAGATTGCCATTTCGTTACGGTTAATACTCAGATAACGCAATAGCGCCTTAAATCGTCTTTATTGTTACTACGTTCTTTGAAGCGACATACTAAACATCCTTCCTCAATACAGAATTATTGTCATAAAATGACTTTATGGCTCGTTTCTGTTAAACGAGTAATTCGGTAAGGAAAATAATTGATATCACAGCTAGAGACTGAAAGCGGGGAATACTAGTGACGCAGGACGAAACTCGCGCCAGATAATACACTTTTGCAATGACGGTATTGCCGGTGTATTTACCGTATGTAACTCAGGAATGTGTGACCCTATGAAAATTCGACTTTCAATTACCTACGTAAAATTTACAAGTTCAATTAATATCGTCCAGCTTGCCTGTCTAGATTAGATACTAATAATTGAAACAGCTGTTGATGGAATTGTTACCTTATCAGTTAGCCAATCAGGAAGCTAAGGTAGTTTCCACTAGACTATTTACTCAGATAACTTGAACAGAACGCTCTTGAAACGTTCCTTTCCCAAGCTTTATCCTTTCCCATTGCACATCCAATCCTATCCCTCCACCAGCCACTTTGCACAACTTCACTTTAGTGGCACTTGGTTCACCTACTGAGAAGAACTAGACAGACAGTGAGAGATAATTCAGGGAAAAGGAGTAAGATGATGGTTTTCAGGAAAGTAAGGAGGCTGCGGAGGAGATTATCTCAATGAATTAGCTGCTATCTTCGTGGGAGAAGAGACAGCCATTTCCTCGTCTTTGCCGTTTCTCTCACACTCTGTTCTTTCCCCATTCCATCTCCTCTCAACACACGCACTGCCGCGCTTTCTATCTCTCTCACTTGAACAGCAACTAAGTTCTTCTGCTGTTTGCTGCCATTAGAATTTATTCCTATTATAATCTTGTTTTCTTCCTTCGTCATCCTCCCGTCATTCGTATCTTTCCATTTTTTCGCTCTCTCACTTTTTTCCCGTGGCAGCAACTTGATGATTCCAAAATTTATTCGAGTATCCTTTTCCCGTATTTTGAGTGGACACACGCTGCAAGGAGACATGAGTTCTGGGGAAAGATTATTTTATTAACATCTAAAACCAGATATTTCCAACTGAGGTTTCCACCCCAATCCAGCTGTTGTTTTTTACTTCCACTTGTATTTAAGAAAATTTTGAATGGTCACTCTTGTTCGTAGGTGAAAAACCAACTCACCCTCTGCTTCAACAACTATGAAAAGATCAATAATTGAAATATCCCTTAATATTTGGTACCTTCACATTAAAAAAACGCTGCAAATGATTGTACAGTGGTTTATTATTATTTCGCTTCAATATTGATTTAAGAAGACTTTATTGTTTTGATCATCGACAGAGGTATAGAGAAAATCTGCAGACATTGTTTCGAATTTAATTTATGAAAGCTGTTCATATATCTAGTAAAATATGTCATCACGTTTCATGTTGAAAGAGGAAACGGATCCTATTGGAATTTGCGTCATTCAGTGTTATCAATAAGGAGGAGACGTATTTTTCTAATATTCCCTCGCCAAGCGCCTCCTCCATCCGATTCAGGTTCGCAAAGCGACACTCCTCGGTATCGTTTCAGTTCGAGAGTGTTGCGACGTGGAGGAGGTCTTCCGGTCGGCGTTCAAGGAAAAATACGATAAAAGTAGCAAGTAGGAAGAGTTGGTGAGACTGCCCAGGGTGGATAGTTGTTCCTTTATCTTTAGTCGGAAGTTTCCGAAGACCAAACCGACCAAGGCTTCACAGGCGAAGCAAACCATAACACTGGCTTTACCCCTAACCATCTCTTCGTCGCTTTCCCATCATCTTCTCTCTGTTCGCCTCTTACGTTTCATTCTCCTTTGCTTGACCTTCTTTTTTGCCCCTGGTGCGCTGACTGCAAGCAACTTCCCCTCTTTCGTTTCTTCTGTTCCTCCTCAACCAATAGGTACTCGACTTTATGACCGCTACGTGATTCATTCGAGATAAAATGTTGCGTCGCATTTGACCTACTTAGAGCTCAACAGTTTGTTATTCCGCTCGGATATTACCCCTTTTGCTAACGGCTGTATTCATCACGAGGAATCTAGCGAGGAAGGACAGGAAGGGAGTATTAACGCAGTCAGACCAAAGGCAGATATTCGATACATTATACTAAAAATGTTGTTTCAGCCCAGAAAAAAAGAAAGTTGAATTGAACAGAAAACCGCTGAAAACGGGTACATAAAAAATCATTTAGTTTTCCTAAACTTTCTGATATATCCGGAATGGAAAAGATCTCTTTCTGATTGCTTCTATCCTCAAAAAATATTAGTATCAAACAGCTAAATCTTTTTCCAAAATACTATTTGGCGTGTGTGGGCGCTGTTCCTGTGGGGAACACCCACTATCTTCTTGAGAAATGACAAAGAATTGATTCAAATTCGTACCGCTACCTTCTCGACAGGTTCGGTTGATACGCACAGCGCCACCTCCCTGCTAGGTTGGCCCGTTGGTAAACGTTAGCTTCTAGTCTTGGCCAAGTTCACTCTATTTTTGTGAAGGTTCCTCCTCCATGGAAGTCTCGATAAACACTTGAAGTTAAAACTTTTGGTACCTAGTAATGGTAGTTAGCTCGGTTCCCTCGTCTTCAACAGGGCCCAACTGACAGCTACCAAACGTGGTCAGTTGCAGCGCCGCCCCCCACAGGCCCACAGCGTGCATTTTCAATTTTTCATAATCAACTATTTTAATCGTAATTTGTCTCTTCAATTATATTACGTCACTCTATATTTGGCAATATGAGGCTTGAGAAGTTGAGAATAAATGGCTTGAAATATTTGTAAATACAATAAGGTGCTCTCCCAACAGGTATATTTTTAGTGCTCCTTCGCAAAATTATCGATCAGGACATGAAACTCACAAAACATACCAACATTAAGTGTTGGAGCGAACTCCCAAATCGCTTTATCTCTCTTTAGTAACCCCCTTTTTCAAAGCAAGTTCAAAATAAATACAGTCATACTCAGTTTTGAACGCCTTCACATTTGCTTGTTCATGTGCTATCCAAGATATATTTCCTGATTCCGTCAAAGGACAAGAATGTGTACATTATCATGAACGATGGTTACTTCCTTCGCCCGTTTGACTGCGATTGCAATTGTATTGTTTTAAATCTGGCTCTGCCTACAACAGCATTTAATTACAATGCAAAATTTAAAAAAAATAATTTCTAATCTTAATAATAAATTATCTTCAATTGAAGATAATAATGAGCAAATCTTAATATGCTCCAATTTTTTTCCAAACTTGATCAACCCATTGAACAAATGAGAACGAGAAAAAAGATTAACCTTTATTAGAAGCGGGGTTTTAGCATGATTTATTTGAATCGTATTTTACTATGCGTTTCAATTTATTTTATTTTATTTTTTATTATTATCAGTATTTATTAGTATTTTATTATTATTAGTATTTTATTTTTTATTTATTTTTTTCTTTTCTCTTGAAGGTTTCTTCAAGTCTAGACAGTGTCTTCCTCGCGCAGTTACAATGGTTTATTGTTTGATAAAGAAAGGCCGCTGTCCCAAATAGTTATTTTTCTAAACAACAGTTTTCCCGGATATGATTACACATAACTGTTGAACTGTTTTACATATTCGAGCCGTATAGGGCTCGAAATGATACGGATTCAACCTGACATTGCTTTTATGGTCCACTCGATGATAGGACACTCAGCTACAGGATTCTTGTGATGAAAGAAGAAGAATATAGTGATTTATCGTATGACAATCAATTCATTAATCATCATCATTCATTCGCAGTTTTTATCGTTCCGAAAAAATGCCAGTTTAGCCACGTCATATTGTGCGCTCAACAGACTTCAAAGGGAAAAGGGAAAGTGACGAGAAAATGAACCAAACTGAAAATTAAGAATGAAATTGGAAATTAAAGCAGATTGAAAAAGGCAGTAGAACGGAGGAGAAGAAATCGGCCCATGGGTATCGGGTATGCAATTTAGCCCGATAGGAAGGGAGGGCGGCAACGCAAGTGCCGATGGAAGTGATAGCATTGAAAGCAGAAACGTGTGGCACGAGGAATGGAAAATGCGCCCTGAGAAAGCCTTTCAGAAGCGAATGAATGAGGTTGAATGTGCGGGGAACAGCGGAGTTTTAATGAAATGTTCATTAGGTTGGCAATAACGCGTACCCAGTAGGCATTCGGAATTATTGCTCGTAACATCACGGAGGGTAGTAGATAGGTGCGGCAACCGGCGTCGCGACCTATTCAAAATGGAAGCGAATCACGTTTTATGGAACAATGGGGGAAATGAAGTTTTTATCCAGTCGTTTTCCATTTGGTGATTGCAATTTCTAATTATATTGCCAATTAGTTTGGGTTATCGCTCAATATATTGATGGGTTGGAGAATGCTGGTGTAGAAAAGCGCGTTTCAAAATAACTGTCTCATCCATTTCCCGTCACAAAAAAAAACCCCACGCTTTAACGGGTCGTCCGTTAGAGTGGGAATTTCTCATCCATATGAAACATTGAATAAATTATATCGTTGATGTATTATATTGTACGTCCTGGAAACAAATCTCGAGAGCAAATTTATCAATCAAGTTTGAATTAAATTGTTCCCAACTTCAACACAACTTCCTAATACTTCTTGCTGATGGGCGACTCTGAACTTGTTTTCGCTATTGACCATCGCTGTTCGTAACGCGATATCATCGTGTATCCTGAGTGCTTTCTCCCATATTAACTCAAGAGGACAGTTTTACCACGTTTATGAATTGAACAGTTTTCTAGAGCCGACAAAATTTCATAGAAGACTCCCATTTGAAGGATGGAAGTATTTGCCGGCTACTTCAGTTGTATTAATAATCAACTTAGAAAATGTAGGTATAGACCTTTTTTTGCGAATATGATTTAACTTTAGAATAATGAAACCCTTAAAATCGTGTAATACTTATGGGATGCTCGGAAGACAAGAGTTTTTACTAGATGAATTTAGGTGGTTAATGAAACTTCAAAGTTAATCACTTTTCACGTACTTAGTCTTTGGTGTGAGAGGGAGACATTTTGACGAATCGTTCTCCACGGTTCCTTTTATTTGCCAAGATGATTCGCCCGTTCGACACCTGAGGGATATATGTAGCTCCGAAGAGGCCTGAATGGGCAAAAGATCTTGGTAATTAAGAGTAAAATGGAGGAAGAGTCGCCAAGTTTGTCTCCCCCACACTCCAGCGACTAACAGTTTATCTTAGCCACTGTTTTAACAATAGAACCAGTAAAACACATTGTATAGTTATCCATGTTTAAGCTGCAAATGATTGTGGAGTGGATTATTATTCCTTCGCTTCAATCATGATTTAAAAAGATTATCCATTAGTGATAGTAATTATTCCGAACATTTGTGAACGTTCCAACCGAAAAACAGGTTGGTAACTATCGGGGCAAATTCCGTGGCAACTAATTTTATTTTTCTTAATTTCCAAATTGAGAGTTAAATTTTTTGCCTAATGCTACAGCTGGAGAGAGTAATTGACGACAATCCCAACGAGTATAGAACGCTTTTTATAGCTCCATAAACTCTCGAGTTATTCCCACATGCCAAATTTCTGAAAATCACCGAAATTCGACACATCAGTTGCGATAACTTGAGAACCATTAAAGCTATTGACCCCGCGACTTTTTTTTTCTTAAATTGGATATTAGGATTTTACATGTCTTGAAACGTAAAACGTTACTGAAAATTTAATCGAATTTTCGTGAAGATTCGACGACTTATTTTTATTTTTGACCGAATGGACACACGAACACTTGTTCAGAAAATGATCCTGAAGATGATGGCACTTACAGATTCGAAATTTACCTCTGTTCCGAATTCGATTTTTCTGAAGATCCCAAATCTGAAATCTACTACTTGAAGTATTTAACCCATCAGAGGCGAAAATAAAAAAAATTCAAAATTTTAATTCTTATGATTAATTTTGGTTTCTTGGAGGTAAATGGAAGATATTAATATGATTAAAACCATCAGGGCATTTACCATTTACTAAAAAAACACTGTGACCACATGGTCACGCTCGTCCTTCGTGGGTGCATTGTTGCTGGAATAGAGGTTTTGAAAATATCTAAGAGCTGAACGTGACAACATTTTATTTCAGTGAAATAATTGGCCCTAAAATGAGCAATATTTTTTTACTAAGTTGCCTGGTTCAATTGGATCGAAGTTGAGCAACCTTATTTCTTATTTTTATTTTATTTTATTTCATTTTTTTCGTTGTAGCTTTGTCGCATCGATCGTTCTTCGTTGTTGTGGTTGAGGGGGAGAAAATCAGGGCGACTTGTTCTCCTGTTTTTTATTCTCGGCTTGCCAAGCACTTTCGCCCATTCGGGCATCATAGGGCTTCGTAGCACCATCACAAGGTATCCACGGCCATTGATTGGGCCATTGATGATGGCCGTCTTGTACCGTGTGAGGTACGTTTGGACGATGTTTCTTTGGAAGAAAAAGTTCGAGGTTTTCTGATTCGCCTTCCTATGCATCAACCAGGCATTGTTGACCGAAGCGTCCAAATCCAGCTGAACAGAGGCCACCACCACTTCTTTCCTCGAATAGATATGCGATATCGCCCAATGTTTCGATCCATCAAAGGTTTCTGCAAATCTGATTGATTGGTGGTGGGTTGGTATCTCCTGGGAAGCTGGATCTCTGCTTCTGCAGAAAGCTGACGACCGGTGAGATTGGAAATGATACCACCCTCATCTTCGTCCCTGGAATCCTCATCAGTAAGGGCACTTGGCTCTGGTGGGGCGATAAAGAAATTGGATTCTGCTAAAATAATATCTTCCTCCGACTCGTTGGGATCGTCAAGAATATCAGCAATATCGTGTACAGTTAGGCCACCCCGAAAAGATATATTGCTCCTGAAAAAATTATATTAGACTAATATAAGTAATAGCCACCACAAAGGACGAGCGTGACCATACGGTCACACTCATGTAAACTCGACTCTAGCTCAATCAATTTCGACATATTTCCAAGACTAGATCACTAGACAAACTCAATTACTTCTTGTAAGAACGGATGACAAGGAAAAAATATTTTGTACTTGATTTCAATACTTACAAAAAATTTTCATCAATATTGAATTCACGTCGCTCCATCTTGATTGACGTTGGGGGAAATACTGCCAAAGAAAGGATTGCAAAAATGGAAATGAAAGAGGGCATAGTTCACTGGGATCTCTCCAAGACCTGTTATGACAGGAATCACTTCCTGGCTGGCTCACAGAAGCTAACAATGAGGTTTGAAAAACTGTTACCGGATGGTCACGCTAGGATCTTATGGGTTAAGTGTGACTTTTGTGATTCGCGAAAGCGTTAGTGCTTCGTAGTATTATTTAGTGCTTGGTGTTGTATTATAAATGTGTTTTGCGTTATTTTCATGTACAATATTTATGTAAAGACTTCATACACTGCAATGTAGAGATTATATGGTAAAAACGTGATACAGTTTATTCCAAATTTTTCATTGTATTTATTATCCTTGTGGTGTTGTGTTGAAGGTAGAGGGGAAACCAAATCAGAGTAAACAGTATAACTTTGGAAGAGGAAAAGTTTAAAAATAAAAGTTGGAGCATTCTCGTTTCGTTTTCTCAACTTTTTTCTCCAGTGGGAATAAAGTGCCTTTGTAAGGGTCCATCATACAGCAGGCGAAATGTATTTCCAGAAGAAAATTGTAATCGATTTCAGCTGGGCGGAATATAAAATAACAGCCCGTCTTGGCAGTTACCATTGCATCGGCAGGGTATGACCGGATTAGATTGAAAACTTGATCATTTACACACTTCATGCGATGAAGAAATGTATTTTACATTGAAGTTTGAAAACGCGAAATACTTGAAAAGTCTTCATCGATGTGTAATAACGTGTACGTATTCAGAGGAGCATGATTTTCTATTATTAATTATTCGTCTAATAAATAAACAAAACTAATTATAACTATAACGCATAATAGAGCTCAGCTCAACGAACCAATTTTCAATTGTGCCCAGGGGTATGAGGTGGCGAAAAAACCAGGCAACTCATTCTCTGATTCTTTATTCGCTGGCAGAGCGCTTTCGCCCGTTCAGGCATCCTCAGGGTGACGTGGAGCCACAAAGTCCACAGCCTCGGCGAAAGTGCACGGCCAGCGAATAGAGAATCGGAGAATAAGTCGCCTGTTTCCCCCTCACGCACCTGGACATAAAAAAATACGACAAAGGGAAAAGAAGAATTTTCCATGGTTGCTTCGAAATTCGTCTTCGTCCTTGCGTGGTGAAACACAGGATTTTCGTATGATGGATTCCCATCTATGACGGTGGAAGTAAAATAGAGCTTGAAAGCAAAAGTTGTACTATTTTTTCTAATATGAATGAGGTGATTGCTGTGTCCAGTCCGCGAAGTGTAATATAACCGGTGGAATCCGGTTCGTGAATAAACTGAGTGTTCCCATGTTCTAAAACTTGGAAAAACCGTACTATCTACCGAAACTCAAGTCAAGTTATAGCGTAGTCTAGCTGAAATCCGCTTTATTAGAACGAACGAACGTCTATTTTTAGCATATATTCAGAAACAAAATGGAAACAAAGTACTTATAATAGTGGGCTATGGAAGTCGCCGCTTTATCATTTGTATCTTCCGCATGAAAATATAAATCTCGAACAAGGGGAGATAGCTACCACGGAAGGCTACTTCCTTCCATATGCCTCTTTTTGCGCTCACTATCTTGGTTTCACAAACATTTTCGGGAGACCTACTGGATCCCTAGTTCGTACAATATTCTTGAGTGCTATTGTTCTTATCTTTAAAATTGCGAAAATGCCACATCACGAGCGTATACTGTTTAACAATTCATGAAAGGAAGTAACGTTATTTCAGTTTACCATTCAATGATAAACCGTTGAAATTTCCAAAGTTGAAATGTCTGATTTTTTTGGGGATCACTTGTAGCAATGCGTCAAAGGCCCATAAATTGCCCCTAACTTATAAAATTGTCGTTAGCACCTTTTTTGAAATTTGTTTCATTTGCTGGAACAGAGAATAACATGGCGTATTTATAATTTTCCGTTCATTAAATCTCTGAAATTAGAGCACCTTCGAAGAATAAAGTCATGAGGAGAATGCGCCATCTGGCACGTCAATATTTGCAGTTCCTAGACATTCTAATGTAGAAGAAACTGGGATGTGTGCCGGTCTCGTGGGCAGCGAAGATGCTCAGCAGTTGTAAGAGAATCTCTCTTTGCCATAGGAGATGGTTTCAAGTTGCCTTTTTAATTAAACCTAAATCTGGAACAGGTTCAATGAAACTTTGTAATAACCTGGCAGGATAAGATCAGTACACACGTGCCGCACCTAAGGAACAATTAAGGTTGGAAGGTTGTAGGGCCGAGGGTTGCGTTGGCAAACACTGGTAAAATTACCAACCTACCTTCTCTAGCCGTCCTGTGTTCAAGTCATGACCAACAAGCCGCCTCTCAACTTCTCCCTTTTCTATTAGGCTTGTAAAGAAGTTTCGAATGATTCGTGTCGATCCCAGTTAATATACCATTAAGAACGTTTAAAAGTCACCCGATCTTGGTACGTAGGAAAATTTCAAAGCCTCTTGAAATATTTTCGATCCAATTTATTTGCCGCTCATTGAACGACAGGCGAACTTGTCGCTCAGGAAGATATAGTAATTTTAACAGCATCAGGAGAAACATATGAAAAATCTGAATTAATATAGAGTTTTGATCGTTAATAACAAATCGTTGAAAACCTGTTTTCTAGGGTGCGGCATAAAGGACGGACGCTTTTGAAATGGCTAGTACTCCTCCCCCACTACGCCGACATATGAGAGGAGGGTGCCTCTCGATTCGTGAGGTCCTAGCTTTTTTTTTTTTTTTTTTTTTTTTTTTTTTTTTTTTTTTTTTTCTTAGTTGAATTCGCCCTCTCTTCCCGGTTCGCCTTATTTCCAGATTTAGTGATGTTCACTGGCCTCCTCGCGAAGGAAGCTATTCGCGTGGAAGTCGCCTGAATTTTGTTTTTTGCAAACTTCCAAGAACGCCTCCAGCAGTGCATCACCAACAATGGACACCACTTGAATGACGTGATTTTTCACACTTAACTTTCGAAAATGCTTTTCAATTACAAAGTCGAATCTGTAGATAAATTTGTTTTACAATAAAAATTGCTGATTTTACGATTCTTTAAAAATCGTCCGTCCTTTATGCCGCACCCTGTATGTTCGCTAATAGCAATGCGCTCAACGTAACATAACATGGAAATATACATTAGTATAATCACACATGTCTGATGCGATGTAATTATTTGCTCTGCCGCACAGACGATTATGAACTCAAACCGACAGAAACCGTCGAAATCGAAGGAGTGAGAGAAGAAAATATTCTCAATTAACAGCTAGGAATGAAATAATGAACTGATCCTCTTGAACTTATAGCTATTTCCTACATGAATCTAGTTTATTCCTTAAAAACGTTTAGAAATATTTCACTTCAGTCGTTCGACTGAAAATTCACTCAAGTCATTTGAAACGAGTTCTTCCTTCGCTCTTCAGTGAGCGTGTCAGTCTTGCATGACCGTTCGCAATCCCAAAGGGCTCTTAATAATTCATTCCATGCTCAGAAAGAGATTTTCGTTCTCCCATCCAAACTCTGGGTATTATTTAATCGAATGGCCGCCTTAATTTATGTGCCTGCGATTTTCTGCTGCTCTCTGATGAATATCCAACTATCTACAACAACAGGGAGCACAATCATTACTGTGGCCATTCACTCGTTAGTTTCAGCCACTCAAACAGTTCGTCATAGTCTCTGAAGTTGAAGAAAGAAAAGAAAAACCGGTTTGACTTTTTAGTTCCAAAATTATGAAATTTACAAAATCACTTCAACATTGGAAATAGCACAGTTAGCAGATATTCGAACCCTAATATACCTTCGTCTTAGTTAGGGACCAGTTACTAATTCGGTATTCTGTTTTGACGACTGGCCAGTTCTGATCTGGTTGTCGTAAGCCACATTAACAATCAAGAACATCAAATATTGAGGGAGCTTGAGTAATATATCCTTAGGAAGTATAAAATGCAACGGAATGTTGGACTATTGAACGTTAATCAAGAAGAGCTGATTTATTAATTTTATTGTTTCTTTTTTTAATTAAGATCGCGTTTATCACTCGGTATTATGCAAAGTGGCGCAACGGCTTCAGTTAAGATTTCGGAACAACATCTGCTCTTTAATCGGAACTGAGCCAGCCGGTTGTCTCATCAAAACTATTAGGTATCACTCTAGCAAAAAAAAAGGAAAAAAACTGATTAAATGCTTAACTTTAAGCAGATGAGTAATAATTTATTGAATACTGAACGATTTTTGTTGCTTTAAATATTTTCGAATTATATCGTCTTGACGAAGGTATTTCCATAATTCTTAAGAATTGTTTTCGTATATTCATATTTATGGTCCTACAGAGGAGTTATTCACGTAACCTTCGTGTATTCCTTATATATGAACCTAAAAGGGCGTTTTTGGGATCAGCTTCTTAAACGCTTTACAAACTTAAACTTCGCGACACAGTGTTTCGTGGAAACGCTCATAAGTGTTTGGCGTAGTATAGTTATTTTCTATAAACAAAGAGACAATTCTACCGAAATTGTAACTGAGGCAGAGGCTTTTTTGTTATTTCAACAATTAGCTCTAAACGATATTGAAAAGCTTGATTAGGTATTATTGCTGTAATTTTACAGGAAAAACTGTCTAAAAAAAGAAGAACATTTTTGTAGTCATTGATAGTCGTATTATAGCAGTTCGTGTGATGCGCGCCAGTATCGCACTCACATATTCAGTTGATTTTATCTGTAATAATACTGCTGCCAGCCAAAGATCATCGATCCGTTCAGAGAAGTAGGTAGTACGCAGCTATGCTAATTTTGCCGGAAGGGACTACTGCTTTGAAATGTTGATGTTGAGGTCCTGGGCGCTAGTCGGTGAGATACCGCGAAAACTTAGGAGTGTGAAACCATCGATAGTACCAAGGAAAATAGGCGATTCAATCGATTGTGTGCTTTGGAAGAGTAAATTGAAACAGATTTCAACGTACCGAGCCTACGGAATGGTTCCGTATTCTAATGGCCTCGCAATTATATTGTCCCAGGCGGTTCTTCATGACAACGGGACATCTGATGGTTTCACATGTCCGTATCATTTAATTTTATAAAATCCTCAGGGCGATGTGGAACCATAGGTTACCATAGGTAACCATAGGTTACCACAGCCCTGTGGTATGGTTCCACATCGCCCTGAGGATGCCCGAAGGGGCGAAAGTACTTGGCCAGTAAATAAAAAATCGGAGAATATGTCGCCTGGTTCTTCTCCCCCTCATCAACCCAGTACAAGGAAAAAATAAAGCAAAAGCGCGCTGGACAGTTAAATATTATCCAGAATAGCCTGGCGCCAACATTTACTATTATCGAGAAGTTGGTTTGAATCTAATGAAAAGAACGTATCAATCATGATCCAATACAGATTGGGCGGTTGCTATCCTACTCTGTTTTTGTAATGTCGGGGGTAAGCACTTTTTTAGGAGGTATCAAGGAGCATAGAGGCTTTCCTGAATCCTTCGAATTTGAGATTGTTGTTAAGTCAAATATAGTCCCGCAGAAAGGTTTTTGAGAGAAACGGGCCGAGTCAAGAAGAAGGAAGGTTCTGAAATGGAGGTTTACTCGAGAAAGTTGGACAATAAGGCTGTGCTAGGGAATTAACTTTTCAAATGGCTTGTGAGAAAAGAAGCAAAAGAGTCGGCACGACGAACGGAGGGTGTGGAGAATAAGAAACGAGTTGGAAAGTGCGGGGTTCAAGGGCGGTACGGTCGGGGTGAAACGTGAACGAATTGTGAGTGAAGTGGCTGGTAGAGTTAGCGAGGGGAAGGGAAGCTTACGGTTATCCGAACGGCCGGGATACATATGGATAGGCCCAACGAGCGAGTGAGCGAACAAACGGTCGTAGAACGGATGGATGTGAGACTGCTGCTGTTGAAGGGTTATCCTGAGAGAACCGCCAAAAGAGTATGAATGGGTGAGAGAGAAAGAACGAGACGGCCGAGCGGCGGACTCTGTGAAGAAGAGCCTTCAATCTGTAAGTACCCAGCGGGCTCGATTTGGCTTCGGTTCGCTTCGCCACACCGCTGCAGGACGCTCAGTCCATCCTTTCTCCTCTCATCAACAGGTTAGAGTCTCACTTTTCCTCGTGTGCTGTAATCTGAGCAGCCGGCCCGATTCTTTAAGGTCAATCGAGCTAGTAGTGGAAGCCGGAGAAATATATTTATGTCGGAGAATGATTATGCCTGTCACAACACCCCAAAAAGGGTCTTGCAGGAGAAAACAGGCAGTGCGGCTTGGAACGGGAAACGTGGCGGATTTGCGCGCGATTGTTCCGATTGAACTATTTTTCATTTTTCCTTTTCGTTATATTCTACGAATACAGTAGTAAGTGATGAGGTGTGATTATTCTTTCCCGTACTGCGTGATCATGTCGACGGACAACGAGCGTTATGATTCGGCGGTACTCGCCACTACGGACGAGGAGGCAGTGTATATTTCATCTATTCGTTAGCATGTTGACCTCGCTGCTCTGCTATCTGAGGAAAAATATGAATGTTCGAACTAACAAGAGCCAGGAAACAACTGTGAATGTCCATCTGAAACCGAGGAAACTATTATACAAACTAACAACTAATTGTTTTCTTATTTTGGTGTTATTGATGTAAAGTGGTGTCGATGGATATACTAAACCTAAAGGGTCCTAATTCTTGTCAACAGAGGGCAATCACCTTAGAAAAATAAATCCTTATCTTGTAATGTTCTGATGTTTCGGTTGCTATACAAAATTACAGTTCCTATGAGCGGAAAATGATTTGATCGTCTGAGAGGCTATTTGGAACGGAGGCTATAAACCGCTGGAATATAATTTGCAAAGCGTTTTTCTTTTTAGCGTTCCGGTAACTAGTAGATGGCCAACAATTGTTCCGTGAGGCCACTTTTTGCCAAAAACATAGCATAACTAAGAAGGCTTTCGTGGTAACAGTAGTGACGGTTGATTAGTGAATGGTTCCGGTTATATTATTTTAAATATTTCCGAAGTTAGTGCAGTAAATGAAAAGTTGTTCATAAAATCCACGTACACGATAAGTGAAGACTATTTAAATCTGACCTGCTCGCTATAGATTTTAACTCGTATCAGCCTTACCATTAGACGTTTTGAACTATTTACTACTACTTATTTAATACTACCATTTTTGCAAGTTTAGTTTATTGCATAGGAAAAGTAAGAGGCTTCAGCACCACCAAACATTAGTGTTAGTCAAACGGAGTGAATTCCTTTACTAATTTGAACGATCAAATACAACGCTAGAAACAATGCTAGTTTAATCGAAACGGATTTTTAATTTTTTTTTTTTTTTGCAAAATTTAAGCGGGGGTAATATGCTGATGCTAGATCGGTACGGAGATTCCAATTGGTCATATTACGTGCGGTTCGCTCTGACACCAGATGTTTTTGCCCTGCATGATGTACACATTTCCCACTGAGTCAGCTCATGGTTTATAACGAGGATGGCCGAGAAGAGAGGATTCACCCCACAGACACACATAAAATTACATGTGGACAGCGACCGTTACTCATAATAACGATAGCAAGGGAGTGTCTTTATCTGGGGAGCGTAGCATCGAACATGGGGACGGGGCCGCTGCGGGGCACATCCCACGGCATCTAGCACGCGGTCCTGGTGCCAGTCCTGAGGGACGTTATCCCCTATGCATACTAATGTTCGGTTGTCACCTTCGTCACGCACTCGCACACCGAACACACCTACAGCCAGCATATAACACTTAGATACATTGCAGAAACAGTTGCGTTTCACATTCGCCCAGAACACCGTTTGAGAGCCGCAAGCGAGGCGTCATTGTTCAATTCGCCTCGTCGAAAAATCATTCTCCAACAACCACTCTGAGATTCATCTCTTTCTCATTCCATTTTCCTCTCCGCTCCGCAACAATTACTTTCGCAATTATAACTCGCAGTATAATTTAATACACCTACTAAACCCTCTTTTCGACCATCAAGTCAACGAAATGGACGAACGGTTTTCATACCACAATGTCTTAATCGAATATTTGAAACTATTTTAGAAAGGAACCTAGCTAAATATTGAGCCATAGTGAGTCCAAAAGTTTTTTTGGATCGTTGTCATTTAAATAAAATTATCACGGAAAATCCGATTTTTTATTGTTTTCTTAGACAAGTATTGAAGCGGACGGACAGATTTTTATCGACTTTGGAGAATTTCGGATATGGATTTTTATCGATTTTGTATTTTAAATGTCATGGAAAAAATAAAAAATTTTGATGGTGGGTTCGAATTTTTTCTCAGGCGATTGAAACGGATTACTATTGAATAATCAACTAAAATCGATGCGTATATAGCTGATTGATTATTAATTATAATGTGGACTGATCACTTTCATGGTTACTTCCAATAGTTAATAATCCGAAAAGTCGAATCCAGAATGAGAATGTGGAAAACAAAATCCATGATAACTCAGAAACACTCATGCGGTTTTCTGGGCGTTGATGTGTCTGCGGTCAAAAGAAGACGAAAATATAGAATATACCTACATATTTCCGCGAAAAATGTACAAAAACCATATCAACGCTGAAGTTCTTGAAATTTATTATGACCGGTGAACGACGCTTCATTTTTATCGATTGGGTCACTATCATCAAAACTTTCGCATAAATTCCATGCGAATTCCCCATTGACAAAAATAATTAGCCCAATCACGAGTGTTCTCTTTACAATTTGTACAAATAAGGTACCAGTACATCATTGTATGAATATAATTGTTTGTTTTCGTAGTCTACTCCGCATTCTCCTCACGACTCATCGACTAAACTTCGAATTGATTCTGTAGCGATGCTACGAGCAGGTTCCTATTCGTTGAACATAAGCCTTACCTTCTTTTTAAACACAGTGAAAGTAATTTAGACCAACTACGAAAATATTTAATTGTTTATCAAAGGATGTAGCCGGAAAGTTTGCCCACTTTCTATTGTTTTTTTTTTTTTTTTGTAGGTTGAGGGGGAGAAAAACGAGGCGACCTCTTCTCCATTCTTTTTTATTATCCAGCCGAGTACTTTCGCCCGTTCGGGCTTCTTCAGGGCATTATAGGACCAAGGGTACCTATGGTCATAGGTACCCTTGGTCCTATAATGCCCTGAAGAAGCCCGAACGGGCGAAAGTACTCGGCTGGATAATAAAAAAGAATGGAGAAGAGGTCGCCTCGTTTTTCTCCCCCTCAACCTACAAAAAGAAGTAATGCGACCACCTGGAGAAGAAAAAGACTTTCTATTGTATTATATTTTCCAGTGACCATGGACGTTTTAAACAGGGGACGCTGGAATCGGTCAAATGCAAACGCATCAACGCAAACGCTATGAAGGAGGCCTTGGGACCCTGCTTTACTGACCCACCTATTTTGACCGGTACTTTTGGTTCATTATTCAATAAGTACGCCGTACGCCGTCAACACTTTTCTGGCGAATCTATAATAGCTACACTCTTGAAATTTTCACCCAAAATTAATCTCGGTCGCATAACGGCCCAATTCTTGAACCACATTGCTAGCTCAATTTTAAGGGTATTTGGAGGGTGGGGGGGGGTTTCGAAGGAGAGAAAATTCGTATTCTCCAACTTTTTTTTAGAAAAAGGTGTATTTGGTATCAATTTCTATAGATTTTTGGACGCTGAATCGAATGAGACCATCGCGGAGTCGATAGCCTTATTGGTTCTTGAGTTATCACAGCTTTTGTGTTGAATTTGGGAGATTTTCAGAAATTTGGCAAACTCGCGAGTTCTTGGAGCTATAAAAACCGTTCTATAAACCCCCGTTGGAATGCTCGTTGAACACTCTCTTCAACTATATAGTAGGGCGAAAAATTCAGATTTTAATTTGGAAATTAAGAAAATAAAAATGATTGAAATGACAGTAGTTGCTAGGGAGTTTTCCCCTATAGTTACTAATCTGTTTTCCGGTGAGGACGTTCACAAATGTTCGGAAGAAGTACTATCACAAATGGATAATCTTCTTAAATAATTATTGAAGCGAAGGAATAATAAACCGCTGTACAATCATTTGCAGCGTTTTCCGTTTGAGGTTGAAGGGGACGGATATTTTGAACGTATCAATTCGTTCTGTTCATCTTAATTGTTCTTTGTTTTATCTCAACTCTATGCTAACATGAATTTTTCAAGAAACGATTTCTTATCGGAAGTCAAACCGCCTTCGTGTAGGCGT
Organism: Tupiocoris notatus; assembly: GCA_037159825.1. Lineage (NCBI taxonomy): Eukaryota > Metazoa > Arthropoda > Insecta > Hemiptera > Miridae > Tupiocoris > Tupiocoris notatus. Next base: position 99,952 of record JASJUZ010000128.1, on the reverse strand, counting down.
TTAGTCTGCCTTGGCTAATCGGTCCAGGATAAGTGCCATAAATAGCTCTCTAATCGGTTCAGGTCATCATTTTCCAAGTTCTCCCCGAGCTGATAGTCTACGCCTCACTGCACCCGAGTGTTTTTCATCTTGGGGAGGTGTGATTAGTGGCATCATTACATGATTAATCCTCCGGAAAACCTAATTACTTACCTGGAACGAGTCCAAATCTCTGTTTAGAATGTTGGGAAGAAAGGCTAGATTTACAGCCACGCGATCCTTTACTTTCTCCTCGGTAATTGTTGCATTCGACTCACCGCTCTCATTTTCGTTGAAGATAAATATTATCTAAGAAATTTTCCTACCAAGATTTTTTTGGAAAAGTATAGCGCAATACAGATGGCTTTAGCTCAAATATATTATATCAATTTTTGCGGTATTTAAAATCGAAGAAACTTATCAAATTACTTCAAAATATAGGTACTATGGAAATACTGTATTCTAAAACAATTTATAATTTGCATTGATTTCATCACATAACTTCCAGATCGTGTGTGTTGGTAATTTCTTATCATACATAGGTAGGCACTTGGAGTGAAACACTTGCGCCAGAAAGCGTTTGGAGTAAATCTAAAAATCTAATTAGTTTTAATCAAAGTAAACACCCAGAGCAATAAACATTTTATAGAAATATATTTAATTTACATACAAACATAAACATTTAAAAAAAAACTACCGTTTGCTTCCGTCCTTATTCATGCCGTTACATATTATATAAAAGCTTTTACACTAGAATGGGGGTAAGGAGCACTCTCTAATAGTATCTGTAACCAAGGCTGTTGAGAATCGTTTGGTAGCGTTGAGATTTATTGTTTAGGGATATTTATTGTGAATACGTTTATCGCTAGCGATGTATGGCCAGGCTAGTACAATATGTGAATTCGTTAGAGCAATTCGGTACCAAGTAATTTAATGTTATTTTGAATGCAAAATGTTCAATAATAGAAAATTATGAAGGCAAAACTAAGCGATCGGCTATGTAACAATTTGAATTCAAATTAAGAGAAAATAAATATTTAAATGAAAAAAATTTAAAAAAGGAAAAGTTTAAATGAAATTCATGAGTTTAGCCACAACTCTGTAGAATAATATTATTCCGAACATTGAAAATGAATTGCTATGATTATACCCGACTTTCCAACTCCTTGTGAATCATTTACTCACCTATCTTCACCACTGATCTTAGGCACTGTCCCTCCACTGCTTGTCAATCACGAGGGAAATTAATTATTCCACCAAACAGAGCAGCAGTATAAACATTTACCTAACTCCCGTAGCGCGCTGCTCAAGAGCATCCGTAATGAGTAACGGTTAAAACCTATAAACATTTTATCTGTAGTTGCAGGTATCCGAGGGAGAAAACGTAGAATAAATAGGCACTTGGTTACTGTCAAAAGGTTTCATCTTCGCAAAGCTTGAGGGTAGTTCAAAAATCAACGTCCAATCATGACACAACTCGTAACTGGTGAAGAGAGAGGAAAGCATAGCGATGAATGGTTCGAAGGCTCAGTGTAGTATCGTGACAGCCATCGGGGTGCAAACGTTTATTAGGAACTGAAGAAGGTCAATGGGTGCAAGTCACGCACGATCTTGCCGAAAAAGAAGGAAGAGACCCCAACCTATTCCCCGTGCATAGTTCACTTATTTTTATCGATAAAACGTCCCCTATAAGGCGGTTTTCCTGCCGAATAGCGAATCCGCTTCTATAGCTCAATGTGTATCGGAACCAATTTTATCAGCCAGCAGAGCACGCGAGTAGAAGAAACTGAAGAAAGCCTGAATTAGCTGATGCACGTTGGTTTAAAAAATATGCTTCCATTCATCGAAGAATTCGCCTGGCTGTGGAGTAGAATGGTGATGGATTATTGAACTAAGTGGAAATGGAGGCGTTTAGGAAACTCAGAGTAGATTTTCAATGGAACTCATCTTCGTCTGATTTGTCTGAATAGGCACTAAAAATTTCAAGTGAAGCTTAGGCAGTGAATTATTTCCGTTCGTCTTATCCGCCAATGATACCTGGATAGTTTTCTGCTTTCTTTTTTTTCTTAGTTATGTAAGTGTTGGGTATTAATATTGTCTATCACAGACACAAGCGTATCCGTTATGTTTATAACCTACGCTCATGGTTAACTTTTCTTTTCTTCTGTTAGGTTATAGGAGAATACACGTTCTTTTGTTTTCCTCGACGTCTGAATTTTATTCAACAAGTCCCTATGAATGTTATTCATTACTAATAAGTATTTCCCAAGTGGTAACACTGGCGACGAGGATGGGAGACGTAACAGTAAGTAAAGCAGAAAATTAATAAAAAGTACTCGTATCTAGCTTATCGTACGTATCTTTACTTATAATATGTAAAATAATTAATAGCGTATAATTATCTCGATATTGTCAATTCGCAACGTTTTACCTCAAAAAGATCCAATATTGTCCATTCCCAGTGTTGCAGGTTCAAACCGACGGAGAAAATATCGAATTTTCGTTTGTATGCGTAACCACTCATACCGTTTGTCCGTAGGGACGTTTTTATCCCCTTTAAAGCAAGGGCTGATGGAGGGTCACTCAATGCGAAAAAAATTCCATTACTGAATATGCTATATGTCCTCCTCCGTTTCTGTACTGGGGTTTGTTTCGAACGTTCGAATGAATGGAGAGAGATCGTTTGAAATCGAAGCAAAAACGCGTCTTTGACGAGATGATTGTATTGACGTGCTTGAGCCGATACGAAAAGTAACTGAAAATCTTCATAACCCTCATTGATAAAGGGAGTACCTGTGTAAGCGAAACGCACTCGATGTGTGAGATCAAATTGCTGTAAATTATTATTTTTAATTTATTTTTAATTTTTTATTTATTCACTTTATTTATTTGGGGAGGGGGGGATTCATGGCAGAACACCTCATTCGTGATTCTGGGAAAGTGCGAAGAAAGCAGTCTTTGATTGAATCGACCGAGCGTTCGCTCGTTCGCTGGGGCATCGTGCGCCATTGCTGCAGCTGGCGAAATGTTAAAAATATACGACGCAAATTTATTACTCGAATATTAATCAAGCTATCAAAAGCGTGCTAACCTTGTTCGACTTCGTACGGTTTCTCATTAGGTCGATGAGAGTTAAATTTGACTTTGAATAATTATTTTATGCACGTTAAGCTATGTTACGTTGCTTTTAGCCCTTAAATCTCCACTTGGAGTAATAACCTGTTCCGATGAATGGTCGCATTTTTTTTGGAGTTATAAGAGGTTCCATAATGACGTAAAAAACTTGGAAAATTGGAAATATTAGTTTATATTTTAATTACAGGGCCTTATAGAAAATGTGAACTGCAGTTTTTCTGTGAACGTTTTTAGAGTTTTTGTAAAATTGGTAGGTCCACGTGTAAAAAGAGAAAATTCTATAGAAATGCAATAAGTATTACTTATGCCGAATCGAATGAGACCATAGAGGCTATTTATGAGGAGTATTTGAATTTTTGAAGAGTATAAGCAGTATTTATATATTCGTTATAAAATTCGTGAACAGTTCATAACAAAACATACAATATACTACTCTTTGAAATTCGATTGTTAAGCCATTCTTTGGTTACCTCCGCGTCGTGTGAATTCATTGAGTTGTTTTTTAGTAATTTTTGGTGGTGCAATTTTGATGTGGAATGACTACATACGAATGAATTAGTCCTTTGATAGGGCGTCTCTGATTGGATTTAGCACGCATCTGCTGAAATGCGAAATTAATTGTTTGTCGAACCAGTTTATTATAATGCTAAAGGTTAATTGAAGAGTGTAGTTGAGAGATGTTTGGCCCCATATAAGTATCTACATTGGAAATGGAAGAGCTAATGGATGTTGATCTATAGGATCATCACGTCGGTGCCTTGATCGAAAGGAAATGCACAGCGAGCGACCGAGTAGTCGGTAAATAGGTTATAACAGGTTACCGCTGCAAGAGGAGCCTTTATTCTAGTGGATCTGATGATGGTGGTTGAACGAGGTTGCTCATCGTACCTATGTAACTACCGGTTGGACCAATCGATAAGGATCCCATCACTCTAGTCTGGTGGCTTGCAGCTGACTAAATGTATCGTATAAGTAGGCGGTGATAGTAGATCGAGAGGTGCCTCTTACTCTATACTAACAAACTCTCAGCCTATGCGATGGATTCCTACAAGTGCCTACCAATCCGTCTGCACTCAACTTAGCAGATGAGTCGATGCTTGCCAGTGTCTGCCTTCGGCTGGCAACCACTCGTCCCTTGGGATGCTGGCCCGAGCTTCAGGGTTCTTCAATAGCTACCCTGTCAATCGATAGCCTTCACAAACAATTCGAACTGGTAGCAATAATTTATTCACGGTCCGCATTCGATCGTATTTCTCGCCGCCCTTCGCTGGAGATGATACAATTAAACGAGTCTGAGCGAAACAACATGAACGATTTTTGATTACTTGACTCGGTGGTTTGTTAGTGTAACAAATATTTTTGTTTAAAATGGCCTGGTTCCCCGCGAGTGATTGTGGTAATCACATTTCAACCCTATTTTTTTTCGTTCAATGTCAACATCGGACATGGAGAAGAAATATATTAAAAAAATGAGTGATAATAATAAGAAGAATGTCGAAAATCATTTGAAAATTTGCTGTAGTAGCGCTCCAACCACCTTATGTTCGTGTGGCCAATTTCCAATATTATAATAACATGCATGATATTCCAGCTCATATGAGTAGATGAGTTTTACCTGCTAAGCTCGTGAAGCCAGTAACGAAAAGAACCATTTGTAGTAACGATTATGAAACTATTGATGAAAGTGACAAGAAAACCGCCCCTGAAATTGTAAATAAACGGATTATCTGGGACATAAACCAAAAATAGAATCCACATGATCTAGAGAGTGGCGTCGCTTCACGAGCCAGTCGAGCAAGGGAATGCCTCGATGTTGAGCTCTGAGACGTGAGTGGCCAACCTTTAATATCCGCTGAGCGATCCTGAACCTATCACCGGTAAAATACAGAACCTTTTCCTTGATGGGAAGAAGGAAAGGAGAAAAAACTAGTTGTCAACAAATCGAGGTGAAACGGGCAAGGGATTTATTCGAACCTTGGACTCCAAGAGGGCAAGGAAGAGGAACAGACGATAGAATCGTACCAGACGGGGATTACAAAACGTCACGGCAAAACTTTTATGATTGAGCGTGTTTTGTTCCACCGGGTGAAAACCTTGGAAGAAAACAACAATGACGAATTGAAAAAGAGAGGGGCCATTCGCGTAGATTGTTCATATCCTCAACAAACTGATGGGACGTTCATTGGGGGAAAGAGCGAGCACAACAGAATAGACGAGAGTTTTTCAACGATTCGTCCTATTTCATTCGCTCTCAGTTACACGTGTGGAGATCACCTGAGCATCCGATTCCGATCGGAGTGTTATTCGATTATGACGATTTCAACGGACGATTGATTCTAGTCAACATCCTCGACCATATAAATATATTGTTTGTTATAAGCTCGATCCAATTCAGGTGAAATTCATCACTTCGGTGAAAAATATAGTTATGAAACTGGCCAATATAAAATAGTTTGTTTTTTTTTCATTGAAAAATTTATTCGAGATAGAATCTATTGTTCGGGATATCATTCTATACTGTCGGATATTACATGTTGTCATAACAGCATCCAACAATAGGAAGATACCACTCAATTGAAAAAAAAAACCTTCACGGTCATGTGCCTGCGTTGTTGGGATTGTGAAACCAGCGATAGCAGCGGGTCATTTAAAGTTCATCTCAGAACGATCCTAATTCTTTACTGTAGTTTTATTGAATGACAAAAAAAAATTAAACGAAGAAAACTATTGGTGTACGTTGCACAATGATTCTAGATCGGAAATCGTCGCACGGCTGTCAAAATGACCCTTCAACAAGAATCAACAGCCTGCATCAACCGAGCGATTGAATTAGAGGACACGTATATAACGAACAAACAATATGGGGATATCGAACTACATAGGTATAGGAAAATCCTTTCTTAATATTTACAATGTTCTTCTAACATCTTCTCGAGTTCCGGTCAATTCGTCCGAAGTAAGGCGTGTTGACGCGCTACTCCCACAATCGTTCTCGTCTTGCTCTTATCAAGATTTCAAGCCGAGTAAACAACAAACTGACTCAATAGGACGACCTAACACAGCTCGCACCTCTCACCCTCGTCTGGACCTCATTACAGTCTGCAGAGCGGCTTAGGTATAATCGGATTGTTTAGGACAACCTGAAATGTCCCATTTCCTCCATCACTCTACGAAGATCCTCTCGAAAAGCCATACTGCGTGACTGATTTTTTTATTTTCCAAAGACCAGGTTCGAAGTAAAATGTAACTAATCGATCTCCAAAACCTAATATTAATAATAATACTACTATCTAATACTCTACTCATAAATCGAAATTTTTCTGTTTTAGTTTTGGTTAGGTATAATTTCATTAGTTCTTATTTCTTGTTATATTGGCCATAACGAGCATTGGTGCAAGTTTGTTAACACATTTGAACTTGTATTGATTGACCAACAGATGCGTATTTGTTAACAAACCGTTCTTGGTAAACTGTGCTGAATAATCACTGTCAGCCAATACAGTAAATCAGGTTATTAATGTTCGCCATTCTGTCAAAGAGATGGCTCCCGTGGGCTTGATCTCTGCCGACCAGATTGATATCCGACAGTAGAGGGATAAACGCTCTTAAGATAATCCTATGCAAGTAACCTTATGATTTGTCATCCGGATAAGACAGTGGATTTGGTGGGATATCGAGCTTCGATTCAACCGATTAATCTTGGCGGGTTGGTCAAATTTGAAAACGAATTTGATAAAATTATATAGTTAACTATTAGATGCGTCGGCATGTTGTTTCTTTTATGTCACGAAATACGTTAATGATTACGTTAATCGTTACTATCATGTTTTTTCAGGATTTTTCCCAACTCGTAGCTGAATTTTCTGAATACCCCACGAAACCATCAACGAACCGTTTACGAACAGTAAACGAACCGAAATAATTATATTATTGAGTATATCTACAAGTAGGTCTTCGAACTTTCTTTTCAATATTTACATACCTGTGAAATTCCTCCCCGTTCAAGTCTATGCGGTAGAAATCGCCACAAGCATCTCCTTAAAATATCAATAAAATCCGTTTTTTCTACGCGAAGGAGCAGTGTTGCAAAAGGCGAAGTAGACTAAAATCTGCACCGGGCTTCGATGAGCTACCGTGTAAAATTTCAGCATCATGCGATCATTCAGACCGTGAGACATCACTTGTCTATTATACATGTGCAGTGTTTGAGGATAATAATCATCCAATAACTAGCTTCATTGCAAGAACAAAATTCAAAGCAATGAAAGTGTCATTTAGTGTATGAAGAAATACTCATTCCTGACATAAAACGGAATTCCCGTGATCGGTCCGTTTATTGTCTAGGAATTATAGGAATCATTTGTCTCGTTCAGCGCATCAAAACCATGAAGCGCAGTGAATGTGTCTAGAACTGAATGTGAATAAAATGAATAAAAAAATACATTCGTAATGGGTACTTTTAATTGAAAAAATAATTTTGCATTGAAAACAGTTACCTATCGGTCTGGTACAATTTATTTAGAAGAAGAGAGCTCCAAGAACTCTCGAGTCTCTGAAAAATTTCTGAAAATCTCCCAAATTCGGCACAAAAGCTGTGATGACTCGAGAACCAATAAAGCTATCGACCGTGCGATGGTCTCATTCGATTCAGCGTCCAAAAAGCGATATAATTTGATACCAAATCCACATTCTTCTGAAAACCCCTAGAAAATACTAATTTTCTCCCCCTCAAAACCCTCCCAAAATACCCTTAAAATTGAGCTAGCATTGTAGTTCAAGAATTGGGCCGTCGTAAAACCAAGATTGATTTTTGGTGAAAATTTCAAGAATTTAGCTACTATAGTTTGGCCGGAAAACTGCTAACGGTGTCCGGCGTACGGCGAACAGACAGAATTTTTTTTATTGGATAAATTGGATTCTACATGCCTTGAAACGTAAAACATCAAATTTTGAGGGAGGTTAGAATTTTTTTTTTCTTGGGTAATTACAATGGTTTATTATTGAATAATAAACCAAAAAGTCAATTCATCAGTTCCTATATCAATGGTAAGTTTGAGGCACCAATGGTATCATGGCGAATCTGAATAGTAAATTAGGCCGATCGATTCGATAGCTCACGTGGCAGATTCTAATTTTACGTTAGGGTGAACGACATAGTGATCGACACTGGAAAATGATGAAACTGAATACCTGCTGACTACTGAATTCATGAAGTATAATTGAATGATGTCCATGCTTACGCGGCTGCCCTTCAAATAGACCTACGCATCCTAACGGCTGAGTTGAATGTGCTCTGCCGCTGTCTATTTGCATGTGTTGGTGAAGCGACGAGGTTGTTCGCTGCGATCTACCCTAGTTAGTAGGCACGTCCCTCCGAAAGCCACATTATCAACCAACCTCTAGTTCCAAGCCTTCCCTGCACTCTTCAATTCTTACCGCTGAGCAAACACAAAGACGGGAGCGACGTTCGAGAGAGAATTCATTGTACGTATACACGATGTTAGCTCACTCTATAAACGTCCACTGAGGTACTACGATGACACTTGTGTGCGTTAATATCGGTTTGTCACCTGTATGTATTCCGAAGAAAAAACTAGTCTCACAAGTGACAGAATAAAGTGCTCGAATATTATAGTGTACGACGGAGCAGGGAATAAATGTCGTACCTGGTCTGATATAACTAAACGACTTCAAAAGGAAAAGGTTACTTTGGTTGGCTTGCGGGTTTTTTTCGGTATGTTTTAACGACCAGTCATGTAAAATTTATTTCTTCCACTGTGACTGAAAATTTCGTCCAAATTAGCTTTACCAAAAATTATTCCTCTTCACCCTAAACCCTTTTTGAAAAGAGTTAAACAAAAAACCAACGATTATCACTATCAAGTACTGTTAGAAACTCTCAATCCCTCATTTTTCAATATCAGTCGTCCATCGACTTGAATGTGGACTTGAAATACATTTCTTGATTTTGTAATTGGTCCCCTTGTGCCGACCCGAACATAGAAGGACCTAGTGACCCACCTTAATTTTTTGTAGTCGGAAAACTTTTTTGACAGTTGGGAAAATTTATCCGTTAACATTGAAACTGCCGTAAAATATATTTACCGAGCAAACAGTATGTCCTACCATTTCCGAATTTCATTTTCCCTTCAAAACGTTGTTGCAGATTTACAAAATTTCAACCTCTTAGCTTCTAAAACCGACAAAAACCTACTTCAGAGCTTGCTTCCCACTCACTCTGTGGGTTGCTGCTCTTCTTGTTTCCCCGTATAATCGAAACTCGCCACTTCTCCCTCTCACTTCCCCATTACTTCCGGCTTTGTGGTTTGGCAGTTCCAGTTGGACTTGGTCTACTTGGCGTGAGTCATTATTTTATACATGATTCGGCTTTTTAGGATAGATGGGCTTCCAATCACTAATCACTTACGTGCCGAGGTGCTTGATTGACCCCTGCGTTTACTAGAATCGAATTGGCAGGTTCAATTTTCATTAGTGAGCAATTAGATTCGAAATGTTCCTTGAAACTAGTAATGATGTACCCTTACCAATGAATAACGAAGAAATAGCCCGCTCGATGTCAAAAAGCTGGTTAATAAAATACTTGCAATTGTTTTTTCTTAAATTTATAAATTGTTTATTGCACCAAGTTATCAACTCATCAAAACAATATTGTTTGTTTATTAAATTTAAGGAGGGTCTTGCTATCTTGTATGCTATATTGTTAGTAACAAGAATAAACCAAAATAAACACATACTCGGTATATAACTCAAAAGGCCTTTTTCAGATATAAACAACGAGGAGCAATTTATTTTAAGTTATACTTTTATTTACCTAGATATAGGCATCTAGATCTAGGCTATACTAGGTTTACATTATTTCCTCAAATAATAAAAAGTTTGTCGTTCAAATCAAGTTACATTGATTGTTTAATTGTCTCTTTCGTGAATACCCAGACACAAATTCGTGTGGTTTTCTTCGCTTTAGGCGGCGAGTTAGACAGCGTGTCATGGAGTTTGACAGCTCCCTCGTTTACGTGGTCTGCCATTATGGCAAGATGGCTCACTGCCCGTTGCTGAATCGCTTGATCAACGCTCTCCACCTGAAGGTCCCGATGAAGAGCGTCATTTTTGAAATACTATGGTCATCAGCTATCCAACGGAGGACGCTATTTTGAAACTGTTGAATGATTAGTCTGTTGGTATAGCCCCAAAAAGCAGAAATTTTGCAGTTTATTCGTTGTTGACATCTTGGATTTTTCATGTTAGTTCCCAAGCTGCCATCCTGCCTTATTTATATTATATTATAGTTGACTGTCATTTCTTCCTAGCTTGACGCTTTTCTCTGACGGCTGCCATTATCTCTCTTGGGTAGTTACCCCCTTGAGCCTTTTGAACATTTCCACTGACGTTTAGAATAATAGGGGAGTGATCGGAACTATGATTATAATTTTCCTCCATCAAAAAATAGTTTGCTGAGATATTCTTGGTGACAAAAAAAAAATCGATCAGGTCTGGTATCTTCTTGGAGTCTGTAAGTCAATACGTCGGCTTCCCTGTGGAATAAATTTCACAGTTATTGTTACACGGAACACTGCGTTGTAAAGCTCGTTTCCTCTTACAGTGGTTAACCACCTGATATGTTTTTTCATAAAAATCCCAACCTAAGATGAAACGGTTTTCCAGTTGGTTAAATATTCTTTCATGAATTCTTCCTTTTGGATTTTAGGTTTACGGGGACAATAAATTTCCGCCACTGTAAATGAGAATGAGCTCGTTTTCCGCTGAACCGCGCTCATTTGGAACATTTAATTTTCAATTTTCGCAGCTTCATAACGATACAAATTAGCTTTGACTAGTAGCGCAATTTTTCTCCTTCCTTTGATACTGGTTTGAACAGTCTGGTAACAAATCCTTTCATCGTTTGGTTGTCGTCGCATTTGTTGCTGTAGAGGGGTTGTGAGGGGGAGAAAAACCAGGCGACTTATTCTTCAGATTTTTAATGGCTGGCCGAGCACTTTCGCCCATTCGGGCATCTTCAGGGCGACGTGGAACCATTACCAATCTGTTGTTTGGTAGAAACTTTTTTTTGACATGATATTATCGCAAATGGATGATATTCTTACATAATTATTGAAGCAAATGAATAATAAATCACTATACAATCATTCGCAGCAAGGTAAAAAAAATTTCCATCCTCCTGTATAATAAGTCGGTGTTTCCTCTAAACAGTGCCTCCATCAAATTGAGGAAAATTTTGGGAATAAACTTTGTTGGGTAATACGCTAATAATGAACAAGTCAGAGGAGACGGGAATAAAAATGTATCGCACAAACTCTTGGGTATGATTGAATATATAATACAATAGAAAAATAAAAGTTACATTCCTGTTTGTAAATAAAGTGTCCTTGACCAAATGTCCTGATAGCCTAATACATAACAAACATTTTAGATAGTTTATCAAGTAGGTACTAAACTCAATACGTACTGCCACTTCTGCTAACTGAAGTTGCATCTTTTCAATTGACCATTACTCGCTAGCTTCTTACGGGAACAGTAAATGGCCGCTTGGTAAATATTGAAACCTATATAATCTTCATGTTCATCTTCCTTCGTGTCCAATCGCAGTAGCTTTTTAGAGAATGAAAATCCTAAATTGAAATTTTAAATAAGTGGAAATGTCAGCCTAGACTCGACGATGTGTGAGCAGTAATGAACAAACAATTAGAGATGTCACCGACATGTCACTAACACCTGAGTCCAGCTAGCATTTCCCCGGTCAGCCGAATATATAATTTTCATCGTGTGGTGGAAACGGAAGTGAACAGCCACGTTTTTCACTAATTAACTTCTGTGGTAGTTGCAAGGCAGCCAGTATGCTCTGACCTCAGCATTCGAGAATGAGTTAAACGTTCTCTCACCATCATCCCTCTCTTAGACTTCAAATTCTGAAGTAATACATTCCAGCCAGGGTATTAACTGAAAGCAATTTGTTCCATTGAATGAAGCTGTCTTCCACATTCTTTTTCAGCTTATAATTTACGCTCCTTGCTTTATTAGTTTGGAAGAAAGACCTCATCCTGTAGCTGTAACTACGAGGGGAAAGGAGACAGACTGGACGACAGAATGGCGCCGGATCTTCAATGTTCGTGAAAAACATTACGTCAAGCCAGTGTTGTCTAACTTCGCCAACTGAGATCAACGCGGAACCTCGTGCAAATTAATACCGTGGAAAGCATCTCAATGTCGTATGGAATTCCATGATATGGAGATGTTTTGGTGATGAGCGGGCCTCATTTGCGGCGTATTACTCGAAACGTTATCCGGTATTCACAAATACAAACGCTGTGCTGTGGATTAAAAAAAAGAAAAAAGTCCCTGCGCACAATGAGCTTCACTGGGTATTGATCATTTCATTTATAACCAGAGAGCGATTGTATAGGTACCTTCAAGGTAAATCAGACGTTATAGACATTTGGTGGATTAATACAGTATCTGAAGGTTTCCATCGAGGTAGAAGTATATTACACGAATAATAATATTTAACTATAATAATATAATTAATTAGAATAATAAGTATGATAGACTTTGGTAATGATACACAGAAAATACGTTCAACGGGCGCTAGATAGAAATTCAAAACTCTCAAATTGTAAATAAAGTGTAAAAAAAGGGACAAGCATAGATTGAGCCCTGAATGAATAGAATTTACTTGTTGCTGGAGCTTCACTGAATGATTAATCACCTCGTTCGTTGTCTATATCAGTTTACCGATTTACATTATGTTTTTTCTATTTTACTCTACCAGTATCTCCTTCAGGAATGGTCCTACGCTTGGATTAAAATTTGAGCGGGTCAATAAGAAACATCAGACTCAGCAATTTCTTCCATCATAAAATTCACAAGTTGAAGAACTTTTTTCGTTCACTGAGAGTTTGAATTTTAATAACATTTTTTTAAGGATTTTGTTTTGCTTGAGTTTATACCAAAATTTCAATAAATTTATAAATAACTGAAATTGGAAAATAATTCTTTATTGAAATAAGGGGACAAGCAGGTAAATCTATTTATTCCGATTTTCAGAGCTGGAAACCTCGAATAGACGTCACGGATGACTTGGAGGTTAGGTTCACCGTAAACTTATGATCAACTGCGCGTTTTATCCAATAAATTAATTCAGTATTTGAATATTTCTTACTATCGTTGAAAACAACGCCAATCAACGTATGATGGATTTCCCGAGACACATCTACACCGTTAAACTTTACCCCTGCTAGATTTTTCATTACATAATGAACGTATATCTACCTGGTGGGACGGGATTTAATCCAGCTGTAAAGAATTAATTTCAGCCGGGATTTTTCCCTTGTAGAACGCGTGACGAGCTTGATATAACTAAGGCGAGAAAGTAGTTGCCAAGTAAAGCAAGCGATGACTTAGCAACTCTCACCCGTCCATCCAACCAGCCTGTCTTCCCAAGCCTTTCACAGTTGACGAAGGGTTGACGGCCGACCTCTGGGAGAGCCAAGCCAAGCAAAGCGGCCGCCCACCCTTCAGATTCACTCAAGCCGATGATCCTCAGCACATTCCCTCCGTCTTCCCTTCGCTCCTGTTCCTTGGAGTCCGATCCCCACACCCTCAACGATTCCGAAGGGCCGTTTCGTCACGCTAACTTTTAAGCTCGTCAGATGCAAATGTGACAATTGTGCAAACAGCGATACTCGCCCCATAGGCCTTCGAGCCCGTTCTGTCTCTACTGAGTCGGGACTGAGCTGGTCTCTTCAAGGTTGGTTATCCGACGAGCACCAACAGTCTGACGAGAAGGGCAGCTATACGCCAAAACCAAACTAAGGTTAATGAGCGGGCCCTTAAACCTCTTAGCTTACTTAGCACCGAATACAAACATCTCCAAACCCTCTCAGTCACTTTTGGAAGTAGCGAAGCAGTGACACCCTTTGCTGACGTCACTTCCACCTCATATCCATGCTAAACCTGCGTGGACATCATCAATTCATCCTCGCATCAACTTGATAAAGCTTTACGCTCCATTCAACTAATGGGTAAACCACCGGTAAATCCTCCTTTTTCTCTGACCTATGAGAGAGGCTATCCTGGAGGAAAGATTATTATTAAATTCGCGTCGTCTCGACGCTAGGAAAATGGATTTTTCAACCCAGATTATTTTATGTCCAAGAGAGGGAAAACTGCTGGAAAATGGTGCCGATAAAAAGCAAAGAGGGAGTTGTGGCTGAAAACTTCAATTATCCTAAGAGGATTATACGATACTACTGTCTACCAAAGCTATTATCCGCACATGCAAAATTAATACAATGTCATACACTGATCGTCTCACATCCGCAACCGCTAATAAATAAATATCAAAACAACCGCCAGGGTTGGTGAAAGCCGAAGACGTAAGGATGTTCCGATCCGCATACGTGGCAATATGTCTGCATAAAACTCTCTAGTATCATTCTTTTTATGATGGTAATTCTGCGGAAGCAAAGTGATGCTTACTCAGCACTTGAAGCTTAGTAGCTTAGTGATATCAGTGAATGAGAAATAATCTTGGAAATCCATGCGGAGACTGTTTGTACTTCCATGTCAATGGAAGTATTGTGTTCGTCTGAGAAGCCGAATTAGGAACGGATGATAATCTGAGAGAAATTTTCACTGTACTAAACTCAAAATGCTTTCTGAACGAGAGCCCATGTGTCTGCTGTCAAAAAGTGACAAGTCTTCTCTCCCTGAAAATTGAATGAAACTCGATGATTGAATTCTCTCCAGTAATTGTGCAAAATGAGCCGTTTAGGGATTTTGGATAACACGCAGTAGCATTTTTAGTCATTTTCTTTGAGTGAATTTGTACATTTGGTTCTCCTTGCTATAAATATGACCCCATTTCACCAAACTTGTCTTGTATCGTTTGAATCACACACCGTACCTCCACCGTTTCTAAGTACTGTTTGTATTTTCGAAAACATGGAACTAATAAGGGTAAGGGAGGATAAAGGATACGCTTTGTAGGCAGAGCTTTCTGACTTTGTTCATCTCTCGCTTTGAAAACGCAAAAAGGCTCCTTTTTTTGTTTAGGCGATAAAAAAAAATATGCGCCCTCAGATTTCAAAATTTTCACTCGGCTTTTGCTTGTACAAACATTTATAGCATCGTATCATTCAGGATTTCGAGATCATCCATGCGAATGGAATAACTCACTTCTTATATCCGATTTTTCACGAACGTCCGTTTGGGCAAATTTCCATAAAAAATTAGGTTTTGAGGGGGAGAAAATTCGTATTTTCGAATGTTTACCGGACAAAGGTGTGTTTGTTATCACTTTCTGTAGATTTTTGGACATGGACACATTTTTGGACACATGGTCGGAATAATTACTATCAGAAATGGATAGTCTTCTTAAATCATTATTGAAGCGAAGGAATAATAAACCACTGTACAATCATTTGCAGCGTTTTTTATTGGATATTCGGATTCTACATTCCTTGAAACGTAAAACATCAAATTTTGAGGGGGGTTAGAAAAAAAATTTTCTTGGACGATTACAATGGTTTATTATTAATAAACCAAAAACACTTATACCAATTCTGTTAATAGAACAGGTAAAAAGGAACGGGATGAGTAATATCGAGTATTGTTCGTCAGCGAATGTGTATTTTGAAGACGAATGAAAGCGGCCAGTTTTCGTTGGTTCGAAGTTCGCACAGCTCACAGCCGAGGGAGCACTTGAATCGAAATGGAACAACGCTCTGTACCCTCATTTACCCGCTCGATATTCGAGCGAACGGCCCGAGCCGATGTGCGAGGCATCGAAGTAGCCTCCAATCCGTGGACCACGTTGACAATAAACCTGAGTAGTCTGCAGTATAGAAGAAGGCAGCCGTTCGGCCTACATAAGAGGACTGTAGGGGGATTACTTTGCACTCCGGCAGCACTCGGGTCAGATAGGATGCAGTGCGTTCAACGAAAGGCGATCTTGTGACGGCCGGGGTGAGAGTGAGCTCTCGTCGGAGGGTGATTGTGTTTGTTGGCATTGTGTGCGTAGTAATTGTATTGGTGGTCGCGTGTTGAGTCGATTCAACGGACTTGAGAGTGTGCATACGCCGAGAAATCGAGAGGATGAGAAAAAGAGAGGGAGCGATAAAGAGAAAGATGTTGAGCGAAAGGACCGTTGAGAACGTAAGTACGAGGTACAGGCAGCTGGATACCACTCGAAAGGGAGCTCAGCTTCGCACAGTTCAACTTCTAATGGGGCATCAGCCTTGATGGGACTCCGGCGGGACTAAGAGGCGACGAGATTAGAGCTCTTTCGATGGCCGCAGACCGACCGCACAACCTCCCCGATCGTCCTTCCGACGACCATCCCATAAGCGTTAGCTGCCCAATTTTATACCTTTGAATTCACCAGCCAACCTTCAATGATACTCGACAGCTGAGTATAGAACTGCTGAAATACAAATAATGAAATGCCCTTTGTCTTACTCTAATAAAGGCAGTTGAGTGTGCTATGTGAACATACGTGGCGATTTCCCCTATGGCCTTTTGTACTATTTATTTAGCGCTTTTTGGTTTATTATTCAATAATAAACCATCGTAATTGCCTTAGAAAAAAATTTCAAAGCAGCTTTTCGGTCAGCTCGTACCTGCGCTGACCGAAAAGTCGAATTCGAGGAACGGAGGTAAATTTGGAGTATATTTTTGTTTTACTAAAATCAGAAAAACTTTCTGAACAAGTGGCTGTGTGCCTGTGGTCAAAAAGTGACATAAATTGCCCCATTTCTCTAAAAATGAATGTAACTGGATGAAATTTTCACGAAATGTTCTCCCAGTAAATGTGCAAAATTACCATTTTCCAGTTTTAGAATAACACACAGTACTTCTGAAATGTTATCGTACAAAGTTTTTTTTTCTATTTTGATTTTCAAAGGCTATAAGAATAACATTTTTCTACGTTTGAGGTCTTAGAATGTTCTTCACAGCGAGCAGATGACGCTTGATTTTTTGGTTTATTATTCAATAATAAACCATTGTAATCGCCCAAGAAAAAAAAATTTCTAACCCCCTCAAAATTTGATGTTTTACGTTTCAAGGCATGTTGAATCCGAATATCCAATTTAAAAAAAATCTGTCTGTACGTACGCCGTCAACAATTTTCCGGCCAAACTACGAGAGCCTACGGCCAAACTCGTATAATAGCTACATTCTTGAAATTTTCATCAAAAATCAATCTCGGTCCTACGACGGACCATTCTTGAACCACATTGCTAGCTCAATTTTAAGGGTATTTTTGAGAGGTTGTGACGGGGAGAAAATTCATATTTTCCAAGGTTTTCCAGAATAATGTGTATTTGGTATCAATTTATATAGATTTTTGGACGCTGTACCGAATGAGACCATCGTCGATAGGGATCGATAGATTTAATGGTTCTCGAGTTATCGCAGCTTTTGTGTCGAATTTGGGAGATTTTCCGAAATTTGACTTGGAGATATAACTCGAGAGTTCTTGGAGCTATAAAAATCGTTCTATACTCGTTGGAATGCTCGTTGAACACTCTCTTCAACTTTACCGTAAGGCGAAAAATTTTGCTTTTAATCTGAGGATTGAGAAAAATAAAAATTATTAAAAGTACAATAGTTCCTTCGAAGTTTTTCCCTGGAGCTACCAAGCTGTTTTTCGGTGGGAACATTTACAAATGGTCGGAATAATCACTATCCCCGTTAATGAACAACCACAGATATACTACATTTAGAAACACTTTCTGATTGCGCATTACTTCAATTGTGAAGTATCTTCGCGTCAACGAACGAATGAACACTGTAACCAAGTTAAATACACTGCCTAACATTATACTTCTTAATCCTGATCATTTTGAATCTTGACGAATACCATCCTTCATTAACCGTCATCATCCCACAAAATTGATGAAATTCGGATGTCAAAATTCCTGAATGAGGTCCTCATTCTACAGCTCACATAAAATAAATTGTAAAGAATTTACACCCACCCATGTGACGAGAATATTTTGATTCATCGTGAAGATATCTATCGGGTATTATCTGGAAACCATATTTTAATAATCAGCTCTCATGATTCATTCATTCATTAATTTGCAGCGTTTTTGTCGTAATTTGCTGCGGTGGTCATTTACACCCTGCAAGTGTCAAGTTGTCAAAGCTGCTCTCATTTATTTTATCATGCTCACGCAATAAAAGAAACATAGTGAAACTTGGGTTTGGGATTTCCCCGAGAATACTCTGCTAGTGAATAAACGAGCGATATAATTTCTTGTCGGGTGTAAAACATTTGATGCAGCGTATCAAAAGTCATATTTTCGACTAATTAGTTGAATATACCTTGCTAGAGTAATGTTACATCTTACATGTTACAATAATGTTACTCTTTCATTGCAGTTTTATTTGGAACGACGATTGCTAATGGCCTCGATCATCATTTTACTACATTCTAATGGGATTGAAAGAGTTTTATCCTGTCAAAGCGTGCGGCGAAAAAACGTAAATGAAAGGGTGGAAAATACTTGGGAAAACGTTCTGAGAGGTGCTGTTTGACGGCCTCTACCATTATATGAGTAATGCAGCGGCGTTGAAAATTTTTGCATATTTATAGAGCCACAACAAACACTTTCTTCGTTCTCCTCGTCACTGCTTTTGCCTCTTCTTTTTTCGTTCTCTTCCCTTCTGCACTTTGATAAAAGTTTAGGTAAACATTCTCATTACATTCAAAGCTTTCAGCTCACACGCTCTACGGACACTTTCCTTTCCTTCGAGAGACTTGAGATTTTCTGAATATAAAATGAGCTTTTTTATTCGTGCAGTTTTTCCTGCAGCGAGAAAACTTAGTTGACCGACGATGAGATGGCAGCCTATTTATCAAGTTCCATTTGCAACGTTTGCATTATCAATAAAAAATATTTGGAAGTTTTTCCTGAATCGAGTGCATTTTTGACCCCTAACACCATAGCAGTTATTGTGACTGGAGAAAAACGTATTTAACTGTTATTTCAATATTTGAGCAAGGAGAAAAAATTATGATATGACTAACAATAATAATAATATTAAATAATAAATAATATTTTTTTCTTCTTGTTTTCAGATACTGAACTATAATTATTGCACGATTGACATTTGGTTCATTGGTGAAATTAAACTTGCATCCCCCAGGGCCATCAATTATTGAAATTATTGTACTAGAAGTTCTTGGCTTTTGTGGGAGGTTTTCATGCTCCATAAAAACGTTGTTATCGCTCAGGTGGCTTTATATGAGCGCTAAATACGTTTCTCATACAACTTTAGTAGAAAAAAAAATTGTAGATCCCCAGAGAACTAATTTATATAGCAGAGTTCCTCGCCTGGCTGGTGTTGAAAACCTCCGTTTTCAAGCTAATAATAAGCCTGTTTTATGCAAAATAACCCACCGCAGAACCCAAGTTCCCAGTAAAAATTATGATATTCCAGTGCTATGATCAGCGTTGTTTGTTCTAAATTCGTTGGAAATGAAAATGAACACATCCCTCGTTTATTTGATCACCGTTTTTTCCGAAACTTTAGAAATCCGAAGTCCGATACGATGTTTTGTTCTACATTAGTTACGCTCGGATTTAAAAAAGTCGAATTTTTTATCTGATTGCCTAGAACTGACTTTTTCAAATTTTCCTTACAATAAATTTCTAGCCATTTTCCCCGCCGGGAAGGACAAAACTAAAGACCGTGTATACCCTCACGAAATTTCCTTAAAATTGAGGCAGCGATGCTGCAAAACAATTGAGGTATCGAAAATTATTCTTGGGAAAAATATCACGAATGAAAATTCTCAAAATGAAAAATGTTTTAAATGAAAATTATTGACCGATAGTTGTAACGTTTAAGACTCATGTGCGAACCGTATTGCGTACACTCCGGTGTTCCAAGAGATATATATTTTCTAGATTAGGTATTTTGTTTTGTCCTTTATGTTTAGAGTCAACGCGAAGCTCACACACCTATGTTCAAGCCTAGTGTGTTATTATTCGATTTATATGCTAATGTTTTGTTAACACATTTGCCTACATTCAGCATTTGTTGATGGTCCTAAAACAATACTCAACAGTTACTCTCGTTTTCTCAGCTCCAGGAACCAAATTTATCGTACTCTCAACGTGGAGTAATACAGCAGAAGTTTCATTCAAACTAGAGACAACCAGAAGTATTAATGATGCCAGTTTTGAGTATTTTCAATATATTACGAAGCACTTGTAAAATGGTTCATGCATTCCAATAAGTGAAATCAGTGAGCAGATTATCCAATCTTTGAATGAACATGCTTAACAGTAGGCTGAAGAGCACTCAGATGATTTTTGCGGCCAGTAAAAATCAAAATAGAAAATACTCCTCAGTCAAATCGTGAAAAATGCTCACAACTTGGCGGTACGGTGAGTGACCCAATTTCAAAAAAAATCAAGCGTCATCTGCTCGCTGTGAAGAACATTCTAAGACCTCAAACGTAGAAAACTGTTATTCTTATAGCCTTTGAAAATCAAAATAGAAAAAAAAACTTTGCACGATAATATTTCAGAAGTACTGTGTGTTATTCTAAAACTGGAAAATGGTAATTTTGCACATTTACTGGGAGAACATTTCGTGAAAATGTCATCCAGTTACATTCATTTTTAGAGAAATGCGGCGATTTATGTCACTTTTTGACCACAGACACACAGCCACTTGTTCAGAAAGTTTTTCTGATTTTAGTAAAACAAAAATATACTCCAAATTTACCTCCGTTCCTCGAATTCGACTTTTCGGTCAGCGCTGGTACGTGCTGGTTACAGTACTTCAGTTTACTACGTTCACATGGAAGTAAAAAGGACTTAAAAATTCACTTTTTATAATGTTGAACTCAAATTCCATCTATTTTATCAAATAAAAGAAGATATTATTCATGATAACCACTAATTTACGAGATAAAATCTGAAAAGCGAACTGAGTGCGGAAATTTAGCGGTTTTTAGGCCATTACGCAGCTAACACGGTGTTCCGACGCTGCAAATCTTAATTGTAGCTCCCCTTAGGGTCTTTAACAACAGAGTCATTTGTGCCAGATTAATTCTCAGGTCATCGCTCTTTTGACTGGACTATTCTTGATATCAATCGACAATTATCACTGCTCACAGTCTACGTATTTATTTTCGATAAAAGCAACCTGGCCGTACTGAAGTAGATTGATATTTTTACAATACCTTCCAACCACTCTATTTCTCAGGCTGTTCAAATCTCTCTTGCATTGTGATCATCAATAGGTTACAAGCCAACTTAGATGTTATGCAATTCAGTAAATTTGATATTACCATCTGCGCCTACAAGGTCGACAAACTTTACCTTGTTCATTTACAACGCTTCCACTGTAACTCATTATATCGGACGAAACTTCATTAATAAGTTGGACAGAGAAAGGGCGAGCTGCGAATGAAAGTAGAGAGAGATATGGTGTTAGGGGTCTTGATGTAGCTCGTCCTTTCTTTTCATCACCTTCCATTCTGCCCACTCCAATCTTCTCTCATTTCAACGGATTCCAACTGAAGGAAACATGACTGTCAACTTTTCTGTCTCCCCGACAACTTTTGTATGATGAATCGGCTTTTGTGTTTTGAATCTTTTTAGTAAAGAAAAAAATCTCTCCTGTTAGGTACTTTACTCAATTTGGGAAAGTAGCACAAACGAAAACGGAAGCGTTTCTACTTAGGAAATTTATTGCGCAATCTTCTACCATTTCAACTTTTGAAGACAAGCGAGAGAGCTGCCACCGCTTGGCTCCCACTTTATTAGGTGGACCAGAGAAACGGTTGACTTTTCTTTTTTATTCTTGACCAACTTGGTACCCTTTTGAATTTGTAATTCAACCTTTTCTGCAAGAGTGAATTTATTTCTATTTCCCGCTAATGTGAAGGAATGAAATATTTCCCGTGGAAGACATCCATGGTCGTAAGTATTGCAATTGTGTTGTCGCAGTAATTAGCTGGCATACTAAACACAGACATAGTAAATACTCCTCCAATATTGAAAAAAAAATAAGTAAACGACTTTATCACAAGTCGATCCAATCAGCTTTCACCGTCTTCTTCAATTTTAGCTATCCTATTTTTATTTTTATTTTTTCCATTACGTAAATTCAAAAATATTTTTCGATATTTCTCTCGGTGGTTGTAATTATATTAAAAGGTCTCGATACCCTGAGTGGAGTAGCTTTCAACTATGTACGATTCATAGCGAACCAATCAACTAATTTCGCAATATCTAATCACGCTCATGTGATTGAAGTATCAATCCCTATTTTCAGCCTGATGATACCTTGCATAGGCCTATGCAGAGGTCTACTAACGGTAGGAAGACTGAGGATAGAAGAGGTTCCGACTTAGACCATCAGCGAATTGGAACGCGCCTTTTACCACTCGGTAAATTCAATGACAATATCAGAATATTCTGCGCTTCAAGTTGCTCAAGAGACGAAAGTGTGGCCGGAAATAGTTCTTCGTTTGTAATGGCACAGATAGTAGGTACAGTATTACGGAAGAAGCTCGACATGCAGGTAAAGTGAAGTTGGTAATTCATAGAAGGAGGTCAGCGTTTCATGGTGAGCGGTGAGGTGAAGCAGAAAATAGTATTGAAAATTCAAGGCGAGTTTTTCCAAGTAACTAAGAAGACATAAATAATGAGCTGTGGTGGTTCAATGCAATGGCATGGAGCGTGTGCTCAGGCAGCTCGCTGAAGGCAACAGTCATTATGCTATCAACAGCGGCGGTCGAGAGAAACTCGGGAAGGAAGCGGATCAAGTAAGAGAAGGATAATGCTTTTAATAACTCGGGAATCAGTAAACAGTCGCCAAGTGTCTAGCGCTGTAATCTGAGCTGTTAGTGGAACTGCTAGCGCCTCTAGTGCTCACAAATACGATGGGATCGTTCACTTCACCTTCGCTTCAATCCGCTGAGGATAGACTATTCGTTTTCTAACTCCCTACTCTACCTTAAATACGTCGACAATAATTTATTCTCAGGGTAGCTTATATTCAGGAAAACTCATTGAGGCCAATGCATCGAAATGTTCGCTGGCTATATCGGATATGATAGCCTCGAGAAGCCGAAAAGTAGGTACCAAATAGATGACGAAGGTTGAAGCAATTTTATTTCATCACGAAGGCCCTTCTCGTTAATGAATATGAATCATGCTATGCTCACTCATTCCGGTTGATTATTCGATACAACTTAACCGTTGCCGAAAAACAGTCCAAAACAACAATTAAACGTTCAAGAACGAAACAAAGATCGTATTTTTATAATTTTATGTACCAAAGCTCGTAGAATAGATAACTGAACGTTGTAACCTGATTCAACTGCAACTGTTGCGAACAAACTATCACTCGATTGCAGCGGCTGATTGATCGATATCGTTCGTTCATTATTCAACCAGAGCAAACGGAATGCCAAGTAGACGGTTCGAAAGGATGTGAGCGAGCGCATAGCACTTGTATAGCTATTCCACTCAAGTACATTAGCAGTGTTCGGACTCGAACCCTCCACGTCAGCCACTTGCACCCTAGAAACGGTATTCAATCCCTAAACAGTTTCTGAGCGGAGGTGGAGCGGCAGCTTCTTCTGCCGTTATGGCCTCACATGTATATATAGCGGATGAATATATTCATAGCCATGAATAAATCTTGGCCTTTAGGCAATCACATCAGATTGAGGTGAGTCAGGCCATCTTACCGACCATCCGACCATGAGCCCCTTCGTCCAACTAACCTACTGTAGCAATACCCACGCACTTCTCCTTGAACACCACATCGCTCCTGCATACCTCCGCAGATGCCTATATCTTCTGTATTCATCTTGGTAAGTGAATCGTGAGCGAACATTGAACGACTCGAACAACAACTGCATACTATTTATAATATTTTTCTCAACATTCGACTTCTTTCTTTTTAGCGATGCTCTCTGTTTATATCGAAGGGATTTTTTTTTTACATTAGGGAGTTTTGGTTTCTTTGTTAAAACATAAGTTTCCTGTAGTTACCGCCAAGTCGATGTCGGATTGTGGTGACCATTGAGACATTAATGATTTTACAAAGTAAACATAACTCCCACGGTTTAAATGAACACGCAATGCACTAAAACTCTAATACTATACCAACTCATCTATCTCACTTAGATTTTCACTGTCGAGTTACCAAACTGAATGAACATTTGCTGTTCACCCTATACGTCTAGGTCGGAAAGTATGCGATATCGGAGAACATTTTTTCCGTACCAACGTACTGAGTGAAATGAAATTGGAGTAGAGATTGCTCGATATCATTGCTAGCAGATTGCTACCCTGATTAAGGGGTAATTATAGGGAGTTTGTCAAGTGGGAAAACATCATATTGGAGGACAATAAACAACGGAGAACAATAAGTAAAAGTAATCATAGCGAATTGGGATAGACGCTAAGAAGTTTGCTCTTGGATTTTAATTGTTACGTAAAAAGTCGGATGAAGCAAGAAAATAATTACGACTGGTTGGGTTAATATTTGTAAAAAAGATGAGGTTTTGTGTTTTCCTGCAAATGGCTGGTCACCATATTCTCAGTAACTTGTCGCATGTAGGCGTTGTGTGAGAATTTCTTTCAACTGTAAAATAGTACAGTAATACCGCAAACGTGTGAACGAAGCACAAAAGGGTTCGTTTGAAGGGTCACCCAAGGTGAGGAGTTAGAAGCAAAAGGCCTTCCTCTTCTAGCTTTGCTGGTACTAAACTGCTCCTCCGGCCTTTTACGTTAACACTATACGGCTACCTCAAGACTCCTACTTTCTTCGCAAGGACCAAGGACCAAACACCCATCGCTCTCTCTTGGGAGACCAAAAGCATGAGGCGCGCACACAGACACACCGACAACTCGCTCCTTCGCAATCCGCTCCATCGCATCGGCAGCCATCAACTACACTACTACCACAACTAAACAACCACTACCAACAATGGAATTGCCACTTCCTGTTACATATTACGCCACCATTCTCTGAGAACTGAATGGGATCACTTATCATTTGCCCTTGCACATGATCTCTTTAACGTGGGTGATAACTGAACCGTACCAACCCACCCAATGACCTTCATGTAGCAAGCGTGGTTTTATTATTTCGTTCCCATAATTTATTCTGTGAATTTCATTTTTCTATCAATCCGGCATGATAGTATATTTGCGGGCCATGTTTGGCTTAGAAGATTATAAGATTATTCTATAAGATTATTAAGATTATTCTATAAGATTATAAGATTATTCTACATAGTTTTATATATATTCTACATTAAATTTCCTACATTTTCTTCCACAGCACCTAATCGTTCCCATTTCGCGAACATGACGAAAAAAAATTCCAAAGTTGAAACTTCAAAAGTATGAAAATTGATGGTAGTTGATGGTTTTAAGTGGTTTGAGGGAACCCGTCGAGGGTAAGAGGGCGCTGGTAGAGTTCGATAAAGATGTTTTTGCCACAGATCATTGCTTTGGGCATTGAGTTTTCCTTCAGCCATTTGTACGCTACAATCTCCAATACAAGCTTGCCGCTCCACTTTTCGATCGAATAATTCCTATGTTATATCGGTTTCAATTTCTTTATCATTTCATTTCATATCGTTTCACCAATGTTTAAATTACTTTGATATGATATACAATAAGTTTGATACAAAATGATTTGAAATTTGATTCTGATTGATATCAGATCATATCTATCGGAGTTGTGAGGGGGTGAAAACCAGCCGACTCATTCTCAGTGCTTATATTGACCGGGCAAGTACATTCGTCCGTTAGGCCATCTTTCGAGCCTAAATATTTCCATGTTCACACTAGAACGGTAACTAATAAGTATTCTGATTTTGGTACCACTTCATTTGTATAATATGATTTCAACCGCGCTTGCAAACATTCAGTACCTAGGTCCCATGTTTCCATGAGTTCTCGTCCAGGTGAAACTACCTCCAAAACGTCATTAAATCACGGAGAGACTTCTCTGATTCGTGTAACCGAATCATCTGTCAACGTCTCAACAGACACATCTCTGATATCTTTGATGAAATATTTCAAATTCGTCTCATACTTTGACTCTGAGGCGTCTCAAGAGCGAACATCGGGATGCTTCTGATTTTGTCTCATCTTCTAAAAAAAAAAAAAAAAAAATCAGCTACTTGTATTTCAAGCGCATAACTAAACTCTTTCTTACTTATAATATTGATTTCCTATATGGCAGCATAATGTTTCTTGCTGCCGTTTATCGTTTAATTATGATAACTCGACTGAAACTGCCAATTTAAACGCTTGGCCGACAGCTGTTAATGAAAAGGTCCTATGCAGCTTCCATTTTGCAAGTAACTTCCCACTTTGACATTCGACCGTACGAGAAGGTTTATCAAACTCCCAACTTTTAATAACCCCGTCCCTTCTCCACCTCGAGCTTCTACGAATCCCCAATCTAACTGCGGATTCATACTTTGAATGTGAATTATATTTCGTCCCAAGAAAATTTTCTGAGCAGCGCAATGAGAAATGAAAGATTATAAATACTGCTAGGTCTCTCTTTCATTTTTACATAAATTATTAACTATTAAAAAATTACATCAGGTATTTATAGCGAAAATCAACAGACTTCGACAACAGTCGAAGACCGAAGAAACATTCAAGTAATTTATTTTAATTTTTTAGCCCTCCGCTGCATTAAATCGGAAAGTACAGGTGTTTAAGTCATACATTTTCTAAACAATTTCCACTCTATTCCGAAACTTGGATTATTCTTAATAATACTCTGGATTTTTTTTCAAAATGGGTCAGTTACCATTCAACGTTGCCCATAATGATAAAACATCATTGAAGACGGCTAGAGCGGGTAGTTGGCAACCAGCTGGGAACGAGGCTGGGGCGGGCTCGTGGACCTCCTTCCAAGCCTCTGCTCAGCCCCACTATCAAACATGATGTGGAATGGAAGTGGTGGGACCGGATTCGGACGAGATAGATGAACCCGACTTGAATTCTAAGCGCGAATGGATGGATGGAAAAAATTCCTAGGACCTGCCTCATCAGCAACATCCGCAACTCTGCTCATGCTGCCACCCATCCTGTAGAGTCAAACGCTTCTCATCGAGCTATTCTTACTCCCTCCTCACAAACACGACGTAACTTCGGGCGATTTCACAGAAAATGCGAAGCGTTCCGAGCTAAAGTGTTCTCTGTTTCAAAAAAGATATTACGAGATTCGAGAGATATTAGCAGATAGGAGTTTACGCAATGAGTCCACCATGACCTCCGAGCTATCCGAAAAGGAAGACCAGTTTTGCTCCAGCAATATATCTAGTCCAAGACTATGGATCTGGTAGCGTTTGGTTCTCTATCGAAGAATGACATTGACCAAAACAGACATTGGCTTTGAAAATTGCCAATTTCTGTGTCGCACTTTATTTTCTGTATTTGCGTTGATGGGTGAAACACCTGTCGACTCTTTCTTCTCGTTCTTCTCTTCGTTCATTTCTTTTATTTGGTGCCGAGCACTTTCGCCCCTTCGAGACTCATTAGGGCTTCGCAGAACCATTTGGTCCTTGGCCGAGCGTTTCAGGGCCAAATAAAAGCAACGGAGAACGAGCCATCTGGTGTTTCATCCCTCAACCCAAGTACAGATAAAGATGCATGTTTTGTGATGAATATTCCGTCGTACTTCCTTCCAGTTATCCCTTTCAGTTTACGCAGAAAATTGCCTTCGCTATTTTGGGCTTTGACGGCCAGAAATCTCATTTACATTTACAACTTCAAAAAACGGAAGAAAAAAACGTTGAACTTCAAGCTGTTTTTGAGTAATTAATTTCGTTCTGAATTAGATCTATTTTAGATTTTAGATCTATTTCCAGAAACACTATCTTCATCAAAAAACTAATAAATTTGGTACAATTTTTCGTAACCGGATAGCTCATAATGTCGGAACTAGGTAATTTGATTTTGACGAAATATTTTTTCCCACAGCAAAAATTATTGCATTTGAAAGTGACTCTAAGTTTTGAAATGTTTCTATGGAGCAAATATTATTTCTATTGTTACGATCACAATCACTGATTCTTCTTTAATCGTATTTTATGTTAGATATTGTACTCGTGCATTTTGGTTTATTATTCAATAATAAACCATTGTAATCGCCAAGAGAAAAAATCCTCTAAAAATTTGATTACTTAATATTTGATATTTTCAGACAAAGTTGAAGCTACTAGCGGATATCTGATGAAAAATGAGGAACATAAATCGTTTTCTGCTCCAGTTACAATATTTTTGTTGGGAGTAATTTTCCTGACGCGCATCTTTCCACCTTATTGTTTACACGATTGTCGATAATTATTATGACAACACTAACCGACCGACCGACAAGATGTCATTAGACAACTCGGGGAATCAAATCGATAAAATTATTGTAATTGTGCATGCATGACCCATTACGAGTTCATCATAGCTCCTAATGCGAGGCCATAGTTGTTCATAAAGCATCAAAGATAGTTAATTGAAAAAATGAACGGCATCTAACCGATTGGGCGTTCGTGCAAATAAACAGATGTAAACCTCTGCAAATTGGCCGAAAAATTCATGATCTGATGTATAAAGAATACTAACTATGATAATATAGCGAATATTTAGGAGGCTGGCAAAACTGCAAAGTTCACACGTAAATGTCGAAAAACATTTCAAGACAGCGGGCATGTGAGACTTATTTTGTAGAGTTGAAACCTTTCGGATTCCTGACTTTTCAAATCGCGAAAATAAAGGGATTGAGAAAAAGGAGTATAGTAGAGGTGAGATGAAAGAAAGGGTCGAAAGACAAAAAAAAACGCAGCCTCGAAGCAGTTTAATTATTTCAAATCCGTGTCGGTCTCGTCAATCACTTTTAAGTCAAACGAAGTGAATTAACTGAGGCATTCCTGTAGGAAATACTCTGTCGTGGAACCAATTCGCGGAGCTTTCTCTCGCTTCTAGTGGATTTCATCCAATCTCGTCTGCCTTGGCCTTCTTGCTTCTTGCTCACTCAGGCCCGCTCGCGCCGTACGTCCTCAGCTCATCACCCATTACTCACTTTACAGTGCAGCTTAGACCTCATTGTTACGACTTTAAATCCGTCTTCAATGTGATGTTTTCGCTACAAGAAGAGGCTAGACATTCAGCATTTCTAAGCCTAATTTTAAGTCTCTAAAGTAGCCCCTTAATCTACAGAGACCAGTTAAGGATATAGAAAGATAATAAAAATAAAAATCCAGCTAATATGAACGTGAGTTAATTTTAGTTTTTATTCAATGATAAACCATTTTAATCGCCCTAGAAAAAATATTTTTCTAACCCCTTCAAAATTAGATGTTTTACGTTTCAAGGCATGTTGAATCCGAATATCCAATAAAAAAATTCCTCTGTCCTATTTCTTTTTGGTTTATTGAATAATAACCAAATAATACCACCAATAATAACCAAAAAGCATGAAAACAGTCTAATTCGGTTGAGCAGTAAAATCAAGCTATTTATAATTGGGCGACACTCGCAGTCCCATTCGTCGAGGAGATGCAGTTTAGGCTCTTCCCAAAACCAGGCAGAAAAGTGAAAAAAAAAAAAAAAAACAAGTAGGTAAAAAACGTAAGTTTGTTTAAAGATGGCTACTTTTGAAATTATGTCATCAACTATACACACCACTTTAAAAGAATAGAATTCGTTAGAGCATAAAGAAATTATGGAGAAGTTTGAATCACCTAGCCAGTCATGATAGTGTTTCTACCTTTCGAACCCCATTGATAGTATTCTTCGTTTTAACTAAGCAACAATACAACGGGGTTCATCCGAATTCAGGGGTGGTCCTTGTAACGTTGATCGCAGGTTGTGATACATTTGAAATCCATTAGGGGAGGAGGAGCCTACGGGAGGAGAATAACGGCGTGTGTTTATAGGTAAATCAATTGACAGCATTGTGTGCTTATCCTTTTTTCTGATCGGATGAGAGCGTGCGAGATTACTCGAGCTTTGTTAAAGAATCGATTAGATTTCTTGGTTGGAATGTTGAGAGCTCAAAGCACACCGACTTGGCAATCAGAGGATGAACATAAAATGTCGAAAGTGTTCGATTTAAAAGTTACAAGTTCATAACGTACATTCCTACAGGTGGAGACTTGATTAATAAACGATTTCGTCAACCTCTGTTCGGTAATTATGAACAGATTATAATCGGTATCTGCCAAACTGTACAAATATTGCATTGACTGAAGGCTGGCCTGATTTTTCCAGGTACTTAAACTACAAGCAACATTATATTACTCTATTCTTTCGAATAATATTTGTAGCTTGCGTGTAGTTTATAATATCACAATCGCTATTAAATTTCAATTAGGTTGTGATCATTTCAAAGTTTGTCAGGATAGCATAGCTAAACTGGTTGCCAGTTCGTGAACCTCCCCCATTATGATACTGAATTCCCCTTTGAATTCTGTGAGGAATAGTTCAATGAGATGATCTACAATATATTTGAGATTCTGAGCTTCTACAACAGTATATATTCGCATAACCTCTATACCCATGGACAAAATGTCTGATCAGCTTGATGAAAATTTGGCAATGCGATTCTAAATATAGTCATTGATTGATGGCGGCTTCATTTATATTCTCGATATTCAACAGCTTTTTTATAAATGGCATTTGAAAGACCAGAATCACATCTGAAATTCGCCTCGTGAATCCGTGCTCGGTGTATCAAAAACGATGCAAATAGAGCCCGTCTCTGGGGGAAAGGTTCGCTGACGTGTGGCACAATTGGAGGCGGAAATCGTTATCCGACCTGGCCTGTCCCCCTCTGCCAGTCCAGTGATTTTGGTAGCTAAGAAATGGGATCGTTTTCGAACGCCTGTGAACCATCACTTGAATTCAACTACTATTGTTAAATTAAAACTCCGTAGACATTGCGCAGATGCACACTGGACGAGCTTTGCGAGGATGCACACCCAAAAATGTTTGCCTTTTTTTTAATACTGTGGACCAGCGAATTGTGTTCCAATGATTTCAAAAGCTCGAGCGTTTTGAACTCAAACTGCTATAGAAGAGGCGGTCATTCAACATCCACCAATATCGCTACAAATTAAAAGAATTTCCAAATTAAAACTTGAATTTTTTTCATAGCGGTATATAGTTGAAGAGTGTGTTCGACGAGCATTCCAACGAGTATAAAACGATTTCTGTAGCTTCAAGAAATCTGGCGTTATACCCTCATGCCAAATTTCCGAAAATCCCCCAAATTCAAGACAAAACCTGCGATAACGCTAACGGCCCGACGATGGTCTCATTCGATTGAGCTTCCAAAAATCTATAAAAATTTATACCAAATATACCTTTTTCTTGAAAAACGTTGGAAAATATTTGTCCTGCCGCATCATGCGACCAGTAAATGTTTCTTACTCATCTTGTTTACATGTTTTAGTACCTTCATAATTACGCTTCACATTCAGCAGGAGTTGAAGCACAGTTGCCACGGTAACTATGGTACGCAAACAGCTCTATTTTTCACTCTCTTCTAGCGTTTCGGTTGACATGGAGTCTTTCATCGTTCGCTGTGGGTTTCCTCTGCGCGTCTATTTATTGTTGAAAAAGACTGTCTCAACTGCTGCTTTCGAAATCGTTCATCAAAACCGTTTTCATTTCCGAGTACATCAAACCGTTTTAGCGAGAATTTACTATATTAATTTTCTCCCCCTCAAAACCGCCTAAAAATACCCTTAAATTGAGCCAGCGATTTGGTAAAAGAATTGAGCCATGGGCCAGAATTGAGTACGGCAGACGCACAGAATTTTTTAAAATTGGATATTCGGATTCTACGTGCGTAGAAATGTTTTTTTCTTAGGCAATTACAATGGTTCATTATTGAATAAATAAACCTTAAAGGACCTTAAGAATTTTATTTTTTGGATTCCGATAATGTCGGTAAATAGAGTAACGATGAGTAATGTTTCATAATTACATACCCTCAAATAACCTCGGTGGCTATATGTTCCTTATCAAAAATCATCCATCTGATGCAACCACACATAAAAGTTCAGCTGAGCTATTACATAGCTATCGTGAAATACATTAACATTCAGAAACAGTCTGCTTTATAAACTGTACAGTTTGACATCCTTTGCTCTCGTTACACTCGCAGAACAACATTCGTAGGGCCCTTGAGGATCGAGCCACAGCATACGGATAAAATGGTTTTACGAGCCGAACCATCAGAAAACTGTCGGATGGGAGGTGGAAACAGTTTTTATCCGGTTTGCGCTCCCGACGAAGCAATAGATCGATCATTGGCACTAAATCAGCCTTCTGATTCGAATTCCGGGGGCCTATGGCCGGGACGACGATAACTCGAGGGTAGGTATTATTTTACCTTGGGCTCGGTTATAGTGTGATACCATTATCCTGCTCGACAAGCCAGAGCAGCCAGTGCTCTCTTTTCAGGTCCCGACCCCAATATTCTCACCCTCCGCTTCTCGCTCTTACCGTCAAGCAATCACAATATTCATCGTTCACCTGAATATCGCATTCTCAATCGTCCCCTCGTTCTCGACAATACCGCACTCGTTCGACTGATTCTGCGTTGGAGCGGTTCTCTCGTGGACTAATGTTGCAATGTCTGTTCTGTTACTGCATGATAAACATCGAAGACGAAGGTGTGAAATTATATCCATGGCATTCATTCAATCTGTCTTAATATACCGATTGAACATTGACGTTTATTGGCCATGTTTACCATCTCTCTTTTTTTCTTCTTTTTTTTTATGAATTTATTTTGAAATTCAACATTTTAGAAATACACGTAACAATATAAACTTAATGCTACGGCTCTTTATGAGTAAAAATTTACTCGTGCTAAGAGCCGTAGCATTAAGTTTATATTGTTACGTGTATTTCTAAAATGTTAAATTTCAAAATAAATGCATTAAAAAAAAAAAGAGAGAAGCAATGTTGGTAAACATGGCCAATAAATATATTGTAACAATAACGCTATTCCTAACGGTACCTCTTTTCTTATTTAGTCTATGACGCAAACTAGCGTCTTTCATCACTGAGCCCCCTCCTCGATCCGGACAACAGTTCCGTGATAGTCTCATCGGCGGTCAAATATTCATAATCGTCCGTATCAACCACTTGACCGGCTTCAAACAGAATACTGATTTGAACTCAGTCACTGATTTAAAGTGCTTAACTTTGATTAAGAAAATCTCAATGGCTCCCTTCCATCGTTTGGGATACCCTCACGTATGTAGCGAAAAAAATGTATAAATAATAAATGCCGTAGGATTGGCACGACTTCTTCTCCCAAAATTTTCAATATTGAGATAGTAATCCTGCTGACCCTCACGGAACCAGAATTGATCGAAAAGAGACTGTTACCGACCATCTCATCTGCGATCACATACTGTTATTCAGAAAAAAACTCATGAATTGTAACCTTCACGCATTTATGGTCCAATGATCTTTCAACTCTCCAATAGCTACTGGCAGATAAGAAACCTGGTTTTTCGCGCCTATTTATTTCCATTCAACAGGCTATCAAATAATATCGTATCAACTTCAAAAGACTGAAGAAGTGGCTATACAGTGCCGCAGAACCTTCCAGACTTGCTGTACGAAATCCTGCTATTTTATCAATATTTTCCTCATAACCAGCCTAAAGATCAGGTCACCAAGGATGGAGGATTAAAGGAAACTCTATTCAGTTATGTTAACTATGGTATTTCGTAGAAAGGAACGGAGGGGATCAAGAATCGCACAATAATGCATCTCGGAGAACTAAAGATGCCACTATTTTTATTGCACTTCTGTTTCTTATCTGGTATTTCCACCATAACAACCAGGAGCTAGGAGCTGATATCAAAGAGCGTTATCGACTTCAAGGTCAACGCTTGGGGGTTCGCAACGCCCTAGGTGAACCTCCCGTGAGCGCGAGTTAGATTCCAAAGTTGGTAGATACTACTGATAGGCGCTTAGAAGAGCAGCCATCCTGCGGTTGCCAGTTCCGTGAGCCTATCGGCCGGAGATACGGCCCCGTACGTGCCCAACGCTCCGTAAAGTGGAGGATAAAGCGACGAAAGGCGACAGCAATGACAACAGCGGCGACAGATCACAGAGTTTATTCGCTTACCTCCTCTTCACGTTTCTCTTTACCTTGTAGTTCTTACAGTTTCGTGGGAGCAAACAAAGCCGCTCGTCCGAACAGTCAACCTTGGTCTTTATGTAATCAGAAAAACGATCGCAATTGAATGCGTTTAGACCAAGTACGCCAATTCACGAAGGATTCAGGAGCGGTAATTTTACAAGGATCGTCGTCGTACAGCGAATGATTCATGTACGGTAATGAAATAGAAATCGTCTGAAATCCTAGCTCTGTCTTGCCTGCAGAGTCGGAAATCTTTTTGATTTGTCCTTTTAATTAATTCATTGAACGAAAAGAAAAACAGAACTGAAGTCGAAATAAGAACGACGGTTAAGCTATGAAGAAAATAGCATAACTCGTAATTGGCCCTTAGGTGCTAAAACATTTTGAGGAGACTACGATTATTATAGTTTTTATTCGTTGTAGCTTCGTCGCATTGGCCTGGATACCTGGATGGTGGCCGTGGATACCTTGTGATGGTGCTACGAAGCCCTGATGATGACCGAATGGGCGAAAGTGCTTGGCAAGCCGACAATAAAAAACAGGAAAACAAGTTGCCCTGGTTTTCTCCCCCTCAACCACAACAACGAATAGTTTTTATTGATTTTCATTGTTTTGATCTCACGCAATGCTTAGGCCTTTCCTGTTCGTTTGTGTACTTCAAGATCCACAGGCACTAATTTTCATTGGTAGTGTACTTATTTTCATAGGACTAATTTTCATTGGTTGTGTCTCAAAACTTTCCGATTTTTCAACAAAAAAGCCACCAATTTTAGTTTGCTGGATTTCGAACTGAGCGAATGAGAACAAAGTTTAATCAGACTATCACCAACAGATTCTCATGAAGATACTCTACGTTGAAACATTCAAAACCGTTTTACAAACCCCCTATATATACCCCATAAATTTATTTTTATGTTTTTTGCAGTGTTCCATCACGAAACAATTATGTTTACCTTGTTCTTTTTTTCACTTTATCGTAAACTAGGGGCTGAACATAATATGCTGTAATGATATTATCATTACATATCATTTTGTGGGGTTGTTGTCCTTGTCACTACTATATACACTACTATATATATTATATACTATATAGGAATAGGTATTGGTTTAGTAGTTGATTATTTGTGTATGGAGAGTGGGAATCTATAGGTATTATTATTAGTAGGTAGTAGTTGCTAGTATAATTTGGTATGTAGTTGGTGGTGTTTGAATGTACTTTGTATCATAAAGTATTGGGTTTTTCAACTGGAGCAAAGTAGGAGCAAAATTAGACATAACAACTTTAAGTTTTCCAAGATTTGTAACTTGCACAGTGGATAACTCAAACAAAAAGTCGTCAATTCAGATGTTTGAATATACCAAAAGATAGGTAATTTAATTGTCCACATTTTCCTAATGTAATGTACCTATCCATTTTTCAACCGTTTTTGCGTTATTCAACAATATTAGTAGACTATACACGAAAACATGACATTTTTCAACTTTAAACGTTCTTTTCATCTATTTAGTGTGAAAGAAACAAAGAATGGACCATATATTATTGATATACACATCATCAACTATCATTATGCTGAATTTGAGGCAAATCTATTTCAAAAACTTTTTCGCGAAAAATCCAAGGGGTACCCCTGCGATTTTTTTCATCCGATCAGTTAACGAATTTTTACTCGCCTCTCAATACAGATAAAAATCTGAAATTTTTAGGAAAGTTGTGTCTTACCATGATGTATTTTTGTGATTTTTTTTATTTCTCGGAAAAATCTGCAAGTGGTCCAAAAAAATCGGTTTTTAAAAGCTCGAAAATTGGACTTTAACGGTGATTTTCGGGGTCAAAATTAATGCGAATCAATTGTTTTATTATGCAGAAGTCTTCATTTGAACGCCTTACACACGTACATAGCAAAAAATTTGGTGAAAAAACTTTAAACAGAGCCAGAGAAATTATTTTCCGTAAATCAAGTTTTTCGCCGGCCGAGCTCCGCTGGCATCGGTAATAGTGAAAAATTAAATTTTCGTTTTAAAGCGATTTTGAAAGCTATTCTTATAGGAAATTTAACGCTGAATCCGAATATGACGTCAGAACGGTGGAAATTTCACGACAACTATCAGTTTTTCCAGGTTTTATACTACGCCACTCCTACGTTTTTCAACTTTGAAAATCCGTTGCAAATACTTACAGTAGTGTTTAAATTTGATTAACTAATTATTCCTACAGGAAATTAGACGTAGAATTCGAATTTAAAGTGAAAAAATCAAATTCGAACAATTGATAATATTTTTTGAATTTTTTTCGATTTTCATACTTTTGAAGTTTCAACTTTGGAATTTTTTTGGTCACGTTCCCGAAATGGGAAAGATTAGGTGCTGTGGAAGAAAATTGAGGAAATTTAACGTAGAATCCATTAAAAATAAGAAAAGGGCTAGCGTATATAATAGCTCTCGAGATATATTCCACTTTGTGTCAAAAAAACGTGTTTTGACTTTTCTTCGATCGCGAATAGCTCCGCGGGGACATAACATAAAAATATAATTAAATACACCAAATTGGAAAAATCAATATCTATCGGTGTTTTCAAACCGTTGACGCTAGAGCTGATCGGTTTTTGATCGGGAAACAACCAGTACTCTCGTTGTAATTGAAAGCAGGTTTGAAGTCGAGATTTGGGTCTTCATCATCAATAAATAATTAAAATGTCTGAGTTACATTTCGTTTGCAAAAACCATTACTTAGTAGAAGAACAAAAAAGTGTACCATTTTCGAGACTTCAGAAATTCGTTCATGACACAAACGTACGGAGTATAACGTCAAACTCTAATAAGAATACTAATGTTCTTCGAGGGGTATAAAGTTGAACTGCTTGCTTCACGGTAACTATGTTCTATCGAGTGACACCTCATTTCATCGTCAACGGTGTGAAATGACGCGACAGGCCGTTACATTTCTTCCATGAGCTCGAAAAATGGAAGGGTTGAATTTCTCTATCACAACAGTAAAGCGCGTATCAATCGCTGAGCGATCTTTATTGGCAGATAGACTGGGCAAATGATACAGTAAAAGTGAAAGAAGACGATTGCTAATTCAACAAGAATCCAGGCAATCGAACAGATAAGTTCGACGCCAGTCGATTCCGTCATTGTAAATGTAAAGAAACGGCTTTAAAATAGGAGGTGTTGTTCAAGATAAAAACTGCATCAAAATCGATAAGTTTGTGAACCATCAGTATGGACAAATGAACGCTTCTTATTATTATAATTCCCCCATCCTGATGAACCGAGATCTCGATATTTTAACAACTGTTCAATAACCTATACCAATCAATATACCTTTTCATCTCA
This sequence comes from Tupiocoris notatus, assembly GCA_037159825.1. Taxonomy (NCBI): domain Eukaryota; kingdom Metazoa; phylum Arthropoda; class Insecta; order Hemiptera; family Miridae; genus Tupiocoris; species Tupiocoris notatus. The sequence goes on along the minus strand of JASJUZ010000128.1, from coordinate 62,245 downwards.
TCTTGCTAGTTGGGGCCGCATTAGCCGCGTGGGCTGAAGCTCTTCCCACATCGTTGCTACCTTCCGCTGAGACCGGGGATCTAGTCCCCTGTTAAGGGCTGGTTTTCCTTTCTCAAGATTCCGGTTCAGTTGACTCAGAAGAGCACGTTCGCCATACTAAACCATAAATGTCAAAAACTTGGCGTGAAGCTCAATCATTTACATGCATCGTTCCTCGCGATTTGGATTTCATACTAAATTCACTGTGTGTTGGTTGGTTAAACACATTATTTACATGCTACGGTCGCCAGATAGGTAAGCTCATAAGCCGCATGAGCTTGTGTAGGGGGTGAATGTGGGAATGGCATCCGAATGACATAGGACTAAGTTAAACACCGTTAGCCCTTGCATAAATGTTTTAACATAATTAGGCCAGAGGAATATTGTTAATGAGGTATGCACCTTGGAGCAATAATAAAAAAACTGAAAAAAATAACGCTGCAAATGATTGTACAGTGGTTTATTATTCCTTTGCTTCAATAATGTTGTTAGAAGACCTTCCTTTCGTGATAGTAAGTATTCCGAACATTCGTAAATGTTCCCACCAAACAACAGATTGGTTACTAGAAGGGAAAAGACCGTAGCAACTACTGTCATTTTAATCATTTTTATTTTTCTTAACTTTCAAATTGGAACCTAATTATTTGCCTAACGGTATAGCTGAATAGAGTGTTTGACGAGCATTCCAACGAGTATGGAACGATTTTTATAGCGCCAAGAACTCTCGAGTTATACCTCATACCATATTTCTGAAAATCCCCCTAGCTCAACACGATAACTCGTGCACCAATAAAACTATCGACCCCACGATGGGTCTAAAAATCTATAGAAATTGATACCGAACACACCTTTATCCGGAAAACATTCGAAAATACGAACTTGGTTCAAGAATTGGGCTATTGTGAAACCGAGATTGATTTTTGGTGAAATGTTCAAAAATAATAGTTATTATAGTTTGGCCGGAATAGTGTTCGAACAGGCAGAATTTTTTTTATTCGGATATTCGGATCCTACGTGCCTTGAAACGTAAAACTTCGGATTTTGAGGGGGATTAGAAATTGTTTTTCTTGGGCGATTACAATTGGTTTATCAATGAATAATAAACCAAAAAGATAGGTAAGCAATTACGAAAAGTCGGTTGAATCATTATGCTCTTTCTAGGTAGTACCTACGTGACGAAAAGATGATTTAATTCTGAACAGATTCACGCACTGTTGACACGCTGAGTAATATTGAATAATGCAATCCTGCAATAATAACTTCAATTGAGATGATACCGACCGTTCGAATACCAATCAGAAACTGAAATAATTTTATTTACATTTAACGTGAGCATTAGAGTTGTCGTGTTTTCGAATTGGCTGGATCGTTACGAATAATGTACGGGCAATTTGAGTTCACTTTCATTCACATCACTTCGATATTATATTTTCCTAGAGAAAAGAATTAATTAAATTAAAAAAAATTCAATTTTATCAGCTGAATGGAGAACATAATTTATGTGGGCTAAAAAACTGCAATAACTTACAAACATAATTGCGATTTTATTAATTCAGAATAATCCGTATTTCATTTATTAGAAGTCAAGTATGCCTTCCTAGCCCAATCACTTCACCCGATTACTCACATTCAGTTTTGCAAGCTGATTATCAGTTATAATTATCATCAAGCATACAAATTTTGAAATTAATTTCTCTAATGTAATTAGATTATAGCGGTTGTTTAGGCGTAACGTTCAGACTTTTATTGAGGTGAGAATCTTTGCAAAATCGAGTAAATATTCAGCGGATTTACACGCACGGCATTGTGACTGCTGAGCTTAATAAGGCGAGCAGAAAATTGACGAGCCCGAGAGTAAGGGACAGTCATGTACGTTTCATGGCTTTGGTTTGAAGAACAGCCAGTGATTCATAGCTTCAACTCGCTTCCTTGACAACCTTGTCATTTGTTACTTACGATGTCACGGCAGTTAACAGGACGGCCGCCCATTCCACGCCGTCGCTTTGTTTCTAACGACACTAAGAGAACGTGGAATGTCGCTAACGTCAATGTTGCGTGATTTGTTTGACATGTATGTTGCGAAAATGTTGAAAATTGTGGCAACTTCTATCCCCACTCAGATACCTCCCGAAATATTGGAAATGATGTAGTGCGATCTTTCTATCGGGATGCGCCTCGTCAACCCGAAAACGTTTTTAGTGGACTTTTCCAATGAACGTATGGAATTTTTTCCTCTCCGTAACCGATTTGATCATTCATTAAAACGTAGCGACGAATTATGAGAAAGAGCGAGAGTAGACGCAAAGAAATTGATACCAATAACCTTTGTCATATTTTGCTTTGTTCAGAATTAAAATGACTACAATAATAGGGTTTGACATTTTGGAAGTTTAATTTTTATTTACTCCCTCTGTTGTGTAAATATTATAACATTAGTCGTGAGAATGGGACGAAATTAATTATACCTACTATCCATTGCGACGACTAACAGAGTATCACTTAGATACAAACTAAGAGCGATATATTAATACCTCTCTCGTCCGTGGAAAACAATAACAAACTGCTCTGATCTGTGAGCAATTTAACATACGAAAAACTACAACCTAAAGACAGTTGGTGAACTCAGCCGATGGTCTAAGACAAGGTCAAGCTCGGTGGTGAACATTTTGGTTCTGGGCGTGTATCGATGTTTCCAACCTCGGAGCGTGTAAGTAATTGTGGAATCGTGCTTGCAGCAAAAGAATGATCAACCACTGTAAAATCATTTGCGAAGTTCCTTATAATTTCTTTATTGCTACTTCACACGTTACTGTATACGACCGTTTCTTGACTATTTTTTGTATATTATTCAATAATAAACCATTGCAACCGCCTAAAAAAATAAATTTTCTACTCTCCCTCAAAATTAGATGCTTTAGGATTCGAATATCCAATAAAAGAATTCTATCCGTCCACCGTTGACACTTTTCTGATGAAACTATTAAAGCAAAGTTCTTGAAATGTTTACCAAAATCAATATTAGTCTGACAATGGTTCGATTCTTAACCAAGTCGCTTTCTTTATTTCTGAGGATCTGAGCTCTTTCAAATATAATACAGCAGCAGTTCGCAACGAGAAGCCCTACTAATCTTGAAATCGGGACGATGGCCTGTTGGCTTTTCCAAGCGTTTGCATGCCAAAGCGTGCAGCGGATGCAACAGATCCACTAGTAGGTCGCTGAATCTACGAATGACAATGAAATCATATAAAGGTAAAAGTCGCTCATAAGCAATACAATCGTGCCTTCATTCATTCTAGTTCAGTGGTAAGTACAGGTTAAACATTTTTGTTTTTTTAATCTTTCTGATTACATGTTGGAGTGAAAGGGGATTCCTTCAAGGTTTGCCTCATGCCGTAAAATATTTGTCCAGTCAGCTTAGTTATTTTTTATGTCTCGGGGGTGTGAGGGGGATAAAACCAGACCTGTGGACCTTATGGCTCCACGTCGCCCTGAAGATGCCCGAACGAAAGTGCTCGGCCAGCAAATAAAGAAACGGAGAATGAGTCGCCTGGTTTATCTCCCCCTCACACCCCCTGGACATAAAAAAAATGCGACGACAAGTAATTAGTTATTTTTATTATTCGCAGTACGGCACCCATCAAAAGACATGCCACGGAAACATAGATTTGCGATCGGAATCGAGTGACAGAAAGCCAGCGATCGAAGAGCAAGCAAGTGAAAACCCCGGAGTATCCATTTCCTCTTGTCCTAAGGGGCAAGATGTGTGTGAGGCTGTACTAAGTATGTTTGCGTGTGAGAGAAACTGAGGTGGTGAAGCGCTCTCTAGGACGGCGTTGGTATGGAGAGGTGTCGGAAGACGGGGAACGGGTCAGGGTTTTCCGAGTAGAGCACGAACTATACGACGGCTCGTGGCGCAGATGTCAAGTTCCCTAATAACATTCAACGCATGAATAACTTGCCTTCCCCCCGGTCTACCTCGTTCAATTCCTCCCATGCGGCCAATTCTTCTCTTTCTGCCGACCCATCTTCCGCCTTTTCAGCCATTTTAACAATTCTTCTATCCGGCGTTTACTCCTGAATTCCATCTAATTTACCGAACGAATCTTTCTGTCGTTAGAATGAAATTGTACTTATGATTGTTATTCAAACTTGAAAAGTCGAATAAATGAGTTCCGTACATGATCCGACTCGCAGCGCAATATTGATCATTGAACTGTATAAATAATAAGCATATATGAAAAACTTCATCAGAATTGAAACTTTATCGCTTTTTTCTATTTTTTGCACTCTCCTCTCCTATCAATTCTGCTGCAGTCTGTATTTAAATTAACCCTCTTACTCGCGGTCCTCTTGTGAAGTCATTTCTGCGCGCTGTGCGGTCTTCGGATTGCCTGCCATTTTGAGTCGATTTCTTTTCCATTACTATTTTATTCAGTTTTCGATTGGAAACAGTGAACTAAAAGACCGCATTCAAAGAACAGTTTAAAATGTATCAAAGTTTCCGGTAAATGAAAAATAAAACTATTTATAAAAACTTCTCAACTCCCTGTTGAGAAGAAAAAATGTTGAAGCAGATTTTTCTCAGGTTTCTTCATTAATACCTATACGAATTTCAATTAAATGTTGACATAAAACTCTTCTTTGCGCAGTTAATCTTCCGCAACTTCGCTCTTCCCATGCAAACTCGCAAATGGCTGATGCGAATTATGAAAAACAAAGAAATGTGTGGAGAATAGTCACTACAATCCTTTCTTGTGCCGAGCAGTATGACGTTGTTTCGCCAACAGAACATACAATATCTCATAAAATTAGTCTGCAATATAAATGTTAATATAATGATTGTAAAAATAAAACGGCTGAGATAAGAGTTTCCAAACAAACGCCTGTGCAATCGTATTGAAAAGGAAATATTTCCAAATGGCCTTATCAAACGAATGAACGTTGATATTTCGGTGAAAAGAAATATATGTTTTGCTTGAGAAAGGTAACGCCTTTCCGGGACAATTGAAGCGTCATCGTCTATTCCTTTATCGTTTCCATTTCCAACGAACTTGCTTGTGGCAGTTGCGTATGTGGTAATTTTAAGCGTACACTGAATGAAAATCGTGAATAAATATGCAACAAGTTCAACACTCCGCACCGACCTCACTTTAGGTTGATTGGATGCTCAAGGACCATGGCACGCTAGAAACGCTATTTTCAGACTATTGATTCACACATCAGCTACCCCAGTTCTTCATTTGACCGTGTTGAGTTTGCGTTGCGCCACAAAATGAGGGTAAAAGCAATGGGGAATTAGCATCGATTGTTTATTACGAATGTGATCATCATTTAGTATTATACATCCCTAAAGACACTCTTTTCATGTGAAATCGATGTATTAAATAATAAACATTGGAGGAGGAATCGTCAAAAGAGAGGACCGTGATCGAAAAGTAGCGGGAAACTGATGCGGATATCTGACGTCAAAAGGCCAGTCTCACCATACACAACGTCTTCCAACTCACCTACCATCCACAAACCTCTTTCCTGCCCTGTCCCCAAGGACGCGTTAGCTCCCACTGGTTCGAGCCGTTTTTGTTTATTATAAAAAACCATTGTAATTGCCATAGAAAAGAAGGCTAAATTCTTCAACCACATCGCTAGCTTAATTTTAAGGGTATTTTTTGGTGGGGGTTTTGAGGGGGAGAAAATGTATACTTTCCAACGTTTGTTTTCAGAAAAAGGTGTATTTGGTATCAATTTCTATAGATTTTTGGACGCTGAATCGAATGAGACCATCGTGGGGTCGATAGCTCTATTGGTTCTCGAGTTATTGCAGCGTTTGTGCTGAATTTGGGAGATTTCCCAATTTTGGCATGAGGGTATAACTCATTCTTGTAGCTATAAAAATCGTTCTACACTCGTTGGAATGCTCGTCGAACATTCTCCTCAACTGTACTGTAAGGCGACAAATTTAGCTTTTCATTTGAATATTAAGAAAAATAAATATGATTGGCATGACAATAGTTGCTACGGAGTTTTCTGCTATAGTTGCCAATCTGTTTTCCGGTAGTTTCTATTTCATACTTGAAAACATCAATTAAATAATCAGTAATTTTTACTAATGCGATTCCAAGCTTTTGGGCCATCAATACGTTATCACCGTTTCATAACTTTCAAAATAAAAAATAAAAAAGTTCGATGCGATTACCCGTTGGGCTGATGGCTATCTTCTGAAGTTTAGACCAGGATTAGGGGCACCCAACTGGTAAACAGGGCCCCTACGTTGGTCGAAGCTCCTTGTCCGGTATAAGCTCCCTGCGGCAGCAACAGTGAGACCTAAATTCGTCTAAGTCTAAGCTATGGCATTGAAATGTATAATGGTTACATAAACATGGAACCCTATGGCTCCACGTCGCCATGAGGATGCCCGAACGGGCGAAAGTGCTCGGACAGCAAATAAAGAATCGGAGAATGAGTAGCCTGGGTTTTCTCCCCCTCATGGACATCAAGAAATGCGACGAGAAGGAAAAGATAAACGTGGAATGTTATTTTTGAAACGAAAAATCGACTCTTTATTTGAAGAACCGTCAACCTCCCTTTCTATATTCTTGTTAAATATCAAGTAGGAATTATCGTTGCGAAATGCGCATACAACGAAGCGCCCTTCTGCACAATAATTCTCGACAGTTCGGTGAATAGGTAGCGCACATTTTTATGATCGTGAGAAAAGAACGATGGAGTCATCCTTCGTGTTAGTTAGAGGTCTATCAGGTGGCATGTTTATCTTTCCTTTCATCGAGTAGTTTGCATACGCAAGCAGAGGATGCATTTACCGTAATGCCTCACTAACGAAGGAATCGTTCGGATGTCACGTGAGATAAGCTTTTTCAGCTAATCAACTGATACCTGCCAATTGTTGATCGGATTTAATTAAAAGCGATTCAACTTAGTAGCTAAACTGGATCGCCGAATCTCGATAGGTTGCCACATTTCTAGAAACATTGTAACAAAACTACGAAGAATGGTAAGAAAACTCGACCGACATGTGACGAACTTCTATTAGCTCCAATCAGCAGCGCTGAAGCGTTAATAGTTGAAGAGAACGTGAGTGCGGACACCCTGATCCTTCGTGTTGTCTACAAACGGCTTAATATTTAATCGCTACTAGGTAACACTCTCTGCGCTGTATGTTTGACGGATGATTTATTTTAAAGTGAATACGTGGATAACTTTTCCGAAACTTTCAGCGATTATTTTACCGTCTGTTTCGATGTAATAATATTTGATTTCGTCCGAATGTCCATGAATTTATTCACTTTCAACAGCTAGACAACCCAAATGCCAGGTCATAACCTTTCCAAGATGTTGGATCCCCGAACACCCTCCTATGTTGTTCTCTTATTTATTGCCGGGCACTCGGCACCACACACACGCACACGTGCTCTCACAAACACTTCCGCGCTGTTCTCTTTTTCGCAACCTTTCTTCCTTCTTTTTCCCTAAGGTTTGAGGTTCACATGTATTCATCCGTCCCTCGCCAGCCGGTTCTTTCCACTTTGTGCAACTAGGGTCTTAGGGCTAACTCGATCCATCCTACTCTACGACGCAGACCCTGCATTGCCTTACTTTCACACCGACACTAAACTGACAGTCAACCCATGTCTTAGAATCTTATTCCATCCTGAACGTACCTATGGCTAATTTCAAAGATCGAATGAGGTCTAAGCGAGAGTAAAGCTGAAAGGGACGAAGAGCTTAGAGTAATAGTAGCAGTTTTTTTCAGGATAGTGTGTCGTGACTGATGACTGCAACATGCTAATTAGATTGGGTAGGTGAGGGGGAGAAGAACCAGGCGACATATTCTCCGATTTTTTATTTTCTGGCCGAGTACTTTCGCCCCTTCGGGCATCCTCAGGGCGATGTGGAACCATAGGTTACCACAGCCTGTGGTAACCTATGGTTCCACATCGCCCTGAGGATGCCCGAAGGGGCGAAAGTATTCGGCCAGAAAATAAAAAATCGGAGAATATGTCGCCTGGTTCTTCTCCCCCTCACCTACCCAATACAATGAGAGATGCGACGACTCAACCAAGAAGATGCTAATTAGTATATACTTTGCTCTCTGTAATATCATACGTACTAAAATGTACAAACGCGTACTGGTTCAGTCTAATCAATACACGGACTCTAATGAACAAAACGTTCGAAAAGACATATTGAACTCTCAACTTATGGGAATTAAAACGACTTTAAAATACTGAGCAATTGAACTGTACAAAATCACCCGTTAAGATGGCGTTACGAGACTGTCCGAACCAACCGCCGTTCCACTCGGCCTCGGCCTAACCCACTGCTGCCACTACACCCCTACTCAGGGTTGCCCATCGGAACTCGGCAGTAGGCCAGGTGCAGGACTTGTCCAATTCTACAATAATTATCATTATTAATTAAGAACATGCGCAGGAACATGCAAATGCATGCGCAGGCTTGCGAAATCATGGAAAGATGAGAGAACTGCGTGAATCAATAATATTCAAACGAAACACGCCAGTTCGTAGATCGAAAAAGATTTACGACAGTGCGAATATGGCATTTTAATTAATTCTACGGTCTATCTCAATTTGTGACTCCTACAGCCCCTACAGTACGACAAGCTAGAAAATACATTTCGCCGACCGCAAGATCCATCGTGGATGTACGAATCACCCTTAGGGAAGGTTATGTTTGTTGAAGTCTGTTCGTCCTCTAGGAGCAGAAAATAACATTTTTGGATGCACCGTAGCTCGATAACTTTATCACAACACAGCGGATTCCTCCTTTTCAGTGTATTAATGGAAGCGTATAGTAATTGGGTTTCTATTAACGGGCTCTATTAAAAACCCAGTTGTAATTTGTACAATTTAAGTGTAGAGGTGATGATTCATAATTCATCGATATCACTTGTCGTGTTCGATTGATTGGCCCTAAAATGAAAGTACCCAAAAGTAGAGACCATATTACCTAAAGTTCAGTCTCCGTGATCCCTACAATTTTTTATCGAAATGGATCAAAATATTAAGGACATTTTGCTCGTCACAAGGGATTTTCGAGAACTTACAATCGAGCGTATTGCGTAAAATGATTAAAATGGAGAGTTTTAGTGCAATGCGTGTTTTTTTTTTTTTTTTTTTTTTTTTTTTTTAATTTAAACGTGGGAGTTCTGGTTACTTTGTACAATCTGCCAAGATTGATTTTAGGTGAAAATTTTAATGATACAACTTTTTCAGTTTCGTCAGAAAAAAGTTGATGGCGTACGGTGGACGGACGAAAATTATTTTATTCAATATTCGGATTTGCATACTTCGAAACGTAAAGCATCAAATTTTAAGGGGTGTAGAAAATTTTTTTCGTGAGCGATTACTGTGGTTAATCATCGAACTATAAACAAAAATTATGTCTGTAAAAATTTGTTTGTCATTCATCACTAATTTTGCTAATATACGCCTTGAAACGTCATATTTAAGGATGGGGCAATTTTATTATAATTTGTTGGTTTCGAAAGCGGTAGCCGAATATTGGCCCAGAGGTCAGCATATCAACGAGAGCTTTTCTGAGATAGGATTCGTAAAAAATTCAGTGACTCGAGTGAAGTTGTCGAGTTTGGAAAATCATTCGGAACAAGGAAGCTACAGATCACATTCGGAATAAAAAATTGATGCCAATACTCCATTACAGTGGTTTGTAATAGAGCGAAAGTAAACCGAAAAATTCAAAACGGTTGACACGGGATTGTTTATTCTCTCCGTTCTTTTGAGTAAGCCGATTGGTTTGGGCTCTCGAAATTGTTTCTCTAGATGTTTTGTGATTTCATCGATGTAGATTCCGGAACAATTTTCCCGCTTTTCTCATCCCCACGCCGACGGGGCTTAGAAACGCATCTCAACTTGTGCGTATTGGCAGTGGTTGAGGCTTTAGTTTTGTGTAGATCCCTTCCTTTTCGGATAGTATCATCTCTCTCCCACTTTCACTCTCTTTTCACTATCCCACACATTTTCTCTTTCGGTCTCTCACTTCTCAGCAAACGTTGGTCTACCGGGTAATCTCTCTCGAACATTAGCATGAGTCCAATTTGCTCGAAGAGGATGTTGGCGCTCGATTCGAGCGCACCATCTATTTAAAATGTAAACCAGTCGAGTGGTTTTAATGGAAGTTGGCAATAATGATACAGCAACTCGAGTATTATGAATAAATGAATTCAATCTGCTTTGAATATCGAATACAAATGCCGATGCAACGCTTGTAAAAATACTTCTTGGATAAACATTTTTGTCAAATGAATTTTATGAAAATTGCTTCCAGTTACTCGCATTGGCTTTATTCAATCGAATACGACCCCGTTGTCGAGGACTTGATGACATTTAAATGGCATTATCTTTGAGTAGTTGTCAGACGATATTTCATGCTGCCTATCATACGAATGGAAACGCTTAGTTCATCTAAACAATACCTCACTAGAATTAGTTGTTGCTGGCCAGCGTTCAAAACGTTCACTAACAATCCAAGTAAATAGGTACTTCCGCTAATGCTGTATTAGAAAACTCAAGAGCTTGGAGTATTTTTTATATTTTTTTACTGAATATTTAGCAGGAAATTGAAAAGTCAAATCCGGAACGGGAGATGAATTTGAAAGAAAACTTCCCAGTACTGTGCTCAGAAACATTTTCTGAACGAGTGTCTGCGTCTCCGTGCATCTGTGGTCAAATTGTGACAAAATCTTCACATCTTCGTGAAAAATGAATTAAACTTCGTGAAATTTTCAGGAAATGTTCTCTCACTAAATGTGACGAACTACGCTTTCTAGATTTTTGATTACATCAGTACTTCTGAAAAATGACCGATTAATGTTCTTCCTGTTTCAATTTTTACATGCTGTAAGAGTCATTATAATAACGTTTGAGGTGCTTAAAATGTTTGTTATAGCATGCAGATGACCCTCAATTTTTTTTATCCATTGGCTCACAGACCAAACTTCGACGTTATGAGCTTTTTTAACCGACTTTCATTAGGAGGAGGTTACTATGTGTAAAATCGTACGTGGGTACTTAAAATGTACAAACGCGTACTGGTTCGGTCTAATCAATACACGGACTGTAATGAACAAAACGTTTGAAACGATAAATATAGAAATTCTCAACTTATGGACATTAAAGTGACTTTACAATACTAAGCAATAGAACCGTACAAAAATGCTAAGATGGCGTTACGAGACTGTCCGAACCAACCAACGTTCCACTCGGCCTCGGCTAAACCCACTGCTGCCACTACTCAGGGTTGCCCATCGGAACTCGATCGGCCGTAGGCCAGGTGTAGGACTTGTCCAATTGTAATATAATTATCATTATTAATTAAGAACAACAATTCAATGTGCATTAGACCGATCGTCCGAACCAATAATAACTCCCACTATAGATCTACCATATTCGAGTCCGCCCGCTTCTCCTGAGCACGGAGGTATAAGAGGGGAGGCGCTCAGTACGGGCAGCGATCAGCGCGACGGACCCGAGAATTAAGTACCTAATTGGTATTGGATGCTGTTTTTTTTTTTTTTTTTTTTTTTTTTTTTTTTTTTTTTTTTCCCCTCCATTTCACTGGTTCGTATCTTGTAATTTGATTTTTCACACGCAGCAAAATGCCCAAGGTCTTGTAGTGTTCGGGATTGAATGACGACCGATTTTCATCGCATGGTTCACATACTGTACTTCCACGTTATTAGCATGAAGACTATATATTGATTGTTACAGACTGCAAAAGTCTATTGAATTTCATCGCTTGGGTGATATGGATAAAGGCTATGAGGATTTGAAATAAGGAGGAGATCAAGGCACTGAATTTTGAGAGTGCTGCTACCAAGCGCTGATAGAGTACAGACTACGTGCATGATGGACAGGCCATATAGCTTCTGTTGACGCCCAGCGTTTGCCTGGGCGACTATCTACTGCTATCGGCTTCACGGTCGCATCTACCATCATATCCATAATCTACCCAAACAGCTTGAAAATTGATTTTGATTTATTGAATTAGAAAAGGTTCGATCTTTGAAGACGTTAGTTTCGTAATATTAAGAAATAATACAAAATGAGCGAAATATTTCATTCAAACTTTCGTAGGATGTCCAAGTTGAGAGGTAATGTAAGGTTCGCTGCCTAGCGCAGGGGTTGATGATAAAGGCTGGTGCGCGGCGTTGGAGTAATGGACGAGGTTAAAAGACGAATGGCAAAATGTCGTTATATTTTCATTTACGGCACTTTATGATGAATGGGTGGTTCACTTTGCGGCCGTGCTCAATTCATCATTTTTCTTTCCTTTTTTTAAATTAAAGCTCACCTTGACAGATGTCTCTAGTCCCGACCCTCTGTGCCAGCACCAATCTCGCAACTCCTTCCAGCTGTCCACCTGGACGTTGCGTTGGCTTCCGTTGAATGACGACTGTTTCTAAATAGTTGGCGAGAAAGGACCCAATCTATCAACAGGTCAAGAAGTGCCTAAGTGAAGAAAAGGACCATTCGAGATGGAAGGCAGCTCAGAGTTTCGATGGATCTTACAGTTCCCCTTGGGCCGTTATACGAGAGTACGGCCGCAGTTGCGACCCCAGCTCTACTTGACACTTTTCAAGCCGGCTCAACATTAATGAATTGAATGATGATCATGACTTTCGAGAACGAATGAGGAAGAGTTCGAGGGTGGTTTGAGGGCTTCCTCCGCTAAAGAACACAGGATTGCAATATACGAGATATTTTCTTTCACTAACTTTTCATTCAAAGCTCGTCAGTTACCTTTACGAGTGCTATAATTTTGGTATAATCGAAGGTTTCAAAGTTATTCCAAACTGAATGCGGTTGAAAGATCAAGAAAAACGACTTTGTTGCTAAAACGAAATATATTGCCATTATCATCACCATTGATCATTGATTTCGTGCTATGTGTTGAAAAACGGACCTTCAATACAATATAATAATTCGGCTTGTATCGGGACCAGATTTTCGTTGCTACTATTCACAATTTGATGTATTTTTAACAATTTAATTTCTACGTTCACGCTATTCAAATAATTTTCAATCCTGCTTTAATAAGAATTTTATAGGTGACCAAAGAGAAAATTTACAGCACTACGAACGGACTTGTTCAGTATCTCGCCATGGAACAAAGAGTTTTAGAGTCGTACTTTGACAACAAAAAAAAAAAAAAAATCATATTTGCTAGAACAGAGAATACAATAACGTGAGCATTGAACTGAGCTTGGGTAGCAATCAAATGAATAATAAGCAAATGCAACGTTCTCTTATTCAGATGCTGTATAATTATTGGTCGTGGCGGGTCATGAATAATTATCGAGGTAATAATTGAATTCATACCATAGGTCACACCATCAGTTACGGCGTTCAAGTTGAGGAATCTCTTGTACCTTCCAAGTCGATCAAGATTATCGTTGAAAACGGTAGATGCAGTTGTTTTGATCTAGCAACTGCAGTTGCTGAATTTTCGCGATCTTTGAATTCAGTTTAGATCAAAATTAATTATAAGAAGTCCTATTTGTATCATAAGATTTTTAAATTTTTAACTGGATGACGTCAGCAAAACTCTGCAAATTATAGTTCAGTAGTTTATTATCTCTTTGATTCAATTATCATTCAAGGAGACCACCCACTTGTGATAGTAACTATTCTGAAAGTTTGTGAACGTTTTCAGCTAACAACATAATATTGTTAATTATAAGGGAAAACTCTTTAGCAACTATGGTAATTTTAATTCTTCTTAATTATCTAATTCAGGGTGACGACCATTCTAACGAGTATAGGAAGTTTTTTATAGCTTCAGAAAGTCTCGAATTATGCCACCATACCGAATGTCTTAAAATCTCGAACTTGCCACACTAAAGCTGCGACAACTCGAGAACCATTAAAGCTATCGATTCCGCTTGGGTTTCATTCGATTCAGCATCCAGGAATCTATCGAAATTGATACCAAACACACTTATGTTTAAAAATATTGGAAAATAAGAATCCCCCATCGCCTCAAAAACCCCAAAACAACCTTGAAGTTGAGTACATTGAGATTGTACTTACATCGATGACCCTCGGCTGTTGATATAGAAAATTATTAAACAGTATTTGTCAAAGGAACAAGTGGGGCTCAGGTCCTAAGCAGCAGTCGATTCTCCTCGGCCTTCATCCGAGGTTTCAACGTAGAGCTCCCTCGTAGCATCACCTAACGCCGCACATTCTATCCACCGTTCATCAGAGCACCTTCCATCTCTTTCATCTTAGTCAGCCGCTAATGTTATTAGAATCTCCTTTTAAGCTAGCTCAGGTGGCCATGCCGACACTCGCCTCAAGGATTAGATCTAGCCATTATCCGTTGATGAATGGAATCAATCTAGAAAACCTCATAGCCCTGGCGGGAGGCCCCTCATATCCTGGAACAACATTAAACGAAACTACATCACACCGATCGTGAAATAAACGAGAACTGCTCCAGATTAGACCGGTTGACTGAAACTGACATACTATGAGAATTTCTTAGTCACGGTGTTGTATAAAAACAAATTAGTCAGCGGTATTGTTGATTTATTCTTCAGCGAGGTTCCATTCTAACGACTCATTCCTTAGACACTTTTTTTTAACGGTTTTATTGTGTTTATCATAAGATTTCACAATGGTTGGAAATAAATGAAAATAATACAAGATACATCATTGTAGAGTCTCATGAAAGATCACTTGGCACAAGGTTCAGTCACTGAGATCAAATTGGACGGCGCATCACATCTCTAGACCCCCATATTATTGAACAACTCAGAAAAAATAAGAAAAAAATATTAAAAACAGTAAAAAAAATAAAATAGGAACAGAAAATATATTACATGGTAAAACTAAAAAACAGTTCCTTCATTGGGGATGATCGACCTTTGCCTAACCATGGTCAGAAGATAGCGAAACAATAATGAACAGTCGTTAGTTGACATTGGTGAGATAGTGACAAAAATTGGTCTCTTGACAAAAAAGCGCAATTAAAATACTTCTACCTGTCGCCACGAAACACTGGACATCGGCAAAAGAAGTGAAAGACGCTATCAACTCCACCACATTGCAAATTGGACAGGGGTCCATGGACTTGAACCTAGCTCCTGCACGGAAAATGGACAAATGCGAGCGCTCTTCCCCAGCTAGCCTAATTTGACTTATATAAGGCGTTTATAATGCATAATAGGGATATCTATGGAGAGGTAGGAATTTCGAGGGATGAGAACCTTAATATATGAGTTAAAAGTTGTGCCCTTGACACTTGGCTAGTTCCAACCATGCATCCGACCGTTTCATAGCTCCTATAAAAACTTCCGGAACAATTAAAGTTATTATCTCAAACTTCAAACCAAATTACGGAAAAACTTGACTGTAGCCCGCTCTTTTCATGAATCTGCTTGAGCAGTTTTCGATTGCTAATAGGTGGAACGAAACATAAACCATCATGCAACCGTTTGATACAGTTCTCAGTTTTGGCCTTAAAAGCATTAAGAAGAAAAGATCCCAGCCTATTCAGAAACTCTTCTGAGAAAGAGTCGACGAAAAGAGGACGGTCTTATATCAATACAGGAAAGTGGTCTCCCTAACACAATGGAGATGTAAACGACTCCATTAACCTGACAAAGACTTGTACAAACAGATACCACTCAAAAGAATAACCTCCTTTATTGATTTGCATAATACATTTTTGTAGGGCTCTCCCCTTGAGAAACTCGACCTAGCGGAACAGAGATGTTTGATAGGAAGTGAAGGAGCATCGTAGTGTACAACCGTCGTATGGACGGAAAAACCGGCACGGGCTATGTTCTTCTAAATGGCGAAATCATTGCTTGTGGAGCACGTGTGGGGCGCTCTAATCCCCATCGGCCTTCACGATACCCCACTTCCATAACATATTTCTAACTCCCAAGCCGATCCCTATATGATATAGTTATCCCGTACGTATCTGCCATTCTGACCTGCCACGTCCTTCCCACATGCGGGCACCAACGCGAATTCTCATACGATATCTTTTCATAATTACTTGGCGCGTCGACTCCCCGATGTTGTCGTTTTGAATGCCGCCGTTTTTTTATTTTATCAGTTGTATAAGTGAGAAGAACATTAGGATTACACGGGACAAGGTGAGAATTTAAGTGTGACATTTGAGTTTAGGCGAACAAGGCATCGTGTAGTATTTAGTTACCACCACTCGCAGAAATAGAAGGTTATGAGTAATAAGCGAACGTAGATGAATTTACTCCTCGCGTGTCTACGTTATGAAATGGTTTGTTTTCCAATAATTTTGAAACGCCAGGTAAATGAACATGGATCAATTAAGAAGACGCTGAGGGCAGGGGTTTGGAGCCCTAAGAACATCTAATTTACCATCACCTTCTAGACAAAGAGCGATAGCAATCAGGGAAACCGGCTGAAAAACCTTCATTGGTTCTCCATAAAAACACGTCATTAGGCGCGAGGAGAGTAAAACTACGTAATCGTCTGCGGTTTGAAGTTCAACAGTTTTCCTAAGTCGACCGACTCTGGGGTAACACTTCAACCACTCTCAAAGCCAACCAGTTTCCTTCGTCTACCCCAAAGACTCAAATATTGCGCGTTTGTATTGGCCCTTTTCTGATGATGTCTAGAAAACGGAAAACAGAAAATGCGTTTGTTGGCTGTGCTTCGAAAAATATCTCCGGCCGTTGAACCAGGAAGGGCACTGTGGTTTTGGATAAAATTTTGTTTTCGCCTAACTAGGTTGGCAGTGGAAAGGTGGACAAGGAATAATCTTCCACCGACCAATAAGGAGAATGAGCTCGTGTATGCAGGGTGGTGCGGTTCCGGTTTGGCGCTGTGGGTAAATCAATCAGCAGGCCAAACGGCTCTAAACGAATCGAATTGCTCTGGTGCGGTCGAACAAAGAAAATTCGAACAAAAAGCCTTGTTCTACACTCGACCGACTCAATTAAGGCGTAGGCCATTCATTCCTCCTCACCCGAACGACCTCTGCTACCTCCAATATCTTTTAGCTCTCCGCCGTTTACAGGGGCTGAAATTACGATGAAAACGTATTTTTTACGGTTCCGCGTGCGGATATCTCAGTTTCTTTTGTAGTAGAGCTGAAAATTTACGATACAACGGCATTCGGAAACCGAAAAAATGACAATCTGTGCCCGCGGCTGTATAAAATACTTGCGTCACTCTTTTACCGAAACTTACAGCCGATGAACAAGGGCTGTAATTTATAGACAGTTTACACCCCCTAATTTCCTCGTTGGAATTCCCGTTCTGTGACAGATACGACTATTTCTTATTTACCTGTAGATTTAAAGCGGATTTTCGCCAGAGATTGAAATATTGCTCAAATAGGGCAGAAGAGACAATCTGACTATTGCTTGAACAGTCAATCTGTTCTGATTCTGAAAGTCAAGAGATTTGTATTTTTAAGTAAACGGGAGAACTTCAGTCGAAGCTTTATAGTAAATATATATATAGTAAATACAGACCTTTTGAATGAATTGAACGAGGACTTCATCTAAACAACACAGAGAAGGGAGGCTAATCCTCTCCCTTGGCTTTTGTTTCTCTTAGAACACTGTGCTAACGTTGTAATATGAATATCAAACGAAAAGTTATTGCAAAAGAAAAAAATCTTCAAATTTGTGTCGGCACACAGGAAACTTTGTACAGATAATAGTAATAACCACGGGTTTCACGCTAGTTCATCAATTGGCAAATATGATCTCTACGATAAGCTAAGAGCTGAATTCATAAATTACCCTCATGCAGAGACGTACAACAGAAATTAGTTCGTTTAGCATTTAAAAGTATTATTTTGCCACGTGTGAATTTTAATGTCCGTTACTAGTGGTACTTGAAGCAATAAGAATAATAAAAACAAATAAATAGAAAAAGAAAAAATAATTTATTACATTGACGGACACGTTGTTTAGTAGCCAAAATCAAGCGAAATATACTTGTGACATTGTTCAGATTATGACTTTCGCAATTTCCTGCTCAAAATCGGTCGCGTGAAAAGGAATTTGATTATTTTCGAAAAACAAACTTATATATTGTTACTGTAGTGCCAACCAGAATATTTTTCGAAGCATTATCCTTTATTCGCCTTCCGTGATTACCGCGCACTCCACTTTCCTGGTTCGCTTCCATTATTCTCCTTTGAGAACTGCGGAGAACAATAGAGCAGAATACACTCTTGAGGCAGGCGTTGGTATGAGGTGATTTGGAATGTGTGGGTGCACGAGTACGATGCAGTCACCCTTCGCAATGGGTGAGAGAATTGGATGCGTTGGGTGTGGGGAAGAGCGATTATTAGGTCAGATACGTCCTTGACGGCTCGACGTGATCTAAGGTCTCCGAGCCGATGCTACTGCTTTCAACAATACTCCAACGGCACAGCGAGTACGACCGTGGCCAATCGCCGGACGATCCCCTGCTACTGCTTCGTCAACAACCCCATACTCCCCCAATTGTTGAACGATTCCCATCTATTTTCAACTTCGCTTGGAACGCCGACGTATCACGATCCACGGAAGGGTGGCATTTTTTAACCGTTCTTAAAATAATCATCCCGCGCGCGTAGGCATCAGAAAAAATTGGACTACGTAGATTTTTTCAGGCCTTCCACGTTTCGATCGGCCAAAAGACTTAACCAAAAATTTGGCTATAAGTTTGGAAAATTTGTGATCTGGCAACATCCAAGTTGACTTCAACGGTCATAATTATCGTGATTATGCTTGATGCGAGTGAAATTGAGGGATAGCGTCCCTACGGGTGCGAACTTTTTCCTCTTGTCGAACATGATGTAGTTCTAACTATATTATGTTTTCCGGGGGTTGTGAGGAGAGAAGAACCAGGCGACTCATTCTCCGATTCTTTATTGGCTGGCCGAGCACTTTCGCCAATTCGGGCATCTTCAGGGCGATGTGGAGCCATAGGGTCCACAGCCGAAAAAATGGCAAAAGAATGGGCGAAAGTGCTCGGCCAGCCGCTAAAGAATCGGAAAAATGAGTCGCCTGGTTTTTCTCCCCATCACACCCCATGGACATCAAGAAATGCTACGAGAAGGAAAAGAAGAAATATATTATGTTGGTTTACTGAGAGGAAGAATCACGCGGCGAATTTTTTTCCGATTAGATTTTGCAGATCGCGGACATCCTCTGGACAGTATTCTTCCCAGAGGATGCTTGAAGGGCCATTTAGTTATTAGGTTATCAGGTTTTTAGACACATATCCTGCGCATTATGACCATTATTTGGGTTATCCGCGACAATAAGGAAACGCAAGAGGAAGTAACAAAACTGGTGCATATGGTTATTCACCACGAGTGACGGCAAAGCTATGTTAAAGGGCAGAATAATTTTTAAGTTGAGCATTACTGCAAATAGCTCAGATTGCACCATTCTTCGAATACTCATATCAGTTTTAATTACCTTGGTTATTTAGAATTCAACCGCTATTATCACTGATTTTTAATACATCGTTGAGAATATGTGAATATGAAACTCCCCCGCACAAATATATCAAATTCTATAGTTTACTGAACATCAAGTACAGGTTCCTACGAACGCAAGTAGAGCAATTATGCTATTGGATTTTGAGGTACTAATCAACTATATTGTACTTATCAAAAAAATTCTTTCTACCATTTTGCGAGCTAAATAACGTCGAACACTTTAATTCAAGTGGTCTATAACTGTTTACGCAATGACCAAGGGCATTACAATCTGCGCGCAAGATTATTCCCATTTTCCACAGATACTACCGCCCGAAATTTCCCCATGATCACAATACAATTTTGAACATTAATAATTAACAAGCGGCTCTGCGGTCGACGAGGTCGGATGGCCGTTAATCAGAGCGTTGCTACTACATAGCATCAAAGAGCCCGCTGGCTCTTCCAAAATATATCGAGCTAAGGTTGTGCAGTCTCGTTCACGTTGGTAATTAGGAACGCGGTCTAATCACTGGGACTCACCTCTATTACCTTCTCCGCCCTTCCCTTCATCCAACGTCATTGCGCTGTTCGTCTAGAACTATAAACGCCATTATTCTCCTCGCCGTAGAACGTTGGTACTATAGCCATTGGAACTGCATCGCATTACCAGCATCACCGGAACGATTCTAACCCACTCTCACACGAATAACCCCCGCCACTCCCTCCAACTTAATCCTGGGTTGTAATGCTAGTAGGGCTGACGCTATTTTCGCGAGAAAAGCAGCATTACCGTTTTCCGTGGACTTTGGGAAGCGAAAGTCAATTAAGAGACGCCTCCGGATTAACGGGGGCACATTTTCCTTCTTTCGAACGCAATCACCTCGTACCTTTCAGAATCGATAAATTCCCAAAACCCGATTAACCAATTTACCGAGGAAATTTCCTCCGTGCCCATGAACTACATGGGATTATATCATATTTACAAGTGCGACCTCTAAGCACGAATTCACCACCTAACGTAATTACTGAAGCCCACTCCGTTTTGTTGCTAAAACTTTGAAACCACGCAGCGTGTTCAAACGTGCGTTCAGTACCTACTTCATCGATGCACACCTATAAATAATCGTTGAAACAGTCGTCAAATACTCTCTTCGACTGTATCGTTCGGCGAAAAATTTAGTTTTTGATTAGGATATCTAAGAATAATAAAAATAATTACCATAGTTTGGGAGTTTTCCAATTTACGTTGTTAAGTGGAAACGTTCACAAAGGTTTGGAATAATTATTACTACCACGTACGGATGGTCTTCTTTAATCATAATTGAAGCAAAGGAATCATAAACCACTGTGCAATTATTTTCAACGTTTTTGCTTACAATTAGATTACAATTGGAGATAATTCGCTCACGCGCGTAATTTTTGAGAATTTCAGAAACTCAGCATGGTGATTCAATTCGAAAATTAGAAAAGCATTAAAACTACTCGAAGTGCTCGTCACTCTCTTCTGTAGATGGAATTTCAAAATTTGCTATTGAAATTACTAAATAGCGCTTAGGAGTTAGCGCAATCAGTTACCGCCTGGAAGGTGGAAATGGTTACAACTGTTTGCGTTCATAACGCTGTTCAATTATATAAATATTATTATTATTATAATCATTATAAATCATACTCTCGAATTATAATTGAAACATAGGTTACATAGTTATAAAGGTATATCCTCAATAATTCGTTCGCAGCGTTTCATTTTGGTAACACTTTCCATAATACAAATTGCAATTGTTTGCGAGAGCAACATTGTGGATTTCGTAAGCATTGCTTGTATGGTCTATTCTGTTGGGTATTAATTGTCTACCACAGACTCAAGCCTAGCCGTTATTTTTATAACCTACCCTAATGGTTAACTTTCTTCTGTTTATATAAGAGTACACGTTATTTCTTCGTCTGAATTTTATTCAGCAAACCCCGTGAATTTTATTCATTCATATACTTCCCTTATCTCCCATTTTATGACCAAGTCATAACATATTCGATTCGAACCCTCCAACTTATCATTATCAAGACGAGGGAAAAACCTAACAAGACCCAGCGATCATCGGAATAAAATCTTGTTCACACAGCAATTTAAGTTATCCGAATGATAGATAAAATCAACAAGGACGGGTGATTTGTCAACGAAAACGAGATCTGCCCAGTCGACGGCTTCAGGTTTTACGGTGCCATCACTTTGACGAACGGTATTCTTCTCGCTTGGATCAGAAAGACCGGGAATTGCTGAGGGTAAAGAACGAAGAGGGGATGGATTCGAGGGGAAACAGAACTGCTGTAAGGATGTGCTGTTGAGTTGAGCAGCGATCCCACACCTCGTTTCATTCTTTCCATCTGAGCTTGCTAGAACCCGAAAGGGAATTCAAATATTTGTCAAGACCCAGTTTTCACTCACGCTTCGTCTCAACGCTCCT
The DNA here is from genome assembly GCA_037159825.1 of Tupiocoris notatus. NCBI lineage: Eukaryota > Metazoa > Arthropoda > Insecta > Hemiptera > Miridae > Tupiocoris > Tupiocoris notatus. Next base: position 40,264 of record JASJUZ010000128.1, on the reverse strand, counting down.
TCACTAGATCCCAGGCTTCCCATTCTACTAGTACGAGTTGCTTGGCTGATGCTAAACTCTCTCACGCTTCACTACACGACAACTTCTGTCTACAGCTTGCTTGCACCCCCATTCATAATATTTCCGGTAGCCTGGTATACAACTCAGGGTAGAAAATTTCAAGAATTCTTACTATAGTTCTTACAAGCCGAGGTAGATGAACCGTGCTCATTTGGCGATAGTAAAAAATCGTATTTTAACATACGCAATACATAATTGTCCGCTATTTATTCAGCCATACTCGTTTGAAATGCTCTCAAAGCAGCAGGGAGGAGGTTCTAGATAGAAAAAAAAACGAAAACTACTCAATAACGTTCGATTTTAGAGAGCTCGTGCTGATTCAGTGTATTGATAACTCGATTTTCCACACAACGCGAAGTCTCAGAGCATCACCATTCGATTCAGCGATAAACTTACGCTGATTTCTACCCACAATTCGACTCAAGTTTGTCATCTAAGAAGTTCGATTTTTCAAGGAGAACTTACGTTTTACGGAGCAAAACGTGAGTTTTGCTCCTAAATTCAATTGTACACTTCTTTTACTTGAGCTGTGGAAACTTTGAACCACAATTTGAGCCATCAGTGAAAAAGAAAAATGTAAAAATATCAAAGACCACGGGCAATTAAAAAAAAAAAAATCCGGGATCTAATAAATTTTGCTTTTACAACGGATTTTTCTCCCACTGCATTTGCCCACGACATATGAATAACATTTTAATTTACTCTCGTAATCAACTGAGTTACAACGGTTGAGGTAAATTCAAAAACACGAGAGATATCTCCAGAGTTAAAAAGTCGAGAAAGAAGTGGCTAAAAAAAAAAATCTTATAGGAAATTTGGTCAGAAATTATTCATAGAATCAATAACTGGCAGGTGGCATACGTGTTTTCCGTATACCCAGCGAGAAGTTAGGTTTACTTCTATCCTCACTGCGTAATTCCCATAAATAGGTTATCTCATCGGTAAAATCTGCGCTAATTTCAATTATATTAATTTCTCCTTAATGTCTTGATTTGAATCAAATTAATTTCTCAAGAACATACATCAAATTTTGAAATTGTTCGAGAATTGCTTTCCCGAATGGTTTATTTATCGAATTATGAACCAAAAAGTACAGTCCACTCATTGTACGGTGCCAACGTTAATCTGGAAAAACTGTGAGAGCAACATATAGTCTACAATTTTTAACGAAAATCATTTCTGGGCTTCAGGATTTATTAGCTTTAATTGATCATTATCGTCCACTTAGTATTGACCAAATGTTTACGATTTCAAAGTAAATCTACCTGTCGTGAATAAAATATAAAAATATACTTCGGTGTTGACACAGATTTGAAGAAAACGTGATACAACTCTTTATACCGACGCTGTAGCTGCTGTGTATGCAGCTTCCCGGTTTGTTCAATCTCAGATGGACCATGTCTATCAGGATTGTTTCTAGCATGTCTGGAGTTAAAAACCAATCTTCATTCTCTGGCCGTAACAATAATTTTGAAACCTTAGCGTTCTATTAGCGTTCCTTGAGCGTTTTTGATTTTTGTAGCTTTTGAAAATCAATACAGAAAAAACTTGGAGTAATTGTATCTCGAACGTATTGTGTGTTATACAAAAAGATCAATAACGACTCATTTCGGTTCATCTACATTAACTGAAAATTACATGACTTGATGATTTTTTAAGGAGTCATGACGACCTTTCTCACTATTTGATCAGAGACGCACGTACAGACGGACACACAGACATTGTATAAAATGTTTTTGTTTAATGTGTTTTTAAGTGAAGTTCTACAGCATTTTTTTTCCCAATTCACCTCGGTTCCGAATTCGACTTATCGTACGAACCCAATTTTTCCATTTACTTCGTAAATAAGGAAGTAAAAAACCGAGGAAAGAAAGATGAACGCCATGGGAAGTCTGTAGTATAAAAATCTCGTTTAATAAAACTCGTTGATTTCTATTATTTGGTTTTGCGACAGAAAATTCAGTGTAACAGTTGATATTGTTTAAAGATCCTCGCTGTCTGTGAGAGAGAGTGAGTGAGAGACGGTGGCCAATACCATTTTAAACATGCGAGAGGACAGGGCTAATTGATGGTAAGCAAACATTGGAAGTATCCCTCGGGGCTTCGAAGCGATGTGATGCGAATAGAGGCGAAACGTCGAGAACGGGACTGAAGAAAAAATAGTAATAATAAAAATCCTTGTATCTCCGGGGAACTCAACTGGGGGAATAACGTCGGGGTAATGAAAACAGCGATATCATCAAAAACACGGCACCCTTGCTTAAACTATGATTCACATTTCCCTACGACCGCCCTCCTAAAGCCGCCTTTGCCATCATACGTTTGTACAAATCTGAAACCTGGCTATTGCGTTTTTCCCCTTTTTTTATAATTGTTATTCACTTGTTAGCTTAGAGGGAAATTTTCCCGTGGTTTGCTCAAGTCCGATTTCATATTGAGTAAATATAATAAAGGATTTGTGAAATGAGAAGTGAACCTTTAAAATTCCGCAGGGACGCTGGGGACCGGGATCCTGCGGTCGTGGGTATTGAAGTGGTGAACGGACGAGGTATTATTTTCCGGTTAGTGGGGTTCGGAGTAAACAGAGACTGGAGCGGTATGGAGTTCGAAAGTTTCGACTGCAACGGGCAAGACAGAGAGAGGGCGAGAGTGAGAGAGAGGCTAATCCCATGGGATTCTTATGGTTCTGCATGGAGCTGAGCACCAAGGAAAGGCAGGAAGTGGGGCACGGCTAGAATGCCGACAAGCCTCGCTTCGCTCAGTATCAACGAATGCGTATACAAAAATGAATCCAAACGATGTTTTTTTCTTACTGCCGAGTCGAAACGCCTCTTCCGCCCCAAGAGAGAAAAACCACGTCCATGAAAAAATGTTGAAATAATAGTTTCAATAGGTTCCATGTACTGGTAGCTTATTAAGTAAATGTTATCATTGGCATGGACTTGTTCCTATGAGGTACAAGGATGAGTTCTTCTTGTTTAAAAAATGAAAAATCGGTCTTGCAGCATTCCATCAAATCATGTCTTCGAATAGTATAACATTTTGAAAACAGTAGTATAACAAAGAGACTGTTCGAAGAATATTTACCAAATGTAGGACGATTATTAAAGACTAATAAATGCTTGGGCAATTTTTTATTATATGTACTGTATATTCCAAAACGTCGAAAACCGCAAAAACCGCAGTAAATTGAGAACCTATAGAACAACCGACCCCTTTATGGTCTCATTCAATTCAGTATGAAAAATAAATTGATTCCAGTACTCCGTATACATGATTCAAGCGAATTTCAAAACTCGAAAATCTTATCTAATGGATTTCAATTCTATTGGAAAATAGAAGTTTAAATTCTATATCACTGAGTTTGTAGTTATGATTGTGTCATTTTGAACATATTTTGTCAGTTTATTATTTTGTGCCATGCATCAAACAATCCATTGAGATTGATCGTATGAAAATTTATGAGCATTCTGCTGTCACAAAGGGGATTCAATTTACCTTAGATGAAAAGCTGCTGTCTCCTACAGAGTTTAGTCTGAACTCCAGAGCACTCACCTGAAAAACAGCAACAACGTTGTATAAAAAGCATTGCAATCATTCCCAGTTATGGAACACGCGTTGCATTTCAAATTTCATTACTTAAATCCAAGACATCGATAGTGATTGAAAAGTTTGAGCTTTTTTGAGCACCTATTATATCAAAACGGCCTGTTTCAGTGCACAGCATGGATGAAAATGCACAATATGGAACTAATCCGATAACACATTAGACTGTAGCAACGTACACTGAACCAATAAGACATACCTGTTGAACTGATGAGTGTCCTCTCAATTTTCGAATGAAAATCTTCTTCGAACACTTGAATTTCTTCTCAGTAGGCAATTTCGCTACCAAAATAACCGACGAACGGCTATTCTGACGAAAAATAGCGGTTATAGTAAAAATATAAGCACTTTTTTAAAGATGAATTTGATTGTTTGTGAAAAGTTACTTAGTCAAACAATAATTCATTGGAACTAAAACTACGAAAGGATTAGCAAATGTTTTCTGACTACTTGTTCGTCATATTCCTCCAAATCTTCTCTCATTAATAATTTAATTTCTTCAAGAAAACATGGAGCCTTTACTGTAAGGACTTCACAGTGTAACTTTATCGTATCAGTTTTGAGTAGAATAATTTTCATAGCATCTTCTTCAAATTCTCTTGAATCAGGCCTCATCCCCAGCGCCTGTAACACGGACAAGTAGTCAGATTTAGTTGATCATCTGAACTAGAGCTCTTTTTCGAATAATCGCGAGTTTGAAGATGATAATAGGTCGTACAATACCGCCACCTATTTGATAGAGTGTGGAACTTTTTTTAAGAATGCTTTTTTTTTAATAGGAAAAAAACAATGGATTTGATTAATTTCTGTTGATGCAAATACTCCCCTACGACCTGCCAAAGCACATCCGGGAAACTAAAACAACTAACTAATTGAAAAATGAATTAAAATTTTCACAGTCACATACCAACAAATCTCTTTGCGACACTTCGCACACGCGAACGCGATTAGATGATGATATTAGATGATCTTCGACTCGTAATCAAAACATAGAAATAACATTTATTTACCTATATACCTGATCGTTGACAGAAAGAGGAAAATAATGTTCCATTGTCTATTCGCTGACAGAAATTGGAGATTCGATTATTATTAGAGGATACGATTCGGTGAAGTGTGGTCGCATTTTTCTGTTAGCAAATTAGTCCGCGAGCTATCTTGTTTTGTTTATCTGCGAACATATCACAGAAAATGGCAACGAGAACGGGATGGGTTTGCGAAAATGTGGAAGCAGATTTTACCGAGTTCAAAGTGATGGCCGGGCTCCAAATGTTCGCTAATTCCCAATACGTGAGTGCCGACTGTTTTACGTGTGACTCTTCGCTTCTTGACGCTTCGAATTTCGAATAGCGGGTGAGAAGATAAATAATTTAAATATAACGCAGAGTTCGGCAGTAGTGGGCCAGCTGCGAGTTCGCAATGCAGAATGAATGGGATTTCATGGAGTTGAATTTCGAGAGGGAGTTGAGGTTTTGTTCCACGACTAGAATAGATTATAACTTATTGTAATCTATCGAAAAATCATTAAGTGGCACGATGGAAATGTACCTAAGTATGTGTATTTTTAACTATGTACTTACATATTCGACACAATTGTGCAAACAATGAGGAATCTTCGATTCATATCAGTAACCGAGGCGAGAGCGGAGGAGGGACTCAAGGAAGAAAGCGATGAGCGATCCTCTCAATGATTAAGGTAGCATATCCATAATTTACCGTCAGTTGTTGCCATTGTACGTGCCCTTGTCAGCGCAAAGAAGTACAGTACCAATAAAGCGACCCGCTAGAAAATATTAGGAACATTATATTTTCTCCACCGTCTCCTCATTTCCGAGCGCTATAAATTCGAGCGTAAAACGTACGTACTAGGAATAATGCGCTCTTACGGCCTTGAGTAAAAACGGTACAGAACCTGGACAGTGGGGAATGGGAGGGTTAGCATTAAAACCTTTGTTCTTATACTAGTACTAGCGCATTCGTATAGGCGCAAGAGAACGTACTAAAAACAGTAGTTCATCTTTATATCACGCACTTCAATTTCCAAGTTTGCTCCAGACTTGAAGCATTTTTCTTCTGAACTTTACGGTTCAAACTAATGGAGGTTGCCAGACACCACAAACCGAGTTGCCTCGAACCATCAACGGAGATAGCCACCACAAATGTAGTACGCTCTGCGAAATTTCAGTATGTGATCTCGGAGAGTATTAGACATTTTTTCATCTCTTTTTGTTAGTTCGTATTTATTCATTTTTCATGACCACTTTCTTTTGAAAATCTAAGCTGAATTCGACGTTGCCATTCATCACACTGATGTTTCATCTTCTACATTGCGAGCTCGCCTTAACTTTGCCTGAAACCCTTGATTACTTTTATCACTTCAAAAGTTCATGTTGTTGAGTAACTGGCTCATTAAAAGTTGGCTACAAGTTGGTTTAGTGGGTTGCATGGGTGGGTCCGAAATGGGGCTGCTTAGTGGCACAGTCTTAAGTGTATAGCGGCCTATGACGCGATACCAAATACATTCGTAAAGTACACAATTAGTAAAAAGGCTAAAATTATGTCACAACTTTATGAAATATTGACGCGTTTAAGGCGACCTATACATCTGCACCTATTCAGGAAAAATTACGCAGAATCACTAAGCACATTGCTACTGTTAAAGTTTTCGTCGATAGAATAACTTCAAATCTACAGTTTGTCCAATGGCAGTATTGGATGTGAATTTAGGGGAGTGATTGGGTGGAGTAGAGAGGGAGAGTTACCTTAGGTTCAAAGAAATAAAAAATAAGATAAAATTAGTGGTTTGAAAATACCACGGTTTCAGGGTTTGAAAATAAGTTATTTCAAAACTTGAAATTTAGTGCAAGTGCTCGGCCAGCTAATAAAGAATTGGAGAATGAGTCGCCTGGTTTTTCTCCACTCTCCCGGACATCAAGAAATGCGACGAGAAGGAAAAGAAGTATATTTTTCTTGTTTATACTTTTCTTATTCAATTAATTTTTTTTTTGTTGATATTTTACTCTTTGCTGCTTGCTAATTAATATTTTCCCATGGATATAACATGATATATCCATGAACTATATTTTTTATAGAATAGGTATACCATCACTACCCAAAATAACAAGTTTTTTAGTGATGCTTTAGTTTTCTTTTGAGAATAACTATTATTGTTGAACTTCTTTGAATTTGATGCTGGAGTACCAATTATCCCGTGATCTAAAACGCTGCGAATGATTGTCCACTGGTTTATTATTCCTTTGCTTCAATCGTGATTTGAAAATACTATCCACTTGTTCTAGCGATGCTAAATCCTGATCAATAATTGTATACCTTCAGGTACCTCGAAATAGAAAAAAAAAAACCGGTTGAAATACAAATCAATTAGGCACCTGTCTACCTCGTTTATAGTCAAGCAAAATAATACCAAATGATGTCCAAAAGAAGAATAACAAAGACGGGATTGGAACCGGAGACTATTAAGTAGAAAGTCTGACGCGTTACAGCAGTATCCAATTCATTTATTGGTAAATACTACGTACGGTAGTGTTTTAGTAGCGTTATCCAAGCAGTGCAATCAAACGCAGCTAAAATGCTCGGGACACGTACGATTTTATCGCTTCAAGCCGTTCGTGTTCATCGGCTAAATTAATGTTGAGGACAAGAAACCCAGAAAACAACAATATTAAGTATTGTCTATCAGCAATGTGAGGCCAATGTATCTATAGCAATGTATGTATGTATGTTTGGCACATGTATAAGGCTGATATTGAGGAATCATTGTCAAACCACGTACCCTCTGTAACGAGTCAATTGGTTGAGGTAAAATTACTTTTCAGCAAAAAATAATATACAATTATCGGGTTATTATAATTTATGCTCTGTGAGGACATGAATCATGATACATAAAAGCGGTTGACGAATTTGAGAACAGCTCCACTTTTAGTATGAGATCAATTAATGAGGTTTCCGTTCCGGGAATGAAGGTTTTTTCCTACAACCGTAAGACTGCGAGAGTACAATTAGATTGTTGGGAATGTTAATCTAGCGCCGGTTGTATTCATCACGTTGGGTTTTGCAGCTAGTTTAATAATAAACCAAAACACCAGAAAGTATAGTATCTATAGTCACACAATGTTATGGAGGAGAATTAGAATTTCTTAGGTTTTTTTTAGACAAAGATGTGTTCGGTTTCATTTTATACAGATTTTACACGCTGGATCGAATTACACGCTTTAATAGAGCGCTTTAATAGACGCTCTGATGCCTTAATTTCTCTCGAATTATAATAGCTTTCATTAGGAATTTTGTAGATTTGAAGAAATTTGCAAAATGTGGGGCAATTATAGGATCCGAGCTTGATTTTTTCCAATCGTTCGGTAGTTGCTGTTCGATGGGAACAGGCACCTGTGACTCCAAGATTGAGCGCTCCTCGATTAAACGGGAGTACTATCCTAATGGCCGCTCATGACATGCGAGAATCACATAAGGATGTATTCTAGTCTAGTACGGTGCGTGTGGTACCTCTGACAATCGATTGCAGAAGCGCCTAAAACGAGGCGGGATAAGAAACTCTATAATGTGATAAGTTTTAGTGGTTCCGAAAAAAATTGACTGCTCGGTGAATTGTGAATCTCACGAAAACCAATCGTTAAGGTATGACGTACGAGTAAACCTTTTCCAACCAATGCCTGTTTCTCGTATAACGTTTAGATGTTTCCGCCATTTTTGTTTCCATTGAAATTAGTAGATCGCTGCCTACCATTGTAATAACAAAACTTGGGAAAGCTGGAATTTCGTGGCCATAAATTCACAAGCGAATATTATTTCACTTTCATGTACTTAAAATCCCTCTCGAAAGAGATAATATATTGTTTTTCAAGAACCAACGTGGTCTATCCATAGAGTTTTCCACAAAAAAATCATTTCAACGATAATTTTTCTAAATTAGCACTGTGTAGAAAAAAATTAAAACGTCTGTTATCACTAATTATATACAGGGATATAATGTGTAATTAATTATATCATCATGGAACACAATATTGCTAAAGCCATGACTCATCAAACTTGTGGGAGTTGAACACTGTTATATACCACTAAAATCTTTCTGAGCGTAATTTGACTTAGCAACATTTTTCAATCGCTGCAAGTGTGGAGAGACCCCGAGTAGAATGAAAAAATGCACCCACGCGAAATACTAGACAACAATATATCGTGGATGACCCCGGGGCTATTGCCGTTTGTACGAAGGAAAGAAAACTTGTTAGAACAGCAAAGAATAATATATACCGCTCGATTTCCGAGTAACTGAATTTTTACTGCCATCTATTTACATAAAGCAGAAAGTATATCTGTATTTTACCGATAAACTCCTAAACCGTTGATGCGCAGTGAAACTTAGGAAATTGGCGAGCACATTCCCGGAATGATTTCTGGACAAATCATCTTAGAAAAATCTAGGGAAAGAAAGTAATTAAGGAGACGTTCAAATATGTCATTTTTGGATAACCTATCTGTTGATGAAGTCGAATGTATGTTATGTTGCTTTGTTTTACCACTTATTCGCCTTCCAAAAAATGCGAGAACAGGTTTTTCTTCATTCGGTTCGAAATAATATGAAAACGAGAAGTGATCCAAGGATTTATTGTTTTTAAACAGATTGTGCACTTTATCTCAACAGATTTTCATTTTCAAATCATTTTCTAGTTGGTTTGCCGCGGTGCCAATCTAACGCAAATGACCGGAAAACCTAAAAAATTAGGGAAAATAAGCAGCTGTCGGTGAAATACAGTTATTTAGACTGACATTTCGATTTCTACGCATAATTGTGAGACACAGTTCTAAACTCGCTTCAAACAACATTGATTTTACATCCATGTTTACGTTGTAAATGAAAGTATTGTGATTATGAAGTCGAATTCGGAACAGAGGTGAATTTGGAAGAAACTTTCAAAATACTGGTACCCAGAAACACTTTCTGAACAAGTGTCTGGAGTCAAAAAATGGCATAAATCTTCATATCTCTGCGAAAATGAATGAAACTCAATGAATTTTTTTTTTTTTAGAATATTCTCCCAGTAATTGTGCAAAATTAGCCGTTTCCGTATTATGGATAACGAACAGTATTAGTTTTTTTTTTTTTTTTTTTTTTTGTTTTTTTTTTTTTAATAGTTTTTCAATAACAGTTGCAGAGCAATAATGTCACGCCCTCAGTACGAGCTTCTTGAATTTATAACTGGTTATATCTGTTACCGACTCAAACATGGAAGAACTTCGAGATCTATGCTCAGCACTGGTTAAATGTGACGACGACTTAAATATCAGTTAGTAACGGATTTATACCTCAGTACAAAAATCTGATTTTTTGTGCAAATCGCAATTTTTCCGCACAGTTTAAAATCAGTTACTTTGCCCGTTTTTGGCTTTCGGTTAGGATTATTTAGAAGAAAAAAAAAGTTATCTAGGGAACTTGAACGTTCCATACTGTTGTTCGAGAAGGTGATTTTCCGCCAATTTTCACCCGGGTTTTCGACGCTGTCCAGCGGTGCGTAAAATTACAACTAGGCTAACACTGCTGAAAATGATATATCAGGTTGTATTTATCAGAAATTTTAATACCTACGGAAAAACCTAGCGCTGCACCTATGTATCGGCTGTGTCTATGTATTTCTGTGGCCAAATAGTGACGATAAGTCGTGATATCTTAGTGAATTTTTCAGAGAATGTTCTCACAGCGAATGTGTGTGAAATTAAACGCTATTAAATTTGGAGTAACTCACAATACTTCGGTACGTCAATCTTTCAAGATTTTTTCTATTTTGAGTTTTACAGGCCATAAAGAGCAAAATTCTTGAACGTTCAAGGTAGCAGTTTTTCATACTAGTATAAATGAGAAAAATATTCAAAAAATGAAGAAAATATCGTGCTGACAAGGTCAGGTTAAACCATACTTGGTATTACTCGCCTTATCCCTTCCAATGACAAAATAAAATATCGAACCAATATTGTGAAAGTTATGCTAGTCCCGAGTAATGCTTGATCAACCATAGTTTGACATAAAGTAACCATAGTTGCCTGTGGAATTATGGTGCGATTTGTAGTAACAGGTTGCATTGTTTTGTCGAGCAACTCGTTAGAACTGGGTTTTTTGAGCAACTAGATGCCAACACCGAAATGGTCCGATGTCGTTTTCAGAGTCTCTCAGATCCTTTTTATTCCAAGCTCATCCTCCTACATTAGAAATGTCAAGGTAAAGTTCTCACCAGTTATCAATAATGCCACCCAAAGATCTCCTGACACAATATTACTGGGTAATGCGTAAGGGGGCATATCAAAGATGATGGTGAATCAGCTTTGGCAATTGGTAGGAGCTAAAAAAAAACGAGTGAAGTCTCACGAGTATGATTCTAACGTAGAAAAAATTAATGGTACGAAGAAAAGAGAAACGGGATGGAGTGAAGGATGCTTGTGCTTACGTGCGTCGGTGTACATGTGTGCGAGTGGAAATACAGCGACCTCAAGTGGTTATCGTGCCATTTTTAATGAGTCAAGCCAGCGCGCGTCTCTGGAGACCACTCAATTTTTTCTCAGAATTTTCTTGTTAGCGTTTCTATCATACACAACAATTCTATGCAGCCGTCCCGTATTATTCTCTATTCGTCAGCGTTGCATTTATAATAGGATCTCAAAACAGAGATTCCAGTGGGTGCCAACACTCGAGTGGATCGGTGGTGGGTCATTCCACGCTGTCGCATCCAACGAATGAAAGATACCCCTTTCTATGATCTAAGATTGCTGTTATCTACTTGAAAATCAAGCAGGTACTTGTTAGTGAGCGAGAGGAAGAAAAATTAGGCGACTCAATCGTCATAATTCAATTTACTCGGTAGTTAAGTCCTCTCTTCAACTCAACGTTTGGTAAAAAATTTAGCTTTTAATCTGGAAATTAGGAAAAATATTAATAATATAGTTAACAATCTGTTTTTCCGTGGGAACGTTCACAAAGGTTTGGGATAATTACTATCGTAAATAGATCATTTTCTTGTATCATTATTGAAGCGAAGGAATTATAAACCATTGTAAAATAATTTGCAGCTGTTTTGTTTTGGAATGCACAAATAATATTTTACATTGTTTCACAAGGAATAGGAATAGCCATTCTTTGAAATTACCATAAGAAAAAGTTCAACAGTTCTGCTAATTGTGAACTCTCCAATTATTAGGCGCTTTATCTATGCAAGGTGCTAACGAGCCTATATCAATTCGCAAACCTCTTTAAATCGCAACAACAATATCTTCAATGGTTCAGATCAAATGAGCCGTTGACGACAAGTGACCGCCGCACCGTCCCAATTAGGAATTGGCAAGTTATAGTGGCTTGCCGCCCGATTAACCAAATGTTTGTACGATATTAATGCCCCTCTACGCGCCAGCAACTGAGGGTCGAACACCCTGAGGCTAGGAACCTGTGCTGTGGTCCTGGCCTCTGAAAGGGAATCCTTCCTTCCATACGTCCGGTCCTTCCTGTAACTACCTATTCCCGACTTCCTTCCTTTCTGCGTAGATTTATGTGTATAGTTATGCAATTACAACATTGCTCTCGATCCGCGCTGCTAATTAGGACAGTCCTGAGGTTTGACGCTTCGAGCACCAATGTCGGTTGAGTATTAGATCCACCAAGACTGCCAACAAAACAAATAATCTCCAGATTTAAAATTATGAAATGATCTTGAATGAACCTAAGGGTCCATTCTCATCCTCGAAAGAGAGAGCCATGGAATATAAACATTTGTCCGACTTCAGCTAACCTAGCCCAAGTTTCGTATATCGTCTCATATTTTCCAGCTAAAATCTAGGCACCGTCTCGATTCATCGCTTTGGATTTCTGGTATAGAGTTGAATGAATGTGAACTATTGATGCAACATGAATACTAATCATCAAACCACTCATCGTATTTCGTCCACCGGCTCAGGTGTTTTCTGGTACCTAGCTCATGTGCAAAAAATGTATAAATGCCAGGCAACTCCCAAGCTCTCGGGTTTTCACTCAAGTGAAAATCATTGCCAAAACTTTAAGTTGAAGTACTAATGGTTTGTCATAATATAAATATCTACAGTCGACTATGCTAAATTGACCGAATTTAGATTTTTTTTTATTAGCTATAAATTCTCGTTCAAACTGTTTTTACGATTTCATATCCCGGTTTTTTTTTCATCAATTCTTGTGAAATTATAAACGTCTGAAAAATATCAACTGCTCAGTTTTCCATGAAGTCGGAAAAAAATTTTAAACTTTCAATTATGAATCTAGTATATTATTGGCCATACGGCCATGATCAATTGATTAGGATTTTGAATGTTTAGGAGCTCTCAAAGAGATGTACCCGTGGGAGCAAGAGGTTTTAATGGTTAACCATTATTTGTAACGTACAACTTCACCTTTTGGGGAGGATAGAATTTTATTAGGTAGTAATTAGTAACTCAGTTTGGTTTATTTTCGAGAAATGCACCTAAAGCTGAGAAAAATGATTTTAATGTGGGGATAGAGGAATGTTCGGTACAACAGAGTGATTTGTTAGTAAGGGTAGCCCGCAGTTTTTCAAAATACGGTTAGTATGACGGTAGTGATTTTATCCTCAATTACTCATTGGTAGATATTTAATCAATTACGGCAACTACCTACCCTTGTGAAGGGCATGCACCCCTTGTGTCCCTTACATTTCACCAGAATTCTCTACTACTATGACTAAATAATAATGAAACTGGCTGATCAATATTAATTCAGAAATGTTCTGAATTATAATCGGTATTAATTTATTAAGTAATTTATAAATGAATAAAGTCAGAAGTTCTTATTCTTGTCGATGGTCTTCTTAAATGTCAGCAAAGAATGGCAGACTGTATAGAATCGATGATGGCCTGATTCGCTTTTGAAAAAGCCGGTAGCTGAAAAATAGAGGGGGTTAAAACATCTAAAGATAAATGTTGTTCAGGTGCAAATTGAAAGAATGGCTCTCAAGCTTTGATGGAGGAAGCTAGGTGTTTCAATAAAATCAACAAGTCCTTCGAGCTAAATTGATCACTGATCATTAGACGGCGTAAGTCCAGTGCCATTCATTCTACCCCTGACCCACTCCCGGTGATTCAGGTTTCAGCCTATCTTCATCCAGCTCAGCCATGTCCGCTTGTCTGTGTCGTGCTACTTAATCCAAGCTCACTTGTTACGCCGATTCACATTTCCCCAACCTTTCTCATACCCTAGAGTAGAAAATCCTTCCTCGTGACCTACTGTGATTGTTTCTCTTTCCAGGAGGCTGTAGTCAAATGAAAGAGATAATTCTCTGGCGACCTGTTTCATTAAGCAGTTCATTATCGAGTCGCCCTACAGAAAGCGCGTAAGACTTTTTACTGTGAAGGTAAAACAAATCCAGCACAAGTTATTCGCAAATGCTTCATTACAGTTTAAAACAACGTTACTTGCCGTTGCGATCCAGCTAACCTGAACTATTATTGGTACAAGTGAATAGGTGCAGTTGAAGCAGTATCTAGGTAAGCAATATAGGAACACGATGTAACCCCATTCATCGAATATTGATTGAAGAAAGAGGCTGCAACTTGGATAAACTACTGTTTCTGTCTTAACGTCATGGTACAATTGATTAGAATAATGTCAGGGGGATTGTTATTTCAGACAATTAGATTTCATATGTGTTTTCATTGCCTCCTTTTCTATAAATCTTTTACTCTGCGATTCTAATGTCTCTAATAAAACAGTGTTTCGATGATGTATAGTATGCCTTGGCGTTAAGACTGAACGAAAACTCGGCGACTGATTGTCGAAGTTTGTTTTCTGGCCTAGCCGAGTTTATTTGGCTTGCTCAAGGTGATATCGAACGAATTGGTTTCTCTAAGGAACTGTAGGAACTAAAAGGCTCTATATCGTGGGAGACATTTAGCCTGAAAGTTGTTGGGCTCGATTTTTCTCAAGGTACTGAACCACTACAAAATCAAGTCCGGTTTCATGGTCCTTGTTGTTTGTTAATTCAGACCAAATTAACTCGTTCTATAAAAAATATTTAAAAATCATGGATCAAATAAATCTTTTCGTTTTCAAACGAACGCGATTTAATTCCATGTTTACGTTGTAAATGAAAGTATTGTGATCGTTTGAAATGTCGAATTCGGAGCGGAGGTGAATTTAGAAGAAAATTCCATTCAGAAACACTTTCTGAACAAGTGTCTCTGTGTCTGTGGTCGTATTGTCTTCGTGAAAAATGTATGAAACTCAATGTAATTTTCAGCAAATGTTCTCCCAGTGGATGTGCAAAATTAGCCGTTTCCAGATATTGGAAAACACGCAATAATTTTAAGATATAACAGTTCAAAGTTATGTTTCGATTTTCACAGGCAATAGAAGTTGATATTTTTCTACGTTTAAGGTCTTAAAATGTTCGTTATGGCAAACAGATGACGCTTAATTTTTGTCTTCAATGATTGTCTTGATTTTTGTATTCAAATTTAATTCGAGATTTTTAGAAGATGTTCTTCCAGTGGGAAATGGTATGACGTGATTGAATTTTGCAGTACCTATTTCCGAGGATAGAAAAATATTCTTCCATGTTGTTTATTAGGATTTTTACAGGCCTGAAGAGTCAATATTTTCGATAGGTCAGTCTTAAAATGTTCTTACGGTAAGCAGATAACGTTTGATTTTTATCTATCGCTCACACACCAGTCGCCCACGGTATGAGCTTTTTCCAGCGGTGATTATTGTTTAAAACTGTCGTATTCAAACGGTTTGAGCTTACATGACCCGATCACGTTTTACCGGATCCAACGCAAAACGCATTTGACGGAGGCCTGTGAACTCTGCTTAAACGTAGATTTCTTGATTTTATAATTATACCTGATACCGATTCAAACATGGAAGTACTGTGCGATTTATTGCACACCACTGGTTTTCGTACTGTGCTGCTACCGTGAAACACAATCATTCTGAAGGCAGTTTGGGAGGAATCGTATTTCCCCCTATTCGCTTGGAATGGAAATGTTAAACTAACCCAAAACAACGTAACCAAAAATAATCTGACTTTTGCAACTGGGCGTAATTTTGACGATGGCCATTCCTCTTTTATAGACGGTATAAAAAATGCTTGCCTACCTCGCGCCGTCCGTAAAAATGGGCGGTCATTTCCGCTTTCCATCCCCGTTGTATAATGTAATCACGATGTAGTGTAAATTGTTTTTGGTTTCCCAGATATTGACTGATAGAAGTGGTAGGGACTTTTTCCTCCACGCTCAAACAACCGAAGAGTGGAGGTTTTTTCTCTCTAGCCCTGCGATTCGCAGACATAAAATTTATTGGGCCCTTGGAAAAGCGCTGTAAAAACAAGACTAGATTCATCACCTTTGTTGAATGTTGCTCGCTGGCTGTTCGGCTTTTCAGCGTAGCGAGTCGTCTAAGTTTTAATTGAAATGGAATTCTCGCGAATGATTTTTTTTTTTTGAGTGTGGGCGAATTGTACGTGCGTTCGTATGCGTATGAAATGAAAAGGCGAACTCTCAGTCACTGAGAGGTTGAGCGAAAATTCTTTTCCATCCCCCTCTATTTCCAATATCGCCGAGAAAGTCAGCTTCGGGTCAAAGATTTATGGCTTTTCCTTTCGTACAAGTCTACAACACAATGTCAGATGTCATAAAACGGAAGGAACTGCTCATATCATGTATGTACCTTGGAACATTAAACTTTATTGAAACTCGTAAACCAAGTTCCTTAAACTATAATTTGCAGCTGCTAGTGTAACGTAGTTTCGTATCAAAACGTTCCCGTCAATGCCCGCTTCACGCTGAAACCGATAAAAAATCAAAGCCGCTCATCCGTTAGGTATATTAATCTTTAAAACGATTAATGGGAGAGAAAATGGACGGCAAAGTAGACGGTTGAGTTGAATGTGCACAAACTAAAACCATACGGAAGTTTCCAATCGCGGTAGAATCAAAAACTGTACATTTCATTTCCTTTCCCCTTTCAGTATTGGTTATACATTTTAAGATGTCTTTGCGATACAAATGATCCCATCCTGCAGAACCTGGCTTCTGTCGTTAAGGTCACATACTGTTGTTCTGCATTATTAACCTTAAGTTGATAGTTATTCATTAAAAGTTGTAGAGTACCAACGTTGAGGGCTTAGTGTTGGTTTCTTGATTTTATAGTTGGTTATAACTGTTATAAAGGTCTTGAAATATTCAGGAGGGCGGTTGAAAAACGACTGATTTTTATCACGTGGCTCACACACCGTACTTCCGGGTAAATTCGCATATTGATAATACTTTGATTTCTACAGACCGCAAATGTCAATATGTTTCAACTCCGAGGGAGTTTAAATTTGACTTTATGTTAGCTGAACGTCGCAGGATTTTTACTATTTTTGTCGCACACAGTACTTCCCCGTAAAGCGCATTTTAAAATATTTTAATGGAGCGTTTTTCGAATTTTTGGGTCTCCTTGCTGTAAAAAGGATTCTATTCAAAAAAAATTTTTTTGTATAGTTTGGAGCACACGCAGTACGCCCCGTGTGGTTTTATTTAACTATTTCGCAGTACGCCTCATGCGGTTTTATATCACTATTCCGCTTTTTACGTCATTTCCGAATGACGCATCATTGCAATAAAAACGATCCCATTTCACAGAAACTTGTCTTGAATTGTTAGGATCACATATTCCACTTCCGCATCATTGACCTAATTCCTGCTTGGCAGTTATTCAATTTTCAAAGTTAAAATCGTACGACTTATAAATAAACTCGTAAATGTGACAGAAAATCGAAAAATTAGTGAAAACAATAAGCAATTTTTGGAATGAGAGTATTTTCGCTCCAAATTCGGATTCCATATGAAATATCCTGTAAAAATCTGATTTAATTTCAATAAAGTTGGTTCGTTCACATGCCCCCAAAAAATGAAAAACTAAATGTACGTAGCGAAACATGAAGAAATTGTAAACCTGAAAGTTGTCAACAAAAATTAAGTGTTTTGAATGATTCGGATATAACGTCAAATATCTTATATGATAGACTTCCAAAAATTGGTTGAAAATTAAACACACTCCTCCCATATGTAACGTCGTAAATTGAAGTACCTATCCCTCGTTCGTAATTCAGGGAAAATGCGCTTGCGGTACAAACCGGTGATTCGATTTCCACAGAATTCGAGCTCGCGACGTGAAACCACAGTGCATCAATAAAACCTATCGACATAAAGTACGTGATTGGCATTAGCAAGAGTGCGGGAATGGAAGGTATTTCGCTGGCTAGCTTCATAAAGATGGACAGCGATCAACGAACAGCCTCCATATTGTTTCGCAAGGGTAGTGATTAATTCGAATTTAATTATCGAGAAAGCACCGGTGATTGAGTAGTGACCTTTTCGCCGAATTCGATGATTTTTTCCAGATTAAATATCATTCTCATATGTGATTAGTAGGAATGGGTAGCCAATTTTTCTAGATATTTCACTAGTCACGTGGTCCCAGATATTTTGATATTTTAATTAGTTTTATTTGCAATGCGATAGGGACTGGGAATCAACTCTGCAGGTGGCTTGTTGCTAAAACTGTAATCATCTCAGCGAGGAAGGTTAGTTGTAGGCTTCAGATAATTTATAATGAATAAAATACTGGTAGATATGGAATCTATCTGCTTCTCTCAAGAATCTAGTTTCATAACAACTGCATCTCTATCTCTAGAATTAACGGCTACAGAGAATGAGCGGCAAAACTGACTCCTCTTCCGAAACAATTTTATCCTCAGTTTGTAGAGCCATTTACAACAGTCGTTCGATGTTTATGAGACAATCGAGTATTATTATTGACGGGGGAATTGAGACAAAACACCAAATCTGTCTCGTATCACGTAATTTAAAACTTTGAAGGTCCCCCACTTGTCATAACAAACTTTCTTCTGGCTGTGTGAATTACGTGTTTTGACAAAGATTTGGTGTTCGATCTGCATTTCGCCGTCATTTAAATTACTCATTGTTCTTATAAGCATCGATCGACTGTTGTAACTAGCATTACAAACTGAAGATAAATCTTGACATACTATTGTTTAGTAAAAATTTGACAATAGTTATTCTATGAAATGATAAATATTTTAGATAAACACTCACGACCAAATCCCAAGATCGACGTGATTCAAGGGAGCAAACGCCAAGATTCCGTTTGGTGAGATGGGTTTGGTGCGCCTCAGGAGTCTTGTACGTGCTATTATTTATCGAAACGTTGTGTGTGCCTTCTAGGGGTGTCGCTCCTTCAAAGCCCCAAGGGAACAGCAGCCTGAAAGGAACGACAGTCGACGGGATGGGGTGCAGTTGAGGTATATGCGAAGTTTTTACCAAGGAAGCGATACTTACACAACATTTACTCCTATAAGGGGAAAGCCTTGGTGGTTGGAGAAGCGATGAACGAATTCGGCTACCATCCGACTATATTTAGGGGCAAAAACGTGCGGAGGATGTGGAAAGGAGGAAGCTAGGGAACATTAATCGGGGTTCTCTACTATCGGGACAGGGGATCTTCGGCGTTCCACCTCACCGTTCGCCCTCAGTTTTCTGCGATGTCACCGTTCTCTTCCTTTTGCCGTCTCTCAATAACATTTCCTCCGCCACCTTCATCGTGATCATCATCATCAGCACCATCACCTCAAAATCTCGTAGAAACCACCGTAAACTCAGGAAGGAACCGTTCAGCAATCACCTTAGGCTTATACGACCACGCTTAATGCTCCAACGAAAGGAAAAGAAAGGGTATATGCGTCGTGTACCACACTCGTTAGGCATACGTGATCGAATTTTGCCCTTAAATCATTAATCACAGCATTTTTCTTCTTATTATTTCGTACATAAATAACCTCAAGTATTAGTGGTAATCGTTTTAGCCATTGACAGTAACCTCGATTGTACTATTAAAGAACACAAATTATCAAAAACTTACAAGTGGAAAATATGAACCGACCTAGCCCGCACGTCCTCAAGTCAACACATTCCGCGGTACTTACAACAAGAAAAGTGATCAATTTCCCTACCCCTTCAGACATAAATAATCAACGCTTCGATTCTTAATTTGATTCGTTCAACGATGATCTTTACGCTTTCAGTTAGAAGGTGACTGGAAAAGCGTGTTTGTTCGGAAAATACACCAAACTAGGAAATTTTTATCAACATTCCCGAATCGGTAATAATATTACCGATAATATTATTAATATTATTATTATTGATAATAATATTATTATTGATAATAATATTATTATTGTTTGGCACAGGAATACAAACGTCGAATTTGAAGGGAGAAAAACCGAATTCTAACTGTTTAAAATTGATTTCGCAATTTCTCGGTCACCTTTCGAAGTTTTAACTTGGGAAAATTATTTGACCATTGTTTTGGGCGATATTTTGAAAAATAACTTTAACTAACTAATAATAGCGATGAAAATTGAAAAAAAATTTAAATTGCGTACAATTCCGCTACTCAGTTTGACATTTTTATGCGCATCGCCAGAACCCCTCTGTGAAAATCGTCTGGGTAGCGTAAATACGAGCCGAACGACGACATACCGCTTGTCATGGTTGAGCTTTGCCATCAAGTAAAACGAAAGGATAAAAGATGAAATATTTTAGTTGTCAAATAGAAGAACAGGTCATTTTTGTAATGTACAGTTTCGAGAAAATCAGGAAGATTTTAATAAAAGGATAAATGTTAAGATTAAACTCATTAATAAATTTAATTTAATTTTTTGAATTACATCTAACGATTTTTTAACGTTTGTTTCAACTTTATAGCAACACGAATGCGAAGTTGATCACTAAATTATTTATGTACATTTATGAACAACCTTAAATCTCAGTTATAGGGATAGTTACTGGTGAGGTGAATACATAAAAATATGGTAGGTAATTCAAGGCTTTCGAACGAGCGGTGAACGATTTTTGTGGCACGGAAAATGAGGAAGTTACTTTCCCTTTGCAACGACAGCGAGAATGGTCAGAAAAATTTTCTTACGCTTTTGGTTTATTATTCAATAATATTGGTTAATCATTAATAATAAACCATTGTAATCGCCCAAGAAAAATAATCGTGTAACCCAATCAAAATTTGATGTTTTACGTTTCAAGGCATGTAGAATCCGAATATCTAATGAAAAAATTTTGTCCGTCCGCCGTACGCCGTCAACACTTTTCTGACGAAACTATAAAAGTTGAATTCTTGAAATATTCACCAAACATCAATCTTGGTCTGACAATGGCTCAATTGTTTAGCCGAATCGCTACCTCAGTTGTAAGGGTATTTTTGAGGGGGAGAAAATTCGCATTTTCCAACGTTTTTTAGAAAAAATGGTGTATTGGTATCAATTTTTTTTTTTTTTTTTTTTTTTTTTTTTGACGCTGAATCACAACATCATTAGACCTATTGCTTTATTTGTTCCTCAGCTATCGCAGCTGTTGTGTTGGGTTTGGGAGCTTTTCAGAAATTCGGCTCGAGGGTATAACTCGAGAGTTTTCGGAGCTATAAAAATCGCTCTATACTCGTTGGAATGCTCGGCGAACACTCTCTTAAACTATACCGTGAGGCGAAAAAATTCAGTTTTTAATTTGGAAATTAAGAAAAATAAAAATTACAATAGTTGCTAAGGTGTTTTCCCAATAGTTACCAATCTGTTTTCGGTGGGAACGTTCGCAATTGTTCGGAATAATTACAATCACAAATGGATAGTCTTCTCGAATCATTATTGAAGCGAAGGAATAATAAACCACCGTACAATCATTTGCAGCGGTTTTTTAACGCTTTTCGAGTTTGTGTGCCATAGAACAACATAATAATGTCAAAAGAAACACTTATGTTCACACTAAACGAAGTCCAAGCATTTAATTCATTGGAGTACTAGAACAAAGATTTCCCAACTGATCTACGTTCCAAGTTTGCCTCTCAGAAGATAATTATCCTTCCGCGTACTCGACAAAGGAATAATGATTGGTAGATATCGATAAATGCATTCACTCGCTTATTGTGTACACCTGCAAGACTTTCCGTCAAGTAAATGGAAAATAGAAATGTAATTCGGTTGGCCAAACAAAGCGGAGAAGTGAAGGTGAATTCCGTCCTACGTCGATGGTTACAGAAGGTTACAACTTTCTCGTCTTGTGTCGAAGTAGTGACAAGGCTGGTTGGTATTGATAAACCGATGCGGCCAGATGCAGCCGATATCATTAATCACGCATAAGGGCTGAGAACAGGAGAACGTAGTCAAACGTACAGTAGGAGCCGAAGGGCGCGAGCTCAAGGGTTGGCTGGGCTGGCTCTTGGGAGTACTAAGTGTGATGGGGAGCAAGATGAGATAAGGGAGAACTGAATGTATGGACCGTTCCCATCCCGTGATTTGGACCTACGTTCTAGCCAGTTTGTGCATTACTATGCTCGATGTGGTGCGAGTTGGAATTCGAAAGACCCCTTCTGGTTAATTATCGAATATTGATTCGAATTGGAACCATTTAAACTTTGACGCAGTGCGTTTCAAACGATCCTTCAGCCGAAATACCTCAATGGTTTCAGCGGGAGATTTTCGCGTAAAAGATTGTACCAAAAATTATTATCATAATTAAAATCATAAGAATAATAAATATAAAATTGACATTATTTTAGGCGCTATATTTTCTGTTGCCTTTTTATTTCCCAACCAGTGATTCCTTACCGTGTAAATTATAGTTAGGATGTTATTTAGCTACAAGTAGGTAGCTCGCACAAGTAAACAACTCGTATAATACTGATCTATTTTACGAGGGGATGATCCGAAAATTGAATTGTACGACATCCTTGCGAAATCGGAAAAAAATCTTATTGAAAATTTTTTGGTATATTTGGACTTGATAAGTATATTTATTCAATGTATCCGTACCACCACGACCATGCGAAAATAAAAAAATCCGCAAAATTTACAAAAAAAAAAAAAAAAAATCCGCGAAAATTATCATTGAGCCAACTTTTGAGTAAACCTAACTAAAATGTGTGGGTGCCAATAATTGGCATATCGATAACGGTGATATCTGCGCTTGAACGAATTCATTGATCAATGGCCAATTTAAATCTGACCCAATTATGGCGATGTATTCCAATCGTCCTGAAACTCGCGCTCTGCTCGATGATTAATTCCGAGAAAAATGGAATGCTCCCAATCGCGAACTGAGAACTCCTACAAGTTGCTGTGTGTTATGAACGACGAAATCCGTCATTTTTCCGACACAAAGCAGTTGAATTACATTTCTCTCTCACTCAGTTTAATGTGGTGTCTACACAGGTGAACAACGGTTTCTATCGTTTTGATCAAACTCATTGCTATCGAGCTCAGGCAAGGTTTTCTAACCCCATTTTAATTAGATGTTGTACGTTTCCGGGCGAATAAAAACCGAATATCAGGTGAAAAGAAATCCGTTCGTCTGCCATGCGCTGTCAACACTTTTCTGAACGAAACTATGAGAACTACGTACTTGAGATATTGACCTAAACTCATTCATTGACTAGTCATGGCAAGATTCTTTAGTAATATCCCATTCTCAGTTTCAAGGATTATTTTTCAGAGGTTTGAAAGGGATTCATATTTTTTCGATAGCAAATATATTTTTGTAATACGGCGTATTTCGTATTGATTTCCATGGGTTTTTCAACGCCGCATTGAATGAGATCACAACGGGATTGATTGATTATACGTTCTCATGTTATCACATCTTTTGTAAGAAATGTTTGAGGGTTCGAAAAATTCGGCATGATGCACGATTGACAGCTGGCACAATTTTGGTTATAACTACTATTCTAACTGAAAATCAATCCCTTGACTTTTCAAACTTCGAAGACATAAGATAACCAGTATACATTATATGTAAATAAGACGTAAATCTCAACAAATTTTAAATGTCACACTTACATGAAATAATGGAAAATGCTCTAGGTAACAAAACATAATTAATATTTTCTAGAGAATAAGAGAGGGACAAATCCTAGTATAACTTAAGAATTCGTGAAGCTATAAAAATGTTACTATACTCGCTGGGATTCTCGTCGCACAGTTCCCTTCTAATATATCCATGGATGATTAATTAAATATGACTTTGTAAGTGAGGAAAATAAAAATAATTATAAGGTGAGAACGTTCACAATTGCTCGCCTTGGTATGTATTACAATCATGTGTAGATTATCTTTTGGATTTAAAAAAAGTAATAATAACTGAAGCGAAGTTCATTACCAATGTATAATCAGCGTTTAAGCGTTTTTACTACGTTTTCCAAGATTTGTAACTTGCACAGTGGATAACTCAAACAAAAAGTCGTCAATTCAGATGTTTGAATATACCAAAAGATAGGTAATTCAATTGCCCACATTTTCCTAATGTAATGTACCTATCCATTTTTCAACCGTTTTTGCGTTATTCAACAATATTAGTAGACTATACACGAAAACATGACATTTTTCAACTTTAAACGTTCTTTTCATCTATTTAGTGTGAAAGAAACAAAGAATGGACCATATATTATTGATATACACATCATCAACTATCATTATGCTGAATTTGAGGCAAATCTATTTCAAAAACTTTTTCGCGAAAAATCCAAGGGGTACCCCTGCGATTTTTTTCAACCGAACAGTTAACGAATTTTTACTCGCCTCTCAATACAGATAAAAATCTGAAATTTTTAGGAAAGTTGTGTCTTACCATGATGTATTTTTGTGATTTTTTTTATTTCTCGGAAAAATCTGCAAGTGGTCCAAAAAAATCGGGTTTTAAAAGCTCGAAAATTGGACTTTAACGGTGATTTTCGGGGTCAAAATTAATGCGAATCAATTGTTTTATTATGCAGAAGTCTTCATTTGAACGCCTTACACACGTACATAGCAAAAAATTTGGTGAAAAAAATTTAAACAGAGCCAGAGAAATTATTTTCCGTAAATCGAGTTTTTCGCCGGCCGAGCTCCGCTGGCATCGGTACTAGTGAAAAATTAAATTTTCGTTTTAAAGCGATTTTGAAAGCTATTCTTACAGGAAATTGAACGCTGAATCCGCATATGACGTCAAAACGGCGGAAATTTCACGACCAACATTAGTTTTTCCCAGTTTTAATACGTTTTCCAAGATTTGTAACATTCTAGTAAACATTCCTATCATTTCAAGCCCTATTCTGTCACAGCCTAGTAACGTTCTTATTATTTTAACAGTATTATAATTTCAACTAAAATTCTAGTAGCATTGTAGACTTTGTTAGAATTATTAAAATTAATTCAAATGAATACAAATAATACATCACAGGCTAAGTCTTCTTCAACTTGAAGGCAGTCAACCTGATAATTATTTTTCTAATGATTCTCGATTATTGATTGTTACGATTAAAAAAGTCCGATAGTCCAAGAAATCGATTACTGAAACAACAACGCGAGTTCTGCTTTCATAAATTTCGTTGCATCAATCATCGAAATCATTATTTTAGTGGCTAAAGAAAAGATCGCCAGAAATTTGCAGCGTTGAGCACTCTGGCTCAATAAGCTAGCTGATTCACTCCAGAAGAAATTTTTGAGAAAAGCTTACCTATTCCAATTTAAACAGTTGATTTTGAGCCAGTGAATGGAGACAGCCTTTATTGCTTCCCAATTACGATTCAAGCGAAACGTGGAATCGTTGGTTTCCGCACGAGCGATCACGATTACTTGGCATACGAATCTATTAAGTATTAAGGATATTACCAAGGCTGGAGCCCTGTTCTTTGTTCTTTCAGCGCGAGCAACATCAAAACGTACAACTTCCAACCCAACTTGGTGTTCAGTCGTGCGGAATGTGTTCAGTTTATATTCAACAAGGAATAGAATTAGGAGGATTTAGAATGATGGAACAAGCGGTGACGAACGTGTATTGCACATGCACTGCTAGTCCCTTTGCAAGAGGCCTTTAATTTAAAGAAAGTCCTGTATTCAGCGTGCGGGAATTTAGTACACCGTACCTAGTGCTTAGAAGGAATTTACAATTCCAAGGCCAGGAGAACACGATTCTTAGCTCTGGGTAAGTTAGGGTGTAGGCGTATGAATTCGGGGCAATCATCAACGAACTGGCTTAGTACCTGTACTACTTTTCTTCCATTAAAATGTCAAGAGACGGTGACGTTAATGAGGTAATCGCCTTGATTAATTAACAGGTGATTTTTTTTGTTATTTAATTAGCGACGTAATACTATTATGTTCTTCGTTCTCGCTAAATTAGTGGAATTATCGGACAGTTTTACAGAAAAGAATGAAAGGTCATTTACTTATTCTTCGTGAAAGCCGTTAAATAAAGACATACCCAACCGTAAAATGTTGAAAGAGCGATTAAAACGATTTGTGGAAATGGAATGCTTGTACATTTGGAGCGGCAGTTTTGTAAAGAAGTCCGTTGAGCAACTCTTGTGTACATGGTCTAAGTACAGGCGGAGGGACGATTAAAAAAAAAAAAAAAAAAAAAAAAAACTCTTGTGTATCCAAATTAATCTGCCAAAAAAAAAAAAAAAAACTATCATTGGTGCAACAGGAGTGGATTTGCTTTGTCGTTTGATTTGTTTCGCAGTAATCGAAAGCGACCAAAGTGTGTCGACTAGACCTGCAGTCAGCACCTGTTGTTCAAGTTTGAAGAGCAATAAATAAAATACAGTAAAAAATATACACAGACGTGTAAAACGTCCGATCATCGGTCTACCATTGAGCTCAGCACACACAGGTAAGCGGAACTTATGTGCAATACCTAGATATGGAGGTGAAAAGATTAAAAATTCAAGCATCAAGCAAACATTGTCCTGGCTGACCGCTACAACAGTCCGAGGAGACGGCCAACGAACAGCTACCAACTGTTTCATTCGCCTATGTATCACCCACCAAGTATCTACGAAAAATGAATACTCCCAAGCGACTTTTGTACTACATTCTTATTCTTTTTAAGAAGAGCATAAAGAGGATAGGTGAGGGTTGAATATACTTTTGCATAATTGCAGTAAAACATTAGTAGCTGTAGTTGCAAGAAATAGTGGAGGTTTGCCCGCCCAGGGGCTCTGCCTCAGTCGTAGAACGTGAGTAATGGGCCTAGTCGATAGAGTGTACTATAGCCCGGCACGGATGCCATTTGTTACTGTAGCGAGGTACGCGAGGCGCAGTGTTGCCAGACCTCCCCTTTTTGGGGGAAAACTCCCCCAAAATGATGAAAAAAGAACTCGTTCCCCTTTTCCCCCAATCCTCCCCCATTTTCGTTTTTTGCTTCCCTTTTTCCCTTTTTTCTCTGAAAATGTTAAAAAACGAAATTTCAGGAAAAAGTTTTTTTCCCACACCCGCACAAAGGAGGGATTTCTATAGTCGTCTACTCGTCTTTGCCCTTCTGTGATCCATGTTTCCGTCTCCGTGCAGCCGTGCTCCTTCGTGCAGCCGCGCTTGCGGAACCTACCACTGTTCAAAAACAACCTTCCAGAAACGGTTACAAGTTGCACAGAAGACGACCACTTCTGGCATAATCTGATGAATCTTCGAATAGAAGAAGGAACCTCTTTCAAGGAACTTAGTAAATTCGCACTGGCAGTTTTATCATTGCCGCACTCTAACGCAGATTGCGAACGCGTTTTCAGCGCTGTCAACGTAATAAAAACAAAAAAAAAAGAAACAAAATTGTGACTGAAACCATAAATGGGTGCCTGTTGGCAAAGCAGGGAGTTAAAAAGGTTGGAAACTGCGTTAACTTTGAGCCCAATGCTAAAATGATGGATCTCATGACGGCTGACAACCTATTCTCTTCGAAGACCCCGGACACTGCTGACAGTGATTCTGATGATGACATTTCGTTGTAAGCTTCTTACCTAAGTTGTGTTGGGATAAAAAATTTATCCGTTTTTAGTTTCCTAGCCACATTGTGTTTTGATTGTTCCTAACAATAATTCAGAGCTACATTTTTTGCAATTAATAAGTTTATAAATTTAATGTTGAAAATAAAGCGTTACCTATTTGTTTTAGGTTCATGTTAAATAAAGCGTGTCCTAGTCATTTTGTGTTTAGGTTTTTGATTCCTAAAAAATTAAAATCTGAAAATTCAAGCTTTAAGCCAAATTTCATGAAAATTTTTCATCATGTGTTGTTTTTTATGGCTTTTTAGCTACCACAATAAATCCCCCAAAGCTCCCCCTTTTGGTGAAAAAAATTCCCTTTTTTTTGTCTTAAAATGCCCTATTTTCCCCTTTTTCTTGTCGAGGATTCCCCCAAACATCCACTTCGGACCTGGCAACACTGGCGAGGCGGCTGAGATCGTGGGCCCGGAGGCAGTTGACGTTGGCTTGTAAGGATTGGAGTGAGAAGGCTGTTTGTGGGAAAGAAAAGGTGTATGAGTCAGAGGAGGACGGAAGGATGGCACGAACCGTGCGCTTCTTCGCTCTCATTAATTTCTTTTGATGAATAACGAACGGAGGTCTTGGGCAGAGAGAGGACTAAACATTTATTTGCAGAGGTGCCAGCGGACCGAGAAGGAACTGGCGGTGACTGGGGCAGATTGGGCCGGTGCCGACCTATTGGCGATGAGGGCGACAAAACAGAGCCCTTTCCGTGAGAGTTTTTCGGTCGGTCGCGTGACTCTGTAGCGTCGTGTCACCGTCAACGTTTGGCCCTTGCTCATGTTAATGACTCGACGGAAACGGCATTTGAGGTGGTAGAGGAGGCAGCAATATCACTTAGGGCTAAATGTCCCTAAGTTTCGGTTGACTTATTCGCATACATTTCCGAACATCGCTTGATAGCTTGCCTCTTTTTTACCAAAACCTGGTTTCAATATGTTTCATAAAATTAAAAAGGGAAAAACATCAAAGTGAATGCCTCAGCCAGGTTGAAAGTATTCCAAATAAATGCTTGAAATTTTTTCATCGAATTTAAAGACCGTTTCGTGAGAAAGTATCGCCGCTAATTTTTCGACAGGATTCGCGTTGTTATGATCAAACAGATTGCAAGACTCATTGGTCAATAATATTACTCATGACTCATTCGCGCTGAATATATTGAACAGGTTGCCCTATCGCCAAGGAAGATGAACATCAAGAAGCTGATTCTTCGTCGGCAGAAGAAGGTTGTCGCCAACCGATCTAAAGACCTATCTACGGCCGTTATAGGGTCATTAGGAAAACCAGCAATGAACTTTGAAACTAATAAAAGAAAAAAACGCTGCAAATGATTGTACAGTGGTTTATTATTCCTTCGCATCAATAATGATTTAAAAAGACTATCCATTTGTGATAATAATTATACCCACCATTTGTGAACGTTCACACCGCAAAACTGATTGGAAACTATAAGAGAAACTTCCGCAGCATCGATTGTAATTTTAATCAATTTTATTTTTATAAATTTTCAAATTAAAGGCTAAATTTTTTGCCTTACGGTATAGTTGAAGAGAGTGTTTATTATCGACCGTTCCAACGAGTATAGAACGATTTTTATAGTATCAAGAACTCTCGAGTTATTCCCTCATGCCAAATTTGTGAAAATCTTCCAAATTCAATACAAAAGCTGCGATAACTCGAGAACCAATATTAAAACTATCGATGGTCTCATTCGATTCAGCGTCCAAAAACCTATAGAAAATGATACCAAATTCCTTCGCTTGAAAAACGATGAAAACCCCAAATATATATTTATAGAAGAATTCCGTAGTATAGTCCGGCATTAGCTCATGTTAAAAACATGACCATCTATAAGAACGTTATATATGTGGAACGCTTCACGATTTTGCGTGTCATCCTTGCGCAGGGGCCATGCTAATCTTCTCTGCATCGTTCCAATTTTAGTATATTATGTACCGCCGAAGTGAGTACTTTTTCAAACATGTTTTACCGAACGCCAGGATGCCGATGGCAGGGATGACGCCCAGTTGACGTTCACGTAAAAATTCACGTTCTATTTACACCGCAATCGGAATTTTTATTTATTTATTTCCGCTACGCTTAGGTTGTTTATCCAAGAACCGGTTTCGAAATCGGCGTTTCGTCGATTGTGTTCTGCAATATCCTCCATTTTATTGAGACATTCAACAAGTTCGTTGCTGATGCATTAGCGGTCAGAATGATAACTACCAGGTCAGCGCTGATAAGGCTATTCGGGAAGCGGTCAAGTGGCAAACGGTTAAATTGTTAACTGCTTCGAGGTAGCAGTTAACGCCCAGAGTGCGGAACTCCTCCTGAATAGACATTGCCTAGTTACCATGGCTTGTATCTGGGCCAGCCAGCGGCCTCAGCTATCGCCATTGCATTGGAATGACTTTAAATTCCATCTGCCTCCCGAAGAGAGAGTAATCTTCCCTTGGGGAAAACTTATTTTCCAGATCCATTGGATTCCTAGCATAAGCTGATGATTAAGAGTCTCTTCGATCATTCGCAAAGCCCCGCGCTTCATACTATCCTATCTATCACGATTTAACGCCGCAACCTCATAGTTAAATTCAAACTACATTTCACTGGTATTTTTCATTCATAACCGGTTATTATTGTGATTATCAACTTTTGTATTTTCCTGGTTCAACCAAACTAGTTTCAAAATTGCAATATTTGATGCTCTTCTACTTGAATAGTAAATGAAAATTGATCTTTCTTCTTTTGTGCTTCACTTAGTCTAACTCAGATTAATGACGAAACATTATAAACATTTGGAGGGCCTCGACGTTTTTGCCGCAGCAAAGAGTAATAAAATTTTCATAGAACCGCAGTTAAATGCTGACGCCGAGAGAATAAATAAACTGAGCACTGGTCATTGTAAAAGTCACTTCACCGTCAGAAAAATACAATAATAGAAAACGCACTATAATAACCACCGATACTGCTTTAGTTAGACAATCGAAACAGTCAAGAACTGATATTAAGTTGCTAATAATAAGTACCCATCAGAAAAATAATTCAGTATAATAATAATAACTTAATAACTGGTATAGTAAGTATTGGAATAAGCACTAGCTAGTACATAGGGTAATATTATTATTTATTTTAATTTTTCAATTTGTAGAAGCAACTGAACGAGAATGAATGAAGGGCGTCTTGCTCCGACCTTACTATTTCATTGTCGTTCGTGGACACTGCGACCTCCTAGTGAATCTATTGCATCCGCTGCACGCTTGGGCATGCTACACGCCTGGAAAAGCCAACAGGTCATCGTCCCTATTTCGAAATTAGCAGGGCGTCTAGTTTTGAACTTCTTCACTACATCTGAAAGAGGTCAGATCCCCAAGTCCCTAGACTAGAGGACAGGTAACGTCTCCCCAGCTCACGAGGCGTTTTCTTAGCCGCTAGCACATACCCAGGTTGCTTTTATGTCGAATTAGGGAGATTTTCGGAAATTGGACCTGAGGGTTTAACTCGAGAGTTCTGGGAGCTATAAAAATCGTTCAATACTCGTTGGAATGGTCGTCAAACACTCTCTCCAGCTGTATCGTTAGGCAATAAGTTTAGCTTTTAATTAGGAAATTAAGAAAAATAAAAATGATTAAAATTATATTAGTTGCTACGGAGTTTTCTTATATAGTTACCATATGTTTTTCGGTGGGAACGTTCACAAATGTTCGGAATAATTACTATCAGAAATGGATAGTCTTCTTAAATTATTATTGAAGCGAAGGAATGATATATACCACTGTACAATAATTTGCAGCGTTTTTCACGCAAATTCGCTGAAAGAGATTTCGCATGACAAAAGTATAACACAATTTCAAAATCCGTTAGAACTCAATTCAATTTCGTTTTAGCGACACGTCGTCACACGGCGGGATCATTGAAAGAGCGCACCCGGCCTACTATTATTTGATAGTCACCCTCGTGCCTTATGGCTACTCTGCAGGGGTTTTCTACTCTGTCGAAGTTTTGTGGAAGTGCATCATGGCTGACTCAATAAAATTTTTAAGTGTATTGTGTAGAACCTACCAAAAATGCTCGGTATGGAGAATATTGCCTGTGGAATCCTAGCGGGACGTCCGAGTGGGAACGTTTTATAGGTAAAACCGGCGAAGAGGGGATTACGCTACTCACTACGAGAGACTGTTCGAGTTCGTGGCGTGCGGACGCAGTGAATGGAAGCACGGGAGGCTGATAGGTCGTGCAGTGAGAGGAGAAGGGACAGAGAGATTGAAAGAGATGTTTAAAGGGAGAAGCGCCGGAAGTGAGCGAAAGATCGAATGATGAAACTGGAGGGAAGAGATGAAACAGCTTCCTCTCCGCGTATACGAACAGGAACGGAATATCGAAACTGAGATTGATAGCAGCGTGGAATTGTTGAGCGAATTTGCTATCATCCCGAATCAGCGATTTCGCTTTTCTATTTACTTTTCACTCGAAACAATAATTTTTTGCCCGTATCTGTACGGTGAAAATCCACGTTAATTAGCGTCCAGAGTTGTTGCCAATTTTCGACCGCTTCGACGGCAACGTACAATTATTTGTGTATCGTTGGAAATTCTGACCATCACTTTACTAATTGAGCGAACACTCGGCCAAAATAGCCAATTCGGCTGAGTCTTCTCCGTCAGTTGTTGTGGAAGTGTGATAAACGCGAAGCGGATGGAGGAATACGAGATGAAGGTTGGCCCTGTCGAACTATGACAGGGATATCGGTATAAGGCCTTGAAATTGCAAGGATTCGAATCGTGGTTCGGTAGGAGGAATTGATGGATGAGGGAACGGCGATCTCCCAATAATAAGACGGCTTTAGCTTTGCGAAAATATCGAGGAGGGTTCGAGCCGAACTTGTTGGAGCCTGCTCTGATTGACCGCACGGAGGATAGAAGGGCTACCACCGCAGTTCCCGATACAGCCAACTGCTACGTTCAACCCTTCAGACCTGTAAACCTTTAACAACCAGCATCCTACAAACCGCCAACTTTCTCTCAGAAGTCATTAACAAGTATAGTTGCCCGCTTATCCTTGCGGACGTAATCACCTTCTCCGCAGATCATCTATCTACAAACATATTCATCCTTAAAAATACTATTGAAGCGTGATTGCAGAAAACCCGCGTTTGAATCGAATGAATACTTTTCAAGTTTCTATTTTGAATATGGTTTATCCAAACCAAAATGGTTTGGTGGTTTTGGGTTTTGATTTTTTGGTTTGGTTTGGGTTTTGTACTAACTGTAATGGTAGTTATGATAAATGCATAGGGCACAGAAGTGAACCCTCGTTCATGATTGAGACCGGAATACCTGTTGATCTAACCGTTTACGGATTCGGAATAGTTTTTCGAATTGCGCTTGTAGCAATAGTTGAGCGAAATGTGATGATGTTCAAAGCTGAATGTGAATTTCATCAATTCATTTTCACTTTATGGATTTGATGAAAAAATATTTTTTTACTTGAAACAGTAAACTGACTTAGTACAGAAGGCAGTACATTTTGACAGTAACAGTTCTCAGCATCAGCTTCCTATTTAGGCCAAACAGAACATGATTGGCATAAATTCATGGGCATTTATCCGCTGATGAATTCCTTTCAAACAAGAACAGAGTGGTAAGTCCTATGTGTTTCCGGAGTTCCTTACCCCGAACGTTAACTTTGCCAAAAAGCGCACAGACACCTCATCGCACAAAAATCTTATTCGACTCGTTAAAACGTTTCCACCGAAAAACAAATAACTATATAGGGGAAAACTCCGTAGCAACTATTGTAATTTTAATCATTTTTATTTTTCATAATTTCCTCATTAAAATTGAGCGAGGGCAGACAGATTTTTTTTATTACTGAATATTCGGGTTCTGCATGCCTTGAAACGTAAAACATCACATATTGAGGGGGGTTAGGAATTTTTTTTTCTTGGGCGATTACAATGGTTTATTATTGAATGATAAACCAAAAACATCGTGAAACTTTGAACGTTCACAATCATCATTTTATCGTCAGATGATAACAGGAACATAGATAACACACTGTCTATAATAGTCCTTCACCAGTATGATTCGCAACGAAAAGTAATTAGAGGGTCAAAGACATTATCAAGAGTGGAAGAAAGTCCGTAATTAATTATAAAATATTTTGTTTTGAAGCGAAGTAATTAGACAAAACACTTTGCGACAGTTTTAATTAATGTGGCGGAGAGAAGGATCCTCCGGATTTTTTCCGAGTGCAAGGTCGGAGCTTGATAGAACAATGATGAGTCACAGCAACGCTTCTAGCTCATCAAGAGCTTTTGAATCGCGGGCTATAACTGGTTCAATCCTTCTTGCTTTTTATTCTTAATTAGAACCATATTATAAGGCAGCGCTTTCAACGAAAATGTAGTTACACAATAGATTGTTTCCCCGACGTTTTCCAATTGATTGCTCTCTTAGAATTTCTGACGATGGTTGAAAAAATATCCAATCTATTTTCTTTCCCTTTTTTAAAGCTACGTTTGAAGGGTGGGAAGAATCGTAGGTAGCGCACAACATGACTGGCTTCTCAGATTTGTCAAATAAATCTCTGAGAGTATGAGTTCCCTCTTTTGGTTTCTTATTCAATAATAAACCATTGTACCAAATTTCCCAAGAAATTTTTTTTCTAACCCCCGTCAAAATTTGATGTTCTACGTTATACGAATATCCAATAAAAATTACTACGTAAACATGGAAGTAAAAATTCTGTCCGTCTGCCATACGCCGTAAATTCTTGAAATTTTCACCAAAAATTAATCTTGGTTTGACAACGGCTCAGACTTTAGCCAAATAGCTACCTCAATTTTAAAGGTATTTTTGGAGGGTGTCGAGGAGGAGAAAAGTCGTATTTTACTAGGAAAAAGGTGTATTTCGTATGAAGTTCTTTTTATAGATTTTTTGACGCTGAATCGAATGAGACCATCGCAGGGTCGATAGCTCTATTGGTTCTCGAGCTATCGCAGCTTTTGTGATGAGCATGGAGATTTTTCGCAAATTCGGCGTGAGGGCACGAGAGTTCTTGGAGCTATGAAAATCGTTCTATACTCGTTGGAATGCTCGTAGAACATTGTCCTCAACTATACTGTAAGGCGAGAAATTTAGCTTTGGAAATCGAGAAAAATAAAAATGATTAAAACTACAATAGTTGCTACATATTCAGTTCCCACATATCAGCGACAGCTTATCCAAATATTTGTGGGGTAGGAAAGTGGAGTCGATTATTAATAGCATCACAATGGGACGGTTGGTAAGTCTGTAGGCCAAGAGTCTCCGACACGCAATCTTAAAGTTCCGGCAGCGTAAGAGCGGCGACCCCTTCAGCAAGGTATTTGAAATTTAAAACCACCGGTAACGCACAACAGAGTAGGTATGTCCTCGCTCACTTAGCATAAAGGAGAAGAATCGATTTTAACAGCACTCATTCTCGCATCGTGAGGGGAGCCACGGCTCACGCGATGATTTTAGGTACCGTTGCAGGTTGAGGCAAGCAATATTTTCGCTATTTGTGTCTTCCGATTGCCTCCATCATTCGATGCTCAAGATATTGTTTTACGAGAATTATGTTGGCTCAAAACCCATAAAGAGAGTGCTTTGTATCGGGAATAAAATATACTCAACTGACCCAAAAATGAGTATAGGAAATCTCGATGAAAATCTGGGGTCGTTCGGTGAGACTCCAGAAAATATAAAGAAATACGGCCTGAACAGTAAGTGGTTTTGATACAATCAATACAATACTTTGAGCACGCAAAACTAGACTCAAACTTTAACAGCTAAAGATCACAAACAACGTTAAAGACCATAGAGCTTATGGGTTATCAAATACACCTATATTAAAACGTTAATTACTCTCTCGTTATGATACTTAGAACTAATTTTACACCATCGCGTTACATGCTTTCAAATACGTGTGTGAGATATTTTCCTCCGGCTTAGTTGAAAATGGAGCTTGAAAAACCTCGACAATTTTAAAATTCGTATCTCATCTTCCGTTACGTTCTTATCTAGAAGCCGTATTACAAATCGTAACAAAAAGTTAAGTCCTCATTTGCATGTCGACTAAGAGATAAAATTAAGTCGATATACAATATAATCGAGCAATGTTTCTAGATTTAATAAGCTTTGCAAGTCCAGAGTAGCTTTTTGTCTTTTTTGCGATAATCTCGTTTTCTGGCATTTTTTCGAATTTAGGAGCTTTTTCTGGATTCGAAAAAAAATTGAGCCGTACCTTTCAAACAAAATAAATGCAAACCGGTGGCTTGAAAAAAGAAACTCGTATTTGACAACTTGAGTAACCTCCTCCTCATGAAGTCGGTTGAGAATCAAAATTCACATTCGCAGCCAGAGCCGCGTTATTCAAACGCTTCGATTTACTACGTAAACATGGAAGTAAAAAGCAGATCAAAAGAGCAGTGTAGAACGGCAAGGCTGATAGTTGCAGGCAGCCCTTTGGCCCTCGCAGGACAGAAAATTCGTTGAAAACAGTGACCCAGGGAAGATGATAATGGCGGCGAATGAAGAACGTTGCGAAAATCGATCCGATCCTGACGTCTAGCTGAAAACATGCGCAGCATGAGGTGTTCGAAATGCAGGATGAAGCAATCGACCAAATGGATCACGAAACGTAGGTAACCTACCTATATATAGTTATCTGAAGGGCGCAGCGCAGTTTTCTACGACGGATGCACCCAACCCAAGATGCCTATAAATAAATAAATACTGAATAATACCTCCAAGGTGTATTAATAATGTATTCGCCATGGATTACATATTCAGAACGGTTCTCTATTCCATACCACTATATCTTCGCGTGCTAGGGCTCGGTTAATCCTTTGGATTTATGATATACTCGTACCAGCGTTTCGCACTTCTATATTGATTCCCGAGTTTTTGTGTTCACGGCCTGTAACTGAGGGTAGAATTATGCGGGAGGATAAAGGTTCTGACTTGGTAATTAAGTGTTCAACGCCCGATTCTTATAATTACTTCGTCTAAATCATTCAAGAAACCTAATTTCAGTTGAATTAAACATATTCTATACAGAGATCTCCTCGATGCCTCGCTGTTCATGAAAAGAAAATGGACGAAATATTTGAAACTCCTTTAAGAAGAATATTCCACGAAGAATATTCCATCATACCATGACTTTCAGTGGAATTAAAACGATGAAACTTTTAAAAATAATATCCGTTACTGCATTCTTGTCACTGACCATTGTTGAGAGAATGAAGAAGGATATAATTTTTTATTAAAAAGCGTTTGCTCTGATTAGGCGAGTCAGCGTCAAGCCTTAACGAGCTTACCAGCTTCATAAACTGGGATGACGTATATTTTACACAAAACAGCTATAATGAAATCTGGAACATTATAAATGAGCAATTGAACTTGTTTTTCTTTGATTTATCAAATTTTTATGACGGTAATTTGAATTTTTCACGTAAATTGTCACGCTGTGACGAATGCCTATAAACCCTGCTTTGAGCTAAAACTGACCAATAATACCTTAACATTCGAAATACAATTTTTGACAGCTTATCGTTTCAATTCCAGGTTTTCACTACAATAAGTGCGTACAACAAAAATATACTTAAACTATGAAGTGAAGTTACGCTGGAGAAGATAGCCAACCTATCACGTGAGTCGCTTCATTATTGACTGAATTGGAAGCCGTCGAGACGAAGGTAGTAGTTACCTAGGTCGAGGATTACCTACTCTCAAAAGAAGCGTGCAAAACAGGCGAGTAGTGAGGTTGGTGCGGTGCTGCAAGGTTTGATGGAGCAGCCAGCGCGCTCCAGTTCACCGCTTCTCCCCTAGACAACTTTTGCGGATACGATCCGACGCTGCATCCTGCAAAACTCTCTCCTGAAAACAACGCAGATCGTCGGGTACTACCTGCATTTTCATTCTTGACCTACTCGCGACCGGTCGGGGAAACCGCTAATCCGATTTGACCGTAGGGCGACGATGCGATGGGACGGTACGCTGACAGACCGACATACTCGCTCGTCCAGCAGGATTATCCGCTGGCGAGCAGTTCAACGGCACCGGGCCAGACCGAGAGCCGCATCACCGCTACGCTGAGCCGACCTGTCTGCCGGCTGTTCCACAGCTAAAGCCGCTTCCATTCTCGGGTTGCACAGTCGTTCCTTCGTCTATCTCCATCAACGACAAAAATTTTGTCTAAAACTGGTCGTTTGCCGAGGACGAGTTTTTGGTTAGTAAGAAATAAAACTACTGCACATGATAAAGACCTACAGTAGCTTCTAATTCATAATCGCGGGTTTTGAAATTGTCACCCACTGCCAATCGGTTATTGGCTACTATTGGAAACATTTGTGAGCGTTTCTGTCTAACAACTAACTAACTATAAGTGGAACTATAAGTGAAAACTCCGTAGCAAATTAATATTGTAATTTTAACTGTTCTTAATTGAGAAACTGAAAGCTAAATTTTCCCCCTAAAGGTATAGTTGAAGAGAGTGCTTGATGAGCATTCCAACGAGGACGATTTTTATAGTTCCAAGAATTCTCGAGACCTCATGCCAAATTTGCGAAAATCTCACTAATTTTACTCAAACACTTGTTAACTCGAGAACCAATTAAGCTATTGACTACGTTATGGTCTCATTCGATTCGGCGTCCAAAAATCTGTAGAAATTGATACCGAATACACCTTTCTCTGGGAAACGTTGGAAAATACGAATTGTCTCCCCCTCAAAACCCCCAAAAATAACCTTAAAATTAAGGTAGCGATTTGGCTAAGGAATTGAGCCATTGTCAGACCAAGATTGATTTTTGGTGAAAATTTCATCAATTCAGGTTTTATAGTTTCGTCAGAAAAGTGTTGACGCCGTACCGCGGACGGACAGAATTTTAATTTATCGTGTATTCGCATTCTACATGCCTTTAAACGTTAACATCAAATTTTGAGGGGGTTAGAAAAAAAAATTGTCTTGGGCAATTACAATGGTTTATTGTTGAATGAGTAACCAAAAGTACAATACCGAAGAACCGAAACTTCATTGACGTTTCCTAAATCCTTGAAAATTGTTACTCAACAGAACTATGTCCGAGAAATCGATCGTTGACCAGTTCCTCACTGGCCACTAATAGCACCGTTAAATGGGACTTAACGTGAATTATATTTTCTCTGTTTACAAAGTTATGAATCAAGTTAATATGGCAGTCTATTGTATACATTTTAATACTGAGACGCAAGAAAACGTGTTTGATTCGGGTGAATGGAGACAAAATTTTCTGATAAGCCACGAAAGCCACTGCGATAATAGGTACTAGAGTAACAAGTATATTCTGGCGTCAACCCGCTTTTGGCTCAGCCTTCCATATCCTCGACCTACGACTAAGAGTCGTTAGACGGTGGTAACAATCTGCCTCGATTGCACGTTGCGCCACCCCTATCGTCGTGTGTTTGATGTATCTAAAACGGTTGGGCAACTCCATCAACGTAACGGTTCAACGCCGTAAATGACTCCAGGAACGTGTTCCCGCCTTCATTATCCAGTTACTGAATTAGGCTAAGCGTTCCGAACCGCCCTCTATTCAGAGGCACAATATTCTATCGGCATTTCTCCCTATAATACTGGGAGAGCGCTTTAGAGGTGATAAACATTCATACTAATAAAGCGGCTATGAAGGAATCGATTTATCCATAACCAAAGGCAGCGCAGTGTGCAAGTTATTAATACATTTTTTATACCTCCACGCTTTCTCGGGTATGCTGCCACACTGCTCTCGAGTCAATATTAAATTGCGGTATGGCTCAACAATGCTTGCCTATCAAGAAAAATGGTTACAGTTATGCATTTAAGTCAGAAACCTAGGTTATTAGTAGTTGAACGAATATACTTGTTCTCACCTCCGCTTACGTACAAATGTTAAGAATAAACTGTTAGTCGTCCATGTGTTAACCTAAAGTGGCTGTTTTTAGCTGTTTGAAAAAAACTGTATAGTCCATCGAGTAGATACTTGGAAGACTATACCATGAAGAGTAGGCAGTACATAGAAAAAAACGCTGCAAAAGATTGTGCAGTGGTTTATTATTCCTTCGCTTCAATAATTATATAAGAAGATTATCCATTAGTGATTTTATTCCGAAAAAATGTGAACTTTCCCACCGAAAAACAAGTTGGTAACTATAAGGGAAAACTCCTTAGCAACTATTGTAATTTTAATCATTTTTATTTTTCTTCATTTCCTAATTAAAATCTGAATTTTTCGCCTTTCGGTATAGTTGACAGAGTGTTCGACTAGCATTCCAACGAGTATAGAACGATTTTTATAGCTCAAAAAACTCTCGAGTTATACCCTCATGCCAAATTTCCGAAAATCTCCCGAATTCGACACAAAAGCTGCGATAACTCGAGAACCAATAAAGCTGTCGATGGCCTCATTCGATTCAGAGTCCAAAAATTTATAAAAATTGATACCAAAAATACACCTTTTTTTCTGGAAAAGCCTTGAAAATTATTAATTTTCTCCGCCTCGAAACCCCTCAGAATTGACGTAGCGATTTGGCTAAAGAATTGGGCCGTTGTGAGGCCGAGATTGATTTTTGATGAAAATTTCAAGAATGTAGCTACTTATTATAGTTTAGCCGGAAAATGAAGGGGTACGGACAG